>OU744325.1:10981375-12181375 GCA_916610235.2 Lasioglossum morio | reverse complement strand
TGCGGTGCGCGTGGATACACGCGTGCACGGCCGACTACTCCACCTGCCCTACGCGCGTTTATTATCCCGTATCGATGCGTGTGCATGTGCGGATCGAGCATGAGACAGACGCACCGGCGACTCGAGCTATAGGCACCGGTGAGCGTGCGAGAGAGAAAAAGCGAGAAAGAGCGAGCAGGCCAGAAGCTGGAAGAGAGCGAGAGAGAAACGGTCGGAGAGAGCGCATGGAAGGTTGGATCGTTCGCTGCCGGTAGCAACGACCCTGGATGCATCGACTCCTGGGGTTGTTGGGTGGTAAGGGTGGTGGATAGAGCGAGAGAACACGAAGAAAGAGGGGAGAGGGTGCAGTGTGACCAAGATAGAGACAGATAGATAGATAGAGAGAGAGAGAGAGAGAGAGAGAGAGAAAGGACGGTTGCTGTAGGTACCAGAGACTAGGGGAGTCACCCTTTGTCCTCCATCTTTCTCTTTCGCCTAACCAACCCCTCTGTGTCCAGAACCTTTCTTCCTTCCTCGCCGGTAGCCTTCCCTTTCTCTCTCTCCCTCTCTCTCTCTCTCTAGCGCATGTACACAGACTCTCCGGCAACCCGTGTTCCTCTCTCTCTCTCTCTCTTTTTCTCTCTCAGTCCATCTCCCCCTACTAGCTCTTCGGCTCTCCACGCTATTGATCCCTCAGCATCCACCGCGAAATAACGACGTACGCCCCTGGTTCTCTTTCCGTCTTCCACCCTCCCTGTTTTTCTTTCCCCGTTCGCTGGCTGATCCCATCGGGACGGAGCCGAGAAACGAACGGGATCGTGACCGTCGTGATTCCTTCCGCGAGAAAACAGAAATTTTTCTGCGGGGTCCTGGACTCTCTCTCTCTCTCTCTCTCTTTGTTGAGATCGTGTGCCCGTGCACCCCCGTGGTGGGTGGCGGTGCAACGGGGGTGGGCGGGCAGGTGGAGGGAGGAGAGGTAGCCGGGTGAACGGAACACATTGAACTCGACATGGTTTCGAGTCGTCGTCTGCGAGAACGAGGAAAGTTCGGAACGTACGCCGGGTATTCCCGGTCGTCGACACCACCGGCGGAATCCCCGGGGATCGACGGGCCAAAACGGTGGCCTTCCGGAAACCGTGCGCTCCTGATTTTAGACCGTAATTTGCTTCATTACACAAGCCCGTTAGATGCGATCCCGATCGAGTTTGTATAGACGGATGAGATTTTTCTATTTCCATTCACGTTGCTCTGTTACACACTGCTAGACGATTGCGAAAGATCCAGTCAGATTTGCAAATCAAACTGATGACGTTTCTGGAGAAAGGGCCCAGAGACGGTAACAACTAGACTGCGAATCTTTATGCAAAATAAAAATGTTTTGCAGTGATTGCGTGAAGCAGGAATAACATGAAACTTGATGTCATCTTTTAAAGACTTTGTTACATTAAAAGCAACGTTAGAAAATTCTTGAATTTTTTAAACGTGTTACTGTTTTATATTTCCTAGCTTCCCGAAATAGTTCAAATTGTACAGTATAATATTAAAAAGAGTTATCTTTGTCTTTTTTAGAGCGTACGAATATTAATCCGAGACACTGTATTTCTATTGTTAGTTAAAGCTAATGTTGAAGGATGTTGTTCACAGGAAGTCATAAAGGGAAGAGCTAGCAGTTTTGTGCTACGAGAAGGTGTCGGGAAAATTGAAGATTGGTCTCAATTTTCGTAATAACGTAAACGTCGTCGGCGTCGAAGTGCCAGTAGAGTCTTGTAATTAAGTTCGATTGAATGACACTTCGGGTTGTCTTCTGTGTGCGCGGAGAAATAGCCCCTCGAGAGCAACACCTCGAACCTGGAGACCTTTTGAAATACCGTAACTCTCGATCTAAGTAATCAGATGTTTCGTTAATGCTAGTGACACCATCTGCGCGCCAAAATGTCTCGCACCTGTCGAATAGATAACCACAGACACACTTTCACCACAGCTGTTCAACATTGTATTTCATTATATAGAGGAAACGTGCTGTTCTTTAAACTGTAGCACGATCCTTGAATGGAACGCTTTTCTATTAAACCTTTGTTCTATTGAATGTATGAAAACGGAAGATCGAATTGTTCTTTATTCCGTTTAATGTAACCTTGTTATTTTGCATGGATCGCCCTCATTTCCAGTTTCAGATTCGTGTCATCCGGTTCTCGATGAACAGAAAATGCTCCTCAGCTATTATCAGTGATAACAATTTTTCTATGTATTTTTACCACCTTCATTATAACTAGACTGTCATCATTATTCCTGGAGGTGTAATATCAAAATTGCATGAGATCTAAATAAATAGAGACTTGTCAGTTCTATCGGCTAACACATTTGAATCGTTTTCAGTGGTCGGTAGTTTTAGCGTTAATTATAATGGAATATACAGGTTGTCCTGTTTGGGATGACGAGGTTGGGAAATCAAATCTGGACCTTGTATTTATTAAATGTTTATTTAATCTCCACTGCCCTCGTGGAATGAACGTATATCATGAATTAAAATTGTTTACACGTAACACAATATTGTACTTTATTATTGATACATTGAATTTAAACTGTTGTACATCAAATGATATAATGAAGAGAGGAGGTGTGAACTGTGACTGGCTCGATAAACTGGCAAGGGTTGAACTATCTGATATCTTCTAGGTAAAGGAATAGCAACGCTTGAAGTGTATTAAACTTCAGGTGAAGAAAGACCTTTGCTCCTCCGTGTGTTTCGTGCATTTCGTTGTACGCTCCAACATGTTCTAAACGTGTTACAGAATCGGGAACCTCGACGAATGTTAAAATACCATTTTCCGATTTCCTTAGCGATTTTAACCCTTAGCGGTCGAGTGGCGCCTCTGCGGCTCCACTAAAAATTGCTGTACTATTATTTAAATAATTGTTTACACTATCAGATATGTCAGTATCTAACCAATTACTACACATTTAAGTATTGTATGAGGTATTATATCAATTTCATATTTGTCAAATTTAAAAAATCATAGAGAATGGAAATATTGTAGGTCAGAAGAAACGTTTAATTTTCTAGTTAAAATAGCTCCAACCGCAAAGGGTTAAACATCGAATGAGAATGTCAGCGAACGATACAATTAAGTCTGAAGCTTCATACAAAGGTGTATATTTTTTCCAACGCTTCTTTAATGATACAAGTGAAGCGGCCTGCGCTGGTCAATTTTATGGCAGGGACATTTCCATTGTGTCCTGGGACCAGTACGTGACCTTTGGTAGTCTGTCTGGGGTCCCAAGGCTGCTATACACATGTTGCGACCCAAGGATTGACAACCTTGGGCCAGTCCCGGCAATTTCATTGCATTCGGCACCCCCAAGTCAAGAAGGTAGGGATGAAACCCCAAGAACGTGGGGACTACCAAGGAGGTGGGGGTGTACAAGAAGTAGGGATGGCCGAGCCGCAATTTCCTTGTCATTTCCTTTTTTTTTGTCAGATCGTAGTTAGACGCGACTTCGGTCACTACTAAACATAGCAACGCGCTCTAGTCCTGTACATACCGAAATATATCATCAAACGCAGTTTTTTGTGTTTGTTTCCTTCCAAGTGAGAAGATGGTCCTTCAGCAATTAGTTATCTTAGTCGGCACACCTAGTGCAATCACCTCAAGGTCCGAAAGATCGTAAGATCTGACGCGGACACGAAACAACAAGAATATCTTGGTTTCCGGGTCTGAAATTACCTAGAGATTTTGTTACATTCGTCAATAGAAGTCGTTCGAATCACTATAATTTAAATGCAGATAGTGTTCGTTTGAGCACAGCGCGAACGTGTCCTGATCGCGGACGAACCATTGGAGAAGAATCGCAGAAAGCGTCGAAGAGTCGCGAAAGAGGAAAGAAACAAGTCGGCCGGGTGTGGAATAATTTTTGAGGCTCGGTCGACTCCCTGGGTCCGACCGTTGACAAATTAGCATAACAGGGAATCGACCCGACCAACTGGCGGAGTCAACCCCCACTGGAAACCCCCTGCAAACTCGTCTCAAGTGCTAGTTATATAGGCATCGGTGGAAGCCAACATCCGACATTTAACGTTCGAGACCGCGGTAAGGGTTCCGTTTACGTCAACGAGCCGGGGAATTGAATTATTTTAAGCGAGGATTTTGATCTTTGACGCATGGAAGCCGGGGCATCGCGCCGCGCCGGTATATCGAGCGGCGCGGGTTGGTTACAGGTCGAATTAGAGTGGTTCGGGAACGTTCCGGAGATATTTTAAGGACAGCCAGGGCTCTATGATTTACGTTCGTAGAACGGGGGTCGCGAATTCGAGAAGCCCAGACCGCCGCCGTTAACTTGTTTCTGCTCGTTGTTGGAATTATTTTAAGCGATCGGTTCGATTTTTGATGTGTCTCCGGGCGGATATCGGGTGGCGCGCGGCTGTGCGAACTGATCGAGCCGGAGAGATTCGAGAACGTTGTAGACACTGCGGGGTCGATACTCCGGCGATGGCTGGCGAAGGACGACCGACGTTCCCAGATTCCATTCTATAATTTACTTGATCGAAAATTAATCGATGCTTTCACGTATATGAGATTCGCGTCGGGCGACAGGCGAAACCGCATAAACGAGCAGGGATACGAGCTGCGAAACAGAAAAAGAAGTCCAGTACACGTTTTGTTTGTTCGTTAAATTAAATCACGTGCGCACACTTCAAATAAAACGCCGTGAAACCGCCGTGAAACCGCCGTTTACTCCTCTGAATGTTACACGGCAGCGTCGATTAACGAAAGAAAAGGCCGTCCCTGTTATATTCATCGCGGAGTAACACGAAAACGAGACCCACTTCTTTGGTAGGCGATCCGGCGTGACGCAGTTTTACCAGCCGTGCACGTTTATTTTCGTGTCGCAACAAAAAGCAACCCGTTTTCAGGGTCGTTTGAAACCCGCTCCGCGAGAGGGTTAGCGACCTTAGGGGTTGAAGAACCCGCGCGGGGCTACCGCGTTGCGACTGATTCTGCGCCGCGCGCTGCGAGATTTCAATCTCTCCATTAGGCGAATGCGTTTGAAAATTGAACGACCGGGGTTGACCGGGACGACTCGACCCGACCCGCAGAGAGAGAGAGAGCCTGGAGAGCAAACGAATAAAATCTGCCGGGTGGAAATTTTCAATTTGCTCGGTTGCGAACGACCATTTAATTAGTCGGAGGGAAAACTGTCTCGGCGGTGTGGCGCGCAATTTCACAAAAGAATTTCATAAACACCGGGCCGCACTCATAAAGATGATTAAATTCTCCGTTACATCGATCTGGCCAGTTGAAGAGAATTCTCGGAGCGATCTCTCGTTCGCAAAGAGAGAGAGAGATAGAAAATTCCCTGTATCGCCCCTACTCATTCCCTGTCCGAAAACAAACACGCCAGCGTCGGGTAATGATATCAAAATCATTCCGGCTATCGATCGTTATTGGGGGCACATAGGTGATTCGGCCGGCACAGAGTCCCGTTAATTACCGATGAATAATAAACGGTCGAAGAATCGCGGCGTGGCCCTCGAGAGGTTGGTTGATCAGCGCAACCGGCTGAGCCTTTATCAGCCGGAGAGCCGTGAGCCATGCCTCAAACCGTGGCGCGGCAAAGACGAGCAGCGCCGCGTAAACGGTGGTCCAAGTGATTTGTGAGAGGTGGATAATGGTTATCCCGGACCGCGATGCTGCCGTACCCTAGTCGACGGCAGAGAGCTACGCCGATATCGGTACCCGGTTGGCGGTGGTGGTGGCGGCGGCGGCGGCAGCGGCGGCGGCGGCAGCGATGGTGGTGGTGGTGGCGGCTGTGGAGCAACATAGGGCACGAAGGGTGGAGAAGGCTGGCGGTGGGGTGAACGAGGGGGATGAGTGAATCGTCGGAGGGCTGGTTGCAGGGACCGGCGGGTTCCTACGTATACCAGGGGTGTAGCCACCTCGGTGCACCGAGGGGTGGATTCTCCGGCTCGGGTCAGTGCCCTCCCGTAACATTGAACCACCCTGCGGTGCAGTCAGGGCCGAGCCAGGTACGCATGCGTCCCCAGAACGCCCCTCTGACATCACAACGTGCGCCACCCAGAGAGCCAGCTCACCCTGGCCGTCCCCGCAACTCTCCGCGAGCGATCTATCCTCCCGAGTATATACGTCCACCATGCTACCGGCACGTCTCGGTGTTTTAATTTCTTCCATCTTTCCGTATTTTTCTCCACCCTGTTCCGTTCACTCGATGCCTCCTTTTCCGCGCGCTCCCGGCTTCCGTTCGCGCCCATCCTCGCCACCGAACACGGTCTCCTGTTTCTGTTTATTCTGCCGTGTCGCAGCTTCGCCGGCTAACGAATCGCCGGATTTTCACGCGAGTACACGGGCTGAACGGTTCTTCGGTGGTCGAGAGAAGTCTTCTCGACGACAATTCGATCTCGGCAACAACGGTTTGCGTTCGAACCTTCTCGTCGCAGTCGCATGTTCAGAGCCGAAGTCACGCTCGGCCGTTGCAACTCGCCCGCGTGGCTGTCGGACACCTGTGCTCGTTTCACGGACAGGTGGACCGGTCCGAGGGTTCACCCGGCCCTGATGGAAATCCCCGGGGCTGATAAACAACGGCGCTCTTCTCTCCGAGGGGGAGAGGTGCGGCGCGTTTCGGATCGCTCCGCAAGTTGGGGGAGTTACGACGCGATGAAAGTATAAAAAATTCGTGTGCTAACGCCACGCCATGCCATGCCGCACCGCGTCGGCTCGGATAATCGATATTATCGGGGATACAAGAGACGGTCGGCAACCGAGCACGCGGAACTTTGTAAACAACGATATTTCGCAGGTACCCGCCGCGGATGAAGGCGCGGCAACCGACAACATGCGTTGGGAAAGGGATGCGCGTTTGCGGATCGAACTGTGTATCCGGCTAGTGTACTCACAATTAGATAAAATATTATATACGTCGTACGGTAGTATAAATAATCAATTATATCGATTGCAAGTGTTCAATGTTTAATTTAATAATGTTTTCGGCGCAACCGTTTCGATCAATTAGTAATTCTATTAGCAATTTTGCAATAAACTTTTTTTTCCTAACATTTCGGTTCTGGTTTGAACCTTTTTCAAAGGAAAAAATATATATATATATATTGAATGAAGTATGTAATATAGGTGTATTGAAATTGAAGAAAAGATATTAATACGTACTTGCTATTAATTACTTTACTTGTGTAAATTAAATATTGAGAACTGATTTGAATACGATATGTACGTTGGTATGTCTGCCTATTTCTGTCTATTTCTACTTAAAACTACTGATGCATACTACTGGCGTATCGAGCATTTGCGAGCATTCTATGGATTTGTGTAGCAAACCAATTGTTCTAACTTCTGAAAGAGGTTCTAATCGTATGGTCCAATGTTAAACAATTATCATCTTTTTATGAGTTTCCGAATATTAGTCAGTGTATGTGAACTGCTGGTCCCCGAACGAGCTAATACATAGGTCTACTGTAATTCACGTTCTTCGATGCGCTTGGACCACTCGCACTGTTCCGAGCATAAATAATTCAAGGGACGAGCATCTCGCTGACACGAGTTTCCCTGGGATGGTTGGATTTTCGGTGGAAAAAGGAGGAATTTTGCGATCGGAACCGGTCCGGCAGCCGCGCCGATTCGCGGCACGATCGGATGCTGTCTTAATTATTGATTCAACGTGGTTGCTGAGGCCGTAGTGTCTGGGAAATGAGCGCATGCGAGTTATAGGCGGGGCCGCGAGGCCGGCCACGAGTCACGCCGACTGAAGCCAGCGGGGTTGAATTACGATTCGTGTAAATCATCGCGCGCGGCCGTTTCACGCGGCCGTTTCGGGCCCGTCCGCGGAATGGAAGAACATGTAAATACTTCGCGGCCATTAACGTTTCTCGTAATTTTTACCGGTCGCTAAAGGGACATAAGTTTCGGTAATGTTACACCGCCGCGGGATTCTCGCGAGACCCTATATGGCCGAGCATCCTGGATACGCTCTCCGTCGTTTCCCCCCTAACGCGATACCCCTCTCTCTCTCTCTCTCTCTTTCCCCCTGTACACTTTCAACGATTAATTATCGACCCCCTCCTTCCCACCCGCTGACAAAAACTCGAAACGGTAAGTAGCCGCCGCCGTTGCGTGACAATAATATCGTTGAAAGATATTACGGTGTATTTTCGGATCCGAGGAGAGAGAGAGAGAGAGAGTAGCTGCAACTTTATATGGAATGTTAGTGTTATAACACTGAATATAAGGAGGATTTTTGGCACAGGGGTGAACTGCAACTTTATATGGAATGCACGCGTTTGATGAATACGTCCGACGTCTTCGGGGGAGGTCGGGAACGTTATTTAAACGGCGAATGACGTCTCGAGGTGTAATATATTGTGACGATCGGGAGATTTATTCCGCGCGAAAGACGCATTCCGGATTTTATTGCTCAACCCTTTTTGTTGCGCGTGCATTCCTGTTTACGAGATGAATAGCTCATGGAAAATTGCTGTCGCCTCGAACATTGTTGTTCGACTTTCGGCCTTATCTATTATATAACCTATTTCAAATGGAAGTTAGTAATTCTATTAGGTACTTCAATAAGCTTCTGCCGTTTACTAATAAAATACGAACTACTAATACTGGTATCAGTGGTGGTCTGCGTATAAGAACTGTGAAACTGCAGCACCCTCTAGTTCCGCTTGATAGTATCGATAACGTTTAATATAATGAATCCTTTCTTCTTTAATTCTTCCTCTATACTTGTAGCATATTAATCCTTAAGCTTAATATCAGTAGCTGTCCACCAGTACATATACGAAAAAGATACAAAAATCTTAATATTTTTGCTCTATGTCCTCAATTGTCCGTCATACTCGGGTTCAACGCGCTTTCGTATTCAGCTTATAGATGTTATGTACAATTTTAACGGCCAGTAGTCATAGGTATTGACCAGCAATATAAATAATATTCTATAAAAGGGGAAGAACTACAGCGCAAAGTATTTAATCGTTTATCGATAGGTGGTAATGCTAGAGTGTACCGCGATTGTTTCAACCTGAGGTAGGCAAATATTTCATTCGAATAAAAATTTCGAATAAAGTGGGTTTAAAACCCACTTGAAAGAAACCCACTTTATCCGACATTTTGGATAAAATTTTTGCACAACTCTGGTTCCAACAGTGTCGCGACTAAAAATGCCAATGGATTCCATGAATAAAAATTGAATTAATGCTGTTGAGACTTGTGTTACAGGAAGAACAGCATCTCTTAGAAACGTGTCAAGGTTTTTGCGATGATTCGATACGATCTTGTCGACTTAGCCCGGTCGTTTGCGAAAGATCCACACCGCGAGAGGGTTGAAGACGAGATCACTCGTTCGCGAATGCTCTATATCGCCGCACAGATGTTAACAAGTGCTCTTAAATATTACTAAAATATTACTAGATTTAAGGGTAAAAACAGTGTTTGCGGGAAACAATTGTTTGTTCTTATACGAGCATGTTACGAGTTGTGCGAGGGCTCGTTCTAAAGAGGAAGGTTAATCGTAGGGCGCTCAGCTCATGATTTAAAGAGATTATGTTTATATCTAATAATATGAATGTCCACAGTAGGGAAAAAAATCGAGACAACCACCCTCAGGTTCCCATGTATTTTTCTAATACAAAACGATTTTTTTTACTGAAATCATGAGCTGAGCGCCTTACGATCAACCTTGCTCTATCAAAGGAACCTTTGTGCAGTTCCAAGTATGCTCGTATAAGGATAAACAATTGTTTTCCGCAAATAATTGTTTGTCGTTGATGAAATCAGTGTTTGCGGGATTCAATTGTTTTTCCTTATGCGAGCATGTTTTTAGCTGTGTGAAGGCCCATTCTAAAGAGGAAGTTTCAGCGCAGCGCGGGGAGCTCACGATTTAACTTAATAATTAAATAACTAATTTAATAATATGAGCGTCCACAGTAGGGAAAAAAATCTAGAAAAAAATCGAGATACCATCGTCAGATTCTAGGGGTTGGAAACATTGACAAATACTGTAGAATTAGGGGTTAGGTTAGCCCCTTAAGTAAGTGAGGCCCCCCGTGGATCGGCCGGTGAAAAGCAACGGGGGCCGTTGACGAAATGATCGGTGCACAGTTGAGGAACCAGCCATAAACGGCATGGAAACGTGTAAAACACTCGAGAATTTCCGTGTGACTTCCGTCTGTATCGGGGCCGGTGGGCAAGGACGAAGTCGATCACCGGGACGATAAAAACAGACCGATAGCAGGAAGAAAATAAAAAGCCGAGGAACCCACCCAGTCGATGTATATCCTAATCCGTCGCCCTCTGGGGCTGGCAACCCCCGGTCCGCCAGGGCCGCCCTCCACGCCCCGGCATTTTACCCCGTCGCAAATTGGAGCTCGTGTGTCATTAGCTATTCAAATTCATTTCTGTGCAACGTTACGCGACTGAAATATACCGGCATTATACGCGATGGCGTGATTGCCTCCACTTTAGTCACATCGTTGAAAACGAGCCCCGGGCCCAGTTGCCTCTCTCTGCTTAGGGGCGCGTCTCCGCGCTCCTCTCTGCGCGCCTCGCCGCAGTTCGAACCCCGGAGTTCATTGCACTGGAAAAGTTTCATCGGTTGCGCTCGATCGACGGGTCTACCCAACAAAATCCCGGCCGTCCCGCTCCCGAACCAAACATTTCGAACAGCCATGACGGAAGGGTTGCATGAAAATTATTCAGCCCGGATCGATAGCTGCGAAATCGAGACCTCGTTTCCGAAAACGGCTGCGAGATTCTCCCGTGCGGCCCGCTTGCACTTTACAGGCTCGAAATAGCTCCGGAATGAAACACAGTTGGACCGTATGGAAGCCGATGTGTCGTTGTCATCGTTAGACTACGGATCTTTATCCAGAATAAAAATGTTCTGCATTGATTGTGGGGAACAGGATAAAATAAAACTTAATTTCATCCGAAGCAACGTTATTCGTTCAGTGGTCGGCGCGGAGTCGTGAGACTGGAAACCGCATTGTCAGACGGGTAGAGAAATGAACCCGCGTGAATTTTTCCCGGCAGCTAATAGGAATGTAAAAATTGCCTGCGAACGGAGTGCATGACTGGCGAAAAGCGTCGGAAAATTGAGCCGGTCTCCCACGGGGGGTGGTTTGCGAGCGGGGATTGAAAAAGGAAAACGTTCCCGGGAGGTCGAATCTCCGCGGCGCTGGGCCGCGCGGTCAGCCTAGAAACCTATTTAAAAAGAAAACGAGCCTGCTCGCGAGGCTTGTCCCGTTTCCGCTCGGCGTGCAGAGCTGCGCGTAAAAGTGAACGTGCATGCATATTAGCTTGGTGGCGCGTGCAGGGTCCCAAGCAAGCAAGCAAGCAAGCAAGCAAGCAAGCAAGCAAGCAAGCAAGCAAGCAAGCAAGCAAGCGCGAGCGGTATCGTTGAAATTTCGCCGGGCAAGTTTGCCCCGAAAGCGTGAAACTTCGTTACAGTCAATTGATGTTCGTGCGGCAAATGCGCATCCGCCGGGAAAAGGAGTTCGTGGAACTCTCCCTGGTGGTGCACTGAACTCTCTCTTGCTCTCCCTCTCGCCCTCGCTCATCCTCTCTCGCTCTATCTATGCTCCGCTCTCCTCTCTCGCTTCTGCCCCTCGCCACCGCCCCCCCCGCCCCCGATTGTTCTGCAAAGCGTTGACGTATCTCCAAGTGGAAAAAGGGGGCCGCATCGGTCGGGGGTAACGCGGAGACCCGGGGGAGAGGAATGGCCTCATTTCGCAGCTAGAACGACGTCGTGCGTCGGTCCTCCCTCGTGGTGGTTTGATCCGCGCACTGCCACCGCGCAACGCTCGCTTCCGCTAGAAATTTTCCCAACTATCTGGATGCAGCTCGACGATGCCGGGGACCTGATATTCACCGAACTAACCGCGCTTTTTGACGTCAAGTGACACCGCGCCGCACTGGGGAAACATGGCGAACACCGGCGCGGCGCGTCGCGGCGGCCCTGCGAGCCGGCAAGATGCTCCGCCAGAGACCGCATCACCGACACGCTATAGTTTCTGCAGGGTGAACCGGCGCGGTGCGGTGCGGTGGCGCGATCGAGCAGGCTCGTTCTACATCGAAAAATTATCCAGCAAACCAAGAACAGAACGCTTTTCCAAGCGATATTTCTGCTCTCTTTCGAACAAGTACAGTCAGAGATAATAAAAATAGGATATCCTATGAATTTATTATTATTATTTATTATAGATGGGCTGAAGTCCTTTTACAATAAGGGTTTACAAAAAAAGGAGAAAGATACAAGACCACTCGTCTAATAACAAAGAAGGGACGTACACAAAAAGAACAAAAGAAAAAAATATAATAATACAATAGTGGTACAATCGATATGGTATTATCATATAATCCTGCGTAGTTGAATTTTAAAATTTTCTAAAGATTCAATGAAAATAATCGTTATTGCTCCGAAACTAATAGACTGTTTAAAAAAAATTTTTTTGAATAATGCATTGTCATCCAGTTCTGAGCCATGTGACCGATCTCAAGTCTCTAGCTCATCAGGAAGTTAGTTTAAAATCAATTGCAAAATTTACCACCGACCAGACAAACAAACAAGAAAGCGAGCTAATAAAAACGTGGTAAAATTAATACGATTATAAATAGTGCATGATTTTGCAATAATCCGATTCATTGAATTAATTAATCCATAAGTAGATTTTGCTTTAAGTGTTTGAAAACCCGCTCTTGTTCTCAATTCACGTTCCGGTACATAAAAATTGGTTTGCGCAAGCAGAGAGGAACAATCAATATGATTATTAATTAAATGATAAATAAAGCTCTGGTCGGATACTATTTTCTTCGAGCAGATAATGGTTCTAGGTTCATTGTAGTTAATATTACGGGGTAATCATGATCACAGAATGGCATTGGATTATTTAGCTTATATGAACAAAACCTGAGAAATTTATGCTGCACTCTCGAGCAGCATGATTTCATACTCAGAGCTTTTCGGACACCATATAATTGATGCATATTCTAGTAGCGGACGGACGAGGGCAATATATAGCAATCTAAGTGTGCGGATTGAATGAAAATCAGTGGAAAAACGAAGTATGAAACCAAGTGTTCTAGAGACGGAGTTAACAATATAATAAATATAAAGTGTTGTCTAATTTACCATTCAAATTTGCCGCTATATATGATTTCGAAATTCCATTGATCGATAACGAACAACCAATCATAGAACGCTTTTGTCCTATAATACACATGAGTGTTCACTGCTCTGTTCTCACATGGTTCAGTTACTTATTCACCATCATGGGATAAAGTTCGCTGTCTTCGTAACTCCTTAATTATTTTTCTTTTAATTTCTATTTTGTCGCAACAAGTGTGTGCTTTCTTTTTCGTTCTTTTTTTGTTCTTTTTGGCTGTGTCCCAATATTTTGTTCAACTATTATTATATTTATTTGGTTTTTTCAGACGCAAAAATGTCTCTCTTGATAATGAACCATATTGGGATCGAAACGTTGAGGATGTGCTAATTATTTAAAAATTTGTTGTTGTTTATTGATCGAACCATGCGCCGAAATCTTAGATTAAATCGAAAAAATTAGATTAAATCGAAAGATTTAGGCGGGATAATTTTATTAATTGTATTTTTTATATTTCAAATTAAACGTTAAATTATTTTGTGTTTACGGACGTGTTATTCTTCTGACAACTTTAATCCTGCGCTACTGTGCAAAAGAAAGAAGCCACATTTAATAGAAAAGTGTAAAACATCAAATAAGGACACAGTAAATTTTGAAAATTTTTTATTAATGATATCAGATACGAATGGCCCAGTTGAAATGGGAAACTGTGTATACAATATTATTAAAACGAATGAATTATCCATTCTAAAGAATGCATTACAACGCAAATACAATGGCAACGCGATGTAATTATATGTATATTGAACGTTTCGCATCATCATCGGCGACATTATCAATAAAAAGAAAGAAACGTAACAAAAACGTCGAGGTAGCCGGAGGCTACAGACCGGCGGTCCTCGCGAAAAACGCAATATTTAATTAATGCGCCGTCCAATTAAGACAGGATCGTTTTAGTCGTTCTCTCGCAAATTAAAATTCGACGGGGCACACGCGCATCCGACGCTCTTTCAGCCTGAAAACGTCCGCTTCCGCGCTTTCTCGTCAAGGAATTTCTGCAATCCTGAACGAAATTATTGATCACGCCGCGGCCGTTACGAAAAAGAGAGGAGTGCTTAATACGCTCACGGTGGAGACGAGTGCGTCGGTTCAATTGAATTAATTACGATGGGAAACGTACGGTTTAAAAATAACGAGCAACGCAGTGCAACGGCGAGAAATCGATACGCGCTAACGGCACGCCGGAGACGCGTGGAGTATTAATAATTCATGTATAAATAATACGTGATCCTAAAAAGTATTCCTCTGAATAGAGGGGGGTGTTGACGGAGCGGCGGCGGCGGCGAGCTCGACTTCACCACCACCGAAACGAACCGTAACGCCGATAGAATTCCATCACCGCGAACTGAGAGAGCTTCACGCTCCTTGATCCAAAAACAAATTTATAATCGTGCGCACACTCCGATAAATGTCAAACGTCCACGCTGGGTAAATAACGCGATACAACGGCAATTTCCGTGAGCGGTCGAACATGTAAATACGATTAGCGATTGCTAGACTGCAAATCTTTCTGCAAACACGAGGATGGTTCACCAGATATTCAAAGTGATAGATTAATAATGAAGACCTAAAACGCCAACGATAAATAAAGCCATCCAGAGCACGGCTTTTTCATGTCCGTGGAGAACTGCCGCCCACATTGAGACATATAAATAAATGTAATGTCGGTCTTTTTTTTTATTCTTGGGAGCCGTTCCCCAAGGCCATTCGAGTGGCGAGGGTGAATATCGAGACGCCGCGCCATGCCGAGCCGGAAAGGGAGGAAACCCATCGAACCCGCCCCCGTCGTCCCCGTGGCATCCCTCTGCATATCTTTCTTTCCGAGCTCGTAATATTCCGTGGTAGCTGACACGTACAATGTCTCGCAGACGGCGCTGGCATAATGTCCCGAGGTACGATAGTGATCCACCCCTCGAGGTGGTGAACGCCGCGTCCGTAGGACGGCTCGTTAAAAAGTCCGTGGTCGTAACGGCCGCGCGAGAACGAGATGAGAGAGAGAGAGAGAGAGAGAGAGAGAGAGAGAGAGAGAGAGAGAGAGAGAGAGAGATAAAAAAGAGGAGAAAAAGAGAAAGAGTGCACCAGGAATGCACCGAGCCGACATGCACTTCCTTGCTGCGCGTCGTTGCGCCCCTACGGTGCGTTCTCTTTTCTCTCAGCTGACTTTCACCCCGTCGGGGCGCGAAGGGACCGAAATTATTAGCCGTCACAGACGCTGAACGAACCCAGTAATCCGCGCAACACGCGCCGCTGTGCCCCTTTGACTCCGGCCCTCCACCCCCGCGACGCAGCCGCGACATCGCCGCAAATGATTCTCGTTTGCTGCTTCCCATCGGAACCACAGTACGTGGAATATTATATTCGGCATAGTAGAATAGGAACGACGTCTGCCTGCACCTGATAAGGCACAATTGTATTTCAAGTCTTCTGTAAAAACAAGGGAACACGTGTTTAACCATTCCTTCGAAATTCCATATCTTTGAAATCATCGGAGAGATTTCGCATTTAAATGCTGTGCAAATCACCCTGTATATATAATGCGTGAAACTTTACGACAGTTTTGTACGAAGTACAGAGTTCCCAGGAAAATAGCCGGTGAATAACATTTATTCTTACAGTTCCATATCATCGAAATCATCGGAGAGATTTCACATTTAAATGCTGAGCAAATCACGCGTGCATACAGCGTGAAACTTTATGATAGTTTTGTACGAGTACAGAGTTCCCAGGAAAATAGCCGGTGAAAAACATTTATTCTCACAATTGCAAGTAATTCGCAACGTTCGATAGCTTGATGAACCCCTCGCGACTAAGCTTTCTGCAATTTCCTTCATTTGTTTTGCAGGAATGATCGGTTTTCTTTATCGTTTTCGAACCGGTACCAACAGAAATCGCAAACTTTTACGACAGCGCTTGAAATTGCGTGGTAATTTCGCAACACGGAGCTGCATTCAGTTGGAAAATAATGTGACAATTTCGTTCGATTGACCGCGCCATTGGTGACAAGGATTCTCAAAGCCACGCGGAGGCTTATAAGAGAAACCGTTTACTAAAATAACACGTTATCAAGAATTCATGACTCCTAGAGGTACTGAAATAGCAGATGATCGAGTATTAGCGCAACCATCGAGCGATCGATCTCGCCGCCACGATTCCTTGAATATTTCAAGATCAGCATTTTCAATACGCAATTTCCTTCCCTGCCATAATTCCGCTCGAGTTCTAGGAAATTTCGTGAACATCGAGGAGGGTGAATGAAGAACGAGCCGTGCTACGAACGACCGATACGAAAGATTATAGTAATCTCCGCCCCGGTCGCGAAGGAATAGCAACCCTTCGAATTTGTCGCGGAATACGCGCGCGGAAACCGAACAAAAACGACAATAATTAGAGGGGAAATTTCGTTTCGCTCATTAGCGGGCCTATCGGTCGGCTGAATAGCCAAGAGTTGTTTCGGAAATCCATCGAGTGGTGCTCGTGAAAACAGATGGTTCTTCTCTCCGCGGAGTGCTTACTTCAATTCGATGCTTACAACGACTAGAGAAGGTTGAAACATACACTTCGCGTACCTCGGATCAATTATCATTTTTCACTATTCAAACATGTGAATAGCGTGTTACGAAAGGGTAACGTCCCTTGAAAGAATAATCCCAATGCAGTGTTTCCTCATTGGAAAAAGATTGCACATGATATCTAAAACTGTGGTGCCCAAATTGGTTCGGGACCGAGCTTAATGAACACGAGGTCCTGTTTGCTAATGATCATAGCAGTTGACACGGTGTAGAAAATATAAATAAAACAATTACGTAGGTTACATACACTCCCGCAAAGTTCGAACAATGCTCCGTCAGATTTGGTTGCATCCGGTGATATACTCGATCCTATCGTCATCAATGATTAACCAGAATAAAATCCGCGAGTGTGACGAGCCTCCCAGGGTACTCGGAAGGGTGGAGGTGTAGGAGGAGGCGGTGGAGGAGCAGGAGGGAAGAGGAGGGAAGGGGGTGAGGGTTGCCAACGGTGCAACGAATGGAGATCGATTCTGAGTCTGGGTCAGGCGAGGGCGTTCACCCCCCGGTGCAGCCCGGGAGACACGGAACCCAGGGTCGTAGCTAGGGTATCACAGGAGGGGTACACTGTACGCGGGGGGTTGAAGGGGGCCAGGACGGTGGCGGAGGGGTGTCGGGGGGTGGGTCGCACGGGACACTCCCTTCTGGTGAGAGCAACGTACGCTCCTCTGTCCGAAATCGTAGCAACGCGATCCTCCGTGGCTCGGTCCGACTCGGTGCGAGCCAACTAGAGGGTTGGGATTCGCCTCGCGAATTTACCATGGAATCACCTCCAGTTAGATTTTCCGGGCGATTGAAGCGTTTCGACGAAGTAAACCGCCTGGTCACCCCGGCAAACAGCCACAAGGCGTTTAAGATGCATTCCGGATTTTACGGAACACCGAGAATCGCGAGGGTGGAAATCCCAGGGGAGCCGGCTGAAAATCGGAACGTCTCTTCCGTATGAGCTCGCGGCTGGAACGCTCGGGTAGATACAATGTCCAATTGATGGTTCACCCTTCTCCGATCCTCGTTTTTCCTATTTAACACATTCACGATGGCGTGTGCCACCGGTGGCTCAAGCTCGAGTGTCCCATCGGATGGCGTGTACCTACGGTGGCTCAAACTTGAATGTTAAATAATAGGAATTATTTTGGCGACGCCCCTTAGAGAGAAACATAAATTGCAGCACCGACGTGAACCCGTTAATTATATCCGTGTTCACCGCTTCGCTACCGTGGCCGAGATATCTCAGTTCCGTGATGTTTAATTCTATAGACGAGATATCTCGTCATCATGACTTCCTCGTATAAATGCTATAGATGAGATGCCTCGTGTATATGTATATCGATTTCTTCTGTCAAACTTACAAAGAAAACATATTCATATTGTACGTACGACATCGTGGTAACAAGATATCTCGTTCATTGTGGTGAAAACGTAAATGTGGTGACGTAATCACGCCAATTAAAGCCACGAATATAGTTGAGCTGTTAGAAAAATATTCTGCTTGGGAACAGGGTACACGAAATGAAAAGAAAAATCTTAAGGGACTTAGCCTCGCCTGGGGTCCATATTTCGAGAGTCGCGGAAGGATAAGAGGGCGGCTAAGGTGGGCTAAGTGCGAATCCGGTTAAGCGAACAGACCTCTCAGGACACTCTGCTGCTATACAACAGCTATCGTGTTTCCAGGTTTCTCCTGTCTTCGCAAGTTGATTTTCGTCCAGGATTAGCGACTCCCGATGGCTGCGTGACCGTCTAGCTGTCTGATTCGAGCAGACGCAGCAAACCACGGCGTAAGGTTATAATCATTACGTAATTTTTATGCAAGCCTCCTCACGTGATGTCGGGGCCATTACGTAACTCCGAAGATTACGAGGCGTGTCGAAACATCGTGCAGATAGAAAAAGGTCGACCCCCGCCGATCGGGTAATTATTAATTGCCTTCCGAAAATAACGGGCGGAGCCGCCGATTGACACTGGATACCCCTTTCGTCGGATCGGCGAACGCAATACCCCAGTTCATTGTTTAATACGCCTCGTTAGTCTCTGTCTTTGTTCGACGGCGTGTGTTTCGTGCTCGCAGAGTGCGGAACTTGATATCGTAGTCTATTAGGCGACTTAATATATCCCTGTCCCGATAAGGGAACGCGAATTAATTCGCCACTTTCGAACGGGTTGTTCGGGGTGCAAGAACAACGGTGCGCTCCTTTCGCGAATTTGAAAACCCTGAATAATGCTATCTTAATCCTTATGAAGTCAACCCGAGAGTATAGATTATTTAAAACTTTTACAGGATGTCTTACTGTTAATTATAAGTGCATAATTTCTATTTAAATTGCCTGGCTTTGTATCGTGTTAAAGGAGATTCTAAGTAGATCGATCTAACGTATTTTTATAAGCGAATACACTTTAAACTTGCGTCGTCGCAATACATGTTTGATAACGCCGAAGCCAACACGAGCCGACGTTATTTCTTCCCTTTCACGTTTTACAACATCCTAGGTTCGCATGTAAAGTGTAGAGAGATCCTTCATATCTTCCGCTTTAACCTGGCAACCTGGAGCGACTCCCAGGACGAGGTGAACGATCGACAGGGTAGTGGTACGTGACCTTTTGCTCGAAGGATAACGACAGGGGTGAAGCGGGGACTTCACCCCTCGGTAACGGGGGTGAATGCACGTACGGCACATGTGCCCCCATCCTATTTCGCGATGGAGAACTGTTTACGTTCTCGAAATTAGTAATAACAATCTTTTCACCAACCTCCTATCGGCTTGACCAACGGAGAGAGATAGATTGATAGATAGATAGATAGAGAGAGAGAGAGAGAGAGAGAGAGAGAGATATAGAGAGAGAGAGAGAGAGAGAGAGATATAGAGAGTGGAGAGAGAGATAGAGAGAGAGAGAGAGAGAGAGAGAGAGAGAGAGAGAGAGAGAGAGAGAGAATGCTACATGATACGTGGACAGCAGTCTAACTCTGGATAGTACTTTTTGTTAAGCCGATTTTAGAACGATGCACCAAGAACATCGATCCATGTTTCGTGCGCTGTTTCTTCTGAACTCGATTTCCTCGCGCAATGTAACTCTAGCTAAAGTAATGGTAGAAATACTCTTCTTCTGTTCGAATTAACATCGATGACAAAAGGAATTGTTATAAACATTGAACAACGAGAAATAACAAGTTCATCAATAATTACTAACTCGGCGATTGAATCGGTCGATGGTAGAGGAGTGGGAGGAAACAGCTAAGTGAGAGCGCTCAGTCAGTCAGTCAGTCAGTCGGACCGGCAGAGTTGGCAGGGGCGGACGTGTTGCGGTACCGGGGGTGCCAGTAGGTCCCTGGAAGCCAGGGGTGGACCAGGAGTGACCAGGGGTTCCCTGGTGAGATTTAATTCAAATATTCTTGAATGCTCGTTGCTTTGTTCACTGTTGGTCTACTTTCAACTGTTTTCACTCAACAATCATTTTTAATGTTTATCTCCAATATTCTTCTTGCAATTTCCATCGGAGGAATTACTTTCACAGTCTACTGTTTCAAACATTTTTATATTTCTAATGTAAGGCTTGTGTTCTTCCTCCTGCTTCTGTTTATCAAATTCGCACTTTGTCTATCTAATTTCTGGATTTGGTTTGACATTGGTTGTTCCTCCGATCGAAGGCCCCACAGGGACTCCCGAGTACGGGAAGTCGCGTCCCTGGGACTACCCGAATCGCCTAAAGGTCGGTCAGGCCCTAACCTCCTAGGAAATCGGTATTATACTCTACTTGTAAGAACTTCCAGTATCTTACAAATAGTGGTTAATGTCGAGCTAATAGCTGCACACTTTCAATTTGCCTTAGTATTGCATACTAGAGTGTAAATTAATATTCACTACTAAGTCAAACCTATTTCTTTCCATAACATTTTGCAATGTTATGTTCCCTCAGAACAAAATATATTATTCAAGCTAGTTCATTTAATTTTTGTATCAACGCGAATAATATTGTTTCGAGCTTCGAGCTACTATCGTTCTATCACTTTCCCCAATGTCTATGTAACCATCGTCTGCTAATTTTGTTTCTTTCTGTTCCTAGCACTTCAGTACGCAGTAAGTTACACTCGTCTCTGATGCAAAATTTCACGAGGATTACGATGATCCAAACAAAATCATACGCGTAGAAACCAACGCGCGACATAAGTGAAACTTCTTGCAATCTAGTAATGAACGATCAAAATTCAGGACGCAAAGGACAGTGTATGGTAAGTGCTTTAAACTATGTCTCTTTCTTTCCCAATAAACGTTCCATATTATTCCATTAGTTTATTCCATTTTATTATATTTTAGCCTCCCACACATTGGAAATTATCACCCCTTTAGCGAAGAAGTTTTACTTCAAAAATTGGCTGCCGCTGAATGGGGAACAACTACCTACATTCTTATTCACATGGACCTACACTCTTCACGTGGACTCTTCACATGGTCGTACCTATGTCACCGCAATCCTACTAGACACCTTTTCATCTCGTCATGAAACACAATTTATATTGTAATCTTTTGAAAAATAAACAATATTCGTTACAAAAATCAATGTGTTCTACCTTAACTACCCTCACCATGAATTAGTAGTAGATAGTAGAATTATCAATTTTAAGTAAAATTCGATAAACGATAAACGAAAATTTTCGGTCGTCTGACTTGTCGTTGAGTTGTACTACTGAATTTCCGGAAAATTTCGGCGGTCTGATTTATGATTGACTTGTACTACTTACCAATTTGCGAAATTTTTCTAAAATTTTCGAAAACTGGTAAGTAGTACAAGTCAACCTTAAATCAGACCGCCGAAAATTTTCGATGTCTGACTTGTCGTTGAGTTGTACTACTTCTCAATTTGCGAAATTTTTCGAAAATTTTCGAAAACTGGTAAGTAGTACAAGTCAACCATAAATCAGACGGCCGAAAATTTTCGATGTCTGACTTGTCGTTGAGTTGTACTACTTCTCAATTTGCGAAATTTTTCGAAAATTTTCGAAAACTGGTAAGTAGTACAAATCAACCATAAATCAGACGGCCGAAAATTTTCGATGTCTGACTTGTCGTTGAGTTGTACTACTTCTCAATTTGCGAAATTTTTCGAAAATTTTCGAAAACTGGTAAGTAGTACAAATCAACCATAAATCAGACGGCCGAAAATTTTCGATGTCTGACTTGTCGTTGAGTTGTACTACTTCTCAATTTGCGAAATTTTTCGAAAATTTTCGAAAACTGGTAAGTAGTACAAGTCAACCATAAATCAGACGGCCGAAAATTTTCGAAAATCAGTAGTACAACTCAACGACAAGTCAGACGGCCAAAAGTTTCCGAAAATTGGGTAGTACAAGTCAACGATAACTCAGAAGAGGATGGGACTAAAAAGTTTGCGGAAATGAAGAAAGATATGCTTTTTTATAATATTGTGTTTATTTATTGTTTGTTTTGTACGTGTACATAATTTTTATTATAAATATTTATAACAAGAATATCAGCGGAAAAGAAAGGGAGGAATATTTAAAGAGAAATGGATGGAGCGAAGCAGGGGTGGAAGAGATGAGATGGCAAGAGAGAGACATAACGGAGAGGTGAAGGGGTAGAGACAGAGAAGTAAAACAGCAAGAGCAGCATACGAGGATAGAGCAGTCTAAATACAACGAAAGATACAGGAACATAAGACATACTATGTAATAATACATATGACATACTAAATAATAGTACATAAGATATAATACAAACAAGTATATTAGTGTTACCGAAATATTAGAGTAAGGAGGGTAGAAAATGCGGAAATTCAGAGAATTGGAGCAAATACTGGCTGGAGGACGAGGCAAGGGGATACGACCTTTGTGGGGACGAGTATGGAAGCCTCGAATATTTAACAAGAGAATGTAGGCGAATGGGGGTAATGATCAGGATTGAGGATGTAGTGAGCAGGAAGAAAGATAGAAATTTAGAAGAGTGGTTGGAGAAGTTGAGGCGAAAGAGAAAAAAAAGAGCATAAATATATCAAAGATTATGCTAAACTAACAAAGAAAAACAAATGTTAGGGATTGGGGAAGGATGCAATAAGTAGGGTAATAATACAAAAAAAGTAAAAA
Organism: Lasioglossum morio; assembly: GCA_916610235.2. Lineage (NCBI taxonomy): Eukaryota > Metazoa > Arthropoda > Insecta > Hymenoptera > Halictidae > Lasioglossum > Lasioglossum morio. The sequence goes on along the minus strand of OU744325.1, from coordinate 12,158,550 downwards.
AAATAACAAGTAAAAACAAAGAAAAGAAAGTAAGAAAAAAGGGGGGTAACTAACAAATAAGAAGGATACTAAAAGGGTAGGTCAGGGTAGGAATGAGTGAGGCAAAGAAAAGAGTGAGAGAAGATATGGAACGAATGCGTGAAGTAAGATAGATTTGTACAGATAGGTTAATGTAAATTGATGTAACTTAGAGGCAAAATATGGTTGAAATAAAGGAAATTCAATTCTAGTCTAGCCGGATTGCGGTGACGTAGGTACGTCCATGTGAAGAGTCCATGTGAAGAGTGTAGGCCCACGTGAATACGAATGTAGATAGTTGCTCCCCAGGCAGCGGCAGCCAATTTTTATTTGGATCAACCTCCTCGTGGCGAGACCTGGGGCAATCGGTATTGTCCTTTAGTTGTAAGAACTTCTAGTATCTTATGAATAAAGGATAATATCGAGCTAATAGCTGCACTTGCAATAAATGAATACAAACGAATATCTCGTCTGTGCCAGTATCTTGTCGGTGGCGGAACTTTTAGGGATGCTGGTATTTCAGATCACTGTTATTTCATGTTATCCCCGCATCCCCTGTGTTCAGTTGATATGTGGCTGAATAGCGCAGGGGCTGGCAGTCTTTAATAGTATCTCGTCGGTGTCGAGACGTTTTTTTATCAGATTGTAAGAAGTTGTTAAATAATTGTGATACACTGTATGAGAATTGATAACGGATAAGCCCTCTCGTGACGAACACGAGAGGTACCACACAATTTAACACAAAATATATTTCACAGTTGATAATAATTCATGTTTTATCAGATCTACAACCGGATTGTATTTCAAATAACAGTTCGATAAAACATTTTTAATTTTGCAATCGCTCTTTACTTAATATAATGATCGTAGCAAATGATAACAGCAAGATTTTTTTAACAATTTTACAAAAGTAGAATAGACTTTTAAAATCGTAGCAGGTATCTGTCGATTTATACTTTCACTAGCTGTACCCGAGGACCTTGTCCACGTGCAATAACAAATCTTGGTTGATTATTAACGTAATTAAATTTCCAATCGTCACGGTGGTCTCAGATTTTTCCTAAAACCTACCGTCGAGAAGCTACAGCTGTTTAAATAGTCGCCACAAGAAAAGCCTGGGCAGCGGCAAGCTAGGGGTGAATGACAATTAATAAAACATACAATATATATATAGATATAGATGATTTAATTGTCGAAAGAAACAATTGTCGCGTAGCTATAGGAACAACATGAACTGTGCTTGGAAAGGATTAACACTTGTCTTTTTTCCTCTGCTAGAAACGCATTCTCTTTACTTTCGTACACACGGAGTGCAAACTGTGAGCACGGAGACACAATTTAGTGTGAATGCAGGACACAATTATTAATTATTTCAGTGTGTCGAGCCGCGATCTCGCTGTTACTTCTATTTCCTGTTTGTTTGTTACCGTTGTTCTTTCTAGTGCGTCTGTATTATTGTGTCTGTGACTTTTGTATGTGTGTACGCCTGTGTGTGTACATGTGGTGTGTCCTAATGCATCTGCGTGGGTATGCGTATTATTCACTGTAAAAGAATATGGATTCTGTACAAGTTAATCCGTAAGAGATAATTAACTATTGAGTCTTCTTGAGGTATCGTTGTTTCTATTGGTCTATCGTTCGGAGCTGTGCTCGTCGAAAATCTATCCGCACTTGTTTCTCGGTTCTCGCGTGTACCCTTTCCGATTCTTTTCCTTGTTGTGATAAATTCGCGTTTACTTAACGATAATCGTCGCGCGGGGCAGTATTACAGCGTCGATTCTACGACGATCACAGCGAATGTAAAACGTGTGTCATCCTGTAACAAAATATAAATCTCCATTATGCATCCCCTGCTTTCACCGAATGTCAGATCCGAATAATGACGCGCTACCTAGTACCCTAACTTCAGACCCCGTCACGCATCGGCATGAAGAAAAATCGTCAACGTATTTAAATGCAATCGTCAATTTGATTCTGCCGATACGATAAAACTCAATTCGGTGGAATCGGGATCGCGTGCGGAACGAACGGACGATCGATTCGCCTTGAAATTCATTTAAAATTCGACTACTAATTGACACCCTCGGTCGGACGCGCGATCCGCTACACGAGTTACATTGGTCTGGGTGCCTAGAACTGAGTATCAAGGGCCCAAAGTGGATCTACGTTGACGTTACAACAAGTTTCTCACCGCTTTTTGGCAGTCTACGGTATCTCGCAATTCCGCCGTGTTCGTTTCACACGCGACGCGACTCGTTTCGGTTGGTTAAACCTAGGGCCATCGTGGACAATCACAAAAATATCTCGCAGAATATCTTGGGAAAAACGTGTGATTTACGAGCGTTGTCTGTATGTCCTTCGTCATGTACACGCGTCTGGCGACTTGGAATGGCAATAAAAATTGCACTCGCGCGCACCTAAGCTCGCTCGCATGTGTTCCTGTATTTCCAACGAGTACGACTGGGTTTTTCGATAGAAGCAGACATTTCATCCCCTCACGGCGGTACAGCAAATGAAGTACATCGCGCTCAGCTCTCTAATAAAACACTTAAAACCGATATAGAATCTGTAAAACGTGTACATACATCGCGAGGATACATTCTCGGGCGATCGTCGATCGTTTTACGGCGGAGAGAGCAGCAGTCGTAAAAAATATACTGCTCAGTGTGTCGAATAAAATCATCTCGATCTTTACTCGGTGAACAAGCTCGAAATGCGAGCAAGCTACGACGTACCAAAAGCTTTGTACCTCGCGAGGGACTCGTTCGTCGAGTCTAATACGACTAAAAAGAGGATCGTCTCGTTCTATCGTGCGTGTTTGCTCCAGAAAACTTCAAGAGACCGAACGCGTCGTCCCGTTCATCCTCTCGTGCCTTTCACAAAGTTTCCATAGCGTGAGTGCTATACGGTAGCGATGGTGTAACGTAGAGTAACGAAAGAACCAACAAAACTCCCGAAAACTCAGGTCTACGAGTACAAACGATATCGTTACTCTTCGCAACAGAAATACCGCGACACTTCTTTCAGATCGAAATAATTACACATCAGTTCATAGCCCTATACTCGCTATGTCCACCCTAGACGCTTCTCTCCTCTACGAGATTGTTTGATATTATTACAGACAGCAACTTCTGGGAGCAGGTAAAACGAATGGCTCGCCGGATGCGCATGGAACACTCCGGACATCGCAGTAACAGATACGTATCATTGCGTCAACCTCGTTTCTATAAGAGTACACAAGATTTCGGGCGACCATTTTCCGTGTACATCGGGCGTGTCAGTCATGTTCCACACAGTTTCACGGGAACTCTAGAAAACGCGATTCAACAATAACAGAAGTAATCGTACGTTTACGAACAGCACACGGAGCCCTGAGAAGGCTGTGCTCCTGCATGGCAGTCGTAGGGGCGTGTGGAACGGTTGCCTCCATGGTGAATTGTACAGGTGTTGGAACCCGCAGTGACCATGGGACGTGACAGTCCCGAGGAAGATTACTTCCATAATAAACTAACTGGTGGAAAAGGGAAGTTGCGAAAGAATAAAAGGGACACTGGTCTTCAAAGAAGCCATCGACGAGGACTCAAAAAACATGCTAACACATGATCATGGGCAACAAAAGGTTGATGCGTTTAACCTCTCATAGATTTCCCTCAGGACTGACCCCGCTAGCGGTGCACCGTATTACTCGATCAGATTTCTGCGACACGACACATACTCCTACGGGTTTACATGCTAGATCAGCGATCCCATACGCATGCCTCTTTGTTCGATCGTTCGCCAATAAAGCACGAGGACATCACGCATAGCGGGAACGGCCGAATACCGTGCGTCCACGTTCGCAATCACTCACAGTCACGCGTATGATTTACTTAATCGTAAAACGCTATATTACATTAGTAACATATTACACAGGTGACTTCTTGTGGCTGAAGTCGGTACAGACCCCGATATCTCACGTGAATTCATTTCAGGGGGCAAACTTCATCACCGCGCATTGTATCGCTCAACATCATTTCTATTTATAACTATGCGCTCTATACAATCTTAAACAGCTAAAACGTTCTGCCACCTTTATATTTATATATATATATATATTTATATATTTATATCTATATAATGTAACTTTAGTTCTTGGCGGCCCTGTCATGTTCATTCACACGGCGACCGCTCCGCGCATCATCCAAATATAACAAATATAACACATGCTGACGTATCACTCGATTCACAAAATATTAGTCCCCTCGGAGTAGAGCTTCTCATGCTACCTAGACCCCCGACGGTTTCGGTTGCTCTTTAATAGACGAATACTACGAAAGCATAGTCTTCCGTTCGATAATATCCACAGTCTGATACTGTGGTCGTCGTGATGATTCAGTACATCACTTCGTAGACTGTGGCTTTCTTATCACCCGATCCAGTCACGATGTACTTGTCGTCGGTAGAAATGTCGCAACTGAGCACCGATGAAGATTCCTTCGACTGTAATAGAAATTAATTGTTTGATTAGATACTAGAAATTGGTCTTTCTTTAATGTCAATATCTCGATGAAGAAAATCGTTGTATGGCACAGAATGTACAGGTTACTTAGAAACGTGAATGTTTGAAGACACGGGAGCCTCACCTGGAATATCGAGGCACCATAAGGTGTACGCCACGCGTTCAGCAAATTGTCCTTGCCGGTGGAGACAAACCATTTGCCGCAGGTAGCGAAACGTAACGAGAGCACACAGGACTCGTGCAAATGGAGTTGGTATTTGTCCGGCTTGGTGGCGTGCAGCACCTCGACGTTCGAGTTCTCCATGCCGACTGCGAGCCATTCCCCTGTGGGACAATAGCCGAGGGAGAATATCTGCGAGGTGAAGTCGTGTTGTTGAAGCTGTCTTCCTTCCCGGAGGTCCCACGAGCGAACGGTGTTGTCCAGCCCTCCGGTCCAGAGCTTCGACCCGTCCGCTGAGATGTCGATGCAGGACGCGCCGTCCGTGTGACCTTGGAATTGCCTGACCAACGACTGATTCTGGAGATCCCAGACCGCGATATTGCCGTCGCTGCAGCAGCTGAAGCAGACCTTCGAGTCCGGCGATATTGCGAGCGCGTAACAAGCCGGGGCGTTCGAAGTCAGCTCAGCCTTAATCCTAGGCGTTGGACTCGCCAGATCCCAGATGCTTAGGTTACTCGCCTCGCCTCCTACTATCAGGGTCCTGCCATCCGGTAGCAACTTCACCGATCTGTTCAATGAAAAGAAAACACCATGTTAAAATTGCAATTTGATGACAAACAGTTGCGAAGTTGCAACGTAAGTCTAAGAATTGTTATTTGTTTAACTGTACCAAAAGCTATGTGGATTGATAAACAGCATTAATTAGCGCCTTAATTACAAACCGAAACGTTTTCGCGGATATTGCGATTAACTGGACAGTCACACGTATCATTGGACGCGACCTTAATAGTACCGCAGGTGCACGCTAATCGGAATTTATTCAGGCAGGTATCGCGTTTGCTCCGCGGAGTGGAAAGTTAATGTGTCATGTGCCGTGAACGTTTAACCAACCTGATGTAGTTGTCCCGCTGCAAGCAATCAAGCTGCGAAACGTGTTTCGCGCTGCCGCCGCCGCCCTGATTGATGTCCCAGACCTTGACGCATCCTTTGCCACCGGTGTAAACGTATTTAGTCGGATTTGAGATCGTTACGGCGCACACCACCTCACCGTGTGTCAGGGTATTTATCTGGCGCGCGTGGCGCGGTATTCCTTGTCCAATTAGAGCATCAGGTGGAAACGGGACTGGCTGCATCTGGCCCTCGCTGGATACGTGGAAACTGTACGCACTGGAATACATAAATTTTTCGTTAGATATCTAATTTCACTTTAAAGCAAGCTTATCTTGATGCCAATCAATGCGATTCTCGTGTACTGACTGTTTCAATATTATATTTCTAGTAATTCCCTACTTTGTTAATCTACGGAAAGAACACATTGAAGACAACTGAAACGAATTTATGTTACGACCGAAGATTAGGTTCGCAAAGGTGTGATAATTAAAAGTTGAAGATGATCAAGAGCGTTCATAAAGCTAACTGGTGAAGTAAGAGTACTTACGGTTTGCCACCAGGCACACCAAAAGGTCCAAGAGGTGCCCTCATGCTTCCGTGAGGATCGTAGAGTTGCTGAAGAGGCGGTCTTGTGGGATATCCATTCAGGGCTGCCGGAGGATAACCCAACATGTCCGCATGAGGTCCTGCGGGTGGATGATGTGGCGGCGGATAGTGTGGCGGATAAGGGCCGACCGCCGAAGCCGAGACCAGTGGTTTGCTGGAACTCGATGGTTTCAGACCGCCAGAGCCGGAGCTGCTACCACCTGTCGACCATACATTTGTCGTTAGACTTACCATTTTTTACATTCTCGATTAACACAAGTGTTCAACTACGCTTTAGTCCTTTGCACTGCTTTGTCGAGTGTGACCCGACATCAGAGAAATAAAAATGTAAATGAAACGTGTCTTTATAATACATATAAATGTATTTGGTTCTTTCTTTCTTTATTTAAACCCTTGTCCTACGATTTATTTTACGGTTTTAGTGATTAGAAGTTTTTTGAAGTTCATAACTTCTCAGAAAAGGAGAAAATTTATATCTATCGTATCCCTATTATATCCTCAAATAGCTGTACAATAACAGAACCACAGTAGAATTTGATTTCGATTTAAAGGAAATTAATATAGTACACATATATGTTTATTAGAGTCTACAAGTATTCTAATATATTCAAGGAAATCAAACTCGTATCATATTCATTATTTTTACTTAAAAAGAGTCACGCGAGCACTTCAAATATCGATGAATCTGCGTGCAAAAACATCCCACTGCAAAAGGATTAATAGTTCTTCTGGAGATTCGAAAACGTCCGTGCAAAACCAGAATAGCCTTTGAACGAACTCCTCCCTAATCGCGGCATAGATCAACGTCTTTATATTCGAAAAACGCCTTGATCCCTATTACTCATCCCTAATGCACTTTCCGCCTTCGTTACACCCCCGAAACAAAAAGAGTCGTCCCGTCGCGGTGTTAACGATCTCCTACGGCCGATTACTGGCTGGCTATGGAAAGGAACGTACCCGCTGATGTAGGTGTGACAGGTTTCGAGATCGGAGTGGTCGGTTTCTCCCGTTCCTCCATCTTCTTGGCCGAGGGCGTGCTGGCGTTGCTGCTGGTGCCGCTTCTTGGCGAGGGTGGCGGCACTTCTTTCTTCACCTGGCTGCTCAAAGGTACCGAGGATGGGCCAAGCTTGTCCAGGCCGTTCTCCCTGGGCGACGAAGTGCCGTTCGCCGCAGGACTCGACGGTCCTTCGCTCGCGTCGTCTACCACCAAGTCCTGGTCGCTCTTTTCGCCATCGCTTTGCTGTCGGGGAAAACGTGCACGGCTTTATTAAGGGTATACCATTGGCAGTGAGGCATGGAGTACCATTCTGGATACTTACATGGCCAATATCCTTGTCCTGCTCCTTCTTCATCTTCTTCAGAGGCAGATGATCGTGGTGCTGCGGGTCGGGGGTACTTCGGGGCCTATTGTACTTCTCCCGTTCCGCTGGCGATATCGAGTTTCGCTGTAACAAAGTAAATTGCGATTAGAACCGTATCCTGTTGTCCTGTTTCATTGTCACAGTACTTTAACCCTTCTATGATGTTTCGGGTCTGTGTTACCTAGCTGGGTTTGTAGGCTTATATTGGATTGGAAAGAACTTCGTAGCGTTTTTAAATTAAGAATCGAAGATAAAATTTAGGTATTTATTCATATGTTTATCCAATAACACGACAAGATTCCTGGGAAATGGCAAAATGTAATAGAACAGAATGGAAAATGTGTTATTGAATAAATCTCTGAATTTTAATTTACAAACGCTACGAACTTTCGTTTCAAACCAATATAATTTATAATAGGTGTATCGGTTGATAATGTCGATTTTGCTAAGGGATGACGTTAACAATACTATATATTGGTCAAAATTTGCAAAAAAATCGACATTATTAACCGGAACACCTAGTAACTTTTCTAATTATCATTTTATCGAGATCAAATTTTTTACTAAATTAATCGCGCAAATGTGGAATGGAAATTGTTGCATTTATGATGTTCGTCAACATTTGTCACAATAAATAAGTATATAAATAAAAAGAAATCAATATATATATATACTAATTCGATATCCGGAGGAGGTTCCAGGTTGAATGGATTGAATCTGTATCGTTTGCATTTTTTGCTACTACATCGACGGACTGGCGCATTTCCGCCAAAATAATCCAAGTTAACCTGCAAAATATCATTGAAAAAAGTCTATGTGCGAGTCAGAAAGTTCGTACGCATAACATATGCACAAACACAAGGTGTTCCAAAGTAATATTTTTTTGACATGAATAGGTTAATACAGTTTTACTCAGGATACCGTGATGCATCGAATAGTGAACAAGAAACCTATATGATTCCATTTAGAAAAACGAAGACCTGCATGTATCCTTCGTGCGTACAGTTAGACCCTCCACGATGCGTCGCGTCAGAAACACGTACACGTACTTCTTTTATTCACGAAACGTACAGCAAAGAACCCCGCACTAATCATATGGAAAATCTATCTCAGTAAAATCGGTTGGATTTTTCATATGTTGGAGCTTATGATCTTCTGAACAAAAGATGTAATAGGCATTAAGCTCAGTAATGGACAGTTATCGAGTTATAATCAGTCAAACATGAGAAATTCGAGCTGCCGAATACTTGAATCTCGGCAAGTATTTATTCTTTGGAAAAATGTTTGAAACAAAAATAGGGTTACAAAACAGGGTGTCACAAAATCTGTTGGATGGTGTCATTATCTTTTAATTTTCAATGTTATCAAAGTTCAAAAATAATGACACCATCTAACAGATTTTGTGAAACCCTATCATTTTTGTTTCAAACATTTTTCCAAAGAATAAATACTTCTCGAGATTTGAGTATTTGGCAGCTCGAATTTCTCATGTTTGACTGATTATAACTCGATAACTGTCCATTATTGAGCTTTGTGCCCATCTTTTGTTCAGGAGATCATAAGCTGCAACATATGAAAAATCCAACTGATTTTACCGGGATAGATATTCCATATGATTAGTGCGGGATTCTTTCGTATCATTACGAGAATAATAATTATAGAAAATCACGTGCTCCTCGTCACTCGACATCTTACTTTGCTTATCGTAACTGACGTGAAGTTTGCTTTCGCATCGTATGAAGGTAAATTTGTTTCTTCTGATGGGATTGTATACGTTTCACAATTTATTATTCGATACAGTTCGACATTCTCAATAAAAAGGTATTCAACCATTGACGTACACACACATAAATGTCTACATTTTCCGTAAATGCACACTAGTCAAGAGTTATGCAATAATTTAATTTGAATATAAAAATTTCGAATAAAGTGGGTTTAAAACTTTTTAATCAAATAAAAAATTATTGCCCAGCGCTGACTAGTGTGCATTTGTTAACTACCCATTTTCAATATCGTTTATCAACATTTGCCCAACTAGGTCAATAAAACTTTCAAAAAACGTCGGTTACAAGTGCCACTTTATCTTCCTCTCTAAAAGTACAGAAAGGAAACATCGCCGGATGTTGATTTGATCGATATAAACGGCTACCGATTTCTTATCGATAGCAGTAAACATCGTCGGATAGCGGTAATCGTTATCCGATTACGAATATGTTCGACGACAAGCATAACGACCAAAGAGGGTTCAAGAAGTGTTAAGGTTTATCGCGAGACAATCTTATCGGGGACCTAGAGCCCGGTTTCGCTTCATTTAATGCAAACTCGTCGACCCCATCGAACGAACGTTGATTCTAAGGGTAGGTAGGTGCGCGACGATATGGCGGAAGCCAACGCAAACATCGATAGAAGTCGGAACTCTCTAACTTCATCCTCGTTCTCCGATTAAATAAAATATTTGCCTGACGACGCGGACGTTCCCGGGAGCAATTAAATTACGTATCCGTCGCGCCATACCAGTCCGATCTTTCCATCAAGTTTCCTTCGGCGCGAGAAAACGCGATGGCAAATAATACAGAAAATCGTTCACTCGACTAAAGAATGCCGGTCGTGAAAAACCGAGGGAAACCATTTTTATTTGCCTCGTAGGCCCCGACGTTTCTCCCCCCCCCCCAGCTTTTAATAGGGATGAAATATCAGAACTTTCAATTAAAACTTCGGTCCGGATAACGAGTTTCTGCTACATTGATCGATGTATTTCGAAAGTATTTTCTGCAAACTTGTTACGTCTTCATCGTAACAGAAAAATTGGATCGACCGCTTTAATTTCTACGCTGTAAAATCAAAACGGTTTCAACGTTAATTTACAAAGGGGTTTCAAATATTTCGGACGTTCGAGTGCAAGCTGACAGCGGATATTTATGCAAAATAAAAATTGTTAGCCTTAACTGCGAGACACAGAAACTACGTGTATACGCATTGACTTCTCTTCTGAATAATTTCAGTTATTTTTATTAGAAAATTTATTTTAACGGACAAACGAAGGATGTATCTGAAACATTTAACAATGTTGGGGATTGTCGGTACAGTTTATTTGCTCAATATCACTGCACACGCGAAACCGGTCACGTGGTTAAGAACTATGGTTTCCTCCTCGCTGGAAGACCGATTCAATTTATCATATTTATCAGCATCATAACACTTTGACCCTATTAATCCGAAATCCCTTAAAGCACCGTTTCCGGAGAACGATGGCGATGATCGCGCTTGTAGGGAAAGCCCCGCGAAACGTTCTATTCTCGAAAACTGCGTTGCCAATGGCTTCGAGGTAGGAGGGAAAGGTCGCCAGGAAGATATCATCGACAGGAAGTTTTACGAGCGACAGTTTTGTCGGGTATACAGGGGAGAGTAGTGTGTCTCTCCTCTTCATCCACGTAAGCGCGCGCCTTTCCCTTTCCCTTTGCCCGATAACTGCGCCCTATCCGGAGCAACATCGTAAACTACCCACTCACAGCCTCTCTCGACCCCCGAAGTAAATCTCCTCTTCTCAATTACCCTTCGTCTCTTATCCACTAGCACCTCTGGCTCGGTCCATTACCCCGACGCCGACGCCACGCTATCATCCCCCGCAGCAATAGCGTCGCGTTGCGTCCGCCGCGCCGCGAGTTTCGAGTGAAAGGAGATGAAATAGGGTAGCTCATGATTTACAAAGTCCTCGACAACACCCTATTCTTTCCGGAGAATAGCAACGATTCGAGGGCGGGCTTCACGCAAATGTCTCAATAAAGTCACAGTGGGAGGATCGTATCGGAATGCTGGACATCGCGTTTAACACCCATTTCATTTTTTGTAAAAAGAAATTGTTCTCGTTTCTGAAAAAAAGACGCAAGTCGTATGGTCCGATATTAAAACAAGTATCGTGTTTTTAAGGGTGTCCGAATATCAACGCCAGCGAGTGTATATTGTGCAGGGATTCCATCTGTTGCGCTGAAAAGCTGCGAGAACCGATCCTCCATGACACCTATCGGATGAAAGCATTTCAGACATGGTCGGAAGGCGCTGCGGAGGCACGCGGCAGAAAGCAATTCGACGACAGAGAGAAATTCAGGGGTCGGCTCGGCACGAGACGGGTCGGGTCGGTTCAGTCGATAAAAAGGGGAGAGGCAGGAATTCCGGCGGAAGGAGGCAAGAAAACAGGCAGAGGCGAGCGTCGAACGGCTGCTCAAAGGAAGGAATCCTCGGCGGAGTTGTAGTACGTGCCGCGCTCGACTTTTCTCGGGACGAAAGGGCTCGGGGGCTCCTCGAGGCAAGCAACCGAAGGATTCGTTTTCTCTCGCGGGGCGAACACGGAGGAACCGATATCTCGTTCCTTCTCCTCCTTCTCCCTGTGTTTCTCTTTCTCCCTTTCTCGTTATCCCGTAATGGCTAGCCAACTATTTATCCAGCCGAGAGCCACCGGGAGTCAGACTCCCGGGTTACGATTGTCGTGTTCCTGGAAAGGAAAGCTTGATGAGAGGAGAGGCCCCGGTACACTTCGGGACACCGTCGCTACTTCCAGGATAAATCGACGGTAAAAGAAAACACGGAGGGACGACAGAGAGGAGAAACGAGTTCGACCGGATACTTCCGAGAACGATCCTCCGCGCCCTATGGTGGTAGCCACGGAAGAAGAAGAAGAAGAAGAAGAAGAAGAAGAAGAAGAAGGACGAGGCAGAAGAAGTGGAAGAAGATGCCACCGGGCCGAGCTCCGTCGAGAGAGGAATACAGAGTGGCGGTCGGGACATTATCATAAAAATGTGGGGAATCTCGAAGATCTTGGATTTATGTCGGAACGGAGATGGTTAGCGTGAGATAAGTTTCGTGGAATCGGAGCAGTTCGCATGGCGTGGATCAAGGGGGGAAGCTGTATGAATCGCTGTTGCCAAAGTTTCGACGTGTCATAGAATTTTTATGCGAACCTCCGCGAACGACTCACGGAGAATCATGTCAGGGATTTCTCCTACCGAGATACGACACTTTGCCAACGATCATTTTTATGGGACGTTCCCCGACTGGTTTACTGCGACGGAATGAAACTATATTTTAAATCGATGACCGGTATACGGAGAAACTCCTTAGGGAACGCGACATTTATCCTTGTCGCAGCGCGATTAGCCGCGACTTAAATCCCGGGTGCTCGTGTACGATTTTATAGAGTTGTTTACCGAAGACGCAGTTATTAATTTAGTATCTACTTCAATTCAGACTACGACGAGCGTTGCGTTATTTATTATTACTAGACTGCGGATTTTTATGCAAAATTAAAATTGTCCGCGTTAGTTCCATCCTTTTCTTCACTGTCACGATGTGATATGAATTGTCATGAAAACTATATGATATTTGTTATGGGGTGGTATGATTCTGCATAAAATGGTCCGCTTGGAGTTACATTAATTGTGTTTCTGTAATTTTCTTCTCGAACCGAATCCGTTCCCCGAAATGATTAATTGCAACTCGAAGTATTTCAGCTTTTGTAATTCCGTAGAGAGAGAGTCGGATAACGTTCTCCACCCCCGTGTTCATCGGCCAGACGCATCCTCAGACTGGCATCCTCTTTTTCTCGTCGCACAATACGTTCGATTCCGACGTTGTATTCAGCAACCTTATCTACCCCCGGCGCATCGTTTACCTTTCTCCCCATTGAAACGCCGAAAGCACTCGATGTTCCGTCACGACGCGCCACCCACCCTCGCCATCAACATCCTCTCACCCCTACAGCATGGCTCTCGTTTCCACGGTGTACGTGCAACCCCCACCTGAGCGGGGCTTGAGATACGTGCGATGGGTAACGGGGGCCCGACCTTCGTTCGCGTAAGTTTACTTACACCTAGCTGGTCGGGATCGTGCGGGAGCAGCCTTTCCTCGGCAAAGAGGGTTCGCGGCACACGATCAATATGGGGGTACCTCTCTAAGGGGTGGCCTGAAAAGGAGTGAGGGGCGGAAAGGTAGGGTGGCGGGCACGCTGGTGGGTACACCGTCGATATATAGACTTTGTAGTGTTACGGACGACTTGGTTTGCCGACAGGCAGGCTAGACAGGCAAGGCAGGCAAGGCAGGCAAGGCAGGCAGGCAGGCAGGCAGGCAGGCAGGCAACTTGGCAAGAAGAGCAGTAAGCAGCAGGCATCGCGGAGCAGGCGGAGATGGTGGTGGCGGTAGTCGAGAGGACGATGTGACGAGGAAGGGAAAGAGGAGGTTGGTGGTGTGCGTGGTATTGGGGTTGGTGGTCGGAGCCATGAGGGTGGTAAGCGAGTGAGCGACTCCTTCGCCACGACGCCTCGTCTCGACCCAACTACTGCTACCCACACCATCCACCCCCTTCCCAACCTTACGGATATATCCCAAACCACCGACTCGCCTCATCCTCCTTCTCCTCATCCTCCTCCTCCTCGTCTCACTCGCCCACACTTTCTTCGTCCTCCTTCCTTCCTTTCAACCCCCTACCACCGAGGCTCGCCAAGTAGTCTCCTTACCACTCACCCCACGGTATTCCACCTCAACCAACCCACGCCGCCTGTTTCCCTATTCCTCACTCCACCCTCGTCGTAGCCAGGACCCCGAGAGAGGAGGTTACGAACCGGAGTCGCGTCTCCCAAGACCCCGCAAACCCCAGTTGCTACAAGATTGCACCCAGAGGTTCTCAACCGCCAGCCGACATGCTGCCAAGGAAAATCGTTCGACTACGAGATAGCCAGATTCGTTGACGACGCTGCCGCCGCGACGCGGAGATCGAGACCGTCCAGACTTTCAATGAATTCCCACATTCCTCGATAACAGCTTTCTTCTTCTAGAATCGGCCAACTTCTCGCTGCCTCTCTTACGACTCTCTACTCGCTGGAGCTCGGTCATCCTTATATCTGTGGTTGTAAGGAAAAACGACGCAGAATTAGTAATCAAAACTTTAAACGACAATATCTCTTCTTCTTTACAACCACAGATACGCTTATAGAAAAGAGTAAATGAATTTATGCCATAATTAGCTAGACAAAATTAACTTTGAAATCAAGAAAAATGGAACCGTGTCTAATTAAGTTTCATATCAATTCGACATTAATATTAAAGATCAAACAAAGCAAGAGTTTGCTGAAACCACATGAGTTTGATCATGCATATATACGCATAAGAGAGACCTATTTATGAGGTTCTTTTCAACGAACAATTGGATTCCTTGATCGGAACAACGAGCACACGACGAGCCACGAGAGAAGATTCATCGAGAAGTTGACACGCAGGCGTAATTCAGCTGGTTCTCATGACTACATTGGACGGCGACCTCACTCGAGGATGCATGGAATTTTTAATGGTCCCGCGGGAATGCCAGGAGCCGATTTCTGGAATCAACCACGTGTCACTGGGTCACTGCGCGCATCCATCATTGCGGCAATTAGTGCTCGTGCACTTTTATTCCCGCGTGGCGTTCGTTCCGCCGCTATCCCACTACCTTAATTAACTTGAATTTACTTTTTTTTCGGGCAATCTTGTAACAGTCGTGAGAATCGCGCAACTGATATCGGGAAACCGAGAAACGAACCGTATAATTGGTTCGCAGTTTTCCTGATGAAACGAGTCTGCGTTAAGCGTCAATTTGAAACTCGAATGCTTCGACAAATATCGTGGATAACGTTTCTTTCGATCTTATTTTATATTTCTCTCTTAATCATCAGTTTGCAACGTGTAACACGTTATTCCTTGAAATATGTTCTTGTCGATTATAGGAAATTCTCGATTTTTCATTTGTTATGCGTTGCGGGGTGTAAAACATACTTTAATACCAGTCTGTTTTCAATTTGTAATATTGTAAAAGGAAGAATGTAACGAGTTCGTTTAGCTAACGTAATATTTTCATGGTTAGGGAAACGCGATTATTTGCCGGACGATCCGTTTTCTGATTGGAGAACGAGTTACAGAGTGCATTCGTAAGCTTTCGAAAGCTGATCAAGGTAAAATTACTTCCTTAAGAGGATTCGAAATTATGCGACGCCGCCAAGTAGTTGTAGACTATCGCTAGTCAGCCAGCCGCGGCTGCCCGACCAATGCCACGGCCACGCCACGCTCGCCTGCGGCGTAAAAATTTCGTCGATCAAAATATCCTCTCTTTTATTCTGCGTATTCTGTTCGTCAAACACAGCCCGGTTAACCAATATTCGGATCGAGCAACAGAGAATTATTTTTAAATAACCTACGGGGGAAATACTGCATTCAATTATTATTTCTCCACACGAGAAATTAAAAGCTTCACGGTAAAACCGATAACAAAGTTGCTAACACAATATCGTTGTATTCATCAAGCAAATTCGCGCATCTACAAGCGGCACGATCCTTTCCATCGTTCGAAATTAAGTTGACTTTTAAACGAAGATCGCCTGAAACGCGAAATCCTTCTATAAATGCACTATTTTATTGGTCAGTATTATCGATTAATCGATCTTAACTTCTTTGCTGTCGCTTTAAATAGAAACATCTGAAATTTTAGCTGTATAAATTGTCTCGATCTCGACAATAGCGATGCAACTGCAATAGAGAAAAATGTTTTCTATCTGGAAGAAAATTTATGATTCCTTGCGAGCTGCTTTTAAGGTGGAATAAATACAGAGTTGATGGAATTTGGTTTTAATTTAATTCATTCGCAAGCTCCGGATTTTTGGCCAACGAATTTGGCACACTTTTCCCAGTGTACGTTGCACGGTGCATTTTAGCAATCGAACAGAACAGCATTATTGTACACGAGGAATATTAATTTTCGGTAATTGCATCGATCTTTCTACTAATCACAAAACGTAATATGCGCTGGTAATTTGCTGATGAATTTGAATTAATTGATGGTTCGTCCAATAATTTTAATTAGGTTTTTAAAACTTGATAGCAATTGAAACGTGTAATTTAACCTCTGTTTCGAGTTACAATTAGATTTTTAACATATTGCACCACTTTGTGTCAATATTGTTTACATTTAAAGGTAGAATCGTGGAAAACAGGTCTGTAATGCGTAATGAGTTAGAATCAGTACCCAGTCGCATCCGGTCGTGCGACGATTTCGGAAACACCCTGTATATCTTAGAGCATTGTACGCGGTCTGGGGGTGACATAGAACGGGGGGTGTCGTACAACGGAGAGGAAGCCACGGCGCGGCGCCGCGGCGGCATGATCCATAGATACACGGTAAATAGTGTAGCAGGAGTCTGCCCGTTTCCGAGCGTCGGGTCGGGTCGGGGTGGTTTCTTCTGTTTTCTAACGGCGAATACCGGTGCCCTCTTTCTCCCGTTTCCCGTGCTCGGTCTCCGCCGGTGTAGAGAGACCGTCGCACCCCCTTGTACCCCGTGCACCCTCTCATCGGCCGGGCCAGAAGCCCTGCGGTGGAATTTGCATTTTTAAATTAACTCGCCTCTGTTTGCAGCTATCTCGGCTCGGCGCCGCCACCGTCGGTCCGGGCTTTACAATTTTATGCAACAACGCGCTCCGAGTGCTTCGCCATCACCACCACCACCACCACCGGCTCTGACAGCTTCGCTCGCCCACCATTCTACACACTATCCCCTGCCACCCTTTTCCCCATATACACCCACGAGCACACATACAGAAAGAGAGAGAGAGAGAGAGAGAGAGAGAGAGAGTCCTGTCTCGACGTCCCTTACCCTTGCCCGCAAAACCCGTCCCCCGGGTGATCGATATTATTGTTATCGTTATCGTTCGGCCGACCTCGAAGCGGCTGCGTTCCCATCGACGTTACCGTTGCGGCCAATTACTTCCAACCACGACAGCGACGGTTTTACGGCGGGTCACTCTCTCTCTCTCTCTCTCTCTCTCTCTCTCTCTCTCTCTCTCTCTCTCTCTCTCTCTCTCTCTCTCTCTCTCTCTCTCTCTCTCTCTCTCTCTTTTTCGCGTGAGCACACGCCGAACCACCCCCGCGTTCACCGAGCGCTATTGCGAAATGCCCGTCGACCGACGCAATATGCATCGAATCGCGCTCCCTTCCCGCTTTTTCGTTTCGTTTCGGTAGTATCGTTTCTTCGACCATCCCGACTCGCCCCGCGAGCTATCTCAACCGTTTTGTCGTTCTTTTTTCAACGTTCGTGCGGTCTCGCGTATCTCTCTGCCAGTCGATACTCTCTCTCTCTTTCTCCTTCTCTTTCCATCAACCCCCTTTTTCGAGCTCTGGTTCACTATCTCCGGGCTTTATTGAATACAGAAACCGCGACGATTGCTTTTTCTTTTTCCATTAGCCGGTACCCTACCTCCTCCTCCTCCTCCTCTTTCTCGTTCTCTTCGTCCTACTCCCCCTCCTCCTCCTCCTCCTCCTCCCCGCGGGTTGTTCCACGGAACGATGCATCCCGGAAATTGCTCGTAACCGAGGCGAATCGGCGATCCGCGTCGAATCGGTCGGCAGCCGGTCGTTCTCGGGTATTTTTTTCGGGGAGATTAAATTCCGTGTGGTTCGGTGACGTTTGTTCGTAAACTCTTTCGCGGCCGAGGGCTGAGAGAGGCCCGGGGGCGGGTTTATTTTCACGGGACGAAGAAACGGGAGAGACCGTTATAAGGCGAGGTAATTGAAAGCCGAGGCTTTGCGGTCCTCGAATTCGTTTCGATCTGCTGGAAATTGCGACTGAACGATCATTCTTTTTTCTCTTTTTCCCCCCTCTGTGTTTTTATCAAATTTAGTGTTCCCATCCAACGGAGTCGGACACACGCATACTTCCTCTGCGAGGTGCCCCGAAATTGGAAATTGAATAGACGTTCGCCCCGTTCTGTCCGGATTCAAATATATATTAAATGCTTTCGTTGATTCTTTTGCGATAGCGACGGGTCGTACCGGTGACATTAAACAATTCTACGTGGGATTGGAAAGGACAGATGTCGTGGCGAATCTTTTGTTTAACTTTTCAATTACTGTTTTAGGTGTAGTAGCAAAGAGCTATTAAATCTGGCTTAGGTGTTAGTTGCATATGAAACGATAGATTTCAGAATGCAACTTTTATCAAATTTTTCGATCACTTGTAATTTACAGGTTCATTACACATCATTTGATGGTACAAAGCTGATGTTTCGAGTCCCAAAAAAAATGGTTGAGATGATAAAAACACCGGGTAAATAAAAATGTATACTTTTTCCTGAATAATTTTTATGAATTAGAAAAATACGTAATATAGTATTCGTTGATTGTTCAAACCTATTCAAAATCAGTGCCGATTAGAGGGGAGAAGGAAGAGAAAGTTAGCACGTAAGAAAGATAGGGAGGAGAAGAGGAAGGAAGGAAGGAAGGAAGGAAGGAAGGAAGAAAGGACGAGAAAGGAAGGTAAAGGGAACAGTTCCGGTAATTGAAAAGCCCGTGGTGGATTACGATCGTCGCTTTATTTCGCGTGCTCGACGGTGCCGGGCTTCTCCCCTATTATCTCGCCCGTTTCTTCAGCTGCTCCTCCCTTTACCTCCGGCTCCTTGGAACAAGAAAAACGAGGGGAATGGGTGAGGAGGTAGGAGGGACAAGACACGATGAGAAGAAGAGGGTGTGGAACGACAGAGAGTTCGGATTGTTGAAGGAAGATCGACTCGAGAACACGGTAGATGGAGACGGACGAGTGGTTCCAGCGGGCGAAACGGAGATGGAGGATCAAGGAGGACGAACAGGAACACGAGGAACTAAGACGGAGGAAGAAAGAGGAGTGAGAGCAAGAAAAGAGGTCCTACGCAACAATGCCCAGAGAGGCGCATTCTCGCGCGATTACCGACGCGCGCTCCGGCCTTAACGAATGGCTTCGTAAACCGTGGCCGCTTTAAGGTCATTACACAACGCAAAAAAGCCAGTTAATGGGCATCCTGGTGGCACGGCATCCCAGGGGCCCTCGCTGTCGGAAAGTTAGAGAGAACAGAAGAAGAAGAAGAAGAAGAAGAAGAAGAGGATCGAACGGCCAACCGACCGACCGGCGCGGCCGGCTGCCCGTCGCCGATCGAACCACAGATTTATGGCGGTCGTATATCCTTCCACGGCGGAAAGAGGAGACTCGTTGAGATCCTGATATCGCGGCCGAGTGTTTAAACGATGTACCCTTGCCGGGACACGTAACCCCGAGCCCGAAACGGCCCTCTCGACGTGGAATCGCGTGCTGGAATCCTGTTCATCGGTCGCGATAGCCAGACCTATGAACCCCTCTCTCTCTCTCTCTCTCCACTTTTCATCTTACACGTGTTACCCGATGTTGCCCGGCATCGATGATCGGTGAATTATGGGACCCGGCGAGATTAACGAGATTTATAGTCAATGTTTCGCGGAGAGTATTAGAGCTCCTAGTACGCCTAGCAAAGATATCGCCCGCTCGCGGTGCTGATTGAGTCCTTGACGTCTCCGAACGGGACCGATTAGCCAAAGAAACTTAAAATATTGCCAATAGTGTGGTTCTTATTTACTTTTGTCAAAATTTCTTTCATGGCACCACCCAGAACTGTTCCAAATAATTCGAATCGCATTTTACGAAATTAGGAAGCAAATCGACACGGATTGAGCGTGATTAAAATTCGAGGTTTTAGCGATTGCGGGGGATTGGTTTCACGAGACTCGTCCCGGCAGTTTTCGCTCTTCCGGTGTGAACTAAAGCTTTCCGGAGACCTCCCCGGTGCTTCCGGTCCCGGAAAAGTTGAGAGTATACGGCGCGTCCCGAGTCGGACGATTATATTGTGAAATATATACGTAGAAGTAATTACGGGGCGGACGGTCTTTCGGTGGCCCCGGGCGGAGTTTTACGGCCGCCTCATTAAATTACGAACTAATTACCGGTCGGCGAATTATTAAAAAGCTAGTCGGCCGTTAAACGTGCCGCGAGTCGTAAAGGAGAGGCCCCGGCACGCACTTAAGCGGATCTATGTGTGAGTCTCAACAACGCGGCAGGCCAATATTCTCCAACCAGCTCAAGTGGGCCTTTTCAGACCGTTAACCGGGGGAAAAATTTCGTTTTCAAAATTGACAGACTCGACTCGTCCGGTTCCTGAAGTTCCACTTGCTAACAAGAGTATTCGTATTATACTGGATTCAAAAAATATTTGAACACTGCGTTCCAGATTCTTGAAGAATTTTCACTGATTTTAATGCTCAAAGCATCTACTATTGTTTCACGTGTAACATTGTTTCTTTAAAATATAAAAATATGTATTAAACTAAAAGAACAGCGCAGCTATTTTACTTGGGAAAATAATAACCCAACCCACTTTTGTAAATCCGCGTTTGCATAGCTTCGCGAACCGAACAATCTGTTAAAACTTTCAATAATGAAGCTGTACGTCATTTATTGAATTGCAAAATTCATAACGATGTAATTTGAATTCATATTCCAGATAATTAACTCGTATTTTGCATTCTACATTTTGCCCGATAATCATAAATACGTTTACCTTCGGAAAGTAAAATAAAGTTTCGATTGTATTCCGGTGCAGCAGTAATTCTTATGCCAACTGATTCACGGATGTATTTTCCAAATACAAGAAACATTTATACAAATATACGTACCGATGATCGACACGAATGAATCGGTAAATTTTCCGCTAAAAATCCTGTAAATCCTGTATTTTCAACTCCGTCGAAATATTTCAGCGTGTAAAATTCTTTTGAAAGAATAAATAATTCTTTTTTGATCAGAGTTATTTTTTAACGAGTTCATTGAATAAGCGAATTGAAACGGATCCCTATCCAACCGCGGATATTGGATCCGCGGATAAGGGAATTCTACGGTATTCCTACCGGAAAGGTTCGATTGGAATGGCCATTCACTTGGCAGAGAAACGAGAGACTAGATCCTCGAAGCAGTCGCAGAGAAACATTCTACACTTATCGCGGCGTGCGAACCCACCCTGAAGTGACGAGACCAATCACCCGATAAAACGCCCCCGCCATCTTCAGCCGGTTGTTCAACCGCCTTTTCATATTCTTCCTTCTGGCCTGAACCCCATTTCTATTACCCTTCACATCAGCATTTACCATTTGCGATACGCTCCGACGAGCCGATCGACGAAGTGCACGGCTCCGCCGAAAGAGGTAGAATCGTCGCGGAAAGAAATAAGGAGAAAGTCGGAAGGAGGCCAAGTGGTTGAAAGAGCCGCACCGCAGCAGCGACTAGGAGAAGTGTAGCGGGGGGTTGAAAAGCTCGTATCTCAAATCGAAAACCGAGAACGGACGGAAGAGAATGCGAGTCGTTATTATTCGTGCACGGGTAAGCTTCTCGGGTTCGCAGAAGCAGCTTTTCTTCGTTCTCCTCGACCTGCTGCCGCGCGGCCCCCTTTGCCCTCCTCTTGCAACGGTGCCCTCTTCTATCCGGGACTTGTCGCGATCCGGAAAAATATTTCTCTCGTCGCGAGGGCAACGCGGGAGGTTCTCGAGCTTGCAGCGGGACGGTAACAGTGTGAATCCGTGACAAAGGGGTTGCCGAGGCAAGCCGAAGGGGCACGGCGAAAGTTAAGAGGAAGAGACCGAAGGCAGAGGGTGGAAGAATGTCTGCTCCTTTCCCGTGTCTGGCTCCGGTCGAGGTGTCGACTCATAACCAATTCATGAAACACCGAGAGACGGTTCTTCTCGGGGGTTGGAGTGCGGGGGCGGGGCGAGCGGGGCGAGAGCGCGGCGGCTAACACCGAGGAACGACTGCGGAATATTTATTTATCGCTGTCACGACGGCGTAGCGGACGCTTTTCCTTTTTTCTTTCTTTCTTTCTCTCCCTTCTCCGTTTTTCGTTTTGCCCCTCCCTTCCACGAGCGACGGAGGAACGAGCGTAAACTACTCGAGAGAAGAGCGTGTCCCCTTCCCCCCGCTCCACCCTCTCCGCTGGAGGAAGAGGGAGTCCCTCGAGTTGCACGAGCACGAACTTAATTGAATTTCACGATACTTACGCCCCGATCCGAGTAGCTCGCGGCAAATTGTCGCGAAAGCGAGTGGCCCTCGATGCCAATGAGAAAAGTGCTCGAGAAACGGCGCCGCATTAATTCGTTCGCGGAGCAGAGCGCCGTCGCCGCCGCCGGGCCTAACGGCCGAGACTGCGACACTCCTCTCAGCCTTTGTGGATCCCTCGATCGTGACTACACCGTAACCTCGGTCAACGAGTTTCGATCTACAAGATGATTCGTTCAGCTCCAACGGGGGTAGGTCCTCTTCACGCGTTTCGCCGAGCTTGAATTTTTCAGCGAGCCAAGATCTTCAAGCTAAACGCTCCTCGAATCGCGAGACACGATAACCGACTCGACTTCTGCGCCGGATTCACTTTTCCAATCTGATCTCACGAGTTTCGATTCGATTCCATTTGTTAGATATTAATGTCGATGTATTTTACCCTCATACGTTCCTCATATTTTCACATACTGTAACATTATTCATCCCTTTGTGTCTACGTTGTGAGATGTGTTTCTTGAAAATGCGATGCTCTAAATGAAACATAATGTGTTGATTGAACGTGTAAAATAAAAATGCCATACTATGCCGAAAATCGGTGAAGATTACCGAAACAAATACATACACCGGTGTCGATTATCGATTTCCTGGTACGCCATGACCCGGGGCCAGCAAAGTGCCGATTAAAGGCTCGTAGAGGGGTTCCGCAATTTCTCCGAGGATCGGCGAGTCGTGGCTCCGAAAATCGGCCGCAAATAGAGTCGCTGGCCTATCGATTGTTCACCCCTACTCGCGTTCCTTCCAGGCTCTTTCCTCGGTGTAGCCATTTTTCCGGCGCTACGCCTCCCATTGGTCGCGACGCTCGTGCTGCCGGCACTCTCTTTCCCAACTTTTCCTTTCTCTCCTTCGACCGGCTCTCGTTTCACCCCTTTTTCACCCGCCCCTCTCCTCGCACTCGCCCATTTTTTTAATCCCATCACAGAGTCGAGCGCACACCAACGAGCCTGTCGTCCGGAGGTCGGTAAATTAAATCTCGAATAAAGTGCAAATAAACGAGCGAATTCGGGGGTGGAGTAGAGAGACCGGGAGGGTGAGATGGAGGGGTTTAGCCGGTGTCGCGCAGCCTAGTGGCTGGCGGTCGAAAGTGCGGTGAAAAAAAAACGACAAAAAGTAGAGAAAAAAGAACGACCGTTGGACGAGGGTGGAAAAAACGTTCGTGCCCCGGTGGAGTGGGGGTAGGGCGGTGAGGGGGAGGGTGAGACCGCGCCGGATAAAAGAGCGAACCGACGCGAGAGTGTAATTTATTTTAATTAGAGTGACTGCATTATGTAAGCGGGCGAAGCACCGATGAAAGGGTTTGAAAGGGTTCAGAGATCCTGACACCGAGTCCCGAGCAACACCGCCGCCTGTTCCTACCGACGCGACCCTTGCAACCTGTGTGCCCGACGATCCATCCCCCTCTGAAACGGACTAATTCACTCCTGGCCAGGGACGTCCTGATTGAGCGTTTGAAAAGACAGCTGGAGAACGATGGTTGCCGCGGGGGACTCTCGTTCGGCTACTTGGAACACGACTCGTTTGCCGATTACAGCGGAGGCTGATGGGACGGGGCTTGAAAGAGAGAGAGTCAAAAAGTTGGCTACGGATCGTCCCGATTGCGAAGTTGGATAGTCAAAGCTGGATCGGGTTAATTGTTCCGGAAACGTGGGAGGGGACCTGGGGGACGAATTTATCTCGCGAATGGTACAAACGTGATGTAGAATAGATTTGACGTCCCTGTTAGTTTACTGATAGTTTACTGCTAGTTTAGTACGTAGAATTCTCTCGTGGCAATTCACAGTTTATTTACCAAAGTAAATTGGTACGGCTTAATTAGAAGAATTGATCGAAAAACCTGGCGACTTCATAAAATGTCGCGTATGTCGTGAATAATAATGTTGCCACGACGAAAGAGCAAAAGTGATTCTCGGGGTAGCTAGCGACGAGGCTGGTACGCTCATCGCTAGAAACACGGTGGGGGTTGTTCTTCCTCTCGGCGGACAGGGTAGAGAACTACTGATCCCTGCTGCCTTACCGACACCTCTGATCTCGTTAGAGGCGCATTAATTAATTTACAAAATGGCGGCGGTAGCAACGATGACGACGACAACATAAGAGAGGCAGGCAGCCACTGTGTACAGTGTAGATAGGATGGTTAGGGGTGGCACGTTTTAATTACTAATTGAAACGTTCCCTCCCTACCGCCGCGTGCTCGCCCCGTCCTTTCGCCCCTAACCACCCCGACCCCGGTTGCTTCCTGCCGCTTCAATCCCATAACTTCGCCCTCTTCCCCGTCGTCGTCCTCGTCGTTACCGCCCACCATTCCCCCGGCAATTCCACCCCCGTCTAATATCCGTCTCCGTCGGGGGTACTTAATATTTTTAAATACTTTGTACCGAGCCCTCCACCGTCTGTCTTTTGTCCTTTTTCCTTCCGTCCCGTCTCCCTCATTATATCGCTCCCCGACAGAGGGAGATGATTTCGAGCCCCTCGTTCTCGCGGCGACGCACCACGCCAGAATTTATGAGAAGGTAAATCCGTGGCTCCCGCGAATTAATTAATTAAAAACATCACGCCGCCTTAATGACATTTTCCCTCCACCACGCCCCCGCTCTTCCTCTTACCGCCCCTTCGAACGCTACTTTCTCCCCCGCTACTTCCGCAATCTTTCGGCGCCCCGCTTGGCTTGCCAACCCCGTGTCTCATTCACGCCGATCCATCTCGTTCCGCGTGAACATTTGTTATGGAAATCACAGTAATCCCTGCCATCCACGAGAGCCGTTCCCGCTAATGGCCATTTTTCTCGTTAAACGAAGAGACAGAAGGAGGAACACGCGTCGAGCGTGTTTTTACGAGACGCTTCGAGGGATTGTTGCCACCGTTCGAAACAATTCATCGCGAGGAGACTTCGTTTGATGCTCCATCGAGAGCCATCAGCTATCCTCGATCCCCTAACGAGCTTCCCTGAATTTAGGTAGGGTCCGATGACCCTAAATCGCAGAGTAAACTAATACTTGTTACTGTCGGGGGGACTCGATGTTATGGGTTCGGATTTAAGTGACCGACATCGCCAACGAAAGCGCGCGACCGACAGCAAACGGAAAGCTTAATCCTCGTTACGTTTTTAATGGAACAGATTGTCGAAAATGACGTTAGCCGGTTTCTCCGTTCCGCGCCCTCGACATTTCGAATTCTAGGCGAGACGGTTTTGCCGTTTACAATATTCATCAGCTCATTTTCCACGCTCAAATACTCTTTTCAGCCGCCGCGCCGGCCGGACAAAGAGCTCAATCAAAGAACCGGACGTTTAATTCGGGTCGCAAGAACCGTTCCAAAAGCGGATCACAGAATAACATAAAACAAACATTTGCCCCGGCGGCGCGGGCGGCAGCACAATGATTCGACCGAAGAAGTGCATAATTAATTATAGCGGCAGGCAATTACTTCGTAACTAATTATTCTATTCATATTACCCGGCCGACATGAGAATTATTCAAATAACGCGACGGACAAGCGCGCCGATAAATGTTCAATTTAGCGAGGGAGTATTACTGAAATTAGGTGGTTTTGCGCAACCCGGCCGTAGAAAATGCGCAGCGCAACACGGAAACAATTGCCGTATAAATATTTAAAAGCAGTCAATTATACGAGGCCACCCGTTCGCAAAATAACCGGCGCGGCGCCGCGGTGGTACACGCGAAAGTGGCCATAACTCGGGAGCAAGACGGGCTCGCCTGGCTCGCTTAAATAATTTTTCCGCTGTTTTCGCGTTCCAAAGCAACCAGCTCGCCGACGCGTTACGATGCTGCGAAGGTCCGTCGTTTTTTTTCCTCTCTTTTTACAAACCAAAAGAAAAAAAGAAACGACAGAAAGTAGAAAGAAAACGCTCGTCTGTTTACAGACTCTTCGCGGTGCTTCGTGCCGCTCGTTCCCGTTTTCTCGGGGTTAATTTTAAATTGTGCCGCGTCCTTCCTCGCGAGAACCCTCTTCGCTCCTCGTCCCGTCTCGCCGGAGAGTTTGCTCGCGAACACCGCCCCCGGAATACTAGAATCTGGCGCGCGGAAAAACAAACAAATATAAATTTCTGCGTTCCACTGGCTCGCACGTGGCCGTATTCCCGTGGCTCTTGCAGCGGTGCAACATCTTCCTCGTGTTTACGCGCGAGCATTTGATCCGGCAGCGTTGAAACCCGCACAGCGAAACGGAACGAAAGAGGATAGTAACTACTCTCTTGACGTGCGGGGGCGTGTCCCGTGCTATTCGAGCGTCGTCGGTTGTTTCAGGTGACACGGAAACCCGCAGGAAACGCTTCCCTCCGGTGGCACATTTGCGCAGTGCCTTCTCCTTATGCCAGCAAAAGAGAATTCCTATGGTTTCTTTTGGTACAGCAAAACTATTGAAAATCCTATTACTATGCTTCCGGTAGGTAAAGTGTTAACATGTTTAGCGAAATCATCAAATGTAACAAAGATCTGATTTGCGTTCTGAAAGTTACACCCTCGAATAATCTAAAAACCGTGAGAAAATAAATTTGTCCAGCTAACGCGTAAGAGTGATCGAACCACTGTGCAACGAGCCCTGGTTCCGGAAGCAAAAGCGCGGTGCCAGCCTCGTTACATGTTCCCTGCCGGACCCGAGAGCGGGTCGCGTGTAACGTGGGAACGGTGTGGCATTATTTCAAGTCCCAATTATGCGACACGCAAGCAACCGACACGGGGACACGTGTCAGCCTCTTCCCAGTATTCAACAGCAACAGAAGGGGAGTTGCGAGGGAAGGGTAAAAGACCGACGTACCAGCAATCAGTAACATTATACGACGCGACACGAGCCAACCACCCCATTAGCATTCATATTTCAATTTCATAGCCCTCGGGCTGCCGGTGGTAGGAGATCCTATAAGGCAACCGTGGGGTGTGCGACAAGGATAAATAGAAGTTCGATGGAACGAGAGACCGTGGAAAGGAGAAGGATCGAGAACTAAGCGAACCAGAAGGAGAGGAAATGAGAGAGACGAGGATGAAGCGAAAGAGGATTACGTGGAGGAACAGAGAGAGGGCGAGAGAGAAAGAGAGAGACGCGAACAGCGATGATGAAAGAGCTGAAGAGGAGTAGCAACGGGAACGATACTCTCGCAAGTAGCATCGATATCCGACAGATACCGGCTGTTTCGCAAATATCAGCGTCGCGAAAATCGTTCGATTTCCCATTCACGTTTCGCAAAACGTATCAGTTATTCGGACTCGTAGAGCACCAACATTATCGAGGGGCTTGTTTATAAACATCGGGATAATGTATCGCGTAATTAGTACGCCCCCGAAATATCTCATCCCAGCTGAATATTGTATTTCCAAAAATTAGCTCGCTGATTAATAACCCAGCGTCAAACGGGAGTACGTTTCCGGAAGTTGATTAAAATATTGCTCTGTGAACCTCAACGTTCTCGAGCTAGTGATTAACGAAAAACATTTACATGCCAACAATGTACTACCCTGTTTGAAAAGTTCGTAAAAAAATATCACTTTCCATCAATTTTCACTGAAACAATTATGGAATCGAGTAGAGGAACAATGTCAAAACGATCTGCGTCCGTCAGAACAGTCAAAAGTTCTTCGATAATACATTAAATATATTCCCTTGGTTGGTCTTTTAGAATAATGTAAAATCATGTGTCCCTTGAGGTTTCCATGACTGTTTTAACCCTTAGCACTCGAGTGGTATCTCAGAGTCACCACTAAAAATGTTTGTACCATTATTCAAAATATTCTTTACATTATTAAATATGTTGGAATCTAAGCAATTACTAAATGTTTCAATATTGTACGAGGTGTTATATAAATTTCATATCCATAAAATGAGAAAAATCAAATAGAATGGAATTATTCTAGGTTGGAAGAAATGCTTAATGTTCGTGATAAAATACCTTCGAGGTTAGTAATAAGGGTTAATAATCATATGAGCAACGATTTTCTTAAAAAATTGGTTTCGTTGGTTCAATTTTGCTCCTCACTGTATATGAGAAGAGCGTGACGATATAAGGGTCGAAATTCCGAAGCAGCCGGGCCAGTGGTATTAACAATCAATTAAAATTATTCAAAACGGTCCGGCAATCTATTGGCAGCACCGTATCGCGATCAGCGGTTTAATATTCTACAATGCGTTTTAAAATGTCGCGCGTTCGCGTCGATTGTAAATGTCCGAAATATTAATAGAATTATTCCCGTCACCAGCGCGGAGCTGCACATTTTGAAAGCAGATCGAGCAAGCGATATTACGCGCGACACAGAGATAGAGATAGAGAGCGAAAGAGAGAGAGAGAGAGAGAATGAGAGAGTGAGAGAGAGAGAAAGGGAGAGAGGGAGAGTCGGGTGCAAAAGGGTTGGCGCATAAAGGTGGAAAGGGCGGGACGGAACAAGTGAGAAACACAGACGGAGGAGAGAGGCGGCTAATACCGATGGAAACCTATTACCATCTATCTCAATGCCGGTGTAATGGATGCGCAGCCCCCGATTATCAATCCGTAATAATTGTGCATATTAAACGGACGCTAATTATCGGTCCGGCCGCGGGCCACGGGCACCGCCGGTAAATTGCGCAAGTTATGCTGGGTGTGTAACGCTGTTAAAACACGGTCCATAATGACGGCGCGGAAAAGAGCTACGGCGAAAAGATAATTACACTGGAAATCACTCTCTGCCCGAATATAGCGCGGTCGCCAAATGCGCCTCTGCAACCCCCTCACCTGTGCAACGCCTCTCTCCCCGTCCTCCACTGCAACCCCCTCGCCGATGCTCGCCCCCGTGCCCCCGCAGCTACCCACGATCGTCGCGCACCGGACCGAGTCAAGTCCGAGCGAGTTTTATAAAACGCTCAACGTATTAATTAATGATCGTTATCGACCTGCCTGCGCCAAGCCGCGCCCCGCCTCGCTTCGCCTCGCTTCGCCTCGCCCCGCCTCGACGGCCGAGTTTTATTCGAACAGTCGTATAACGCGTCGGGCGATTAATATCGCGAACATTATTATTCACCTCGGGTGTCTTGTTCGCGCGATCTCCGCGTGCGGAACGATCGATCGTTACTAAATCTCGCGGCCCGGCCGGTACGTATCACGCCGCTATTAAGCAGCAACGCGACGCGTGTACGGCAATTTTTCCCACGAGCAGTTAATCTTATAAATTGTTATAGAGTGCTCCGGTTATTCGACACAGTACAGAATGTATAAAAAGTAACGGTCATCCGTTCTAGAAGTGAATCTACACCTCTGGATCTGGGTGTCAAGTTGCAAAATATGAAAGAATACCTTGTATCCATGTTTATACATAAGAATATTAATCCTGAGTTATAAAACACTAATGTCAAGTATAGATACTTACAATTTTTGTAGAATCTTATGTTTCTCCATCGGATCAACAGCACACTGCCATTTGCGCGTCTTAGTAAGTGTGAAACACAACACAACACAATACATATTCCAAAATTGTGACAACGAACGGGAAGAAGTTATTCCGGCCATGGTCAAAATAGTACTGCAGTTTGCACCTCGGTTTTTCGTGAACGGTTAAGGGTGGATTTAGGTGGGGAAATGTAGCGTCTGTTAATTGGACGGGGGTATGTCGGATGGACATTGAGAAGTGGGGAAACTGTCAACGAAATTCCTTTTGTTGCTGTCTTCCGTCGTCAATAACGAGATTTACGAGGGTAGTCCGCTCGCAGCTTTGATGGATCCGTCGCGCGTGTTGTCATCTGGTTTTTGCTTGCGATAACGTCCTTTACAGGTATATCGCGTAATATGCAGAAGGAACGGTGAGGTACGGTAACATTTTTATTTTATAATACAAATTAATATTTTTATACCATTGGATATTAGGTATTCTTTCATATTTTGCAACTTGAAATTAGCGGCTGCTCGAACAAGGCGGTGAAGCCAATTATCCCCTCTCCCAAGACAGTGGGTCCGTTAATTGAACGCTGAAAAAAATCTGAATCCCCTCCGTTCTCAGTTTCGGGGAAAAAATTCCGGCGATCTCGGATTTCCTTTTATTTCCCCTGTCAAAAGACCGTCGACGCGACACGAGTTGACCGGGGCGGGTGAGGGGTGGAAGGTCCAGAGGTTCACCCCTGTCCCCAGCCCCTCTATGAATCCTGGATCCAGACAGCAGCGCGATAGTTCCCTAAATCGATTCAGCCGGTGCGCAGAGGAACTTCTTCGCGATCGATCGCGAAACGATTCTGCGGGCCACTCGAGATCGGAAGCGACGCCGGGAACACTGGCCTTGAGCGGTCTCTCGAGCCTTTTTTTGCCAGCCCCGAAGCGCTTTTAATAAACGCGCGCCGCGCCCAGCAGCCGCTTTATGCTATCAAAGGTGGAGCGACGAGAGCCGTGAGGGGCAGCGAGGGGTTAAAGGGCGCGAGCAAAAGAGAGAAAGAGAGTCGACGAGGGCGACGTGGGGAGGAGCAACTGCGGAAAAGAACCGGGGGTGCATTTGACGACGAGCTTTTTACGGCCCTGTGTTCCGGTGTTCGGGCTTTTACGTCCATTTCAGGTTTCCTCCTGTTCCACCGGCTGATCCGGCAGACTTCTCTGTCTTCTTCTCACCCTCTTTCCCTTTTCATCTGTTCACCTTCTGCCATTCCCCTTCCAGTTCACCTGTTTTTTCTCTTTCCTGCTCTCCCTCTCTCTCCTTCTCTCTCTTTCCCCCCGTACCTCCCTATCCGTTTCCTCTATTCAGCCGCGTTTCTACGCTCGCTGGCCCGAGCCTGATCGCAACGATCCCTCGATTTTATTTGCTACCCCCCGCCGTCCACCCTGCGATCCCTAACACCATTCACGGGGACGCGCGAGCCAAACGGGGTCTAATTTCTTTTATGAGATGAAATTCGACGCAGACCGGAGTCGTTCCCTGAGCGCGCCCGAGTCTTTGGCAAGAGCAATCCTCGATCGGGTCGATCGCCGTGATTTGAACCCGGGGCGCGAGATTTCTGCCAACGACGCGCGATCTCGTAAAGCACGGGAGTCGCCGCGCGTTTACGAGCGACCCTGTTCTGCGTATTCGATGCGGAGCTTGCGAACTGTTCCGCTGTTCGTTTCGGTTCTTTTAGGTAGCTGCGAGAAACTTTTATTCCGAATGCCAGTTATGGAGGACCAGTTATGTAGATTATTTTATATTCGTGCTAATAGTTTATAATTGCAAAATTTTTGAAGCGAATACTTCTTTAGGCGCGCCGCGTACACGATTGCTGGGCAGTGAATAAGCCTGATCGATACGATTATATTAAACTGAAAATAACAACGAAAAGAAAACTAAAAGAATGTTACTTTTTGAACAACTTTATTACAAGTCCCCGGTAAGAACCACGGGTCAACATGATTACATTTTGATGTCGTATTCGATAAATCAACGACCAAACGAGACTTTAGACAACGATGTTTCGAACGAAGTGAAGAGGATCGCCGAATTTCAGTGTAATTTCACACTGGTACGCGCGATCATAACAGAAATCAATCGATTCTAATTGTCTGTTGCGGCTGCGTCAGCTGTCGCTTATTAAAGGCGTGTAAAAGGGTGTCCATTAAGCGCTTCGCTTGAAGATAGACGAGCGGATTATGGCGGGTACGCGAAGCGGTAATTGAGGCGGCAAGATAATATTCGGGATTAGGCGTCTACCCGCGCCGCGTATTTACGCACAGCGTCGCCCCGGCTTCGTCTCCGGAAGCGAAATTCTGCGATGGGAAGTTCAACGACTTCTCGATGCAATTATCGTTTCGCTGCTTGAAATTCAACGCTTTCACAACGGATCGACGCGGATCTTCGACTTCAGCGCGCAACAGCACTGTTATTTACACGCGAAACTCAAACAGTCCTATCCTACTCGTTTGTTAATACGCCGCTATTGCCAATTCGCGAAACCCTGATTTATTGTTGAATAGTGGTTCGAATATTTGATACTCACATGCCTCTCCTCGGCGGGATTCAGACCTGAAACAGAGAAAGTACCTTCGTCAATTTCCACTTCTTTCGCTTCGTTACACATGCATGTTTAATTATTTATGTTTAATTATTTTGGAACATCGGTAACTAGACTTCTCCAAACATGTTTTTTTGTGAACATCCCATGAAACTCGTGGAATACCACTGAATTCGCGAACTTTGTAGAGTAGCATCCGAACAAAAGATCGAATAAACAGAACTCTAGATTTATTTTGTGTCTAAAAGCGTGTCCGTAGAAAAGCGTAGAACTCGCAGTGCAATTAACGTTATTACAGTGTTCATCGCCTCGTCGTTGGAGAAGTTTCAACGCTTCCGACAGATATCCGGAGCAAGAAGAAACGATCCAATGCGGTTTACGTGTTCGAGGAGCAAAAGTGACTCGTGTAGCTTTTACGTAGGTTGGGTAACAATAGGAGGGAGGAAGATATCGTTAGGATATTTCCTACGAGACAAAGTGTACCTACAAAAGGGTGGAGACTAGCGGGGTTGGGGGAAATCGAGCGAGGGAAAACTATGAACCCGGATTCTCGAGGACAAAGCTCCTCGGTCCAAGGATCTCTCTCCCCCTCCCCCCGATCTCTCTTCCTCGTCGCCCATCCTCTTTCCTTTCATTCACCGTCCCTTCGCAGAAATCCTCGAGAAGTCTGTCTCTTCTTTCGTGTCCCCAACCCCTCCGAATCCCACCGCTTCCCTATTCTTTTATCTCGTTCCCAGTGCGAAAAAGATTCTGCCACCGTGCCAGTGACTCCGGGTTAGCTTCACAATAATCGTGGAAAACATTGCGAAGGTTCAACTTGTTCCGGAAAGGCGGTGCTCTCTGTGGGAGACTGCTCCATTTTGAATACGTTGCGGCGAGGGAACCACTCGAGGCATCCATTCAATTATCTCTATTAAATTTGCTTCTCCGTTGTATCGGCGACTAACCCCTTGACGCACAAAGACGTCTTGGGTACGTCTTGCGTTTCTTACTGCTATATTCTGCGTAACGAAGTGAAATGTTGTTTAATATTCATGGCAATATACGAGCAACATGTCCACCCAATTAAATACAAGTTAATTGTCGGCCCAGATACGATGAGATGCTTCGGTAAAGCGGGCGCAATTCCTCGAGGAACGGGACAAATGGTTGCCGCCGCGGGTAATCAAGATTTAATTGTAACCGTTGCTGTAAAATCCACGCTCAATTACAACGACGGGAGAAATATCAAGGGCGGCGCGGCGCGGCGTGGCGCGAAGCTCGGGGACCGGGATAGCGAATTAACAACACGTGGGGGACGTTTTAAACGTCACGGTGAGCAAAGACATTCGAGGCGGCCGTTGAAACCCCCAAGTGGATGGAGTTAGCGGCCGTTGTGTTCGCTAGACGACGGAAAAACTCGCCGCCATAAACCTTCCTTGTACGGCCATTTACAAATAAAGTAATTCGTGGAGTGCGCGTTTTACACGCCGCGATAAAACATATCCGCTCGCCGACTTGCCCGCGTGTTTTACGACGGAGCAAATTAAGGAAAAGCCGTCGCGTACCGGCGCGGCGAAAGGATCTCGGGTGCCGAGCCATTACCCCGGGGGTTGCCCGCGGGGGTGAACGGGTTTGGCGAACGGGAAGGGTCGTGAATTCTTCCGCGTGGTCCGTATCCAACTGGCTCTACACCGCCGCCGCCGCGCAAGGAGGAATGAAGATGGAAAATCTGGCAACGCTCATCTCGCTCGCGAGCCCTCGCTAATATTACTCCCTTTTTCGTCGTCTCTATTCTTCGGACAAAGCGGGGAGGAGGGCGCGGTTTCAGAGCTCTCCCCCTCCTTCCATAGTGCCGGCAACTTCCTGGCCCCGGCTCGTAAACGGACGCGGAAGAGCGCGCATAATTTCCTACTAAAACGCGAAGAGCTCGTTTACCGCGACGGGGGGTGGGACGCCGTCGTGCATCTTCACCGGGACGCCTTCAACGCGACGCGCGTTCACCTTTCGAGATCATTAAGAGCCGGAGAAGGAAATATCGGCGACGGAACAGCGTCGTTCTAGCAGAGAATTAGTTGGTGAGGGTGGCTGGTTAAGAATACCGGGGATGGTGCGGCAGTCTTCGGTGAAATTGGTTTGCGAATTTGCGCGGCGAACTTTTAACCCCCTCGGTGGACTACGTTGCGTGTCAGAAGCTCAGGCACACCCTCTTGTTTTAAAAAATAATTACACTTGCTTTTCTTGTTGTTTATAAACTGGTTACGTCGCTTCATCTGGTCTAATTATGCAGCGATTACGTTTACGTAATTTATCGTGGTTTTGTTGGTAGGTGGCCGAAGGAGCGTGCACGATCGCGGAATAAGTTACACTCGGTTTAATGGGCCGGTGTCGTCGGAAAAGCAAACCGATCTCGTTTGTTCCGAGCGCGTCGCGAGGGGAAAAAAGAAGATCGAGTACAGTTCAGGGGGAGGGAGGGTAGCAAGGGGAAAAAGGGAGGACAATATCCGATGGAATTACGAGAAGCGTACACGGTCGAGGGGGCCTGGAGCTCCCGAGGGACCATTACTCGGCGAAGTATCCACGATGAAATGGTAATGCGAACGGTACCGGTTTCTAATCGTCTGTAAAAGAGGCCGCGCGCCGAGACTCGGCCCGCGCCACGGTAAATTGTTTCGCGAACGAGCCGAAAGAAATCGGACGAACGACGCCACGTAGGGCAGATATTACGTCGTCCAACGACGACGACCGGGGAGTTAGTCGCGGAGGATGAATCCAACGGGGGTGGAGAGAGCCAAACGATAACGGCTCCCCGCTGGAAACAATTCGCCAGGAGCAATGTTCCGTAAAGCGAGGAAGAAGTTCTAGTTGCCGCGACAGAAATAGTGGACCATTACCGTCCCGTGCCTACCGTGCTTCTCCTTTCGAAAGGGTGTCGACGAGATTTCCAACCGTTCCCAACGAGCACAGGTATTACAATGATTCCAAATGCCGCGGTCTCACAGTGGTCTATAACGTCGTTTCAGTGGTTCAATACAGTAGCATCTAGATCAGCGTTTCCCAACAATTTGATTGTTAAGGAGGGCAATTCGGAAATGAACTCGTCCTGAGTTTAAGTGAACCGTATAGCGACTACCAGTCGCTATTCGAGTTGGATAAACGTCCAGTATAGGTAACTTGTGTCCAAACTATTGTTACCGTTTCCATCTTCATACTTAGTTGAACGTGCATTTAGTGCCATAAATGATTTGCTGCTAAAGAAAAGAAATAGGCTCGATATAACGCAATGGGCGACTCGAGACTGAAGCTAACTAAATTGGAACCTAACACAACGGTTAATCATGGTCAATTAGAACAGTGTGCACGGATCACCGATAGACAACAACAGTTTCGATTGGTTTGCACGCGATATCAAGCTCAAGCTGAAACAGACAGCGGAATCCACTTCGCCTCGACCCTAACAGCGCCATAACTCGCGAAACAATTTTTCCAAACACGAGTTTTTCGAAATGGGTGAAATATTAAATTTTAGAACGGGGGCTCTCGCGCGCGTGGACAGAAATTCCCTCGAAAAAACAGAGAGGCCAGTCGTCGCAATGAAAAACCAAGCAACCCGGAAACGAGAAAATCCGTGCGTTCACAAAAATTCCGAGCGGCCGAAGCCGGTAGCCGTGTCGCACAAAAAAAAAAAAATAAAACTCGGAGCAATCGCGCTTCTAACGATCCCGGAAATTAAACCGGGCAGATCGTTGGGAACGTGTTTCCAGTCGGTCGACGATGATCGTGGTGTAGGTGGCCGATGATGGCGGCCGAGTTTTCAAAGGGTTTCGTTCACGTGCCGCGCTCTGTAACGGGACTGTGAAAAGTCGGCGATGGTTTGGCAGGGTCGCGGGGATCGGTCGGTATTTCATTAGAGCGGGCCCCTCCGACAACGCTCGGAAAACGCGAAACAACGTGGAACAACCGGCCGGAGGTTATACTTGGCCCGCGGTAACATAGTTAGGCGAGAGTGCAGCTCGAGATATTGCGCGAGTAGCGAGCGCGAGCGAAGAGGGGTGAAAGAAGATGGGGGGATGGATGGTCGGATGGATGGACGGATGGATGGATGGATGAATGAGAACGGGAGGAGAGGAGAAAATGGAGCGAGAGGGAGAGAAAAGGAGCAAGTAGGAAGGCGGAGGATGAGAGGAACAGGCTGAGGGGCGCGAAGGTTTAGAAGAGCCACCTAGAGGTGGATGGAACGAAAGCGGGGGAGGGGAAGAGTCGGAAGCACTCTCGTGTCAAGAGGAGATTCTGAGTGCTCTCCTGAGAGACGACCATGCACAGCGAGAGGGAACCAGAGAGCGAGAGAAAGAGAGAAAGAGAAGGAGAGAGAGAGAGAGAGAGAGAGAGAGAGAGAGACGGAGTGATGGAAAGGAGACGAGAACCAGAGCGAGACGCGTTTCGCGAAACGCAGAGGGTTGAGACGATGAGCGGCCGCGTGTAGATGTGCGCAGGTTGCGAGAGCGTGTACGTGCGCTATATAGAGACAGGAGAGTCACTTGAAGCCCTCGCGACTTTGTCAGCGCTACATGGAGCCTAAGTGCGAACGTTCTTGCACTCGTATGTCGTCCCAAGGAGAGGGAGAGGACGAGGACGCGCCGAAGCAGAAGTGGATCTTCGAGGTCAAGATCGAGGGTTCTGCGAGTTTCAGGCTTAAGCACGATCGTTTGCGTCACCGTCGTATAGCGGCCCGGTTGAAATATCCTCGTTGCCTCGGTACGCCGCCGCCGTATACACCCTAACACCGTTACTACCAATTTCCTTGGTGTTTCGCTCGCCGAACGCGTCCCGCCAGCAACGTACGCTTCCACGCTATCTCGTCGGAATCCTCCGCTGTAAACGGTTTTCCATTTTCCAATCGGCATCACTGCCGACGTTCTACTCTACGGCACGCTTAATAGAGGCTTATGAACAGGAGGCGATGTTTTATTTTCAGATCGGTGCCGTAAACTCCGGAATTTATTTCAACTGCCGCAGAAATGTCTCTGGCTGAAAGGAAAAACGCCGCGTGTCACATTGTCAAACAATTCGAGTTTATGCGTTAATTGAGCTTCATAGTATAGAATGGTTGCCGTTGAATCGTTAAAAAGAGTCTTGGGAAGGTTAAAAGAGAACATTTTGATATGGAAAATGCAAATTACAGACAGGAGATTGCAACATTGCAAATGATTCTACGCAAATCCATTGAACGCATTATCGCTCGATGAACATAAATATAAGCGATACAACGATATTAGCAGTATCGGAACGGAAATGCGGGCGTATCAACATGTTTGCTCGTTGCTTGACTACGCCATATACATATGGGAATCGCTGAATGCGCTGTTTATTTGCGAAGAAACGGACAGAACGTAGCGTCGAATGTTCACATGGAGATCTGGTTGCGACGACGACCTCTCATACCGGCCAGATAAGACCGTATAAAAACAAGTGGCCGGGTTACAGGAAACGCAAGCAATACTTCTGCGAACAGGACCGTCGGTCCGTTCGATACGCAAAATATTCACGGACGCGGCGCTGATCCCGCGAAAAACACTGTGAGACACGAGGTCAGCGACTTTTGTAAATTGAACTGTCGACGTGACAGGTAGTTCGTCCGTATCAGGCTACTCAGTATTACACTCTGTTGCGACATGGACAGTTTTCAGCGATTTCGTCCTGCATTTTGACACTGTCATTTCGAATATCGTTGTTTCGACACGCGTTTTCCGGTAATCCACGTCGATCATTGTTTCGCAATGTTACATACCACTCTTCCCGTTGCGGACGCGTCGGCTTCGCAACAAGAGTCTGCGTTCCATTGTAACTTGTTAATGAAAATGATTTCTGTATTCGTATTTAAAGCTAACCGCGGCTTAAAGCTTTCCGGTTTGCTACCACGAAGGTGAAACGCAAACCCGAATGTAGTTTTGATTTGAATGAAGAGAAAAGTTCGGAGACACAAACCACTCTGACTTAAAGGTTAAATAGAAATTCTGAAATTGGGACTCGATTAAGAATGAAACGCGTTTCGTTTTCGCAGGGAAATCATTCGAATCGAACGTAGATATTGAAATGGAGATTTTCAGGATGATTGAAAGCTGTGCTTACCTCCGTTCGGCTTCAAATCATCTGGTTGACCGCGATGATGGTCTGGCTTGGTCAACATTGGTAGAGGGTGGGTGGCTCCGCCACCAGCAGTGGTGGCCGCACTTGGTGGTATCCCTAATCCAAGAAGGGCTGCAGAGGCCGAGGTAGGAAGACCAGGTCCAGGAAGGGCTGGTATACCTGGATGCGGTCCTATCGCGGCACCTGGTGGGAGCTGCGGTGCGTGCATTTGTTGAAGCAGCCTCGGCAGGTCTGGCCTCTGTTGCTACAACGAACCACGAAAATCGAATTTTAGTATTAGTCTTCAGTTCCCAACAAGTCCACAGTGAATCATAATAATCTTCGGACGCTTATAACCCTCGCATAGCAATGTGGGGTCTCAGATTTTTTAAATTTCCACTAAAATTCATTTAAAAAAATCATTATTAGACGCAGCGTTTCTTCGGGAAGGTTTAGGATTTTTTTTTTCATAATGGATTCAGCATTTTTGTATGTTCCAGATGCATTGCAAGCGTACAAAGAATATTCAACGCGACGAGTTCTTATTTTGTAGAAATAAAAATCCGCGTGGATTATTGTAATAGGATAGCTTACCAGGATTTACAGATAATCGCGGACGCCAATCCAATAATCTAATCGTAATGCCAAGATATAACACGCCGTCGAGATAAGACTCGAGAAGGGGAGATTGGATTGGAAAGCAGGTGACATCATTGACAACTGATGAAACACGCCTCCGTTGACCGACTGCTCTTATCTTAATCGTTAGATACACCGGTCGGAAACTTGCCGATATCGAAAACACATCGCTTTATCGGTTACAAGGATCATTATTCAATTGATACACGACAATTTCGAGAAATCGTCGCGTGTAGGTGAAGCACACGAGCATATTTCATATTTATACATAGTATTTTATCGATAGATATTTGCGTTTCGAGATAAAATTATAAGATACGGCGAGCAGTCCATGCTCGCTTGATTTTCATGAGAATACAAAGGACCAAGGAATCCAAGTTAAACAAGCACGGTGTCGATCATTTTAAATCGACATCGATGAAGCTTTGTACAAGTTCCGAGCAGGAATTAATAAACTTATCTATTGAAAATTGTTGATTCACTTTGCGCACTATTTCCGCCGACAAACTATCCAGTTCTTCGTTAGAATTAATCATTATTAGACTGCGGATCTTTATGCAAAATCAAAATTACAATTCAGGGCGGTCGGTGGGATCCGCGGCGCGACTCGACTCCCCAGTCGATCATTTATTTCAGCTATAACGTCTGCTCGTGATTCGGTCTCCCCGCGGCGAAAGCATACAAATCACGGGGTAAACTTCCGGGGCGGCGTTTAAATAAGCCTCGTGTCCCTTCATCCGGGGTCTAAATCCGAAAGTACGAAACAAGTGGCGGGACTTGTGCAGCGTTCCCGGGGCGAACGGGGGATGGGAAAACTTTCGACGTGGGGGGGGGGTGGAAGCCTTAAACGTGCACCCTCGCAGTCGGTACTTTCCTCGTTAGTTGGCCAGAGTCGAGGGTGTCGGTCGAGTTTCAGCTGCCAGACAAATTGTACGCCGGAGCGTTTTAACGCTCGGTGGATCGCGACGCGAGCACCGTCTAGAAAGGGAAACACAAGGTTCGAGACAGAGCACGAGGAGAAGGAAGAGGAGAGGGCGGAGAAGACGACGGAAAGACGAGAGAACGATAAGAAACGGAAGTTTCGCCGGAAGGCAGGGTTGAAAAGAGGAAGAGACCCGCGCGCTACCCTCTGCGCGAGCCGTGTACACTCGTTAAGGCCGACCCGAAATATTCCGCGGAGTAGTGTGCAGAGATAATTAAATGGTTTAACGATATAATAACCTCGTGTTGGCCGACTGTCTGAACCATCCGCAAAACACGCAAACAGAACGTGCATGTGTGCGTATCTCAGCTGGAGCGCACGACTACGAATGGAACGGGGAAGCTGCTGGAGGCGCGAGGGTGCGTTTCCCGAGGATTCGGCGAACCTGGAAGCACCTAAGAAACGTCCTGGAACCGGTAATGATAATAATGCCTCTCCTCAGTCTGACGTACTAGCATTCAGGGCAACCAGCCTGTTCCAGATTATTCGCGTTCAGAAGATCATTTCCGGCCTTTGCGGTAACGTCTGCTAATTATGGGGTCGAGTATAACTGCCTCCACACACAAAACTGAGGTTGCCGATCAGTGAAACTGAACCGACGAAATATCTGCACGATCCGCGAAGGCGCCCAGATTAATAAGCGATGAGCAACAGAGTTTCACGGAAATACTATACCGAATAGTACATTATAAACAGCTTATGTTATCTGAAATTGTTGGATTGCTGCATATGAAACGTCTGGCTTTCACAGTACCATTAAACAAACCCTATTCCAACCCTTTTCTGAAAATTTTCAGAAGCGAAGAATGCATAAAGATTCGAAGTCTAGTTATTATTGTTACTGCGTGCACTGCTACTTTTTTTTTATTACTCAGAAAACTGTCACAAGTACATTGGTGAACGTTTCATGAAGGAACTGTCAAAGACAAACGCCTTTTACATGTGTCGAGGCATTGCTGAACATTCTAGAGGATCCAAAAAGATTCGTATTTTCCTGAGTCAAGTTGAGAACCGAAAAAAATGTATAATATAACAGGAGAATTGAAAGGGGGATGGTCAAGCAAGGTTGATTTGCATTCGTAAAGTTTGTCCACGGTCTCTTGGGGATCTTTCGTGAGTAGTGAGAAAGAGGAAGTCATTAAAGCCTCCTATATCTTCGCGCGAGCCTTCTTACGGCACCTGCATTCACTGGCAGAGCTTGTTCTCAGCAGTTTCCAACGGCACGGCTACTTGCTGACTCAACCAGCCGTGAAGATACCGCCGCTAAAAGATCCGAGGAGATCGTCTTAACCTTCTTCTATATCACATGTCGTTGACGCCTGAAAAGCGTCTTCTGCGGGCTGTTCGTGCAAGAGATTATGAACGTCAGCAGCGTCGCGCGTCGCCCTTCGTTCCTCGCCGAGGAACGCACGCAACTCCGCGTAATTTTCTACACGAAGCTCTGTTATCTGCGCCGGTGCAACTCGCGGGAATCGCTGAAAGACCAACGCGGATTATTTATCGTGACAAGATGATCTCAACGACGATAAACCACGGATACAGATTTCTCAATGGGTTGCGCGAACTCGGTATCGGGTTATTCCATCCGCAAATACCTCCCTGCAGAAACGATCGGAGTGAAGTGATCTCGACAGACTACATGTGTCACGGATAAGGCGTGGAATGTTTCTAGAAAGAACTCGAGATATTTGATCTACAAGTGACAAGGCAGATTCGAGCGTAAACTATCTGCATCGTGATATCGCGATCAAATGAACGCCAACCGTACCGTGCATAAAATGCGACTGCTATACGTTGGCTTCTAAAAAACTCCTAGACTGAATTTATTTATATTTTTTTTTATAGAAAATCTCATATGAGATTTATTTCAACATAAAAGAAATACAGAATACAATACATACGATACAGAGAAAATAAAAATGTACAAAACAGAATAGGAATACTGAAGATACATGAATATTATAAGAAAGACATATGAGTCGTAGAAAAGGTATAAACCAAACACTTATACTTTAAGGCCACAGCTCTTAAAAAATGATAACATCTTATGACTGGCTTTGATATTCGGTTTGGCTATTAATATTGAAACATCCATTGGAAGTTGGAAGTTAATTGTACGGAGTTTATTAATTAATTTGAGCCTTTCCTCGTTGTACAAGTTACATTGCCATAAAACATGATTCAGCGATTCGTCCCCCTCCCTGCAACTACACTTAGGATCATCAATAAAGCCAATGCGAGCCAGAGAAGAAGCTAGATGATAGTGATCTGATCTACTTATTTATATTTCCCACAATTTTTTAGACTGCGTTTAGAATCGTCGATGGAACCGTGTCAACAGACCACTAGAACGGACCGGAAGAAAGATTGACCGGGTCTCTGTACGTGTTTTTCTTTCAATCCACGTGGTAACTGAAAGGATTTAAGATCGCCTTAAGAGGGGATAGGGTCTTGGGCGGAGGGCGATGCTATGGGAGCGGTTTAAAGCGCGCGGAATCCAGAGATTCTGCTAAGGATTTGCCGCACGTAGCCCGACAACGCCGCGGATCCGTGGAAGTTTCTATGGTCGTGGGGGTTTGGGGTAGAAGCGCCTCGGAGTCCAAGGGTTGGCGAGAGAGGACGGAGGGTTGAACCGTTCAGGGGATGGTCGGAAGGAGGAGAGGTCGAAGGGAGTTGGGTAGCAGGAATGCTGATTAGTTGGTGCTCGTGCGCCGTAACACTATAACCTATCCGGCTTGGAAACCGGGAAGGAAGACTCGGGATAAGATTCAGCCGGGAGGGGGTTCGAGGAAAGGGGTTGCAGATCAGGGAGGCGGTTGGTTGAACGTGATGGAAGGAGGGAGATGGGGTGGATGGAGAGAGGGAGAAAGAGAAAGGGTGAGAGAGGAGAGAGAGGGAGAGAGAGAGACAACCGGGGAGAGAAGCCGGCGGCTTAATAGGGAGGAAATTGAGTGCTCGAGCAATATTGAGGAGGATTCGGGATTCGCCAGGATCGTATCCATCCGTCCGCTTTCGGATTCCTCGGGCGTGCATCGGCTTCCTCCTACCACCGCGCAGGGATTCTCATTCGACGCGAATCCGTTTCACGCCGTGCTGAACGCGAATCAGCTTCGGTGATCCTGTGTGTGTTCGCCGGCGCAGCGCCTCTTCGCCGAGAGAGCCCCAAACCGATCCAAACCGATTCGAACCGAACCGGACCGAACACAACCGTGGCATCGTCGTAAATTTTCGTCGAAAAGGATTTTGCGGCCAGGCAACCTGCATGGAGAATTGAATTTTTCCTCGAGATAAAACCGATCCCGGCAACGCCGCACCGGAATTTACGAACGTTCGGTGCCCGCGGGAATCGACGGAAGATGGTGAACGCGGGTTCGTGATCAACCTCGAACCAGATACACAGGATTCGGTTTATACTGTTACCGGCACGGCGCTTCCAGTGGTTTGTCGAAAATACAAACGAGTCTTTGGATCATAAAATCCGCAGTCTAATTATTAGATACGATACATTTTCATGCTTCATTATTAGCTTTATCGAGGTCTTTCTTGGGTAACAAA
This sequence comes from Lasioglossum morio, assembly GCA_916610235.2. NCBI lineage: Eukaryota > Metazoa > Arthropoda > Insecta > Hymenoptera > Halictidae > Lasioglossum > Lasioglossum morio. The sequence goes on along the minus strand of OU744325.1, from coordinate 12,114,845 downwards.
CCACATACGAAGATCTGTATAAATGAAATGTAACCGTGTGCTGTATCGCATTTGATTTTGAACACGATCCCACGATTAAACCCCACGGGCTAATATACCGTCGAATTTGAGCGCTCGGGAAATATGCAAAATTCGGCCCTGTTTTATTCACGGATCGGCGAGAACGGGATGGTCATACGTCGCCGAAATTGTTCCTATTAGTTCCATCGACGCGAATATCGGCAACAAATTCCCCGGTGTAATCCCTTTTTCACAGAGCCGTTTCCAGCTGGTCGCAGCTCGTTCCAATCCCGATCGCTCTCGAGTTTAGAAATTTATCTAACCATCGTTTCGATAACTCCGCGCGCAATAAAGGTAACAACCGACCGATCGACAAACAAAAATAAAAAAAAAAGAACGCTTGGACACGCGCGCATCGCTATCCGCCCACGTAGATATCTGCAAATCACTTCCGCGCTATATCGATTCACGGTGCGCGTGCGATAGCGGAAATTGATTTCGCATTAGAAGGCGGGATAGTTCAATTTCGGTCGGCCGATCATCGTCAGGTAGAGGATAAAGAGACATATAGATATAGAGAGAGAGAGTAAGAGAGAGATTTCGCGCGGTCCAGCCGTTATTTGTTTTCCGTGACGGTGACTGCGTTTAATATTTAATTTACTGTTTAACGTTACTCGAATAATGTCCCCGGATAGTTTCAACGGTAAACACAAACGTCACGATCCACGCCGTTATTGTATACGCCGCGGCCTGTATACACACATAGGCACACAGAGACAATGTATATGTTCCGGTCAGAGAGATACAGAGTGTGTGCGTGTGTGAAAGAGAGAGAGGGAGAGAGAGAGAGAGAGAGAGAGAGAGAGAGATAGACACACGCACACCGAGAGATAGAGATAGGGGAAGAGTAATTTATCTTCCATTGGCGTCCACTCACCCCGATAATGGCGTTGAGTTCGGTCATGGTCACTTGTTTGGCTCTGTCAACAGCATTGGCGACTTGTTGTTGATGATCCGAGTTGAGAAACGGCAGGATCTGAGCAATTATAGCGTTTAACCTCTTCGCTATCTCTGTCTGAAAGCATAAAGGAGAACGATCCTTATTAAACGGTAAATCGCTTTATGATCGCTCGACGATCCGTGTACGCGTAATTCAACGGGGATAACGATTCTCCCAGCAGCCCCCGCGAGTCCCACCGGCCACCCTCTCCCACTTGATGTATTCGAGGAGTAGGTATCATTTATCAAGCACGACGCGGCGACTCTCATCCAATATATGTCACTTAATTCAAGTTTTATTGAGACCACCCTCCCACCTCACACCCCCATCAATCTCACTCCCTCGATTACCCGCCGTCGAATCATCGACGGCCGAACCAAATTCCAATTTCCACTTCTGCCGCGCGATCAACTGGTTAATGCGGATAATGATATAATAATTTCGATGATCCCGTGTAGAACGTGATACTTGCCTGGAATTCGACGCGACCGGGGATTAACTAAGTTTCGCAGACACGCAATTTTACGCTCGCCCACGTCGCACAAAGTATGCAGATACGGTAGGATCTCGATTGACCGGCAGAAGCCTCAAACTGAATAAAATTGCGAAATATTTATACCTTACAGAACGCTTTGTAGAAAGCAATTTTCCTTCATCCATGAGTGAAGACAGCAAAATTATGTTACAAAGTAACTTGGAAATCGTTCTTTGAAATCGTTCATGAACAGTGCGACCGCAATCAGTAACTATTTCTCCGATTAACAGAATATTCTAACAACGGTGGAAAATACCTGAGCCAGGTATCGTTCCTAAAAGCGGATTTATCGAATCGTTAACACAAATTAACCCCGACAAAGCGTTCGGATGAGGGGAGGTCCAGGATAGGGGAACAAACGCGTTCGATTATACATTAATGGAATTATTATTCCCGATTATACGGCGGCCGTATTAAAGTTGGAACCCATTAAAATTGGAACGGTGCGGCGGGAATGGCGCGCGGATTCCAGTAAATTCAGTGTGTTCGTCGACGGACTGACGCGACGGGGTCGTTTCAGCGGGTCCCGTCGGTTAACGATCGAGAATCGTCGTTCGTCACTTGTCCGGAACAGTTGGCGGTCTACCGAGGGCGACTTCTTGCTCCGTGGGGGAGCTTAATTTCCGGCTGAGGTGGCACTGGATACAGGTAATGCCGGTCCGAATCCGTCGGGACGAAAATTGAGCCGAGACGGAGAAAGAGACAGAGAGAGAGAGAGGGGGGGGAGAGAGAGAGCCCTGATTCAGCGTTAATTTAATCCCCGTCATGTCTCTTCTGACCGGAGGGTGTCGTAAACACCATCGACCGGTTGCGTCGCAAGCACCTGCGTGTGCATCTCGTTTCACCCCGTAAGGGCGCACTCCAGACAGCCCTAACCTCATTTAACAATCTGACCTGAACAACGCCCCGAGCGTTGCGTATCTTCAAGCCGGCTGCCAGAAGAATGGGTTCCTTGCATTATCTGCTCGAAGCAGGTGGAACAGTCCGGCTCTTCTCTTTTGGGCCACTGACCTAGATAATCCGCCCTTTCTTGCACCGAATCCACGGGGACTTCAGGTAGAACCACAGGCGACATGCTCGAGATTTCATTTGTGTAATTGCGTTAGGCTGCCTCGGGAATTCGTGGAATTTTATTAAACACTAGAAACCGCATTGTTTAAAGCTAACGCAATAAATGTTGCGTCCATGTCGAAAATTACGGTGTACCGTACAATGCAGTAATCATTTCGCTAGGATTTAGTTAATTTTATTTTCGACTTACTAGCTCTTAACCCTTCACACTCCTTCATCGAGTGTTCTCGACATCAGAGAAGGAAAAATGCAAATACAACGCGTTTTTATATGTATTTGCCTCTTCCTTTAATTATTTATTAGTTTGAGCGGTGTATCTATTAATATGATTATAGGAAATCTGCGTTTTCTCAAGACGAATAAACAAGTTAAACCGTTTGAATACAACTTTCCTGTATTTTTAAATATTAATTTTGTTTATACTACGATTGCTTGAACTGAACATCATCAGGATCTGTACAATCTAGAAGAGATCAAGAAGTGATCCTACGATTCTACAGTTCTGATTACGATGACTAAAGTACATTGATTTCGTGGGAACGTGTGGGGATACTTATTGGTCAATGAACTTGTTAACGGGTATACGGCCACTTTTTCGACCGACTGTAATTACCGTATCATTCCATCGGAATCGGTTGACTCTGTCATTAGCGCGTTGGCCGGCCGCAAAAATCGGCGACCGTAAACGCTCCTGGCCAGACAAGCCAGCCCGAAGACCGCAGAATTTCCGATTTCCCAAAGTACTTTCATGGATTCGTGCCACTTGGCTCAACACCACCCCAATTACAAGATCCTGTATCGCGGAGCCGGGTTGGCGCGGTCTCTCTTCTCCCATTAAACGGCGCCAGTTGGCAGCCGTTTTCTCACGTTTTCTCGACTGAGGTGGAGGATGCGCAAAAGCGCGGGGGCGTAGGAGTGTGCAAGGAGTCGCGGAAACGGAAGAAGCCGATTCGTCGCGCAACAGGAAGCCAAGGTACCGGGTGTCCGGTGTTGAAAACTACGCTCGACTCATAAACGCCTGGGATGAATAAACCAGGTTGGAGCTGCAGACGGTGTAAAACGTGCCGCCGTTCTTCTCGGTGGCCGTTTCGTTGCTCGGTCTCTCGCCAACACAAGCACAAACGAGCAACCGAGCGAGCGAGCGAGCGAGCGAGCACGCGGCCCTGGCAACACCAGCCGTTTTCACTGCCGTTTAAACGAGCCTCGGATGCTAATTGAAATATCGCGGCCACTAAAATTCTTGGCAAGCTTCCCTCTCTCGGCCGGGATGACGAACGAACGAAGAGAACGAGCACGCGCGCAACTCAGCCGAGCCCGAGAAGAAAGGAGGACGCGGAGCGGAGCGGGCCGCGAGAAACAGGCACCGGGCACAGTTGTTTTAATTACCCGTCGCCCTTCCGAGTGCTAGTCATTAGACCACTAATTATAACGTACCGGAAAATGAGTCTCGCCGTCGACGAATGAACCGCGCGCACGGGAGACCGAGAAACAAAGAGAGCGAGCGAGACGGACCGAGCCGTTGTTTGTTCGGGCTAACAGATGTGCGCGGATTGCGCCGATGGCGATCCGCTTCTCAAAGAGACGATGCATGCGTACAGGCCGACCAGCGATTAAATCCGGGACGCGACCCGGGGAGTATTGTGCCTTTGAAAATATTAGCTTATTAAGTCGTTAGGCGACCGCGGATGTTTGCGCAGATTTTTAAAACCGAGTTCAACACAGTGTCGCCAGATCAGGGGAATTTTTTTCGAATTGAGGGGAATGCAATCACCCTCTCTCTGCCAGAACAGGATTAGTACATGAAATTGTAAAACATACACGACAGAGATTAAACGCGTCACGAGAATGGGGAATTAATCCAGCAAGACTTGTCTTCTCTTATTATAGTGATGATAAAAATAAGATATACCTAAACCCGATCACGGTAGAGTAGTCGAAACTTCGCTCGAAACGTTTTCCTTTGATAAGCTCCCGTATTTCTGCACTCTTTGGTTTTAAAACCCTTCAGGTTGGCGACACGCGCGCAACTATCGCGTTAATTTCGAGGGTGCGGATACAATTTCGCGCGGCGAAGCTTTTGCACGGCGTCGTGAGATAAGAAACGATGCTGGGGAAGAGCGAGAGGGGGCTGGGGGAAAAAATTGTGTGTAAAAGGTGGCATCAGGAGCAAAGAGACGAATGACGAGGGGCAAGAGAGCTCCGGCGCAAACGTAATTGCGTTGCCAAGAAGTTTTCTCCGGCGGCGTGGAGAGGTAACCAAGGAAATATTGAATGGCTGGGATGCTTCAGCAACGGTAGGAAGAAAAGGGACGAGGGGGAGTCGTCGTCGGAGAAATAGAGAAGCGAAGCGGAAGCGAGGAAGGTGACTTTTGGCTCTGTGGATTCTCATTGTCCTGGATTTCACGCGGGAGAGATGAAAACCTTGGCCAGAATGAATTTTTCCCTACCGAGCCAAATTGGACCGTGCAGATTGCCAGGCCGATTGACGTGGGACATCATCCAATTGATGATCCCGTCAGGGGAATATTAGACCCGTGTTCTTTTCATCCGTTGCTATTTTGATTTAGGCGTGGAAGCAACTTTCAAAATAGCACAGGAAAATTGAATTGTTACAAACACGAGGACTCGGCAGAAATGTTCGTATTAATCCCTTGCACTAAGATTTCTTGTAGAGTTACAGAGATTAGAACTTGTTTATTATTCATAATTTTTACACGTCGAAAAGAAAATTTAGGAAGTAGATTGCCACGTATGGAAAGTCTGTCAACGGACGAAGATCGTTCAGGTTGGTGGTGAAAACAACACGAAGCGTGTAGATTTAACTTCGAAGTAGGATTAAAGAAACGTAGAAAAGTTCGAGGCTATCGACGTCGCTTTAGATGCAGCAACCGTGATTTTCTTCTCGCTGGCTACGCTAAACAAGCCACTGAAAATTGGCGTGGCCAGCGAATCTGATGGAACTGTGATGTTGACAAGGATTCAACCCACCTCTGACCAGACTACCGGTTTATCCGGGAAGGGTCGAAGGTCCGTTGGGAATAACTGCCCTCCGCCTGGTTGGCCGTGACAAGTCCCGACGATAAGATCGAATCTGATTGAACTGTGATGTTGACAGGGATTGGACACACCTCTGACCGAACATCTGGTTCGTCCGAAAGGGTTGAAGATCCGTTGGGAGTTAACCGTCCTCCAACAAGTTCCAGCGACGAGAGGAAAAGACTTTTCGAGAGGGACGAGACGCGATCTATACGTAATTTAAGACCGTCGATCTCTTCGTTTTCAATCAGACAAGCGAATAAAGCTAAGCTGATCGACGAAGATCAATTTATTGGCGATCGCGTTTCAACCCCTCCTACTGTGACATCGAGTCAGACTGTAAGTGCCCTTACATAGTACCAAAAATCGAGCGTAAACGATGGCGGAGAATCACGCGCTACTTCTGATTAGAACGGAGTTCTTGGAAATTATGAAAATCGCTGCATCGCCTGCAAACACCCTAGTGTCTTTAAATTTTTGTGCAAGCCCTTTTTTCTTGAATAGGCCCTCCGTTTCGACACAAATCTCCGGAAGGGTCAAGAGTCACCAACTGAAACGTGCGCATACGTAACGCGCTGAAAACTGTGGGGCTCTCGGCGAACCGAAAAGACTGCAGCCGAGTGAGAAAGAATAGACGCAAGTAGATGGGATGCACGGTGGCCAACGGAGCGGAAACCAAGTTGGAAATCCCCGTGGAAATTTCAATGATCTCGCTGGGGACGTTAGGAAATCCTCGAGCAAGACGTTGACGTCTGCCGGCAACGCGGGCCGCGTAAGTACGTGCAAGAATCCTGAGCCAGCCAGCTGGGCTCGACTGTTTTCCTTTACTCTCACGTCGTCGGCGTTCTAGCAGGCATAGCTCGGGATCTCGTGGCATGCCGGGGCGAAAACGCGTGCGCGCTGGCTCGTAATATCGCGAAAGCCGCAGGAAGCTCCGGCGAAGTGGCTCCTCTTCGGCTGGTACACGTACTTGATCCGCGTTCCCGTGTGCGGAGCGGTGCGGAGCGGTGCGGAGCGGAACGGAGCGGGCGTATGCTCGAGATCCGCGCTAGCACGCGAAATAGGCGTTCTCGGAGCCCCTCCGACACATGCGGTTGAGCATTGTGCGCCGCTCGCGTATTCCTAAAAGCAGCCAGCAACATTCGCCGCATAAAAATGCAAAGCGACAAAGTGCCGCCGATAAAATTCTTCTGCCTGTGAAACGGTGACGTGAACCGAATGTGTACTACTCCTCCTCCCACGAGCGCCCTACCTCGATTCCGCTTCAGCCCCGTGCACCGACTCGATATACATGGCCCGGCGAATAGTCTAATATCGATCTTCCGAACCATATTTTTTTTTTCTATGGCTACATTATATTTGAACGCTTCAATATTGATAGCGAGCGAGTCAAATTTGATTTTATTTGAAACGAAAGGCGTAACTTTCATATCGGTTAGATTTTGTTGAAATCTTCGTTCCGAGTCTGACTCGGTTAATAAAAACAAACAGACAAACAAGAAAGCGAGCTAATAAAAACGTGGTAAAAAGAGCCAGGCATCTTCGGCCGAATAATCCCACGCGAAAAGTTGCCCGGAACGAGTCGCCATTGAACGGAGGTTTGAAACGTCTCGCGGTGAATCAGAACCCGAGGAATGGCAGTGTTCCAAGCGGCAAAGGATGATCGCGCGAGCAAAGATACGGCGTGACGCACTTCCGAATGTTTAATTGAAGAGTCAGCGAGAGGGAGGGTTGAGGGAGTGCGGGAATGCAGGGATGGTTATAAGCGGGCGGAAAGTTTGCAGGAACGGTGCCACGTTTAGCTCGATGCCGGGGAGTTGGCAGAAGCAGAGCGCGCCGGTAAAACGGCCCGTTACTCGCACTAACGAGTAAACCAGCAGTTGCTCGTCGGACTTTGCCGGTATTATGCTACACGAGCAAATAAACCGGCGTGTTCGGGTAACTCCCTGGTTTCTGGTAAGCCCCTATACACTGGCTGCGCTCGCTGTAAAGCCCAGCTAACGTCCGCGTGATTGCAATATTCCGCGGGTTGTGGAGTGCGCCGGATGTACGAGTGTTCGCGCTTGTGTTTTCCGCGTCGGTGTGCCCGCGCCCGACCGACACGTTTCCGCGCATTAAGGCGGCCGTCGACGCACGATGCACCCGAAAACTCATCGCCCGTTAGATTCGTCCGCCACGACGAAAGTTAAATTTAATCAAGTCGCCGGCCGTTGTTGCAACCCGGAACGTTATTCAGTTTGCGCCGCGAGGAAAGAATAACGCGGTTACCAGCGCGGCGCCCACGTCGACTCACAGTTCCGGTCGTTGCAACAGCCTCGAATAGCCGAAATTTGTTTTTCCTACGAAATTCTAGATTACACGTGGGAAACGAACTTGTTACTCCGAAATGAAAAAAATGATAAAGCAACAAATGAGCTTGCAAAACCATTGAAGACAGGCAAAATTACTATTTGTAATCGATTGAAATAATTGGACAAGATGCTCGACCGCCTTTTTATCAAAGAGCCCACAGAACTTTACCGACGACTTAATGAAAGTGGCTCGCAAGTTGCTTCAGTGTGGACATAGCTTTTGGTCGGTTAAGTCGACAGAGCAACGCGACAGCAGCGTGGTTCGGGAGAAATAGCTCGGCCGGAAATTGTTGAAAACTAAAGGCGACCGTATTGGATTGCCATTCGATGGAAACAGGTTGCAATGGTTGACGATCGGATACGGCCGGGTTAATTAGGTTAAAATTGTATCCACCGAATCGTGCGGCAATTCGAAGCGCACGCGAGCCGAGCAGCCGGCTCGAGAGCCGTTGGATTAGAAATATTGTGGAGTCAACGCGACCGCCATCGAAATTCGCGTGTAGCCCGGTTGAAACAGGGACAGAGTGCGCGTTCGAATCGGAAAGCCACTTAAATTAGACTGTACTAAATTCGAAGGGTGCTAAGATTAGATGGTACTCAATTTAAAGCACGGCCTAATTAAAGCCTGCTCGTATCGAAGCATACTCAGATTGCGGGATACTTAATTCAGGGAATGACAGATACTCGAATCGAAATCTACTACCACGCGAAAATATACCAGTCGAGGTGAATCAGGCTGTGTGTCGATAGTCTGCAAGTGCTACTCGACTTCATAAATAGTCAAATAAGACAGTGTCCAATTTCGTAGAGGAGACTTCGACTTTCTCTCAAAAGAACAAGTACCAACGTATAGCCGTGGTATTTTTAACTTAAGTGATATGATATATTCCTTTATATTCAGTCTCACAGCTCCAATAATCGACTCGTTCTTCTTCTCGCATATCTTGTGCCCTAATTACTTTATCTACCCTAGCTATTGCACTTTTTCCTGCTCTTTGAAGTTCGGACTGTAAGTTTCAACCCAGAAATCCTTCATTCTCCCCCGTAGTATTTTAATACTTTTCCGGAACAAAATTCCACGCATGAACTATCGTGATTCGATAAGTATCCTCGAATTTTTGAGGAAGCAAAGAAATTATCGACCGCGGAAGTGTCAAGTTGAGCGTATGGACACGTTCGGACCACTCAATCCTAGCTACATTCAATTTGCCGTGCACTCGAAACTCCGGTCGCGTTATAATTAAAAAGCGATGGGACTGTTGAGTATCGAAATTACAGAGCAGTTCGGATTCATTTAATTTCCTGGAATTTTAATATTCATTATCAGGAGGGCGTCGCGCGTCGCTCGGGCCAGAAAATTCCCGGCCTTAATATATCGAAGTGCTCCAGAAAGAGAGAAAAAAAAAAGAGAGAGAGAGAACCGACCGACTCGTCATCAACTATTTTTCCGCGAGCGAGCGCGTGCGACGTCCCTGGGACAATGATTTTGTTATATTTTTGTAACGCGAAACAACTTTCGCGGCGGGGAGTTTTAAATTGGAACGGAAATGATAAACTGAACAGTGCCAGCGGGAGGACGCGCGTGGATGCACGGTTGCGCGACGGTTTCACGATAAAACGAGGGATACAGGGATCCCCGTTGAAAACTCATCGGCCATTGTGCTCGTCCGCCGCACCGAAAGTTAGGTTTAATCAATTTGGCATTCCGCAACCAGTGCTCGTTCTGCCGCGAACTTCTGCGCCGACAACGGCGCGCTCGCATTACAGAAAGGACAATTGTTGGAACGATACGGGGAGGACTCTCTCGTTCGACTCGTTTTCCAATAGGGATAGAAAAAAAAAGGGGAGAGAAAACAGAATACAGGAGAACGTAATCTTTTTGAAAGCGTCGATCCAATATTATTTTCAGCGGAACCGTTATTTTGGAGCGGAGACCTTCGCGCGAACGATTCGGTGAAGCTGTTCCCGAAAATCGACTTTGTTACAAAATTATAGTGACGGACTTGTTTATCCTGGTTCGATCTTTCGAGTTGCACTGCGCATATAAATTGAAATCGTGTAAAGCTTAAAGTCTGCTATTAGTTTTTCACATAGTGTGTACGCACGCGAGGGTTGCATAGAAGACTAGATTTAATCTACTCGCTAATCAATTTATTCGTAGTTTTCGCAGCGCGGAGAAGTATCGAGCAATTACGCGCCGCGGTACGAGTGATTAATGCTTCATCTATCGCTCAGCCGGCTGTACGCTAACCGTTTGAAAATTAATAGAAAGTCGATGGGTGATGCAGTGCGAGGATTAGAGGGAGATCAGGAAACTATTTGATACGTTTGACCTCCTGCGGCCGCGTTATTGTATCGTCGAATGTGCGTTTAATTGATTTCGAACGTGACTCTATCAGGCTACTGGATCTTCGATAACTAGGTACATTCAAACGTAGCTCTTTTTGTTACTTATACGTAGACTCCGGATTTCATGCATTTATAACAAAAAATATATACATATATACATAAGTAATGTATAAATTAATATAAAATAGTCACTTTATTACTCCGTTAACTTCTTACCGTTTGAAATTTCACCCACTCATTTTCATTATAAATGCATACGACCCGTCGCGCGCCGTCTACGTACGAGGCTTGTTAACAGACTAAACGGATTAAAGCACAGTGCATATTTGACAGAAACGAAAGACCGCAGACCCCTACTTAATCCCGAAAATCGGATAGTGTATCCGGCCAGGATATTTCAGCGAGCACACCCCTGAAATAATGGTGGCGACAGCGATGACAAAGATTGAAGAAAAAAAAATGGGGGGCGGGGGCGGTAACCCTTTTGGCAACTCTGTCGCGCGTGACGAATATACACGGGCACGATTTATGGGGGAGAATCGTGGCTACGATGCAGCCCGCGGCTGCTAGTCGCGCCGAAAATTGCTCGTATAAATATTAGAGCTCGCCATTGTCATTCGGTTAATTTTCCGCGGTGTTGGCTGTGCCGCGTCGCAACGGGGGTGGGCCGTTGCCGTCGGGCAAGGGGGTTGAAAAGCGGCGGGAAAGAGGGAGCCGGTGGATATAACGGAGGGAAAAACACAGATATACCTACCCTTGATGGAATTTTATGCGTTTCGTGTTCTCGATGGTGCACGCACGTGGTCGGACTGTATTTTCGCTGCGCCTCACACCCGTTTTCCGTTTCACCCTTACGCGTCACATCGATGATACGCTGCCCGCGCGCACGCACACACGCACGCATACTGGTGCTGTCACCGTTGCGAACGAAACGAAACGAACAAAAAAAAAATATATATATGCACACACACGCATACAGCAGCGCACACAAAATAACACGCGACGACCAACGATTCGCGTAACGTCGGATCGACCCACGGAATAATGCCCGTCGCTGGTAAACGAGTTATCGGGACAAAAGTTACAACTGTTACGAACGCGAGCCGAACCGCGACAATGGATCGGGCCGGCCGCGCGCGACCTCCACGGGCCAAAATAATTGGGAACCCCTCGGCGTTAACCGATGACTGCTTCTCCGGAATTGCGACGCGACCGAGCTCGATGTATCGACGCGAATATCAATCAATTTTTACCTCGCCCGCCGAAACGAAAGAGGGAACTGGCTGCTCGGTAATCACACTGGATGAACAGCCATGAAATGCTGTGGGTCAAACACACAGTATTATAGCACCAGATGTTGTGAAACGCTATGCTGTCGTCTATGAAGCGAATACGTCCACGAGATGGGAAAAGGCTGTGGAGTTAACACGACGATTGCCGTGCGAATTTTGTGCGTTTTGTGCAAGCTTTGCGGTGTCGTTCGTAGAAGCGATCAACGGTATTGACACACAAGCTACTGGCGTCCATAATTTTTGTTAAAATTACTGTACATATATTGAAAGGTGGCCAAGAAAATATATGCAGAGTTCTAGAGAGGTCCTAGTGCGATACTTCATAATCCAAGTGAGCACCGTACCGCTTAAGAGTCAGTAAGTTTAAGAAACAAGGTTTCTGCACCCCACTGTTTCGCCTCGAGCAACCAAAAAGAAGCGTTGTTATTGCCGTCACGCGTTTCCCCAACAAGCAAAAGGTCGTGTGCGCGATGTAACGCACAGCGAGGTCGCCGCCGCGCCATCGCGCACGCATGTAAATCAAGTCCGCTTCGGTTCCGTTTCGAAGAAAAATGATTGCGTTCCGACGTCGGGACCGCAGAAAAAAATAAAACGAAAGATCGATGACTGATCACGCGTACGGCTCGAGAGCAGTCTGAGAGGTTAAGCTTTGAAGACAGAGGGTAATCGACAACGTCAAGAGGAGGACCAGCCATTATGTGTGAATGTTCGAGGGTAAACAGGCTGCAATCAATTCAGGGGTTCATCGTGGCTGCTCGACGAGGAGGGATGACTTCGAGTGGGTTGCTGCGCAGAGAATGCTCGTGGTGCATGTCTCTGTCTCGCTAACGCTCCCCATTCGTGTGGCTTTGTATATACATCTGAATCCGGGGGATTCGATGCTAGAACGGGAGAGGGGAACAGGGAGTAGGGGATAGAGAGATAGATAGAGAGAGAAGAGGAGAATACTCATTGTTACCTGCACCAGAGCCAGCATTGGCATCAGTCAGCGACATCGGCGCACTGCTATTGCCAATGGAATGGGTAAAGCTTGGAAGGGAGGGAGAGGGAGAGAGAGAGAGAGAGACGTGAAGTGTGCATGGTACAGAATCGAGGGAAGAAGAGATGGAGAAAGCGACGACGGAGGAGAATAAGTGGCACTCGAGCGCCGATGGGGGTGGAGGAGAGGAGCTGACAGACGGTAAAAGATTGGGATGTTTGGATGTTTGAACGTCAGAGTGCTGCCTCAGCACTCGAGCTTTCCACCCTTTTCCTCTTCGTCTTCGAGTGTTCAGCCCCCCCACCGCGCTCGTATTTCGATACACCGGGTGTCCATCGTTTCCTAACTTGCTCGGCCGGAAACGTCGCGCGATTCGATACACCTGACGCCGCGCAATAAACTCCAATCGACATCTGTTTCGCGAGGAATGACAGGGGTGGCTGCTGCCGGGGGATGAACCTCGACGCTCGGCCGGGGTGGTTCCACAATAAACTCCGCCACGGGAACCTCTCTCTTTCTCTCTCCAACGATTCTTCTATTATCGCGTCGATGGATAAGCTGACCGGATAAGAAGCCGCGGGGAGAAAGGAACACGATCGAGGAAATATTGATACCTTCGGGTATCGGACACCGGAGTGCATTACTCACCCCCCGTACGACTGTAACAAAAGATAAAGGAGATAGAGGGAGAGCAACGGGCCGGGGAATTGACAGCGACAGGTCATTCTTTCGAGCGCAACCATGAGTAATCACGATCGGCCCGGTTGTATTGCTGCGCGATAAAAAGGATCGTTGGGCTGGGGATGCATCAATCAATGACTCCGAGGAATGCTTGCTGGCAGACCACTGCCGCGGTACCGTTTTTTTTAGAGATCGATGAATAGCGCCTTGCATACTCCGATCGAACTTACCGTGGTATACAAATCTATGAGTAGACTGTGTATCTTTACGCAACGTAGATCCCAAATAGATACTCAAATAAGTCCAGTAGTTACGATTAATACAAAAACTTAACCTAATCTTGTGCTCTTTCTTTAATTTCTATACGTTAGCTTAATTGAAAGCTAACTGTACCCTTGCTCTTGTTCCAAACGTTATATTCTAATTTACTGGCTTGCAACAGTCCCAGAGCGCGTGAATTTAGACCCGCCCTGTGTCGAAATTTTTGCGAGCGCCGTTAACGACCGCGGAGCCATAAATCAGCCCGATGCAAATCGTCGACGCGTTCGCGGCCGAGGAAAATTAACACTGTGCCTGACAATCTGCGCATCCTCATCGAGATCACCGGCGTAGGCGGTCGCACGAGATGCTGCGATTACCCTCGAGTACCTAATTACCCATCTCCTATCCGTGTCCCTAACTCGCACGATTCGCAATCTCTCTCGCCGCTCCGTCTCCGTCTTTCGCAGCCTCTCTTCCCCTGGAGACGGTGCCGTTTAGGTTCAGATCAGGCTATAGCGTAGACCAGACTGGCTCGAGCGGCGTGCGTCGCTGATACAATGATCGATTAGCGTGTCAGTGGGTTACGGACGGGCAAATTAGCGGCACTCAGGATATTAGACGAGCAGGACATCTATACGGGGCCACGAAAGTGCCAGTAGCAGTCAATAACGGCGGAGCAGGGCTCCTCGGCCATTAAGAGGGATGTTCCGGGGCCAGGTATTAGAGGAAACTAGGGGCCGCTGCCAGGAGATTGCCACCTCCAAATAGGTTTCCGAGGAGAAAATCGTGTTACCGTAATCGGGATACACTCAATAAACGGCTGGCTACGATTCCTCGTAAAGAATCGATTTCGCTGTGCGTTTTCTCGTGCCTCGTGCCCCGCGGCGCGATAAATTCGTCGATAAATTCGTCGAGCGTTAAACATTACGGTCGGCCGCAATCTCCGAGGATTCACGTTCCGTGGGCGCGAAAAAGGGACGGCTCTATCTTCGCGGGGAATTTAATCCGAGAGCCGGGCTAACAGTCTTTCCAGCGGGGTGATCGATCACAACCAATGAATCCCGATCCCCGGCGATCATCCAATTACAATTACCGGTTCATCGGCGTCGCATAAAGGCCCGTTTCAATCACCGTTCCGCGATCGTTACGGCAGCGTCCGCCAAGGTCCGAGAGGGATGAGAACGAGAGACTAGGGGAGATTCCGTTTCTCCTCCACCTCCTTCTCCTCTGACTCCTCGTACAGGCTGTAGAGTAGTCGGGGCACTTGCACCGCGGGTTCTAACCGCAAGCCGGTCGACGAGGAAAACTGGAAACGCGGCGGTGGCAAGAGGCAAGAGGCTGCTTGCTGGCAGGCCGGTGTACGCGCGGGTGCGAACTTCTGCGAGCGTGTGTGGGTGGGCCGCGGAGAGGCGTGTACAACGCACGGGAAACAGAATAGGCATGGACAGCTCGAGGGTACGAAAGAGAAAGGGAGAGTCTCTGGTCAATCCGCGATATACCCGGGCCACAGAGAGACGCGAGTCCCGACGAACCGTGTTCTCCTGTGTCCCTGTGCGTTCGTGTGCGTTCGTCTGCTTGTCGCCCGTATGCGTGTACAGCGGTCACTCTCTGGTCGTGGCGATGCCGAGCCAGCAGAGACCGCTAAGTCCACCTGATATGTTCAACCCTCTTGTTCTCCATCCCTTCGCGCGCGTCCCTCTTCCTCCCACTTTCCTCCCGCCACTCTGTTGCTCCCTGTTTCGCCTATATCTACACACGTATACACACTGACCCTTTCCTTTGCGCCATGGGGCAGCCCGCTTTCGAACCACAAACCGCAACGGGCTACTGCCTTGATTAAACGCGCCATAGACCGCCATTATCGCTGATTGCGCTAAACATTAACGGCCCGGCCGCTGAAGCTGACCTCCACCCTCCTTCTCTATCCCTCTCTCTCTCTCTCTCTCTTTCTCTCTCTTTCTCTCTCTCCCTTTCTCTCTCACTTCGTCCGTCTGTTATCGAGTTCGATGGAGAGAGAGAGAGAGAGACGCCCACTATCCTCTCGATTTCGTGTCAGGGTGTAGAATTCTGTAGCTGGCCACGATTATTGGACCAGCATGTTAGAATACGTTACCCGTGGAATACCAATGGCGATGGGATTTCAATTGTTCTACTGTTTCGGAGAGATTCCGGACTGCCGCGCACAATGATAAGCTGAGTATCCGACGCCAATGCAATCCAAAACTCATATCGGTTTCAATACCCTCAAGAACTCCTTAACACGTTGACCACCATGAAAATCAATCATATACACTACTGTGTAAGAGAAAAAAAGCAAACCGGTTCGATTTAACAGAAAAAAACGTAAAAAGTCAAATAGGAGCACAGTAAGTCTTGAAAAAGGGTTTCGCTGTTTAATCGAATAGTTCTGAGAAGTTGTGTATACTGCGGATTATCTGATACTTTAAATGCAATGAATCCATCATTGTACAATACAATTTCTACTTGTTGTTCGTGAATGTTTTGAAGATTTGTTGGTGAACTAACATGAAATTAGAGTTCTCGCATTGTAAGGTCGGTCATAGGGTCGGTAGTAGAACAATCTGTAAATTCTTCGAAGCAAATTCGTTTGGCCGTGGAATAATTAAAACGCCGCCGGTGCCACGCTGCTAATAAAAACGTTAAGCCGGTCTCCCCAAAAATCCCGCGAAGGATCACGGTTGATCCTCGGTCGTCGCGTAATCAACGCCGAGTTAATTGTAGTCGCTATCAGCTGGGCACGAAGGTCTTGTTTTCCTCAGTGTTCATCCCGGAATTACGACGGTCGGCTGACAACGATAATTCCGCGGTGTTTCGACGAACGAGCGGCTGGGACGGGGGTTGGCCGTAAAGCCGCGTTCACAATGCAAATTCCCGTCGCGTCTGCGACATCGTCGTCGCGGGGAAATGCGCCGGAGGCGATTTTGTCGTCGCGCGCGTCAGAAAGAGAGGGATTCCGACAACGGAAGAAGCGAATGGGGAGTTGATGGTGGCGGCTGACGGGGTGCGAGAGTAAGAAAGAAAGGGGTTCGGCAGGGGGAGAGGGGTGTTGAAGCGAGGGGAGTGCCTTAACGAGAACCAGTCAGAGAAGGGTGCTGCCGCCTCGACGCTGTGACACTAATTTGCTCGCTACGCGCCACATCGGATATCATTCCGCCGCGTTTTCACCGCCGCCGCGTTAATTACCGCGTTCGTATTTACACTAGCTAAGATAGAAACGAGTTCACCGAGGGGCGAGGGTCCCGCTTGTTTTTTGCAACCCCGAACAATGAGACGCCCGAGACTAACTCCGCGGTAATGGATGCGGTTAGAGGGGAGTTTTCTTTTCCTTTAGGGTATCCGCGAAAAAAGAACCCGGCTTCGATGGCACAGTTTAACGCCACGGCCGCAAACGCCGCTGAAACTTTTACATACACTTTTCTACGATTTTATATCGCTTCTAATTCCAAACAAACTTCTAAAGTTTATTGCAAAAAAAAAACCGACGCAATGGTCCTTTCGAATTAGCAGACGAGTCGACGTATGAATATAAAACAGTGCTAAATGAAGCGCGATATTGTAGTTACCCGACACCGGGAGTAAATAGTGTTCAAAAGCAGAACTAATGGTCCCACGGGAATTATTGGGGACGACGAGAGCTCGCGATTATTGGGAGAGGATATCTCTGCCAACGAATCCGTGAATTCGCAAATTTACGGGACACTACTTTTCAAGGCGAGCACAAAGACAACGGCTCGCCGCACCGTATCATTCGGGGGACGAGAGAGGTCCTGTTAATCCGCGAACGCAATTCCGAACGGGAAGAGGACGGAGTCGGGGACACCGCGCACTTCCACGATCCACTTGGCAAAGCCATTTCTCAAAGGCCCCGTTTCCTCGGTGCTCCCGACCATTTTTCGCTTCGAGTTCGTTACGCCGGCCACGTTTAAATAACACCGGTCGGTTGTTCTCGAGCGGGTAATCCGATCGTGGATTAACCGGGACGACTGTTTTCCAACGGAACGGTCGAACTTCGCCCGGGATTTTTGCACCACGGAAAACGCCACGGCGATTCTTTCCGTGCGGAGATAAAATTAATTCCAGCCGTGACTCGAACGATGGCGAATTCGACGTTAACGATCGACCAGCGCACCGCCGTCGAATTCAAACGATCCTCGGTTTCTCTCCTTTCATCTATCGCGTCTGCCTCCCTTTCCCTTCGACCGCTTTTTTTCTCTCTCTTTCTCTCTCTCTCTCTCCCTCTTTTGGTTACTCTCGGCGGAGAGCGTCGCTGTTGTTCGGGGAACGAGGTTGCAGCAAAGTGGGAACACCAGACGTGAAAGGGAAGGGAAAAAGAGAGGAAAGAGAGAGAAGAATCGAGAACGGAGGGGATGAAGAAAAAAGGGGGAACCAGGGAGAACTCGACCCGGGGGGTGACCTCTTAACGACTCCCTGGGCGCGAGAAGGCCAAAGGGTGTTCGTTCCACCCCCTCGTTGATAGCCGGCATAATGCTAACACCCCTGCATCGATAAAAGTGCGAAACGTCGAGCATAAAGCCGAGTAAGGAGGGTCTGGAGACCGCCTGGTAGTCGGCGAGAGTACATAAATATGCCCACAGGGTGTCTCGAAAATACCGGCCGAAGCTCCCCCTGGATTAATTAAATGCAAATACCGGCGGCTTAGGTGTAGCTTATCGCTCATGATTTAGAATATACCCGTGCTGCCCTGCCCCGGGGAGAAAGGGTTCCAGGGGGGGAACAAATTACCGTTATTATTTCGCGCGATCGATAGCGACACTTTTTCAGGCCAGCGCGGCGTGGCGCAGCGCGATGATCTGTATCCGCGATAAATCCATCCATTCAGGGTCTTCTGCGTCTATCTTGCACCTTGAATGATGAACGCCAGAGGAAATTAACACGTTCAGCGTGAAATATCGACCTCGAAAATTCGCAGAAAATCAGGAAGATGGAAATTAACTAATGAAGGAAATGCAGCACAGAAAAATCAATATGCGGTCGCGACCACATAATTTCTCTATAGTTTGGTTAATAAATTTATTAATTAAAGCTGTCAATAGCTGAAATTAATACATTTTTTGAAATGCCTTCTCTTATTTGGTTGACCAGAGAAAATGAGAGTTTCGGCAACAGCTAAGATCAAGTAGTTGGAATTCCGGTCGTTCGAAGGAGTCGAGTCTAAACGAAATATACGAGGTAAACCAATTTCTTTTCGCCAGACCACCCGCTAAGTTGCATCTGCATGCCGGCGCGTCGCAGCGTCGCGGTACACTAAACGCGAGATGACACGCAGAGAAGTTTTACAGTTTCCTCCGAGACTCGCTCTTTCCGGAAGACCGAGGAACACGCGAATCCCAGGAACGAGTAACGGATGAAAAAGGAATGAAGTGAGACGAAGTGTCCTCGGTGTGTCTTGGAAAGCAGCAGGTCGCGCCGGAAAGAGAGGAACGAGTCGTAAAAGCGGTACGCCTGATAAAAGCTATTCCGGCGCTGGCAACAACATCACCACCACCACCAGCTACAGTTGGTTGCAAAAATATTCGCCTCCCAGATTTCGCCGATCTCATCGACTTCTGTCTAATCTATAGCAATAACCCTAGTTACATGACGAGCATGATTCAATTAATTATGCTCGATTTCTTCTGTTCTGCTTAAGAACAAGTTGCGAAACATTTATGAACATTCTACCCGGCAGCACACGCGACTGTAATTCTTTCTGAATACTGTTGGACGGTTCTATTGTTGATAGTCGAGGTATACGGACACTTTTACAACCAGCTGTACGCAGCGGATGTACTCGCGGGAGCATCCGCGCGGTACTTAAATACCGGAGAGCGGACCCGTTAGGGGTCCGGAGGAGAAACGCCTTTTGACCACGACTCGAATTAACGACTGTTTCCCCGAGGGGTGTGTTTTAGTGCGCGAAATTTAAGTGGCCGTTCGGGGGATCGAGAATTAAGCGTCCCTCCGGTGTGTCCCGCAGGAGACCGGAATGTCGAACTTCCGGAATCTCAAGAGCGATGTAAAAGCGAAACAGCCCCCGATAAAAATTCATGGCAACGCCGGAATTGCTCGACTATCTACGTCGCGATCGAAGCTGCTCGTGTGTTTATCACCTCCAGGATTATCCGAGAACCTAGGCGCCACCGCCTCTCGCAACGTTAAGTTAACTGAATAATCTTTAAACTAATTAAAAACATTTCTTGAACCGTATTCTTAATTGGTATATTTTATCGAATGTGTACACGCTCCCAGATTCTACGCATCTCGTAACGTACGATCACGCTGAAGATTCTTCACCATCAAAGTTCACATTTCGAAGGGCCGCTAAATGTTCGTAACGCGGCAGACAGTTCGATCGGGACCAGTGGATCGTCTTAAAATTCGCTCGTCCGATAGACAGTATCCGGCGTGTCTTTTTACTGGCGAAGGCACTCGATCTGATTACCGAAGATCCGATAAGAGCCAGGAATAAGTACAGAAAATCCGTAATACATCCGGGGTAAAAGTCGTCGCGCTGATCCACGAAGGAGGAAAGGAATCCTCCTTTCGTTCGACTGGAAAACAGAATTGGCTATGGCATCCTATTCAAGGATGCCGGAGGACGACGTCGAAGAGTGGAGGTGGAGAGACCGGGGGTTGTAGAGAAAGAGCATCACCGGGGGATAGAGGAAGAAAGTCGGCTCAATTCGTGCGGTATTTCCAGCCAGGCAAACCTAAGTTGCTCCGGATAAAACCTTCCTCTTCGGTCGCGTCGTCTCCGAGTAACATCCTTCCTATCGTCGAGGAAAAAGAGGAAGAGCACGGGGCGGTGGTACAGAGTACAACTACGGTCACAGAATAGAGGGGGGGGAGGTGGAAACGGGGGAGGGAGAGGAGGGTGACAGAGGAGGAGAAAGAGACGAGAGGGATGTGAAACGGGGAGACGAGACGCGGTAAAGGATCAGAGACGGTGTAAGAGAGAAAAGAAATCGAAGCCGGTGTCGGTTGAAAGGACTTATCGTGTTGAGAGATCGCGAGCATGGAGGACGTGTATTGGGTACATGGAACCCCATCGGTATTGCAGATCCCTGTGTGTTGAAAGAAATGGCGTATTGGTGGAGGCGCCGTATAGGTACGCCATAATACTCGCGCACTCCGGGGCTCGATCGAGGGCGAAGGTACGCGCGAGCGAAACAGATGACGCGGGTAGCCGCCCGGGGCGGGAGGGGAGAGGAGAGAGAGGACGGAGAAAAAGGATGTAGACGTACGTAGCAAGCAGGGTAGGACATTTCTGTGTATATTTTATCGTGCACATATTGCGACTCGTTCTCCGTGGCCGTGCCAAGCCACACAATGCACACGTCTCCGCGTGTTCGGGACTGTGTCCTGGCCGGCGAACAGAGAAGGAAGATACATGGGATCGAAGTTACACCGATGCAACGCCGGGCGAGGCAGAGAAATAGAGGGGCGAGAGGGAGAGAGAAAGAGAAATAGGGGAACGGAAGAAGAAGAAGGAACGAGGAGACCCGGCTGGCGATTAGAAAAGGAGCGAGCAAGGCATGCGGTGGGACAAAGACGGCAGGTGAAAAAGGACAGAAGGATACAACGGGGGGCAACATGTGTGTGCGTGGAGAGGTCGACGGCGGCGGCACGTAGAGCTCGATTTTTCCGATAGCGAATTTTGCTCTTCGTTTTTTTCCCCCGAGCACCCTCACTCCGCCTCTCGCCGTGTCGTTCCCACCCTCCTCTCATCGCCGATTCACCCTCCCCGGCCGACGTCCCCGTCGACGTGCACCACGTTTTCCCTGGCGTACCATTCGTTCCCCCCGACCACAGCCTGCCATTTTTTCTCTCCCTTTCTCTCGGTACCGTCTCTCTTTATCCCTACCTTCTCTCTCTCTCTCTAAACCCCCCCCCCGACCTCCCTCTCTCAATCTCCATCTGGTTCTCCGCCTCCGCGGCCCAGGCGACCAAACCAGTGGCGCTGCAGACACAATAAAAAGTGGAAAAAGCGATGACCAACGTACACGCAGACGGACGTGCGCGGAAAGAGAAAGAGCACGAGGGGACCGACGACCGTGCCACCGTGTATTAGGTTACCCTCGCTGAGAGCCGGATAGATAGTAGGGGGAGAGAGCGAGAGAGAGAGAGAGAGAGCAGCGAGAGGGGTGGGAAGAAATCGCGCCGCCGGACGGTTTTGAGAGGTTATTCATGAAGCACCTGACGAGATTCCACGGACGTAATCTTTTTTTTATATATTTCTTTCTCTCCGGAGGAAAAAGTGGCGCGCAAAAGAGAACCTTCATCGTGTTCCCACCTCTACACCCCCGCGCGCCATCCCCCCACAACCGAGGTCGAAGCCATCGTTGCGGAAGCGTTCTTTCGTAATTCGAATGTGAAATATTATTATCGGGCGGATTACGATTTAATCAACGAAATGAATTTTCAACCGGGTCGGCGAGGCGCGACGGGAGAGGGGGGGGGCATTAAATTGTGAAAAATCGCGGTGCGAGGAATCGTAGTGTGACGCGAGCAATCGAAAGCGGGATGGAAATTAGTAGAGGAAATACTGGAGGGTGGTCGCGCCCGAGTATCGACCGACCCGCCGGGTATTTTGCAACGCTTTTTCACGGATGTACTCGTTAAACCGATAAATGAATAATGAGCAGACTATACAGGGTCGAACACGGCGCGAGCCCGGTGCCAGTGAGCGGGGATGGTTCAGGGGAACGGGGCACACTGGTCGAGAGGGATGCAACGAGTCGAGCGCAAAACAACGAAATCGAATCACTCTCGGTGGCCGCCGGTACTTTTCATGCGTGAATTTTCCGACTGCTCGACACGTATTGCAGCTGCGGAATCGCCGGTAATAGCTTTAGCAAAATCGAGAGTAATGCCCGAAAACATTTACTATACGGCTCGCTGGCTGTGAATAAAAACGCGCGATCGTAGAACGATAGTACCGCGCATTATACCAACTGTTCTGCGGAGGATCATAATTCGCGCGCGACTGCTATCACGCAAAGTTAGAGTTCGCGGGGTAATCAGGGTGGCTGGGTATAACCGCTCGCAGCCCGAAGCAATACCTTTACAATATCGCACTACTCAATTACACGTATGCGTAACTTTACGAACCTATTTAGAACAATCGAGAAACATTAACAAATCGATTCGTGTGACTCGATTATACCTAACACAATGGATATTCGGTAATGCGTTGGGAATAATTGTTAATTATTTGCGTAGAAGTAGATTCGCACGATATGGAACATTGAAATTTTCGAGATGCTCGAACACCACCGCGGCAAACAATCGTACAAACTTTGCGTCACCTTCAGTTCCGCGGAAAAGGCTGCGCACAATCACGAGCTGAAATTGAACAAAGTGCAAGTCGGTTGTAGCCTGCGACGTGACTATCTCGTGACCTCATCGTCGTTCTACTTCCATTGAAGGAGCGAAAGATCTAGAATTACCGGAGCACGGGGATCCAAGAAATGGAACAGCGGCGTGTATACATAATTCTATAGAACCGGGAGAGACAACTGTACCGACAATCGTGATGCATTAACGCGGCCCCGACATTTTCTCCCCATAAATAATAAGAATCGCTATCGGAACGAACGAAATTCCCGGCGGAACGATTCGCGTGGGGTGTCGGAGAGGGCAGGCGAGGGGGTGACATCCGATACGAAATCGCGCGTTTCCACGCGCGATCGAGTTACGAGGCTCGCGCGTCCCGATGTCCATTGTAAAATTTCGATAGCGGACGTGTCAGAAGCTGTTTACACGATCGTATTTCCGCGGCACAATTTCGTGCCTGATCGCGTTTATAAAAGCGAGCCAGCCCGGCCAGGCCGCGCGTTTCATCCCCCTGCTGGCCATCCCCGGCGATTTTCGTCGGGGCGATTAATCGTCGCGCGTTTATGACGAGCCGGCGTGTTGTCGTTCGTCATGGGAATAAAAAAAAAATATACTGAGGGAGGAAAACCACACACGGGGAGAAAAAAAACCAACAACAACAACAACAACGCGCGACGACGACGGGAGGGTGCAAAAATTGGCATCGGACACGAGGCGACGGGGGCGGACTGCGAGATGAGTAACAGATCGAATGACGTGCGGAGGGGATGCGAGGGGGAGGGGTAGTCACGCACCCGGCAAAATGTCGGGACGGGAAACGCGCGGACATTTCGAATCGAATTTATCGGGCGTGTATTAACGCGGTCGGTCGGTCGGTCAGTCTGGTAAGTGTCTGCGAATGGCGGTGTAAACGCGCTCGATTTCGCTTGGATGTAATTAACGTCGGGTAATTCCCGACAATTACCGTCATCATCATCATCCATCAAACCGCAGCCGACCTGTTACGTTTTCCTGTTATACCTGCACGATAATTGTCGTCTCGAATCACTGGTCTCGCATCGATGCGCGCGGCAACGGATACGCGCTCGTTAAAATGAAGGGTAGGTCGCCGAGGCGAAGCCCGCGAGAATCGACTGATTCGACCGGGGCGAACATACAACACTCGGACACGGCTTGAATGTCTGCGATGATTGCCTCGCCGTACAAGCCGGCCTTTTGCCAGTCTTTCTTCGCTTCCCGTCGCGAGAGCTCTCCGTTTGCTCGTTCCAGCGCGTGTCCTTTCTAATTGACTGTACTCCAACTTTACGCAGCACTCGTCGAAAGGGATACTGAAGAGCAATCCACATATTGAAATAGGATAATCTGCGTGATGGGGTCCCACGATAATCACAGACAAAGTTCCCGCGACAATAGATTTCACCGACGCCAGTCTTGGTAGAAATTTATTTTCTCTCTTAGTATGTTTAAGAGGTTGAAAATAATGTTGAAAATTTTTGTTAACCCGTTCTCCCCAGTTAAAAGGTTAAGCAGTTCGCATTCGCAACAGAGAATTAATGCACAAAATCGGATAACCAAAATAACAACAGACAATTGGCAACAAGAATGCATATTGAAATCCGGTGGATACCGCGCCTCGTTGAGATAAGCTGGCTAACGATGCTCGAAACGCGACAGGAATTCAGGATCCTGGAGCCTCTACTTTTCGCGGCGAGGCAAGGCGAGGCAAGGCGAAAGTCTTCGGCGCTATTCTCCCCCGATAAAATAACGCGTACACGGGGCCCCGCGTAAATCACCCCGGGATTTATTGAACGTGTAACGCGAGCAGACCGGTCGGAAGGGGGAAAAAAAGAGGAAAGAGTCTCGGAGAGGGCCGCGCCTCCTGTCTTTCCCCGGGGGCCGTGTGTCCGCGTGTTCCTTGGCGCAAAACTTCGGGCTCCTTCCATTTTCGATGCGCTCAGCCGCCGGCTAATTTATGAATCGTCGTCCTCGGCCCGTTCCCTTCTGTTTCGCTGTCTCACGAAACGCCGGAGACGGCCTCTCCTCCCCCGGGTTCCCGGTCCCGACACGAAGCCCGATTTACGATTTGAGGGGCGCATCCGGACGGAACGACGCGCGAACGAAGAAGCCGCCGAACAAGATGGACAAGGAGAATGGGGGAAGGAAGCAGGAATGAGAAGAGAAGGAAATAACGGGGCCGGGCTGGAAAATATTCAATAAACGCTAGCATTATTCCTGGCACGTCGACGTTCGAACCTTCGGCTTACGGAAGAGTGGCGAGGAGGTAAGGAGAGAATGATCGTAAAAGCGCAACG
The DNA here is from genome assembly GCA_916610235.2 of Lasioglossum morio. Classification (NCBI taxonomy): domain Eukaryota; kingdom Metazoa; phylum Arthropoda; class Insecta; order Hymenoptera; family Halictidae; genus Lasioglossum; species Lasioglossum morio. The sequence goes on along the minus strand of OU744325.1, from coordinate 12,089,621 downwards.
AGCGAAGAGAGGGAAAGATGGCGAAAGAGTGAGAGAGGGAGAGAGAGAGAGAGAGAGAGAGAGAGAGAGAGAGAGAGAGAGAGAGAGAAAGAGGGAGCGAGAGATATGGGTCGGTTGAAATCGAGAGGAAGAAGGAAAAAGCGGGCTATTTATCCTGTCGGTCGTGAGAATTCGTGATCGAGATTCCGGGATGGGTTGTACCAGATAGATTCTCGTCGTGTCAGACCTCTTTCCCGTTTTATTCGCCATATCTGACGGAACTGTCTATTCCCGGAGCCGCGCAAGAACCGTACGCTCCGCTCTCTCTCTCTCTCTCTCTCTCTCTCTCTCTCTCTCTCTCTCTCTCTCTCTCTCTCTCTCTCTCTCTCTCTCGCTCCGGTAAGAAAGTTTCTGTTAAAAGATCGACGACGGCGCAAGATATAAAGCGTTCCGCGACGGTTTCGCGTTCGCCCGCCAAGTCGATAAATTTTCATGATCGGGCCAAGGGGAGTGGGGGGAGAAGAGAAGCTCGTAAATGAATCGGCCCGGTAAAAACGGACGAAGACGTGCACGGTAATTGACGACATTAATGCCCGGAATGTCGTAAAACCGAGCGCGAAATGAAATACGACGTTTCTCTTCTGGCCCGAGTCTTCGTTCCGCTTTTGGTCCTGTCTCGCCGCCAACAAATTATACCGCAGTTTTTCTCTCTCTCTCTCTCTCTCTCCCTCCCTCTCTCTCTCTCTCTCTCTCGCTGTCATTCACGGCGAAAGAAGACGAAGAGCGATCGAGGACGTGGAAGAAGGGAAAATCGGTATTTACAATGGCGATCACGACTGCGCGACGAGAAAACGAGAAATTCAAATCGTCCGATCGCCGCGATGAATATGGATGCACCCGAGGGGAAAAACACGTCCCGGAGGATCTTTGCGATGGAAATCGCCACGTGGATCTTTGTCTTTATTAATATCGAAAATACGTTTTCGAGCGGGTTTTCTATCGCCTTGAAAAAGGCCTCTTCCCTTACTTCCTTTCTTCCAAGCTCCCTTGGGTTAATTCACGGTATCAAGCGTGCTCCTTCCGATTCTATTTCTGCCTGTTTACTCGGCAAACAGATCGTCCAGGCCATTAAGGGGAAAGCATTACCAAGAATACACTACAGGCAACGTCGTGCCATTTTTCTTTCGACCATCGGAACAAATCCCGGGGAATGTGGCACATCAAAGCAAGGGGGGAAAACGAAATAGAGCAATCATGTCGACTCGAGGATTTCAGATTCCGGTTTCGCGACGATAATAATTAATTCGTTGCTTCTCGGACGGGGGATGACAACCTTGACAAAGATGGGTCCGTTTGATCCGAAGGGTAATCCGGTAGGATACGATTGAATCAAAAGTAGTCGCTTTGATCAAATAATTATACGATGCGATGGAAATTCTTAATTTGAAATTTCAGGCTCCGAGTATCGTCTTACGAGAATGTTACGCGGTCTTCTTAACTTACTGAAATAGTTCGACCCGGAGCAAACTTTAACTTTATGCAGCAACAGTGAAAAGATCCTCGACTACTAATTGCTGTAAGGCGATACTATACCGCAAAACTTGCCTCGTCGATAAGCGTGGTGCTTTTATTAGTACCAGCATATCAGGATTAACACACAAAGTATCAAATATTAAAGAATTTTAATGGCTTACAAGAGCTATGAATAGACAGTCAATAATTGTCTCATTTTTTAATTAAAAACAAATACAAATTCCAAAAAAGGTTCGTGACTACTATTTGATACAATTAGTAAACGAAATTGTTTAAAATAAGTGGCAGTCAAGGAACTGTTCTTTGAAATAAATTTCAAATGGAACGCTTCAGATAGTAAGGAATTGTCGATAACAAAATTGAAAAATAATTCGAAGTGCAGAGGGTTAATATCTCGTTGAAAAAAAGCTAACAACTGCGAAGCAAGTATTTGAAATGTTCCCGGTAAGAAATTGATCACCTAATACCTGAAAATCCTCGGCTCTCGGCTAGAATTCCTCGGCTCCACCGACTACGTTTTTCCAATTCGAGAAACGCTCGTCGAATAGATCACGATCTCCCCCGTTGAATGCCGGGTCCGTGATATACGCTCAATAATTCGCAATAAAACCTTGCTCTCGACGCGGCCCCCGTCTTTTTCTCCATTGGAAAGTCGACGAAAGAAGTCGTCCGGGGTTCCCGTGCGATTTGCATGTTATTACCTTGTTTACATATTTATTCAATAGCCGTCGGATCCGCCGTCCCCGCGCGCCCATCCGAATGCTCGCACCCTAATCCCTGGTGTTGTACCTTTAATTTCGAATTAAGGGTTCGAAACCCGTCGGCCGCGGCTCGAGGTTCGAGCGATTAGTAAGTCGCCGCACGGATATTGCTCGCGCGCAGCCGCGTCATGAATGAAAACATAAATTTCACCGGACACGTCGTGCTATCGCGCGTTAAGTCAACGAAGTAATTGCTATACCGATGTGTGCTCGTGCTACCGTTGCACGTGCGTGCACCCTGTACACGTACACGGCTGCATACACGGACGCGGATGCATGCAGCTCGGCGCGCTCATAAACACGGCCGCACGGGAGCGTATTCATACGAGCCGAGCGAGAGAGCCGGCTTCTATCGCCGCGCTTCGATGATATTCATTTGAAATTCAAATTAACAACGAGAGGGGCTTACCTGTTTATGCATTTCCACGTTCAGCCCGTAGGACATCTCGTAATACTGCGAACATGAAAAAGAAAAACAGAGGAACGATATATTAGACGTGAGAGATATAAACCGACGGAAATATAAAGAAGCGTGCCGCGGTTATAAACGTTAACGCGATGCTTGCGCAATACCCGCGTGTCGGGTAAAAGCCGGTGTTTGTCTCACAGATACTCGAGAGCTGCACGCCATGCCGCACCGGTTCGCCCGTTTCTCTCTGCAACCTGGACACCGGCTGATTACACGCGAAAACATGGCGAAAATATGCGGCGTAATGGTTTCATTCGAGAACGAGGTCTCGAGCAAAATTAAGTTTCGATACTTATTGTGCTGACCGGGTAACGTGTACGGCAATTGATTACACGTTGCACGGAAATATTGTAATTAAAAAATGCGCAAGCTGTTTGACTTCAGCGTGTCATTCGTTCGAACATGTTTTAAGACTTATTTTAAATAAAACAGGCATGCTTGACGAATTCTTAAATTTCAACAATTTTAGTCTACACGTTTTAGTTATTTTCAAGTCAAAATAGTTAATCATTGCGCAATGAGGCTCAAATATTGATCACAAACGAATTTTATTTTATTTAAAAAGAAAGGTGTAACATTCGTACGTGTTAGACTTTGTTTGAAATCTTCATGACGAAGATTAAACCTTGAGATGCGGTATTAAACCAAACTAGTTCGAGTAAGAGAGGTTCTACCGCACGTTGCTTGTATAAAATCACTTTTCGCGTATGTACCATAATTTCGAATGTACCTCGAGCACGTATTAAGGAGCATGAACTGGTAAACCCGTATCCAGCTCAGTCTTTCTCACTTTTTGTTTCGTTTGATTCTTGCTCTCCCCATCGTTCGGCTGTAATTGAATTTTACCAAGGACATCGATCTCGCCGGTGTCGCTCGCACTGTACAAAGAGCCGAGCCTGATCGAGACGATCGAGATATGTGAAACGAATTTGTGCCAGGGACCAAGGGGATAAATAAATTTCAACGGTAACCGGCGATGCGGGGTACAGGGGAGGGGTAAATTTGCTCGCATGCACTCAGGTGCAACTTATTATGCAACGCACGACTCGATTGCACCTGACCGCTCGAGTCGCTCGGGGAGTCGCGGCGTACTCTCGACGATCTCGACGATCCCGAGGATCGATTCGCTGCTGATAATCAAACATGGGCCTCGCATTAACGCCGGCCATTATATAAGTAATACGGCCGGCGAGATTGCAGCGCGAGTCTGTCCGTACAAACGATCTCGATCGAGACGCGAAAACGATGACTCGACGCCCGAAAATTCCTCGAAGAGGTATTCGAGGGGAACAGAAGAGGAACGAGGAGATGGAAGCCAGAGATAGATCCTCGTGTAGACGGTTAAGCCGAGCAGAAAGACTCCCAAGGGCTAATCGAATTATCGAGTTACCTAAACCGAGATGCTGGCTCGAATTCGTAATAACGTCTAAAAGAACCCTTCGAAGAGGGTCTTTAGGGTCTGTACACGGCTGCCGAGAGAGCCGAGATTACATCGATCGAGCGAGATTACGAAAACCGGGCCAAATTGAGCCGTAATGTGAGATCTCCGCCAGGAAGGAGGATAAACGCCCCGGAGAAAATGAGAAAAACGAACGGGGAATCGGTCTACCCTCCCTCTTTTGCGGACCTACGAGGAGAACCCGAGGAGCACCGGTGTGTACGGGTACACGTTCGTGTGAATCGTGCGTGTACGCGACGTCCAAGACCGGTTTCTCGTAACATCGTTTCTACATCGTGTGTACAAGATCCCGTCCCGGGTATGCTTTAACTAATTCACCTACCGGCCAGAGATTCTCAACTCTTCCCGGTGCGTGGACGCTGCGACTCGATAATAACAAGTTACTTAACCTCCGCAAGGCAACGTGGGGCCTCGGACACCCCATCTTCACATTTTTATATTATTATATTTTTTTTTCTTTTTGTGCATGTCCCTTCTTTGTTATTAGACGAGTACTGTCTTGTACTTTCTCTTTTTTTTAATTGTAAACACTTATGTAAAAGGCTACAGTCCGTCCATAATAATAATAACAATTTTCAAAAAGAATTTTTATATGAATAAAATTAATTTGTCGGGATACTATTAACATTTAATTAAAGATTTATAAACATCGATTGTATGCATTCATATGATTCCTGGAACGTTATGCATAGAATCAAAAAATTCATATATTTGTGATACCAGAATTTGTTAACATTTCAATTGTCTGATTTCTCGATCGGTAGACCTTGAACTGTTCCGCTTTGAAGCTGGAAATGTCCGTTGACATCGGTCAACACTGCAGAAGAGGACACTCTTGAAAATTGCATTTCCTTAGAAACGCGGAGTCCTCGAAATCTCGTGCACTGTACAGACTCTACTCTGCGGAAACTAATCTTCCACTGGTTCTTTGAAATATTCGTTGCCGCGAAACAGTTCAGAACCTTGAGGTCTATAGAACGTAAAGGACCGGCTACCCCAAAGCTGCTTGCCTCTATGCTACCTTCAAAGATTCAGGTTACAAGTACCAAAAGATGCGGCCGGTGATCTAAATATTTTAGTCTTTGAAGTGTCCTGAGAACGCTTCTCAAGTCTTCACCGACCGTTTTAAAAACATTCCACGGATTCTTTCCAGACTCTACATTTAATTTACTAGTGAAATGGAGCCAAACATTGTCGTCTGTACAATCATCGAAACCGTCCTCCTCTGAACAGGGATCAAGAATTTGATTTTGGAATGTCAAGTTTATTAATACGATCTACTGATTTGAAGGGAAAATTTAAATAAACCGACTACAGTAAAGTTCCAATCGAAGCCGAATCCTCGGTTCAGTGTTTTGACAAAACGGGACCAGATACTATTTATTTTCTTGTGGCCGCGGCGTATAATCGAGAGATAACTATCACGGAAAAATGATCACCGAGAACACACTTCCGTGGAATCAATTATCTGCCCGCGCCGGTTTATTACATGAAACACTCGAACGATCCGACGCAGCGTAAACACTCGCGAGAAACAATCTGATAATCGACGACAATTATAGTCCGACGATAGAGCGAGGGTACTCGAACCGCGGACAAAAAAAAAATTGTTAATAACGTTAAGAAGCTCTGCTATCGATAACAAGCGTGTCGACGAACGTGTTAAGTGGAAAACCATCGGATCTCCTCCGGTTTCATGTAGCCGAGCCGCGGCACAGCACGGCTTCTTCTCAACCCCTCGATTTTATGACTCATCTGTGAGTCACGCCGACAAGACTTTTCGACGAGCGGAAGAGCGTCACCGGTACGTACACGGTACACGCTGTGGGACACGTCCCGAAGAAAAAGGCAAAAGGACATCGTGTCTGTTCAGGGACATCGAACCGGGGAAAAGAAAACACGAGGAATCGAACGGCGGAGCGCGAACTTGGCAGCGACGGTTACAGCTAGAGGAAAAATGCGAGACGAAAAAATGATACCTCTGCGATTTTAACGAGCGGCCGGGACACGGAGTAGTCGCCACATCATTCCTCGTACTGGAACAACGACTGTCGTGAAAACGGTCTTTATTGCTCGTCGATCGTAAAGCCGTGTTTTAATATATCAACGTGACCGCTGCAGAAGCACTGCCATTTTTCCTTTTATCCTCAACGCCACGCCGCGGGAACGTAAACCCCGAAGGTCCGTATTGAGCTGTAACGTCGCGCCCGCTACAACGCTGTGTTCCTGGCGACAAATTCGCGGTTCGACACGTTTCGTTTCCGGTTTACCGGAAAAATCGCCGCGAACCCGAAAATTATGGCGCCGTTTGATTCGAGAACAATGGAGACGCGCCCAGTAAATCTGCCGCTTGTGTCTCCAATTTCCTGCGCTACTTTCGTTCAGAATAACTTCTTTAATCTCATCTTTAGTATCAATCCTCTCCGCGTCGTTAGTATCGGGGATTCGTCGCTGGAAATCACTTTGGCGTATAATGTAGGTGAGAATGAATTGAGAATCAATACAAAACGTATCACCACGAATATCATATGCACAATTGTTATTTTTCGCTTCTGCATTTCGGTTCTAAAAAAGAACAAATATGAAATTGATATTATACATATATGAAACCGATATTATAAACGTTTTGAATTCCTGCTTTGATCTATCGACGTGCGGGGAGCAAATACTAGTTCAGTCAGTATTTAATTAGGAAACGACGTTGTCCAGCGGGATATCGACTAACCAGAAATCGTGAGGAAAAAAGGGATGGATGGGACAAGAAGCAGAACAAGGAAGTACCGGGTGCAGTTGGTCCGATGCGGCGTGGATCGTCTCTCTCTCGGTGGCTCGACGAAGTAATTAGCCTTTAATTAATAGACTTCGCCCCGGGGACCCTTGCGGGAGTGGAGGTCTGGATCTTAATTATCGCGAGGCTGGAAACGTTACCCGCGGTCGACACGTTTAATGCGAGCGTGTCGCGAACAGGCGAGGCCCGGCCCCCGATCCGGCCCGGCACGATTCGGACGGGATGATAAAGCCGCGCGGCAATAAACGTCGTTCAACCGTTAAACTCACCGAATCTAGAGCTCCCTATTTCCCTCTCGTTTGCATTTTCAAATTGAACCGAGCTTTACGCCCGCGTCAGGATTTTATGCCGCGTCCTCGTGTGTCCGCGGTGATCGAAATTCCGGCCGCCTCGATCACCGGACGGAGATTTATGCTTCCCGAGGATGTTCGGTATACTGGCGATGATAAACACGGCAGACGGTCGTTGATCGACACCCTCCGAGGGGAAAGAAACGATCCAATTTCCACTAAACGCCGTTGTTAAACAACTGCAGTCTGTTTTTCGAACGAACAGCCCTGAGATACATCGGTGCCCGTAACAGCTGTCCACTCCATTCACGTAACCCATGTGTTTTCGAGTACTCGGGAACAGAAGTGGCCAACTATCACAGCCACCAACTTCTGGGGTACTGTCTTTCCAAAAACTGACGTCTCGTAAACGTTCGAAACACGTTTATTACTTCAGGATTTCTCCATTAGAAGGATTCGGCTGGGCGCAAAAGAAAAATAATAAATATAACTCTCGCGAAGGTAGTAGTGGTTCGTGAAGCTCTGCTTTTGCCAGCGGACGCGATCCGTTTGAAATATAAATCTGTACAATTCGTCCGCGCGGAATCCCTTACTTAAAAAATTGTGAATCGAACCGAGAATGGCGTGGAATTCCACCGACGACCCTCGAATCGCAATCCCTTTGGTTCTGCGAGCGAGTCGACGCTTTCATTCTCGAATAAACGACCGATATCGATCGCGATCGGTATCTCTGGCGTGACGAGATACGCAAGACTAATGGACCCTCGCTCTCTCAGCCGCCTCGTCCCTTTCACGAGCTCTCTTATCCCCCTTTTTATCTATCTCAGGACGGAGCGGACGCTGTTGCGAACACACCCTTACGTTAAAGGGGCCTACCAGCCGTGTACAACTTGTAAATTTTGCCCTCGATTTCGCCTCTCCTTGATTTAATCAAGAAAAACACTCCAAAACTAGACTGATGCGTGTCCCCGCACTCCTCGGATCTCCCCCTCGAACCATCTACTGATGAGGATCATCGAATCCCGCTACGCTTTCATATTAACATAATGGTCGTTGGATAATGGATCGCATGTGAAATCGATTCTATCAGAATCGTCTTTGTAAATCGGAAGGACGAAAAGATCGGCGCATAAAGATTAAAAGTATTCCAGCCAAAAAACAAAACTAATTCTTCATTAACCATTACGTAACCAACCAAAATGTGTAGATTCTTTAAATCTGTCATAAGAGAAGGGGAAGATAAAGTGGGGACACGAGTCTTAATCTGGCGACTCTGGTTACATTACTGCATAAGAATCAGCGGTATGCAAATTCAGTTTCCCGAATATTCTGCAGTCCCTGGATAAGTGAGTGCAGCAGGCACGTTTCATTCCGGCTTTGATACACGTGTTTACCATGGCCGTAATCAAACGGGAGTGGCCACAATCTTGCGAGCGCGCGCACGCGGAGAGGGTAAAAACAAGAGCAATCGCTAACCAATGGAGCTTCCTGGGAATGATCGCCGCGAGTCTCTGTAATTACGTCGCTGGTACCGAGCTATCCATTACGCACCGTAATGCGCTCGTAATCACTAGAAATTGCAACTAATCGTTTCCTATTCTCTAACAATTAACTAATAATCTTCGCAGACCGCAGGGGAACCGAAACCGACCTCATCAAAGCGATTCGCTTTTGGATTCTGAGCACGGGACGAGCACGGACGGGCCAATTTCAGGCCGGAAGGTGCACGGCGATGCTCGCGTGTTGCAACGATTGCATAAACTCCGTGGCACTAGACGCTGGACACGGCGTTAGCGGTGTTAACGACCCGAACTGTGGTCGTTCACGGCGCGCGATTCTATTAACTCATCGCCGTATCCTGCCGCGAAATTTTCGCGGTAATCCCTACGACGACGCCTCGGACGCATAAAATCCTCGACCGTTGCGCGTTGGAATTTAATGGGATACTCCCGGGTGACCATCAAACCCCGTAACTCCGCGCCAAGCTTTTTCAACGGCATAACCGCGAACGTAAAATTTCAGACTGTCCCCCGACCCGTCTTTTATCTAGTCCAAACACCGCGTTAATATGAAACTCATTCGCGGTCGTAAACGAGATCGTCCACCATTCTGACATCGACGTTCAACGCTTCGTCTTACACGAATTTCGAATGTAGACGTCGCCACTAGATTGCGGATTTTATGCAGTTATGGCGAAGTTGAGTGGGAAGAACACGAAACAGTAAAAACATTAGAGGAATTTATTATCTTCAACGTGTGTGTGTCGAACCTATCAGCGAAGAAAATCAATTTGGATAAACTTCATCTCCGGATACTAAAAATTTTTAACTTTATATTGTACGTAAGGTTTCAAATTGAAGTTCACCCGAGGTCAAGACATTCGCAGGCATGAGACTTCGAAAGAAACGCCAGCGAGAAGAAAGTTCTGTATTTCTCTGTGAAGAAAGACGAGAACGAAACTTCTCGGTTTGACGTCGATGAATAAACAACGGCGCGGTCGTCGCAAACTGCAGCTAGTCAGAAGCATCAGGAGTCAATGCACCGCGTGGCAGAAACTGCACCGGACGACGCGCTTCAAGGCGATCTCTTCCGCGCGCGGTTCTCGCTCGTAAAAGTTCACGAGCTCGACAATTACATGAAAGAGCCATAAAAGCGTAATGCCCCGTGGCCAGGCAATATCATCGTATAACGACGTCGTACGAGCATCCTCCTACCGAGCAACGCCGCAGAACACGCGTTTAGTTCCGTATCGGGAGCGAAATCCGCGTTTGCGAGAATCGGATTCGACAGAATCGGCCAGTCACATCGGTTCGTGAAATGCCTGGGAAAACGTGTGTCGGCCAGGGTTCGAAAGCTTTTCCGCGCGGAAAAATCAGGAATCGCTCAGCAACTGCTCGAAATGGAAATTATTTCACGTCCTGCCATATATATATATATATGGCTTCGTTTTTTACGGAGCTCTATAATTTACTTGCGCAAATCAATTTGTATGTACCGGAACGTGAACTGAGAACAAGAGCGGGTTTTCAAACACTTGAAGCGAAATCTACTTATGGATTAATTAATCCATTCAATCGCATTATTGCAAAATTATGCACTATTCATAATCGTATTGATTTTTTCATTGAATCTTTGCAAAATTTAAAAATGGAAAACTCTTCCGTATTCTATTTCACATACCTACGTACATATCTGATTTTGATTTATTCAGATCGATTCGACACGGCCTGAATATGTATGTATGATTTGATAATGTCGGGAGCTGTGAAAATGCGTCACAATCTCATTGCCTTAAAAGGTGTATTGTCTTTCGGAAGCCGTATCAATTATCCGAGAGGTGGCGAAAGGTTATGGAAACTAGTAAATATTTTGAATGAAATGAATATGCACATGTATGATTCCTTGTTTAAACGTTTGACGAGACTGCGGATCTTTATGCAAAATAAAAATGTTTTGCATTGATTGTGGGAAGCAAAATTGATTTCATCCTTTCATAATGTTGTACACTCATATACAATAAAGATTCATTTCTCCAGCGAACTTTCGCGATGACCAAATTACTCGCGCCTCGTTAATGACCAGGCCTTGTCTCTGTTTCAGCCGAGTCATCGATGGCGGCGCGCGAACCGATTCATTAGGAACGCGTTTACGAGTGACTCGATACTACGTCGGGACGGATGCGCATGTTCGACAAGTGTACCTGTTGCTGCGGCGAATCGGAGCCAATACAATAAATTCTTGTTGCGTCGATGATTAATCATGAATGACAAAACGATGTAATATGACACGGTCCGCGTAATAATAAATGGCCGAGTGTGCGCGCGCTCGCAGCGGTGTCTGCGATTATCCCGCGAACCGATTGACGCGCATTTTTCTCGCCGATTCATCGGCGCGCCGCGAGTGACAAACGAATCGAATGGCGATCCAGGGGTGGAGGAGAAGCGAATGATTTTTTTTTCAAACCAGCTCCGGATTGGACGGCTTCATAGAAAACGGTAGATGGACGATACGACTCGCAGCCGCGCGGAGCCGGGCCGCGGGGATTGAAATGCAACGCGTAAAACGAGCCGCGCGCGGATCGTGCGAGGAATCACCGTGGGGAAAAAGAACGATCGTCTCGGAAGAAGATCGATCAATCGGCGAGGCAGACAGCGCCGAGCGTCCCGTACGCGCGTTCGTACATGGCCGTCGCGATCGGCCGATTAATCTTCGTGGTGCGTGAATCGACGGAAGTGCCACGTCCACGCAACCACGGCCCGCCGTGCATTTTGTATGAAGTAATTTGCATCGAACGTAGCCACGAAGTGTGGCCTATAAATTACCGTGCGACGACGATAACTGCAACGCGACCGAAAGACAATAAACTCTAACGATTGGCCGATACCTTTTCTTCACTCTCTCTTGAATCGAAGATTATTTTCTTTTTTTTTTTTCGTTGGTTTCTTTCTCAAGCAGGATAGCACCGCGACCGTCATTATTAAACTGCGAATCCCTGTGCAAAATAAAAAGGTGCTGCGTTGATTGTAGGAAGCAGGAATAAAATAAAAATTGATTTCCTCCCTTGATGACTTTGTTACATTACAAAAAGCATCGCGATATTCTTGAATTTTTCTAATCCTTTACTGTTTTGTATTTCGACGTCGTTACGATGCAAGTTCTACGTGTATAGATCAAATTGTCTGGGAAAGAAGAACACGCGAATGGGCACGTAAAATCATGTTCAATTGGGTTTTCTGAATTTTTATCGTGGCTTGGAAGAGAACAAGGTTCGAGGAAGCTCGGCCTCATTTTAATCGACTGCGAACGGGTTTGAAATTCAAATTTTGTGTCGGGTGTAGAAGACTGTAAACGTTATGGAAAACGACTTGGTACTTCGATTACTTACTGCAATCGTGATACAGTTTATGACTCGTTCGAGGCAAATAAAGAATAAGGGTACTATATAATTTGGAGGAGGGAGAATAGATAGGATTTTTATTTGTGCTATATCCCCTCTTCAAAGGTGCAGTCGTATTTTACGACATCCTGTAGAACCGTTGCAACAAAAGGAAACTAATAAATTGATAACGAAAACTACGCATCATCTTTTTATGTGTTCGAGCGAACCTTTTAAGTTTTCATAGGGTACAACACGGTCAAAGAACCCTCCATCGTTAAAAAGACGTTACTTTCGGTTTATGACTTCGGTGCGAATAGGCTTATGAGTTTATGCGCAGTCATAAATGCTTGGTGACAGTTCCGTCAGTGTGGTGGTGAACTATTAGCCGACTATACGGTAGCTCTAAAAGTTTAAGTAACAAGAATTAAAGAAGCAATTCCTACGATCGTTTCAGCCACTCCGTTTATGGGCAATCCTGTTAAAAATATATTTTGATTCGCGATATACCAATGAATAATTTACCATCTTATTAATACGGCGGCTATTATAGCTTACGTTTGGCGTATCACGTGGATTTACGACTTGAAAAATCTGTTTCGTCAGAAATATTGATTTTTATGGAACACGGTGTAGGAAAGTGTCTACTATGGCATTCGGCGACGTTGAAATAAACTTGATTTAAAAGTAAAATTAAATAACTACACAAATGAAGATTTAAAGTAAGAGCTTCGTTTGAGTTTTTATAACAACTGAGAAAATGGTAAACAAGTCTGTAACAATGCACTTGCAACAACCTAATACAAGTACCTACACATTTTCTTTGAAATTCACGTAGAAAAACGGGACGAACTTTCGTTCTAATCCAATCCTATCTGTTTGTGTGGGAGTGGCGATCGCGCGAGACTATAGTTCATTTAATCGGCATCGGTAGGACGGGGGCCTTGATCTGCAGCGGATGCGTGCCGTGTAAATTCAAAGGCGTCTTTTCACGCCGCTTCGCCGACGACCCGCGACCTTCTCCATAGGAGTCGAATGCGACTTGAGTCGGTTTATACCCGGTCGCGCGGCGGCGTTGTATCTCTTGCTAATGAAGACGCATACACCGGTGACGTTGCGCCGCAATAATGAAGATCTACGGGCGAAAGTAAGCCGCGGCATCGCTGCTAGCCATGTATACACAGACGTGCTCGCACACCTGTGCGCGCGTATAGCACCGGGAACGACTGAAAAGGAGATGGTAGCGCGACCACGAAGAAATACGCGCGAAGAACCCGCCCGGCGGGTCGGCTCGGTCGGCTGAATGGCTGATGGTCTTCTGTTACCGAGGTCGAGCCATGCCACGCCGAGCCATGCCACGCCGAGCCAAGCCGGGGTCTTGCTGAAAGATTGTCGCGCCTATACATCCAGAAGCGGATTCTCACGCGTCACCTTTTTACCGGATCTATGAATTATCGCCTTCGCCGCGATTTAAATATTCCCATTCCGTCGCGATCAACAGATTAAAACTGTGCTACTGTATTTAAATGAGCGCGCCATTTAAGGAACCCGCGCTGATTTACTGGCGGATAGAGAAAACTAAACAGCTTGTCACCGGTGACACCGGTTACCCGACGAATGCATGTAACTTCTTTTTTTCGAATGTCGAGAAACGGTATCTTAAACCGTTTGGAATTTCAATCGTCACTGATATCGTATACAGCACTGTGGATAATTAACAATCTTACTCCTACGTTCTACAAAATAGTACTCTGTAAGAAGAAACTCTATAACTAAAAATATAATATAGAAGACGTGCTTGAGTTTATAAATATTCGCAGCAGTGTAATTCCGCAGATTCGGAAAACAATTGATCGTAAAACTAGGAATATGAATTGATAGATCGTTGCTTAAACGGTGTGATCTACTGGTAATACTCGTAAACGTTAGAATTATAGTTTATAAAGAAGCAAGTTTCTAGGCATGTTTGATCGATGCATCGCTTATTACACATTTAATAGCTGAAGCCTACAAGAAAAGCGTTCTTTGTGTAAGGTAAATAAGCGCCCATATTTGAAGCAAAATACTAAATGCACAATGAACGTTTTTTTTTTTATACGAAGAACGAACACGACTTCCCACCATCTGTCTCGTTCGAGTCACGTTTCCAGCACAGGCTTATAAGAAAATATTTTTTAACGACCAATTAAGACGCTGTACGGATACTTATTCGAGCAATAAAAGAATCAATTACTAGCCGGCTTTCATCGTGCAGATCGTCCGGGAATCAGGTTCCAGGAAATGCGGTTTATTAAGGAGTTCATTTTTTTCCAATTCCTTTCTAACTTCTCCGGGAAAGGCAACAGTCTCGCAGTTGGCACAATAACTCGTGGCACAAATTCAGTTCTTCTATCTCGATCGACAACTTTTTATTCGTCGCGAGCTCGTTGCAATTCATCGCGACGTGTCGGTTACACATATCGAGAAAGATAGCTTTCTCTATGCAGAATCTTCCGAAAGCAGGTGGAAAGAAAGAAAGGGTGGATATATTAATTTTATTTACTGAAATATTAGCTTCTAACTCACCATAACGTAGTGACGCTGCATCTCCGTCTTCTCCTGGGCAAGTTTCTCCAGCTCCAACTTAATACTGCACAAAACAAACAGGAAAACACGTGTATTAGCGAAACGTACTTGATTAGCAAACGCGGCAGTCTGGGAAATTGTGGGAAGTTGGAGGTACACTAGGACTTCTATTATCCTAACGGCTGATGTCTGAAGTCCCGAGGATCACAGAGCACGCTTAAAATTTAAATAGCTCAGTCTAAGGCGATTTACAAACTATTTATTCTACTAATAAAATGCACTATAATATACCATGAACTTCGCGAAGCGTCATAGAATAATTTGCAAGTTTCTTTTCTGAAATTTCCACGAAGTCTGTAATTGATTTCTCACACGCTGCTCATTAACAGGTATTAATACGTTCGAGACACAAAGATGGAAAAAGCGATAATTTGAAGGATAGAATATTCATCATTAATAATCGTTTAACGCAAACGGTTTCCCGTGCGTCTCCGTCTCTGGCAACAATCAAATCATTGCTTTACGGCTGGTCGGTTCATCAATGCGAATCGGGACACTCGGCGCGCATCAGGATCCGTGACGAGTAAGGAACGTGATCGCGTGTGAAACCGGCTCAATGCATCGTTAACGTCCGCGATCTATCGGCGTTTAACTTTTCCTCTTGTTCTCTCTCTCTCTCTCTCTCTCTCTCTCTCTCTCTCTCTCTCTCTCTCGCGCAGAGACCGATTTTCCGGTTGAGTCGCGTCCCTGGATCGGGGATCCTGTGACGAGAGGGGCGGCGCACTGCCAACCCATTAAAAACACACAATTAGTGCAGCCGCAACAAACATCGATAATAGTTGTTACACACTGACCACGGCATTTGAAAATCGTGTACAGATGCCCGACACCTCCTATTTTCTACCTATCCGTGTGTCCGTTTCGCTACCATAACGACACGCAGCGTTAAACGCCGTGGAAAAACTGTCGGATTCCACGAACGCGCCACAAAATCGGAGAAGGATGGATTCCGTTCGATTGACAATACAATCACCAGACTCGTGCGTAGCTATTTTCATAAAGCTGCGGCAGCTAAATGCTGCTGAATAAACATAAACGTAATAAAAATAGGAATTTTAAGGGCGATCGTGGCCTCGATTGATCTTTTAGATCTTTGCATTATTGAGAAGTGAGAACGCGTATCCTGGTAATCCTCGAAAACGAATCTACTCCTTTATTTCCCGAGTTTCTAACGATTAGATTAACTGAACTGTTGGTGGTGCAGAATCATCGAGAACAATCGAGTGACGATACTTTTTCCCTGTACAGAAAGAGAGGGGGAGAGACTGTGATCGATATTTATGGTAGGGAATTATTGTCGCGTCCATTCCGAGTAATAGAGCGTTAAATGGAAAATTAATTCCCATCGATCCGGCGACGCAACGCTCCGCCGCGAAGCGTATACACAGGGTCCCCTTTTACGATGACAGTAATTTTTTAACGACGCCGGGAGACCGCGTCATATTTTTGTTTTCCGGCCTGACAATGAAATAGACGCCGGACCGGCACAGCAACCCAGCAAAATTGCATCCAACGCTTCTAATAAATATGTGCTCGTAATAGTTGACTGCGCTACGCAACCCGTCGCGTCGCGTCGTATGGAAAACGGTCCGCACGCACGTACGCGTTTCGCGTTTTTCTGCACGCCCCGTTACGCGTTTTCCAACCGTGTTCCCGGTGTTTTACGAACAGCCAGAAACGACCTCGGCATCTAGATAACTCCTCCCCGACTTTTCCTACGTTACAACGCCAATTACGCAAGAATTATGCTTCCGAACGTCTTGTTTTTCATCTCGCCCGTGAAGGTTTGCTGGCTTCGGATCCGAGCATTCACGACACGACTCTCTCCTGTCGCGAAATGGAAAGCGGAATGCAGCATGATGTATTAACGCGCGGTCGTGTCGGTATCATGAGCGCCCAGCATTTTGAGGACTGCCTGCTGTGCGGTAGCGATGGAAGTGATCCCATTCTTTCTCACGATTTTCAAGTAATTAATCAGGTTGCGCCAAAATTCGTTTGGGACACGCTTTCGTATTACATAAAAGATATTATATAAAGAAATACATAGCACTCCATTAAAAAAAAATTCGAGGTTATCTTCATTTTAAAAGAAACAGGATAAATTTTTATGCTGGCTAGTAATGACGCGAACACCCTCTATAATATATTCAACATGCCTATATTTAGAGACAGTTCCAGGCTGATCCATGAGAATGCAATAAGCGTTCCAAGTAAAATATCAGAACTTTCTAGAGCAGATAAACAGTTTGCTCATGCGTAACGAGGTTTCGGAAGCATTAAACAAATTTTACGAGAGCACCGCGTAACCCATTTATTTCGAAATTCCCTCTTGAATGGTAATGGCGAACAGTAACGTCTTTGTTGCGTGCTGCAGTAAGAATGAGAGATTCAGGGAGCACTGAATGGGAATTACAATTTCATTCTAGGAAGACCACCTCGCGTATTTCAACTCCGATTAAACTAGACTTATTTTTCTTTTCTCTCGGGGCTTTTGATGTTACACGCTCGCTCGTTCGAAAGTACAAGCTTCGTGTAGAAAGATCCGCGCGTTAGTTGGAGTTTTTTTCGTTCACGGTCCAACGGTTCGACGAGCAGCTCGCGGAATTCATATTTTCGCGTGAGCGACGCGAAGGGAGAAACTCGGAGACGGGTCGCGGATTGATATTCCATTCTGTAAACAACGAAGATTGAAATAACCGAGGCCGGGAGTGGAACGCTTAAACGGAATTTATTCCGATCGGTCGACAAGGTTTGCACATCCCGGAGTTGCGTCATGACAAATTTATTGCGCGATACGAAATTAATTTAAATGTCAATTAACAAATAGCGGTGGGTCGTCGGTTAAATATTAATTTCGATGCGCGCCGGCGAAATATGAGACGCCTTGTAATCCCGAAACATCGGGCCGCGGCACTCGGCCTGTGTAAACGGAACCGTTGCGAGCAAGCCGCCATACTTTTTTTCCCCTCTCGGCTTACCATCACGTAATGCGTATCTGTACTTTTTCGCCGGCTAGTTTCTCGCACTCCAATTTAAGGCTGCACAAGGGGAACAAAAACGCAGCATTAATATTCACCAGTCCTCCGGAGAACGCAGAAGCCTTTGTTTGCCACCGTGATCCACGTCGCCGTCGCCGACGCCGTCGCGACGTTAAATTAAAACGCGCCGCGCACGACAACGAAAGGAACAAAAAAAAAAAAAAAAGAAAAAATCGAGAAAGGAAACGTTTAATCCGCCACGATCATCTTTTATGCAACAACGGAAATGATTTTTCAGAATTGCCACCGAACGTTTCCCGTTCGCAAGATTGTTCAAATCTGATTAACCCTTTGCCTTACTAAAGCTCTCTATTGCCAGACTGTTTTCTATGCTTCAATACGACTCGATTGTTTCTTTTTTTCCTAATCAAATGGGAAATTCACAGAGAAAGTTAATGGACGTCCCGGACAAGGAAATGCTATTGTTTCGCAGAAAAAGGAACGCTTCCAATAATAACACATCGAAGCTCTCGATTATCAATCACGGAAACGTTTTATGGATGGCGAGACTTCGCACAGCAATTTCCATTCGTTACTGTAATTGGACAGAGCTCCGAAAGAAGGAGAGGACACTAAGGCGATTAACTAATCTCGCAGTCGCTTCGGGCGAAATTGAGTGCTACTGCGCGGCCCGTCGATGGAAATTGATAGGCAATTATTGTTCTCCGTTCGAGTCTGGAATCGGGGACGCGAGAATCCGACTAGCACTGGGTTTCAACCTTTCCTACTGCGCTAATAGGCTGAGTCGTGTAATGAGAACGAGCGAGTTCGTTTGAATAAAGATCGACGTACAACACACATTTGATCGATGCAAAAGAAATGGAATTATTATCATTTCGTTAACAGAACACTTTGTTAGTTAAACACGCTAATAATCTGTTAATAATCGGTTGTCATTATTCATCAGAACTTGTTACCACCTGTCAGCAAGATTAAAAATATCCCCTCGACAACACAAGAAAAATGTCAAGACCGCGATTAACTTCGCACTTCTTTGTTACCTCAATGCCACGTAAAAACAAGACAAAAAATATAAATATGTATGTATACTATATTTTTCAAAGATTCAGAGATAATTAGCCAGAACAGGTTCAAGTTGAACGACTCATTGCAATTCTTTCTCAATCAACGTCCGAGTCCAGTTTTCTCGAAACCGCTCTGTGCAGCTATGAGACGCGATTCTCGCGTGACGTAGCAGCAGCTTCGCGATCTGCTCGTCCGATCTAGATAACGAGACATATTTTTGTCCCGTGCGAGACACGTCAGCTCGTTTAAAATCTCGGGAAGGTGAGTTCTTCGTGAGCCGATTTCAGCGGCCGTGTAAGTAAGGAAGGCAGGGAATCCGCTCGGCGGCTTGGCGTCGGATCGCGGCTTCGTCACGATAAATTAGCGCGATATTAACGATCGGTCGGGCGATAATTCCGGTTGCGCAACCGACCGGGACCGGTCCATTAATTATTTCAGATTGACGCGCGGCAACGATTTACAAGGCGCTTTGCGGGGCCCCATTCCTCGCTGAACGTTCCGAGACATAAACACGCGGAAACGTGCACCTGTTTCCTCGTCGAGCAGCCGCGAAAATTCTCCGTGGTTCAGCCACTCTCAATTTGTAAGCGGTGAAATTTATAGTCCTCCCACCTCCGTTCTATCCCCCCCACCCCCCCTTTTCGTCCCTCCTCTTCACCGTGCTGCTCTTGCTCCCTCGAACGCAGTTCCTGGCCAACTAGAGTGGAGCTCGCGGGAACATTTATCCGAGCGTGCCACGTTGGATAATAAAACTAACGCCGCTCTGCCACTTTCCGCATCATCGAGCGCATAATACAGACATAAAATGAATTATTCCGCGCGGTCGCGCTGTTTGCGCGGAAAACTCTCCCCGGGCTTGTGCAATCTTTCTTCCCGCGGAATTCTTCGCGCGATATGTACCCGGCACTGTAATCAACGCCCCGGGAAATAAATCACGCGTAAAAGGGGCGAGCGTGAATTTTGAATGCATGATATCCCTCGGTAGGCTTGTCGGTCCCGCTCCAACGCGCTCCTTTTTAATCCACGCCTTCGATGGGCATTTTTTCGCGAGAACAATTCACCAACGGATACGAGGTAAATATACATTCTATGTGAAATAGGAGTTTCATTATTGTTCGCACAATAAAGTTGCATCCATCGCATGGAACCGTGTACGCGTTGCATAGAGCAAATGAAGGTTCATCCTATTTCATATAGAATATACAGTGAATTCCCAAAAACTACTGGGACGCTAAATTTCCCATTCACGAAAAATCGTGGACGTTCAAACAGCAATAATTTCGTAAGAAAGGAGTAATCTTTAATTATTTTTTGAACCATCGAAGACTGTCCTTTAATATATCTAGTTTTAGATGATAAAAAATAATGTCTAATCACTTTAACAAACTAGGAGTTAATACTGTTGCCGAGCTTGATTGAAATATCCGTCGGTGCATTGCGTACGATGTTCACTGTAGGTGACTATAAATTTTGGTTGTAGATTTGCTCGACACGCAAGGGTTAATAAAACACTGTTTAGTAGTGTACATTCTTCAATCTCGCCGACTGCTGCAAGATTAAGCCTTTTCATTGAAAAGTGCTCGGCGAGGGAGTAGGACAGGGGTCCCCGCTGGGGTTGGCAACGAAAAATCAAGCTTGTTCACGGAAGAGTTGGTGTGCATAGAGTGCGAAATTGGCTACTTTCTGACCGTCCCGTGCGGATTGCGAACGCGTCGAAATGTCGCAGGCTGCTCACGTAGCTCTCGCTTGTATTTATGCATGTATGTACACAACCCCGAGGGCCTCGGTCTCTTTTCCCGTGGCCGTACCCGCTCTCGCCCTGCAGCCCGTGTCGCTGCGACACGAAACAGCAATTTAAGTTTCCGTCGACGGTAGAAAATCGTGCGGCACGTGACGTCGCGAATTAACACGTTAAAGGGTCGGGACATAAATTAACGTGTCAAGCCGCTCGATAGAGATCGTCAGCGACGGCGCTCGCGGGGCCCGGTGAAAACCGTCGAGGCGACGCACACGAAGAAAGTTCTCTTCCTTATCGAGCAACTTTCCACGAGCACGGTGGTTGCGTGCAAGATCCTATCGGCCGATTACCCCTCTGTATTCGCATGCTTGTTACGTTTTTACGACGTTGTATATTTCGAATGGCCGGCCCCGCGGGACGCCGCCTCGTGTTCTCGACCAGCTCCCACGAAATGTTCGTTCTCTATCGATGCTCCTCGTTCCTCGACTCTTCTCGCGAGTTTACTGCTACCTCGTTGCAAATATCTGGATACAATTCCCCTCGAATTACAACGTAGCCGCCGACTCGCGCAGGAAGCGACTCGTTCGATCGAATTCGCGTCCGTTTCGGCGCGAGTCAGCTTCGCGTGCAGGAAATGTCTTTCTTCCTCTCTCTCTTCCTCTCTCTCTCTCTCTCTGCGGCAAGAAAGATTGCAAATGAAATTCAATTATCTGTCTTGCTATACGCAGCGTACGTAGGGTGGTACTAGCGAACGTGAGGCGATTCTATTCGAGTACAAAAGGAAATCTACCATATTTTTTCAATTGACGCTCCGTTTTCGAGAAAATCGAACTTGCACATTTTGCGGTTACGCGTGCTGTTGAATAAACATCGACTGACGCGCCTGGCTATGGCCGACCAATTCTACGATTCAAGGTACTAAGTTGCACGTGTATTTACATATCAAAAGGTGTGTGCCACAATTTTGAATGATAGTATAGCAATTTTTAGTGACGCCTCAGAGTTGAGGGATTAAAATATGATTCGTACGTAAGTAAGTGGCCGCCACTGTAGATTCGACTGATCGAAAAGTATGATACGATGATACGATACGTTCGTTCCAAATATGTCACGTTGCCGCATTGTCTTAACGCACAGCAGAACATGATTAAGTTTAATCATTTACAGACGCAATTCTTCTATTTTTCTGGAAAATGATCAAGTATACAGATAAAGTAGTCAATGATAAAGTATATAAAGATAGTCGAAAAAAAATTATTGTGGTAATTTGCAAATAGTGTTTAAAATAATAATTGATCGAACCAGTGCGCTGCAAGCATAAAAATATTGTTAGCAACAATCTACGATCGACATAAGGAAACATTGATCGAAAAGTATGTTAAGAATAGTTGTCGTCCGCAAATGGTTAAAACTTTAGCGTCGGAGGAGAGTTACGAGCGAAAATAGAGAAAATATGACGGTGTAAGGAATGATCGATGCGTGTAAAAGTTTAATGCGGCTATATTCTTCTGCATGAAGAAAACAGAATGGCATCGGTAGCGAGCCGAGGAAAAGAGTCGTGTCCCGTGATGGAGAAAAATTGCGGGGTGAATAGCTCGTAAAGGAGCTCGAATGGCTGGCTCGGACGCGTAACACGCGTGGATAGTGGATAGAGTCGAAACTGTGCGGCCTCCTCGTTCCCCGGGCTATGTGCATACTTCGGTGTGCGTAGCTTCCGCTCGGACAAACAATTCTCTGCCTACATCTGTCGATTTGTCTGGCCGCTTCGCCTACGCGCCGACACGACGTTTGCGCAAACGTTTCCTAGATAAGATCCCCCCCAGTGCGGTGTACGTATACATATACCTGGGAATTGACTGCAGTCAATGAATTGCCGTCAGCGGCCATCCTTCCTCTTTCCCTCGTAACACCCGAAGGAATACGACGCCGAAGACAAGATAACGGTTGAGAAACGAGGAATTGTTGTAACTGTTTAGTGCCGGCTTTTTACGTTCGACCATCCGTTTCCCGGTATTCCAGAGCTTTTTGCTTTCACGCCCGATAATCGACTGCAATCGCGGAATATACCCGATGCTTGTCGGCACGCTGCCATCGTTTATGCAAATTCACAGTTTCTCGGATCAATTTTCACAATTTGAATACCACAGTCGCGTGGATCTTAACGTTTCACGAATTCTCCCAGATTTTTAAGAGCTATAATGCCCAGCAGTTTATTCGCTGTATCGTGAAATTGTCAAAAAAAAGGATAGGTTATTCTGGAAAAACTAAAATTTGGTATCTTAAATACTTTTTGGAAATACTTTCGTCCCGCGATATATTTCTGCATGCAAGATAAAGCTTATCGTATTAAACTCGACAACGATAAGTTACGTTTTCATTTGAACCGCGCTGCACAAAGATAAATTATTTCTTTCCCGTTTCGTGGTACTGTCATTCATCAACACAGCAGGGAATACCACTTCCGTTTAATTGCCACATAAAGAGTAATAAAGTATGTTCGGACACGTTTCTCTTTCCTCGTAAAACGAATGTTGTCGTGTACGAACATAAGAACGATCGGGAATCTCCGATATAATTAAGTAAGGACGGAAACCGGTCCCGTACGGGACGCGCCGCGTGTTACCGAGTGGACATTTCTCGCGACGGGACAATTATTAAATATGTCAATTTCATGACGTTGAATCGACGTTCACGGTGTCGCTATTTTTCGGGCAACGGTCTCGCCACCGAAGGTGGAGGACTTGATTAATGGAAGCATGAACAAAAAAAATAGAGATTTACCTGTGATACTGTGTCTGAAGAAAGTTGAAGTCCTCCTTGATACGATCGCACAGCTCGCCGATCGAAAATTTATATTGCTGGCCAGGCTGCGGTGGACCCTGAAACAAGAGATAAAACGAATAAGGTCAGTTCATCCAACGATCCGACGGTTTTTCATTCGTCTCGGGCTCACGGTGCACCGTTCTCCTTCGCAAAAACAGTTCCCAGGGACGGAACGACTAAATTTTCACACGCGATACCGCCGCGCGGAGATACGAATCGCGTGCTCCCGACCATAAACTCGACTATTATCTCGAGCACTACATTCTACAATCGCAAATAAACAACTAAAATTACCATGTTTGCCGATTCTCGTCAGAGTCATAACTCTCGGCGGATCTCCGATTCGAAATTGATGCTCTTAACATTTATACTGCACCCTGCTGCAATACCACTCGTTTAATCCAATCAATCGCTGCAATATCGAGGCGTTCGCTGCCACGTTCAGAATTCGGCAAAAATTTTATTGAAATAAAAATTACCATACCGAAGGTACACGCGACCGTGCACGCTTTTCATCGTTCAGTACGTAACGGTTTCACCTAACTGTTGCTTGCTGTTTTACCTAACTTAAGGCACAATTTACGTTGCTCCATATTGTTTTTTCGACGAGCGCTAAGAAAAAGCTAATGACATAGAGGCGCCTTGGAATTGTGCGTGGTCTTTGTTGAAATGTCAAACTTCATAATGCATCTAGTTATAAGCACATTATATGCACTGATCCAGCTATAGCCTTTGACAAAGATCTCAATGAAGAAGAGTACTTCTCGGTACAAAGCTGGACCATCGGAATCGACCGGCATTCGCGCGATGGGTGTCTCGATCGAGTATTTTCGAAGCGCAATCGGGCGACGTGATTGCGTACGGAACGAACGGTAATCCTTCGATGCGCCGGATGCAGTTGTCACGGCCCACGTAAGCAGCCGCCTCGAGGCGTGCATACGAACGCGAGCGCCATAAACGGCGGAAATCGTGCTGCTGCTTCGGCTTCCGTTCGCTGATTACGCCTCTAGTTTAAACGTTGCGCGCACGGTTCTTCTCTGCTGGCCAATTTCAGCTCGTAAAAGCTGCGCCGGGGACCCGAGTAAAAAAAAAAAATGATCCAGGAAACACTTTGCATGGAAATCGAGACGCGCGGGCGCGGGTCCGGGCGCGCGAGGAACATTGTTCCGCGAGCTATCGAATATTTTCTCTCCCTCTGTCTCTCTCTCTCTCTCTCTCTTTCTATGGAGGAGAAAAGTTTCCGTAAGTGCACTGTTGCGCCGACGCTCCGCCGAGTGTAACGACGCAACGACTGCCCGTTATCGTTTCGCAGATAATCGATGCGGTTGCCAACTATATAATCGTCTAGTAATCGTGGTTAATTACTGCCATTCAAGAGTTATCTTTGCCAGCACTTGGCCACTTTTCGACGTAACGAATACGTAGGAAGTCGAAGACTTTTGTCTTGGTCTCGATACCTGCCGTGTTTGTCCTGTGTATTAGTGAAATACGTATTCTTTTCGTAACAAAACCTGCAGGCCCCGATGGTGCAAGAAACGAGTTCCACAAGTACAGTGGATTCCAGTTAATTGGGACCACCGTTTATTTCGGACAAATCCAGAAGAACGGAAACGAAAACTTGAATCCAATACTATCGGGATAGTAAGTGGCTTTATTGGGACGAATTATCCTATCTCTCGTCCCAATTAACCGCGATCCACTGTGCATCTTCCTCCAAGCTAAATACGTCCCGAGTAAAGAAGGTAGACGTTCGTGTATATTGCTCGAAAAGAGAAATAATTTGTACTCCTGAACGTCGAGTGATCTGGAATCATTGATTAACCGACGAGTTGTTAATTCATTCGCTTAGTAATTAATTTAAAGAATTATATCAAGAAATGGAGTTGCAGTATTCTTTAGCTAGCTTTATTGAACAGCCGAGCGTAAGTGCGGCGCATTAAATGCGTTATCAGTTATCTTATTTATGAAGGAAAAGAACCTGGAAAGGAATAATTGCCCTGTTTGAAGACTGTTGGTGAATCTTCGCGACTCTGATTTCCGAAGCGGCATCGAAAATCGTGTTCGATCAATAAAGAGCAGCCGCGTATCCTAAAGTCAAGCTCCCTTTGTTCACGTTGAAACGGGGGAGGGAGGGTGAAAGAGCGTCAGAGACGGAGGCGGCGGTAATAGTGGCGAAAATTCGGTTGCTGCTCCGGCATTTGAGAACCCGCTGGAAACCCACGCTTACCGACTTTGGCGGCAACTGTACCAGCGCCCACGACCGTAAAAGCCACATTATTACCGGTAGTACCGCTGCTACCCACCTCCGTATACCTGTCGGTAATAACGTTACGAGCGTGTTATCGATCGTTTTGCACGTCGTACCCCGCAAAACGGATACGCCACGACGGCCTCGTAAAAGCTGAAATAGTTCTCCACCGGCCCTCTTTCCCCGTTCGCTCCCTCGCCAACATCGTCGGCCTTTGCTCTCTCTCGCCTCTCTTCGTCGCTCACCACCCTTTCCACGGTGATAAAGAGAACCGTCTGTACACCCATATTGCGTACGAGCTTCCCTGCCGCGTTTGATAAAAAGCCGCGAACGTAGAACGTTGATCGCGGAATCCGCAGGAATACGGAATCCGCAATCCGTCCCGGTTACCGAATCACCGCGGTAATTAACGTTTTAATATTTTCCAAGGCGATTCGTTAGCGCGAGCCTCGACTATTGAATCTAAAATCTGTTGTTTGCTTGTTTCACTCGTTTGTGAACACAGTGACAGACGAGGTTTTTCAGATAACGAACATGCGTAAGAGTGTGCGCGACGACACTTGTTTGCTTTTGTCATTTTCTTTTCTCTGATGTTTGTATAATTTCTATGCTTGTATCGCTTCTGTGATGTAACGTGTAGGTAAAGTTGCTGTAATTTTAAAGGCAAAGGGTAGTCGCTCAAAGACATCGGGAGGGTCTCTTACGAAACGAAGCTAGCCGGACGAGCTCGCGCGATAATCGATACAGTTCTTATCAGGTTAGCGTAATATTCGCCGACGGCTAATGCGATGGTGGTCGCGAAGCCGTCAGAAGCGTTGCCGCGTGTCTTATTTGTCGCGTGTTCGCTGGTTGGCCATCGTCGAGAGACTGCGGCGGGTGGCGCGGGTGTGCGTGTGCACTTAAACGATATCGAACACGTGTAAACGCGTCGAGATACCCCGGGCATCCGGTTAACGGGCCGCCTTAGAGGCCGACCGAGTGAACGCGAGGCTTGCAAGAATCGACGGAGCCACGCGCTCTGCTGATCGGCAGAATCGTTGATCCCATTTGTTCGCGCAAAGCCACCCGCGGTCAATCCAATTAATTTATTAGCTTTCGCCGCTGAGCACCCATGCCTGCGTCCGCCTCTCTATCTCTCTCTCTAACTCGCTCAGTTTTCCTCTCGCTTGTTCTTTCGTCGACGCCGTGCTTAACGGCACGTGCTTCCGTCGGTGCACATCGCGGCGGGTAATACGCGGCACGGGAAGAGGTGCGATCGACTCCGTTGATCGTTCTCGATTGAACGGTTTTTTTTCCATTAAAGCGTTACTAGCTACCGTACAACTATTTTGCTCGGCAAGGCGTGGCTTTGTTGGTTCGTGTGCATCAGGAAAACGAAGGTTCTCGAAACTGATGTGTCACTTAGAAAACGAATGTACCCTCTAAAACGCATGCTGAGACGCGACATTAATGTTAGCGTTAACATTCTGTTTAGTACACACCTGTGGGTGCTACAAGTGAATACAGATACGCAGGATACTTTATAATATGATACAGACGGAATAGCGATGATAGCGATCCCGCAATAGCGGAACAACGAAACCCTAAACCACGCGGTGCCGGGCTATTTCGGGGTTCGCCCCGGAAATTCTTGCGTTTTCGGTTCAATCATACGCGGTATAACGTAAACACGTAAAATCAACGCGATGGGGCTGTGTTTTACACGCAGCACTCTGCTTATATCAGCAAACATGGTATGGATATTTTTCCCAAATAATTTGGTCGCGTTCACCCCTCTAAACGGCGACTAAAAACCGGCAGGAATCCGACGGCTGCGCGGCGCAAAGATTAACGTCACATTTTTCGATTTAATATTATTAGTTGAACCAGATAGGAGGTACACGCTCGACGAGGGAGTCGGTCGGCGAAGGGGGGATTTACATCGGATCCAATATCAGCGCAGACTGATTGGCGTGATCAAATAAAGTCGTAATAAATAGGTGTCGTCGCTATAAAATCAAATTAAAACGGGACGTAAAAATTCTGTGCACGCGAAACATTGTTTGCCGGCCGGTCGTGTCAATAATAAAGCACGAGAGCGGTGTTTCGGCCCTCGCGCGTGTGCTCGTTAAAATGCGGGGCTGTCGCTTCATTTTTTTTTTCCGAGGGAGGTATTTTCGACCATGGAGAATTCCATTTTTCCCCGTGGTTTAAAATATTCATGGTTTTACATCGACTGGCGCCAGAAATCGGCAGGGCACGGTTTTTCATGGAAACTTGGGGAATGGGGAACGCAGCGAGACTGTACCAGAAAACGCAGTTAGCTCGCATCGAAAAGCGAAACGCGAATTATGTCGTTTCGACGAATAATGATGAGAGAGCGCGGCCGGCACCCGTCAATCAGTGTCCTTTACGTCCTGCGGCCGATTTAATTATCCGATAGCCCGACACGCCCGCGCGCACACCCGCGCCCGCCTGACCGCATCCTGTCCCTCTTTTCCCTTTCCGCCCACCTTTTTCCCCTCGATCGAGAGCAATCATAATAACGTGGTCGGTATTCAAATAACGCGTCGGTCGGAAAGTGCCGTGAAATAGCCCGTCCATCACCGAATCGACGAAAAAAGGATCGACGACGTGGGCGTGATTTATTTCAATGCCGGGTGGATTGACCTTTTTTTTAAATCTATTTACTGTAACGCTCGGACGCCTGTCTTTTATTTGGTACCTCTACGGGGCCTGTAAAAAAAATACAGTGATGTCTCGACGTATGTGAAAGCTCGGGACCAAACGTATCATTGAAAAACTTGCGAAACACCAGAGAAGATCGATCAAACATAGAGAAAGGGTTAGAGATACGATAAAGAGGAAAGCTCGAAAGAGCCATTGTCACTATCCATTGCATTAATTCTTGGAACGTTTGATAGACAAAAGGCGGATGCGGGACACTTCCAGCCCACGATAAACTGTAACAAGTGCCTACGCACTAGAAACTAATCTACTCGATCGTGGTGTATCGTATCCGAACGCTGCGAACACATACTTTCGAACACGATATTTGTAAAAATAACAACACTAATTAATTGAGGACCCATCTGTGTGTTATCGAACGGTTCGATGACTGAAATGGCTGTAGCATTTCCGTTACAGATCAAATGACGCCCGAGTGGCATTTAATGAAACAAATGCTCTCGAGGAGCCGGGATGCACATTTCACGGCTCGCAGGTACGGTTTGTCAACGATCCTAATAACTCGGCGCCACACAAAAGGCATTACCTATGCATCAGAGGGAATGGCGGCGAGCGTGTCGTGGTGCGCATTACGGCGGATAGCGGCAACAGAACCAATCAGTTGCGTTTGCAGCCACTCAAGTACGCTTAAGTGGCGCATATCACCGCGCCTAATTACGTTAGTTCCATCGATCCTGACCGTCCACTAAAGACCGGATTATCAGGCTGCATTATCGGCCGAGTTAAGGGCCTCTCCATAGTGTCCTCGGCGCGGCACCGTCTCTTCCCATGAAAGCGAAACACAACCGTCAAACCGTTAAAGACACATTAATCATTTCGCGGATCGATCCACGGGATGGAGCTCTCTCGTTCCCTGCTGAGCGAGCTTTATACATATTAACGGGCTAAGTGAACCGTATCTGCCGTGATAAAGATAGAGAGAGAGAGAGAGAGAGAGAGAGGGAGAGGGAGAGCCAGACAGACAGACGAAGAGACAAGAATGACGATGGAGGCATGGAGTCGTGCTCGTTCGACCAAGTTAATTACCATAATTGCCTAGTAATAATTAAACAAAAAGTAAAAGTTCCCTGTAATCGCTTCGCCTCTGTCGCGAATGGCGTCGCGCGGATCGCTCGGCTCTCCGCGGAAGTTTGTACCTACCTCGGGACACCGTTCCACCGGAACGAAGAATGTACGGGGGTGGGGAAGAAGCTGGAAGACAACTTTGCGCCGCTTCTTCCTTGTCCCGCGTAAATTGCAAACTTCTCGCGGAGGCGGCGAATACGACGCCGACGTGCAAGAAAACGGTCAAGTGCTGGGGAACGCTTTCGCAAAGGTCGTAGACTTCATTGGCCCTGCTAGCTTGCTCGCGCGGGCGCGAAACTACTTTTCGCCCATCAATCCAGCGGTAAGCGTTCGCTAACGCGAGCGAGAAATTTCCACTCTTCCCACGGAAACTGTCGTCGCGACGGAAAAACGAGCATCGAGTTTAGACAACGTTCCATCATACCCGCGTTTGCCGTACAATTAAGCACCTGTCGGTACGTGAAACATTTTCCACGCGTGTCGAGCCCCGACGAAGATGGAAGACGCGCGAACAGGAAGATCGAAACAACGTCTCCTAGTGCCATCAGCCTTCTTCTTCGTTTCAACGCTATACTTGCCAGTTGTTTAATAAAGAAACGCTCATAAACGATGGATTTTTGAAAATATTATTAGATACCTATGACTGTTTCGATCGTGAATCAGCAAGCCACCTTCAGGAATGCGAGCAAATCGTTTCTTTCAGGATTATTTTTGTAAGGAGATTTTTCAATTCTCTTTTCGTATCTAATCAATTACTAAACATTCAGGTATTGTACGATGTATTACACCAATTTGTTCGGAAGAAATATTTAATTTCCAGGTTAAAATAGCTTCGAGTACAAAAGGTTAATGCGAATTACGTTGATTTACTGGACCCTACAAGGGTTCAACATGAGTGACGAATTTAAAATTCCATTTCATGTCTAAGGAGCGGAAGTTTGACAGTGGAACGATTCAGGGAAAAATCTTGCGGAAAGAAAATACGAGAAGTTCCGTCGGCTTCGTCAGCTCTCCTTCAGCGTCGTTTTAAAATACTGAAGAGTTCCGGAAGCGCGCGAGCGTCGGGTAAAGTCGAGAACGAGGTCTGGTGGGTGGAAAGTTTTCCGAGAAAATCGGAAAGCTGAACCCCAAAAGATGGTACAGACGGGTCGGGGCAAATGGAGAATGACAGAGAAGAGGTTCGAGGGCTGGTGGTTTTCCTCGTACCGCAAAACCGCCAACACGTGGCGCAGATTCCGAAACCGCTCAACGACCAGAACCGACCGCATTCGCCCTATAACTGGACCGACTTACACCCTCGTAGTTCGAAAGCCCGCCACTGGTCAAGGTCTTCGTAGCTCGTACATGCATTTCGTGAGTGAAATACCTAGCCTCCAGAGTGTTTGATGTTCTACGGCTTTCATGCGCCCTTACGCTCCAATTTCTGACGTTTATTTACCACTCGACAATAATGGAACGATAACGTTATCTTGCTATCGAATCTACGACATTTACGCTACGATTTTACTTCGGTACATCGAACGTCCATTCCTCTCTCAAAGAAACAGATTATTGTGGAACTTCATCGATTGTCGTTCGTGCACATGGAATGTTAATTTTAGTTAACCCTTTGCATTCCTTTGTCAAGTGTGATTTCGATTTGGTTCTCCCTCTATTTATTCAAGTCACACTCTTTAGTTAAAAACAAAGATCTGGAACGAGTCATTTCAACGGGTTCGATAGTCCTGCAATTCAGCGAATGGTTTACCCGCAGAATAAGAAATGTTCCTGCCGATTGTAGGCTTGCACAAGCTAGAGTTAATTTGAATAATTGAAATCCTTCCATGCAGCTACCTCATTGCACCTGGCATACCGCAGTAATTTCCTCTTACCCTCGTTCCCCGCGAGACTCAATTTCGATCCACTGGCACGATTTCAAGACTGTCTACCCAAAAAGTCTACCTCTAATTACCACATCTCGCCGGAACGAGAACAAATTGTCGAATACACGGATTCGCAAGGTACAAATTCTCTATCAACGGAAATATATACCCGGAGAAACAAGTACGAAGACTTTAATTAACACAACCGACCAAATCCGTGTCTCTCCGGTAAGAGTGCCGGCTATACAGTCATGAATAAATTAACCTAGATCAAGGAATT
The DNA here is from genome assembly GCA_916610235.2 of Lasioglossum morio. Lineage (NCBI taxonomy): Eukaryota > Metazoa > Arthropoda > Insecta > Hymenoptera > Halictidae > Lasioglossum > Lasioglossum morio. The sequence goes on along the minus strand of OU744325.1, from coordinate 12,058,034 downwards.
CAATGTGCACACTGCCTATATTTCCAGTTTGTTCGCGGTAAGCGTTAACTGAGGAGTTTTAACCTTGTAACTGGATCCCGGGAATAGAAATGTTTAGTAAAACTATGCTATAAAAACAGTAAGTACAACCGAATCCGAGATTTAACAAGCTCCAATATTATTTATCTCTATTTTAAAGGATGAAAACTGCCTTCAACGTTCAAACTATGTCCAACTTAAGCGTTGGACCAAATTCGGCTATTCCGCCGTCTATAATTAACAAATATAGAATCGTTTTGAGGTTTTCACGGTTCCTAGCCGCGGTGCTCTGTAGGATTAACAAGATCTCAGCGTGGTATGGTGTTCGTCGAAGTCGGTGTATTTGTTCCACCGCGTATACATAGATAGAAGCGGAGGCACGACACGTCTGCTTCGACGCTCGAGCACAAACGGATTACCAGTCTGGCTCGACGGAGAGCCGGAGAGCACGAGCGAACACGGAACTTATGCAACGCGATAACAGTTCCCCTAATATCGCCAGACAATGCGGCTCAAGATTTGCATGAAGCTCCGGAGAGGAATACGAGGAGGAAGAGGGATGCCGGTCGGAGAAAGAGAAACGATGACGCGACACCCGAGCATGGAACGCGGGAGCGAGGCGGGAAGAAGCTCGCGGTAGAAAGCGAAGTGAGAAAACACGAGGACACCGAAGACGAAGGGGTCGGGTGGAAACAATGCACGCCTCTTCTCGACAGCGGTGTATCTTATTGATCATTATGATTATTCTCCGAAGCAGACTGCGAATTCGTCGGGAGACTACGCCGCGCAACCGGCATTTGCATAAGCAATGCATTTTGATTCGTAGACCCACATTGCCAGCGGAACAAGGAACGACATAAATAATGCACGGCGTAATGATCGTGCGCGAGGCCGCGAGATCGCGGTTCTCCACTACATCGTGAAACGGGAACGATTCTCGCGTTCATAATTCTCCGGTATGTGGCTCGAAAAGAGAAAGAGAGAGAGAGAGAGAGAGAGAGAGAGAGAGAGAGAGAGAGAGAGAGAGAGAGAAACGTATGCTTGTACACGCGGCGTCGACCGTGCCCGATTTCGTTCTACTCTCGTTAACGGTAATTGAGAGATTTTATACCGTGTATCGATCCGGGAACGATACACCGGTGAACGCGCATTTTTCCGCTTTTACTATCGCGTTTATGAGCCGCTATTGTTTCCTGCGGAAATATTTCATGCGTTCCGCAAACACCGACACGGTCTTGCTCGTGTCCGTTTAACGATGCGCTCTCGCAGCGAAACGCGGAACTCTTTCGAACCGAGACACCGCGCACGAGAGAGCTCCCGGTGAAACCTGGCAAGCGAATCGTGTCACTTAACGGGCTAATGTAGTTTATCGAGTAGCCGGCCAGCATACAGCCGCAAATCACTTTTATTGTGACCAGAGACTGTAAATATCGTTCGCGTGTCAGCGTGTCGGCCGGTTTAAGTCCCGGACGTCGCCGGAACCTCGTAAATGAAATGCTTAACCTGTGCTGAAACCACGATTTCGTAACGGTGCCACGCTGTCTGCTCGTTTGCCGGCACCATGACGAACCCTTTGCAGTCCTATCTTCGATCGGACTCGGTGTCGACAAATGAGGGGATGGAGCACGAAACTAGAGAAAAAAAGTTATCCCTTCTCTATCAGAAATCGGACACATGAAGCGTGGGGAATAGCATCGTAGAAAGGAAGCTAGAGTGGGGACACAAGTCTCGATCTGGCGACTCGGGTCCAACTTTAGCGACTGCGACAACATTCAGACAGCGCTCACCGATGTGAAGTCGCACACAAGTGTCAAGTTGTCGTTTGATTTGAACATGTTTTAACCCTCATCCACACGGGTAATTTTTTGTACTATTCTAAATGAATTTGAAACAGGTACCCGGGTACCACGTCGTGTGGATGAGGGTTAAAAAAACGTTATCATTTTGTCTTATGGGAGTAACGTAGCCTCGAATATTACTAGAATCTTACTAGAAAATCAGGACAAAACCAGTGTTTGCGGGAAACAATTGTTTGTCCTTATACGAGCATGTTACGAGCTGTGTGAGGGCTCATTTCATAAAGGAAGGCTGATCGTAGGGCGCTCTGGTCATGAGGAAAGTCAGCAAAATCGTTTTGTATTAGAAAAATACATGGGAACCTGAGGGTGGTTGTCTCAATTTTTTCTCCCTACTTTGGACGCTCATATTATTAAATATAAACATAATCTCGTTACCTCATGACCAGAGCGCCCTACGATCAACCTTTCTCTATGAAATGAGCCCTCACACAACTCGTAACATGCTCGTATAAGGATAAACAATTGTATCCCGCAAACACTGTTTTTACCCTGATTTTCTAGTAAGATTTTAGTAATATTCGAGGCGTTCTGGTTGCTAGAACTTCGGATAATTAAAGTATTCATCCATTGTATACGCTCGCATCGTACAGTTGATTGCTAAATACGTCTAGCGAAGTTTAGTATGAAATTGAGTTTAACGAACCTTTTGACCTTTCCCCGGCATAGCCGACGTGACATTTGACGATATACGGCCGCGAATATTTTCGACTAGATGAACTTATCAACCGTGTCTTAAATTAAAATCTCCATTTAATCTTGCTTGTCCTATATGTCGCGTACCACGACATGGATATAGTTATTTCAAGACCATAAGGCCGGCTAACTGATTTTCTTACTTCTCAGGTAATCACACGTTGCACGAACGCGCGAGGTCAGCGCAATAACGAGATTGCGCGTCCTAGGGAACGGAACCGCAGAACCAGATCCATTTGGGAACGAAGTAATGTCATTCTAATGACTCAACCCGAGGATCGGTGACGAATGTCAAGAGAACGAGGACATGTCTATTATCCGAAGACCAAGTGCAGCTTTCTCTAGAATTTTTCATCTGGCGGAATCCAAATGGTATACTGTAATTGAGACGTACAGACGAAGAGAGAGAGAGAGAGAGGAGAGAGAAAGAGTAACGACCACTTGGGATTTGATGGAGTAAATTAAGCATAGTTTTCTCCGTGAACCACCGTCCGTAAGGTGTCTTGAAAACCATTCGAAATCGAGACTTTTCGACGCTTGAAAAGTATTAGCCAGGGGGTCCTTTCTAGAAGGTCCAGTTTTTTTTCTCTAATAACCTCGAAGTCGGGATTGCAATAGAGAAAACTTATCGTCCATAGACACGGCGAAGAAACGAAAGAAAACCAAGTCGCGAGTCGATTGTAAAAAGCTGCGACCGGTTCAGGCGTGTCGTCTGTATCTACGGAACTCTCCAATTAAGCATTTTCAGCTGGGTCTGGAGGTGACTGCCACACGGAACAACACACAAAGCACGGAGCTCGTCGTTTCTAGTGGCCGTGGAAACCTCGGCGACGCTCGTGTTCGCCGACAACGATTATTATCGGGCATCGATACCAGCAAAGAAGCTCATCTGAAAGACAAAGAGGAACGTCACCTCATCCGTCGCGGCGGCCGTGCAAATACAGCACGGCGCATCTCCATACGGTATTTTCTTTTATTCCGGGTGCCGGGCTAGCGCACCGTTCCAAGTGATGTGAATCGAGCTGAAAACACCTGACACACTCAGCGGCAGCGGCACACATGCGGCTCGCACAACAGACAGTTCCTGGGTCGCCTCTCTCTCCTTTTCCCTTTGACTCTCTCTCTCTCTCTCGTTCGCTCGCTCGTTCCGGCGAGCACTCGTGCAGATTCGTCGATAAGAGGCGGCCGCGGCAGTTTAACCCGGCGAGCAATTAAGGCGATACGATCGGTGCTCTCGTGAAATAACGTCACACTGCAGAGAGCTGGATACGTGGATAAGTGCTACCTCTGTATGCTCGTCCACCCGACCCGTTTCAGCCCGACCCTTTCACTCCCTCGCTCTTGTCTGTCTCTCTCTCTCTCTCTCTCTGGTTGTCTCTTTTCCTTCCGTGTCTCGTGCCTTCCATCGCGTGCTGCGTCTCTCTTCCTCCCTCTCCTCACCGTTTCGCCGTCCACGCTTTCTCTGCCACCCTTTACCTATTATGCCACCGACTAGCTGCATACCCGGTGCTCCTGCATGTGTGTTTACACGCATGCTTTGCATCGCGTTTTCACGTGCGCGCACCGTAACGATTACGGCCACGACACCGCACCCCGCGCCATGCAAACGTTGACGACAACGACGACCACGACGACGACGACGGCGGCGACGACGATGGCCAGCTGTGCAAGCCGGACTTCTCCGAGCAGGATCGCGGCGCGGCCGACTTAACTTAATAACACGCCACCGTCGACGTTTATGCAAGCGGCGCGGCGTTGCCCAAGTCAATGTACCGTGGAGGACTAGCTGCTCGGGGGAAGGCCGACGCCATTGCCCTTCCTCGGGTCTAATTAAAGTTAAACACAAATTACACCCGGTCAGAACTGTTTCCGTAGCGTTGCGTGCTCTGTGAAGCCTGATTGGCTCGGAACTATGAACACCGCGGGCCCCGGCCGCATCCTCCCTCCAACGCTCTATCTCTCTCTCTTTCTCTCTCTCTCCTTCTCTCATTGATTGTTTCACGAGCAGTGCCCCGAACACGCCTGCGAACACCGTACCCAAAGGAATTCTACTTGTTATTGTTCCCGGGGCTTGTTCGTCCCGGCGATCCTTTTGTTCGGGATGGAGTCGTTTTGTGCTGGGTCGTTGCACGTGACGCGCAGCCTTTAGTCGCGCCGCATTGTTACGAGGATTCAGACGCGAGTACATTCGTCTTTCTGGCCGATGTACGGGCCCGTCCAAGGTTGAACGTACACCGGTCTATTTATGCGAGGGATTTGATGCAAGCAAAAGTTTTATGAAGTTTCCCGGATTACGTGTACGCGAGCGACCCAGTCGAATATCTCGGTTCCCATACATTCTCTGTGCTTCAACTTACCGGGAACAAGTTCCAATTAACTTGAACGTTGCGGCAAGTAGTGACTCACGAACGGCGGATCGCACGCCTAGCCGCGCCGCAGCGTGCCATGCAAATAGTGGCCTTTCTTAAGAACTTTCATTCATGAAAATGCAATTAACCGCGCCGATTGAAATTCACTACGAAATCTACCACTTCGTATCGCAGCCACGCTATATCATTTCTGTAATGTAATTACAGAGACCGAACTTCGTGGTACGTTATTCGGTAGGTCGGATATTGTACGGTACGTAAACCGTGACGGTTTGAAATGAAAATGTTTTCTGTCGTTAATTCGTTGACCCAGATCGCCGACTTCCACTTTAAATACGAGACGGTCTTGTTAACGTTTCCATACGTTTTTCCGCGGTTTCTTGTGTCATACGTTTATCTCGATAATAACGACCGACAAGAAGTGGTCCTTTGTGGCCCGTTCGATTGCATTGCATCTTCGCGAGCGATGTCGCGGCAAAAAGTGGCTCGGTCCGCAAGATAGCGAGACTGATAGAAAGTGAATTATTCCATTGTCGGTATTTATGGAGGCAAATAGAGGTAATGGGTTCTAGAGAAATGCGTTCTGCTAGCAACGGTCTCAATTGGCCTCTCAAGGCCGCTTTGCCCGCCTCTGAATCACGCCACAAACGACTCGATTCCCATGTACGGTAGCATGCTGCACGGATCATCCTTCGACCACTGCGAACGGTCGAATCGCGTTAACATTAGGTTTACGGGACTCGTCAACATGTGTACGTGAAATATGTAGTCACCTCTTATCTGTCCGTAAACCTATTGTTAATCAAACAATAGATACGAGCTCCCACGAAATTCAATATGCGCGGCTGTGCAAAATACGCGTTTTCCCACGAAAGTATTTTTGGTTTGGTCGTACGCCAACGACAAGAACGCGTCAATCTCGTAATCCTCTCGAAAGGAGAAAAAGACTGGCGTGTGCTCGCTGCTGTCCGGCAAGGGTAACGAGAGAAAGAAACGAACACCCGTGCGATCGTTAAACAGAAGATAACAACGGGGATGGAAAGAGGAGCGGTTTAGAAAAAAGAAGAAAAAAAAACATGTGGAAACGGAACGAAGATTAAATGAACAGAAGCCAAGAGCGAACAAAGGGCCGAGAGGCAACGGTTCGTCTGGTCTGAGTGAACCAGGTAATTACTGGTCGAATCTCCTCTGTCTTTCCCCACCTCTGACGCCTATCTTTTCCAGTCCCCGTCATCCCTGTGTTCCCGTTGAGAGTTGCCACGAAAAAGCAGCAAGAGATAAAAGCGCCACGAGAAAACTCCGGGGCGAGGTACGGCAATGGGGCGCGGTACTTTAGCGACACAAAGGAAGCTCAAATATCGGCCAACTGTCGTAGCCCGGTGCCACCCAACCCTCTCTTTCACTGTCCGTTTCATACCTTTTCTTGCCCGTGGAACAGGGACAGGGAACACGGATAGAAGCAGACATCAGGGGAGCAAGAGCAAGGAACAGAGAGGGTAAATGAGAGAGAGATGGAGAGAAAGAGAAGGGATGTTTCAACAAAAGCACGGCGCTACAAAAGCTCCACGATAATAGGAAGCACGGCAAGAACCACCCTGGTAGTTCGGCCACCTAATCTGTTACAGTCATAAACCCCATTTTTGCCCCTCCATCGCTCCCCGTCCCTTTACGAGCAGCCAAAACCACCCCTACGTCACAATACGCAGGGACCCGGTGCGGAGACTCGCGCTCCCACACTCACACGTCCACGCACACACCCTCTCTCATCGTGTTAGCCTCCTGTGAAGTCGAATTTTTTTCGAGATTGATTCCACCGACAGACATGTCAATCAACCCTCTTCACAAAGAGATTACTCGACCATTTTTTCCCCTCAAAATGAAATACTTTGACTGCCATATCCCGTGTCTTGAATATTCATCAACCCTTTCGCACCGTTATTTCAACTCTGCACGTTTCCAATCTACTTTTACGTTTACGCGTCACTTGATCGACTATTTATCTTAAAGTCGTTCCAAAAGGGTAACTGCATAAGACTTGTGTCATAACTAAACACCGGAACAAAATATTAGAATAGATATTCAATAGAATCAACTTACTAACTACTTACGTTGCCTTACTGAAAAACAAATAATCAAAAAACCCCAGCACCTACATCGCCAGATTAGAAATTCTCCTCAAGAATTAAATCCGAGAATATCTCGGTAGGATGGACGTGTCACGACTTGGAACCACGTCGGGATTATTATCGAATATAGTCTTTTGACTTCCTCCCGTCCCCAGGGAATACGAGTCGGTCGTTTCATCTCGGTGACCTTAAAGAGCCAACACAATGTTGCGAGACAACTTTGCATAAGGGGTGGCTACGCCAAGGGTGAATATGTTACAATTACTGGCAAACCGAACGAGCACAAGGGAGCAGAACAGTGAATGGGTCTGGGAGTCGCCCTCGAATTCTCGACACTTACAGACAATGTCGCCCTTCTGCCGATTTCCCAGCTCCGATAGCGTTCTCTTTCCCTTCCCTTCTTTTTTCGTTCCGAGAGCTAAGGACACGGGGGTAGAACGATCGTGACGAAATGAAATTTCTCCGAGCCGGGTGGCCACCACTCTTACGGCCACTTCCTAGTTGAGCTCACGATAATCTCGTTATCCGACTGTATAGGGTGGCTGCTACCCTTCGTCATCCCCCGCCTCCTTTGGTCAGGAGGATGGGCGCGCGCCGGCAATGAAATTCGAGCACGCGGCAAAATCATTTGGGAGCATCTAAATTGCGATTCTAATCGGGTGAACGATGAGTGTGCTCAACGATCTGTTTCGCTAGCCGTAAATACGGGACTCATGCGAGTCAACGGGCACGATTTGTCGAGGAGCAACGACGGGAAGTTGCAAAACAACTCTTCTTCGTGGAGTCGCTCGACCGTCGAATATGGCCCGGCCCCATCTATTCACGGTTTATCGTGTTCCGGATTTTCGTGTATAAACCCTGCACTTTCAGAAGCTTTTTCCTCGCCAGACGGAATTTAGTGTCCGCCTGCAATAAAGTCGCTGAAAAGCACAATAGCGTTCTTAATTTGTTGAATTCTGTTCCAGAACTTTTTCTAAATTACCACTTCCGAGACGAATGGAGCAAGTTTTTCTAAATCGCGTTTGTTCTGACCGAAGAACAGTAGCATACCAATGAAATAAGAAAGAAATTCAATATATTTTGAAACTCTATATGTTGCTTCACACGTGGCGCGAATGGGAAATTGAACGTGTTCCACCAGTGGTGTAGCGGCACGGAGCATGTTAATAGTAATTACAAGTTTCTGTTTGGTCACTAACAATAAGTCCGGCTTCACGTCAAAATTTCTAACGACCCTCGGTATGTTCGAAATGCAACGGCTGTTTGCGAACGTTAATGTAAATCAACGTGAGATAAGCCGAGGAATAAGTGGTCTTATGATTTCTCGACAGAAACATGAAAAGTATTTTAAACGCGAGTTAGAAGCGAGTATTCGCGGTCGAACAAAACAGAAAACGGAGACACGTTTCGCGGCCGAGCAACGAGGCGTTTGTGCACAGGGTATTTGTCACATTCAAATAGATTGAAATTGCGCGAGTGGCCAATCTCGTTCGAAGAAGGAAGTAAAATCGCCACTAATTGTTTTTCTGTGTTCGAGAACGGCCGTTAACCTGGTTCCCGGGACTATGATTGGTGCGGGTCGAACGAAACGAGATAAATGTAGAAGCGTGACAAGGAAGATAGGAGGGAGAAAAGTCTTTCGTGTCTCCTGGATGTCGGCCCATTATCGGACCTATCTCCCGACAACGGTCGACCGAGGGTTTTTAAGAGCGTAGCTGCCTTTATCTGCGAACAAGCTGCAGCTAATGTACTACGCGACGAGGTCTCGGGCCAAGCCAACCACTTTTTCTTTTTTATTATTATCTTCAAGCTGACTCTGTAGTCCCTCGGGGCAGTGTGAAGTGTCCAAGAATGGAGGGAGAAAAAGGCGGAGATACGAGATACATCTTGTTACTGCGACCTGGACAACGAGAAACGGGAAGTTTAGGCTCGCCTGGAAGAAAAACAAGTCAACCCCATAGCGTGTCTGGTCCGTCGTGCGCGATCATCGTTGATCTCCACCACCGCGCTCTGAATACTGATGGAAACAGAACGAGAAACATCTCCTTCCTCTTTCGGTGGTCGCTACTTCTACGAAACGTTCAAAGTACCAACAAAATTACTAAGAATCATTTAATAAATTCATGGTTAATTCAGGATTTCTATTTTTTCATTGCGAAAAGACTTCCTATCAGTTTTTTTTATGAAGGATTGCAACATCCCTCCTTCTATAGAACGACGTGCTTATAATTTGGTTTTCATATAGCACCACTTAATAGACTTGGACAACCCTCGTACAACCCTCTGCATTCCCCTGATTCGTACTACTCTCTTAAATTTCACTTAACACTGTTTCAATTCAACACGGAACAAATTAGCCTTGTTATGGAAGGGTCCCTCTACTGTAATTGTCATTCGCGTTGGTGGTAGTTCTCAATTACTAGACAAGAAAGAAAAATCTCACCAATATGTTAGTGAATATTTTTCTCAATTGTACAAACTATGAACCGGAAGGAGAGTTTAATTTTTTGCAAGGTGAAGAAAGATGGCTACGTCAGCATCGTGGGAGCGTCGTCTTCCCTCGGTCGAATCTAGAGCTCTTGCTCGGTGTTTTTCTCTAGCTTGCGAGCGACGAGGGAGCCGGGATCAAGTCGGCCGCGAATTTGAACAATCCCGGCAGTAACGAGCTAATTGTTACAAACGAAATTCCCAGGCGTCCTGCAATCAGCGGCGCAGTTGCAAGGGAAAACACAATTACCGTTAGCGATTCACTCGTCGCCTCGCGGTAGCATCGTGAAAGATTCCAGGAGCGTGCAGGCGAGCTCGCGCGAACTCGGCTGGGGCTGAGGCTCGAGCGCTCGCGCGATTAATGCCTCCCCTCGGTACCCGCGAGCGTGTACACGTCGCAGGAGAGAGAGAGAGAGAGAGAGAGAGAGAGAGAGAAAGAGAAATAGAGAGAGAGGGAGAGAGAGGCGGAGAGAGAGTCCCGTGTATACACACCTGCGCGACGCTAACGCGCTTTGTGCGTGGGGTGCGCCGTGTGCACGGGCGAATGAAGCGATTCCATCCGCGTACACGTAACCGACCGAAGAAGGGAAGATTGCGCAAACACACAATACGATTCTCCGCAGCCAGTTTCGTAGCCGGCCGAGCGAATATTGGTATTCGCTACCGGCGTTACAAGACCGCGCACGCTCCGCTGACTTTTCCCCCGAGCGGAACGCGCCGAGGGGAACTTCCACGGGCGGAACAGGGACAGGAACTCTGCACGGAGAACTCCGCGCCGCTGAAATACAAGCATCGTGTGTACGAGCGAAGTCGAGCGAGACCGCCACACGGCCGTCCGGATCCTCTACTAGTATCTCCGTTTACTCGTCGAGCTCGAATCCCCACCCACCACCGCGTCTATGAATGTTAACCGGCTGTCGATGGGATCCCCGGTGACGTAAATAGAAGAGACGCGGTAAATTATGATATGCGAGTACCTTTAAACGTCACGTCATCGCGGAAACCCTCCCGCCGAGGAAGCTTTACGTCCCGCTGAAACCTGTTGGCTAGCTTTCAAACGAACAACGATCAACCAGCTTCGATCACCGTTTTTCATACTCTTCGTACGGCCTGACAGGCTTTCCAGTTAACTTACTTCACCGTCGAGCCAGAAAATGTGGCTCTGGCTACGACGAAAATTCGAAAACAATCGAACATTGCGTCTTCAACCGGTGCTTACTGTACAATGGAATTATAAAATTGAATATATCGCAACGTCGAAGGCAAAACAACGTTCCTTCTTCGAGAAAGCACGCGTTGGAAATGTCTAAGCGCATTCGCAGCGAGGATTGTCGGTGTTCGGAGAAGTGTACACCGCAGACGCATCCATAAAAAGTCTGGTTTTATAGATCGGCGCCGCTCGACTGGAAAGTGATACATCAATGACGGGATTGAGCATAATACGCTATCCGGATCGTGTTAACGTACAAGACCGCGTCCCGTGTATGTAGATAGATAAGAAGAGAATGGAGAATACAGGCGCATTGTTGAATTGCAAAGAGCGAAAGAAGCGTGAAGCGGCAAGAGGAAGCGGTCTAGAGAGGTGGGGAGGGAGGAAGAGGACGTAGCGAGTCGAGGCACGATGGAAGAGAGAAGACGAGGAAACGGTAGAAGGAGACAAGGTAGCCACAGATGGGATCGAGCCGGTAGTATACGGTAGCCCCCATGTATATCATTAACCTCATCCTCGTATACCCTGTCCCATCGCCGCCACCTTCTCCACCTCCTCGGCGAGCGTAGGTCTCGCCGGTCCGATGAAACAGGAATGTCCTGTCTCGCTCTCGCGCCCATCGGGCACTCCATGTCCCTCCTCTTGAACGACCTTTCCCTCTCATTCCGGATCCCATGGTTTCTCCATCCTGCTCAGACCGACGACGATTCATCGAGCGTGTCCCGCTCTTTCATTCCTCTACTCGACTGCTCTCATTCCCGTGCGCCGCCTGTAATATCCCTGCTGTCTGCGGCGTCCTGCTTCCTCCCCGGTGCTCACCGATTTTCCATCTCGCTCGTCCTCCCTCCTGGTAGCGAGCTAGCCAGCCAAGCCAGCCAAGCCAGCCAAGCCAGCAAGCCAGCCAAGCAAGCCAGCCAGCGTGCACAAACGAGTAATTAACTATCTCTGCGTGGGACACGTGTTCCCACAGATGCACCCTTCGCTCCTCCTTCCGTCTAGCTCCATTCCAGAGGCTTTCTACCGTCTTCGTCGGACCGGCACGACCGTGTCCCCCTTTCGCTCCCTCGTGCTCGGACCACACTGCCATGCCGCTGTGCCGCGCCGGTCCTCTCCCCAAGTCATTCTGTTTGCACACACGCTCTTATGTTAATTCAGCTTAACACCCGAAAGCCCTCGAGGGTCGCGCGCGGCTCGCTTCCAAAAATTACAATCGATCACGAGAAGGGACCCCCGAAGTGGTCACGGACGACCTCGTGGAAAATAATAGAGGGACTCTCCTTCCCTCGCCACGTCGCCCCATTTCCCCTAGTTTCTCCCGTTGCGTTGTTCCACGGTAGAAGGGAGAGATGTACACACCGACGGAGCGGAGGGTCGCTCTCACCGGTTGGGGCCGGCGAACCGATTGTCGTTGACATACTCGACGAGCGGTGCCCCGAAGACTGGATTAGCCGGGCGTTTCGGTTTCACGTGTGACTTGACGCGACGCTCGTAAACAAGTATTTGATAATCCAACGGCGCGGGACCCGTTCCCGTATTTTTCAGCCGTCGAGCTAATCACTCCAAGCATCGTCCGGAGACCAATAATCCCGAACAACGTCACGGTCCGGTATTACCGTGTACCCTCGGCGTCCGCTCGAATTAAACGAACGCTCTTTGATTTCTTTCTTTGCCTTTCTCGTTTCGCGGGGCGAGCGGGAAACGGGAACGCATGCTAGGCGGATTATTTCTAGATAGCCCGAGCAACCGGACTGGAACGTGATAATTTACTTCCAGCTGGTCGCTGGTACCAGATCGCCTCGGCATAACGAGGAATTAACACCGGGTACGATTCAATTATGCCGTGAAAAGCAGCTCTCGGTCGATAGTACCTGAAATGAGACACGAAGCCGACGAGTATCGGAATAGTGATATGCGAGAGAGAGAGAGAGAGAGAGAGAGAGAACTGGGGGAAGCGGGAACACGTTCAATTGGATTAACGCGATCCACGGTTAACGATCTCTAAAAACGAACGTACCGACGGCGAACATACTCGCCGCGGCGTATCGCGATTTATTAATGGTGGAACCGTTCCGCGCCGAGTTTTCGTGCCAATTTTCTATTCCTACGAACGACGGTAAGATGATCGGTCGAGGGCAACGGCACCGGCGTCGTTCGGTCGCGACCCCCTTTTTCTATACATTATTCGTGCCTGCGACGACGGAATAGAGAAATGGATAAAAACTGCCGAGCGAACCGTCGATGTAAATGTTTTATTGCTCTTCACATTATGTGTGGCAAGTCGGGAACGTTCCAGTTCACTGTGGTGGTCTCGGTCAATAGAGATCCGATCGGGAACCTTCGGCTTTCCGAACGTCGATCTTATCGATTCGATCTAGATGTAAAAGGCATTTTCAAATCCTATAAATGCTTCTCCACCCGGTAACTCGGTTCATGTGTAATAACCTGGCTTAATTATTCCTTCGATGTCGATGAAACCGTATGCAACGCAAATGTCTTACACGTGCACCTTCGTCCGCGCGTAAGGACCTTGAATTAGTCACACGACGCTTGCACCGCGTAAACTCATTTCAATTGGCAATTTATCAAGCCCGATTCATACTTGGTAAACGGAATTGCGTGACAAAACAATCCGTGAGCGAACGGTGTATGGAAAAGTATTTTCTTCGTTGCACAACGAGGAAACTCGTGGACAGCTAAACGTGCGTGCTTCCATTGAATGCAAGAAAAAGCATTGAAATTTAAATACGTTTTTCTTGAATCCGTCTGATGAAACTAGACCGAATTATAACTCGGTTGTTATTGAAGATTCCAGAAAAATTATACAGGAATACGTTTTGCATAGTTTAACGAGCTGTATAATCATGTAACGCGACTTTTCACGGAAGTCTATCGGTGCAGTTGCAAATTTCAAATCTACATAAGCACGGCGGTAGAAAATTTGACCATTTTGCTCGACAGTCTGTGGTAAAAGGTTTATGAGTTTTCTTAAAAAGAAAAATTGATGAAGTTCACAGGTTCTAAGGTTTCCCGCCTTTGTACAGCAGTCTTGTGATTGGCCTGGCAGTGTATCTTCGTGGTCCAGGCGTAAACAAAACTCTGTAACGTTTTCGTGTACACATGTCGGCGCATGTTCGGTCTTTTTATAAATTAATACATCAGTCTAATACATTAACTCGTCGGGCCGCATTCCGTCGGTAGAAAAACAAGCGCGCGGTTCTCTGCGATTTAGAGCCGCGCGCCTGTAACCGGCACTCTCCTAAAGGGGCAACACACAGTGTACGCCGAATGTTGCCTAGCGAGTTTCAGGCATGCTAGTGTCACTGTTCCGAGCCAAAAAGAAGTTGGTTAGTGTCCGTGCGCTAGTCGAAGCCAAATATTTGGACGTTTCTTTCCCTCTCGCCCCCTCGTTTTTGTATCCGTGTAGACGGTATCCATGACGACACTGCCTAAGAGAACACCAGGGAGAACGAAGAAGATGGAGAAGGTGGACCGGGACCGACGAACGTCCGGCAAATATTTGCATAGCGCGGCGGGTTTGCGGAAAACCAGTGTGCCGCTGGCCAGGCAGACGTATTCAGAAAGAATATCTCTCGAACATGTACATGCACCGTGCTACACGCACACACGTACACACTGAACAAGCCGCGTTAGCGTAGGAAATTCACGAATGTGTCGTTCAGGATCTCTTTTTCTCTCTCCCTCTCTATCCCTATCTCTCGTTCTCTCGAAAAACGGCTCAGACCTTTTTCCATCAGCCGACGAGACTCGTGATCCCGAAGCGGTCTGTGAAAGAAGAAAATCCCTCGAGTATTCTCTGCCGGCTCGCCGCGGAATTGTCGGCCGTAAAAAGATTTCTATTCGCGGTATTAGCCTCTCGATAAAATCTGCTCCGCGTTCCGCCGCTTTAACTACCGAACCATTATCCGGATCCTCGTAATCACGGTTCTCTGTTTACGTGAGCCGTGCACGAGCTATTTAAAAGTGTTCGCTCGATTATTTCCCTAGCCATCAACAGGATGCGAGAAAGTTGTTTGCAAGGGGAAAGCCGATTGCAGGTACCAGTGTTTTTGGAATCGCTGCACCGCAACGGCGAGATTTTCATACCGTGGTGTATTAATCAAGTTGTCGGCTGTTTATACCGAGAGTACGAGTCCACTCGAGACTGATTTTGAAGATCGTCCGACACGGACCGACAGAAAAATGTTTTGCAAAGGAATACTAACAGCAGAGTACAGCACGGTCAACAGCGATAAGTCGATGTTTCGAACTTTACATATTCAACTATGAAATCATACGATCTGCGTCACTTCGTTTTTCAGTCAGAGATGTTATTCAAACACCTTTACGCTGTGATTGTAAAACACTCAGTCGGTGTGCTATGTTTCGGAACATGTAAATCTCGTCGGTTGCATTTCATCATAATTACCCAGTTACGGAAATCACGCGATACAAGTGAAGAATTTCATACAGTCGATTGGTTATCTCGATAGTTGCAGGCTCTTCCAGTACCGCTTCGCGCAAATACCGAGGTTCTATTGTACACACCTGTTCCCCATGAACGGTGCTGTAATTTCGTGGAAAGACGTTTCCGAAATACGGTGCGGCTCAATGACCCTGAAATTTAACGCGGCGAGGAATTACAGAGCTCCAAAAGCAGTCGGATTAAGGGACAAAAGAGTGAATAGACTCTCGAGGGAGCGAGCATGCTGATCGGGGATACTCGTTAAGTATATAGTATATCCAGCGTGCGTGTCCCAGGCAGCGATAAGTAATACCACGACCGATTGCGAGTCTTGGCCCGTGGGCAATTTTACGGGGCGTAGAAGGCAGGAGGAGAGAGAGAGAGAGAAAAAGAGGAATAGAGATCGAGAAAGGGAGGGAGGAGAGAGAGAGAAATGTTCGCTGTCACGGAAGAGGAGTCGTGGAAACGAAATGCTCCGATGTGCGGCCGTGATGTAGGAGCAGGAGCACGGCACACAGGCCAAAGAGGGGGGAACACGACAAACTGCCAAGCCTAATGCCAATTAGTGCCATTCTCCTGTACGAGCAGGTCCGAGGGGACTTCAAGAGGCTTCCTCGGACTTTCTTTTTCCCCTCCATCCGCCTTCCAGCCGAGGTTTACAAAGCGGTTAGGCGTATTTATCGCGCTATATACACGCACACACCGTGGTCGAGTGTAGGTGTGTGCGTGTATCCCTTGCCACGATGGTGTCCGTCGTTCCTTGCCAAGTGCCTTCACGCATTATTCGAGGCAAACGTGCACGAAATACTTATGTACTCGCACATTCCTCTCTCAAGAGAGAGAGAGAGAGAGAGAGACGCTCACGTGCGCAGCGCCGGTTGCGATCGTCCATATGTGCGTCGTCTATCCACGAACGTACACATTCTCGCAACGATTCTCCTTCTTTTTTAGTCCTTCTCCTCCTCCTCTGCATCCCTCCCTCAAGAGGCAGTTCGATTTATAAAGCCATGACTAACGAGCCGTGAAAATCGTGGACGGTCCTCCGGTGAATCGGGCACCGTCGTATATTTCGCTTTTTTGCCTTTCTCCCGCCGCTTTCTCAAAAGCCACCGGCACCGGTCGAAAGAAGTCATCACGGACCGTGAATCGGTCTAATTGCACGTATAATCGACGGGTCATGCGATTATCGCGAACCTAAGTGTTATGAATAATTAAATTCCGTCGAGAAAGTGTGCTACCCGCGAAGTACAGCGGCCCGGCAATCCTCGAGAAAGAAACGGGAGAACGCACTAATTACCCGTTACGGGAATTTCCTAGATTCCCTGTGCCCTGAACTCTCGTTTAACTAGTCTTCAAACTGCCTCGAAAGGAATCGCCTTTCCGACGGTTCATTGTGGGGGTTAATACTAGAAGCAATTCAGGCTCACGAGTGGAAGATTAACCGGCAGAGAAGCGATCGGGGAATAAATGCTGGGGCGAGATTGCCGGGACCCACGTACGTACGAAAGGAGACGTGGTCCTTTCGAAGGAGTTAAAAGGAGTAGGGGGCGGGAGACGGTGGAGGTAATTTGAGAGTTATTTAAACGAGGACCCGTGGTAGGTAGCGGGCGGTGGAGGAGGAACAGAAGGAGCAGGAAGAGGAGAGGTCGTTGAAGCAGAGTTCCATTCCACTTGGAAACGCATGCAGACGTAAACACAATCGCCCCTGCACAATGGATTATGTTCCGAACACTCGAGGACCCCTTGTAGCTCGGTTAAAACGGACAGCCTCTGAGAAATCTCGAGAAGGACAAGACGAAAACTACTCCGCCAGACTATCTACAGAACGCGCAACCAGAAGATAAATAATTCCGGCTGAAAAGCACTACGGGACGACAAACAGGCCCCGACTGGAATGTCTCACGAAACGCGACCGACGAGAGAAACGAGGCATGCTACTGTTGCGACCGGAGACTGTAAAAACAGATCTCTTCTTCGATGGGAAATATTTATCGGCTGTGGGAAACCGACAAAGAGAAGAAGACGGGGAAAAACGAAAAAACTGTATCTTCGATGAATGGCAGGAACACACGATGGCTGACCAACTCCGAAACTCGCTAACCAATGATGAGACGACGTTCCAATCCATTTATACCTCGGTATTCATCTAATCTTTGCATCGAGGTTATTTGTCAACAGCTGCCCCTTCATTTTACACACTGAATTGAAAACTAGATAAATAGCTTTCAAGAATCGTGCTAGTCCAGAGGTCCAATCTAATTTCAAATGTTCTGCAGAGTTTAGTGCAGGATATCAAAAGGGAATATGTACCATTGAACAATTAGTGTACGCCCCTGATGCAACACATTTAAATTCATTGAACGATCGAGAAACAAACTGTAGAGAATCATTTAAACGAGGGGAGAGATGGCGAGGAAGAGAATATATGAAAGAGGCTCCAAATGGAGTAGCAACAAACACCGAGCAGAATAATTGAAAAGCAATGAGACGAGAGGGGGGGAAAAACGCGTCCGCCGCGCCGTGGGACTTCGATTAGGATGTTCCTCGTTGAAACAGAAGACAGAAACGGAGGGGTGGCAAAGTAACCGCGAGGGTCCGTGGATAAAGCACTCCACGCAGCCCTTCCTCCTTTGCTCTCCCAGTGGACCAATTTACGGCACCCTGAGGACTCGGGTATTACGGTTCACGCTCGGGGGTTCGTTTCTGGCCATTGTTGCGCCAGTTAGGGGGATTATTTCGGCGAGGGATGGGGCAGCCGAGGGATGCTCTCTCTCCGGTTGCAGCCGTTCGCCTCTTTCGCCCAGCTACCCCCGGATTATACGTTTCCTCGAGCACCTGCAGCTAAACCGTGTGTCCCGCTCGGTCTTTTTTAGAAAGTGAGAAAGTAAAAGGTGAAAGAACGGAAGGGTACAGGGAGGGAGAGAAGCAAAGGGGTCTGGGATCCCTCCAAGCAATCTCTTCTGATTAATTCGCCACGGTATCTGGTAAGAGGAAAACCATTTAACATAATAAGCCGCTACCCGGCAGCTTGTGTATACTAGGGTGGACCTTATTTTTCGACCAAAGAATTTTTTCCAAGGCACCCCCCAGAATCGTGACAACTGTTGAGAAAATGATCTGGAAAAAATTTGGGGCCGATTGGATCATGGAAAACCGAAGCTCATCGAATTTGAAAATTTTTTTTTTTTTAAATGTCGATATAAATATACGATGTAATATATCGTTGAATTTGTCTTTTTTTTCTCTGTAAGAATCCATATATAGCATAATCAGTTGTTAATAGAAAAAACATCCGTGACCTTGAAAACTTGAAAAAATGACCTTGAAAAAAATTTTTTTTCTCTGATGCTATATTCACCTCCTTATATACTACAACTTTTGTTTGAAGAGTTTTTTCATATATACATAACTGACAGAGATATAATAGAGTTTATTTTAAACGTTCGTAAGTAATCTTGTAGAGAAAAGATGAACCAAAGTATCCAGGTGTTTAAGATACATTTTAAATTTTATCTGAAATATATAATAGTTGTATTTCTGATAATACTACAGGTTCTTAAATAGTTAATTCGTATATTTTTTAGAATTTTAGTTTTGAATGCCTTCCAAGTATAACTGTTCCGTCGTAAAGAACCATAGTCCTTCAGAAAGTTCGTATATCCTTTGTAAAGAATATCAGCACAGAGATTTGCCTTTCGCACCATTTTATGACACGGTTCAAAACCAGAACGTACTGTTCTCTTAACTGTTTGCTCGCGGACGCGTCGGTTCACGAATTTGTTCGAGTACTTGAACTGAACTGATGGTATCGAGAGGGCGGCTTTTTACCGATTGTCATAAGCAAGAAGATACCCTGATTGGTTTGCTGGATTTCGGATTTTCCAATGAAGACCGTACTTGAAACCGTACTTACCAGACGCGGATGTTTCTAATGACCGTTTTTTGATGGCCGAGGATAATCGTTAACGGGGACCAAGTTTGCGTTGCAAGTTTACAATTTACATAAAAATAAAATGTTTGAGCCACATCTAGGATGGTAACCAAATAGCTAGTTTGCTTAATTTTCAAAAAGGTCCTTATAGTCGCGAGCTAGTCATAAAATAAAGGTTTGACGGAGGATCAGGGTGCAACGGTTCTTTGCGAATGAATACAATTCTTTACGTTTGAACACGACCGTGTCATAAAATGGTGCGAAAGGCAAATCTCTGTGCTGCTATTCTTTACAAAGGATATACGAACTTTCTGAAGGACTACGGTTCTTTACGACGGAACAGTTATACTTGGAAGGCATTCAAAACTAAAATTCTAAAAAATATACGAATTAACTACTTAAGAACCTGTAGTATTATCAGAAATACAACTATTATATATTTCAGATAAAATTTAAAATGTATCTTAAACACCTGGATACTTTGGTTCATCTTTTCTCTACAAGATTACTTACGAACGTTTAAAATAAACTCTATTATATCTCTGTCAGTTATGTATATATGAAAAAACTCTTCAAACAAAAGTTGTAGTATATAAGGAGGTGAATATAGCATCAGAGAAAAAAAAATTTTTTCAAGGTCATTTTTTCAAGTTTTCATGGTCACGGATGTTTTTTCTATTAACAACTGATTAAGCTATATATGGATTCTTACAGAGAAAAAAAAGACAAATTCAACGATATATTACATCGTATATTTATATCGACATTTAAAAAAAAAAAAATTTTCAAATTCGATGAGCTTCGGTTTTCCATGATCCAATCGGCCCCAAATTTTTTCCAGATCATTTTCTCAACAGTTGTCACAATTCTGGGGGGTGCCTTGGAAAAAATTTTGCAAAATAATTTTCATCAAGTATAGCTAAGGTCCACCCTAGTGTATACCCGGGCTTTCGTCGATCGAGTATCGAGACCTATTAGGAACTCTTACAAATGACAATTATAAACGGGAAGCCACCGATAAAGACTGTCCCGTCGATTTAATTATCTCCGCTCCACCGGGGTGAGGGACTAGACGGGTGCGCGGGAGTGAATCGAACGTCTTATCGATATCCATTTCAAGAGCCCCGACGGCAGTACGATCCCGTACCGAGAGAATATCGCCTTTTTATGCTCTCTCGCTCAAAGTTCTTATCGTGTAGAGCTCACCCCGCTGCCTTCAGCGCCACCATTTAACAGTGCAACGCGGCCGCTCCGATATACGCTCCGTCCTCCTTTTATCGACGAGATTTTTACGGTTGTTCCGCCCACAATAACATCGACAGCCGGCATAAGTGAATCTCGGGGGCGCCAGTTCGAGAGAGTAATGGAAGAGACAATATGTTGCATCCGCTGGGAACGCGATCTGCTCCCAGGTGGCGAGTAAACGCGTCGGATCCAATTGAATCGTGTGTTATTGAGTACACAAGCTTGTCGTTTCATTCCTCTCAGACGTAACGCGTAGACGCATTACCATGTTCATTCCGGAGCTTTTATCACGAAACTTTCGCCGTCGGACACTGCAGAGAATCCAGAATTTACAAACAATTCCGCTGGTTATTTTACGCTGTCACGAGGATTTTGCAAATGAACTTAGCGTTCGGTAGTCGGCGGGGAGCTTGAAATCCCCCGGTGAACACAAAAATATCAGTACTCTTCACACTCTCGGGATCCGAAACGCTGCACGGGACTTAACACAGTCTTTTGCATGTATAAATAATTGAAAGGATTATACGAATGCAAAGCTGGAGCAGAAGAGAAAGGGGATCGTTGGAATTAAAACAATTCGCCCGTCCCCTTCCTTTTCCCAGTCACCGGCGAACGAGAAGCAGTAGCGTGTAATTACCGCGAGAGGGGAGCACGAGATCGCGATTCCACTCGGCCAGGAAACGTATAATGGGAGTATAATGCGTGAAATTTACCGGGCGCATCAGCATAATGGACGACGTGACGCTCAAGATATCACTATGATTCCGTATTTCCGTGCCGACAGCGCGACTCGATTCGCCCCGTCCCGCCTCTCGCCGCGTGCCAGACAGCTTTGAAGCTTAAAATCGACCGATTATCGTTCCCGTTCCGTGGAAACGTTTCCTCTCGCTGTCGTCCCGACATTAGTTCACGGAATTCGAGCGATTCGTTCAGGTACGCGACCGTACGCAAGGCATACAGCCGAACAGTTGCGCGATCGAAGATTTCAGCCTCGACCTGGCTGTACATTTTACATTATGCTAAGCAGCAAGAGAATGCATATTCGTGAGTTACAAGCTGTAACAACTTCTTTAGATTTCCCTGCCTCTTTCAACGGTCTCCGCTCACGCGTCTGGCCAAGAGATAAGACTATTATTGTCAGGGCAAACATAACCTTCTCCCATTGTTTGGACTATGTATCATCGTATCGTACATTCTGCCTACAGTCTGAATTCCCGTGTCAATAAAACGAAAATTATCTACGGAGTCCAAGAAACTCCAAAATTAGGTGCTTAATTAACGTGCCAAGAGATATTTGTTGCGGTTGCAATGGTTCGAAGGAAGACGACGTATCAAGCTCTTGTTTAAAAACACTCGACAGAGTTGTAATTAAAACCACTGTTCGACGGACATATTGAAAAAGCTCGAAGAATAGGTTCGCTCGCTCTCAATTCGCCGTTTCGAAAGTTTTTCCAGCTGTGCACACGCGACGCTGCATTTATAGAAAACGTCGGCGCATAGGGGGTTGATTAAACGTATCAAATATTTGTCAAATCGGAATGCGATGGAGTACGGTCCACGGTTCACACGCCGACGGATGTTCGCCTAACACCAGAATATTAAAAATTTTATTTGAACGCGAGATAACGACTACAAACAGTGTAATAACAGTCCGTTCGCCGTGTTTACCCCGTTCGACGCGGTGTGCCGTAGTCCGCGGATTCAAATTCGAAATGAAAGTTCGCCAATAACGAACGCAAGAAGGATCCTTTTATCCGTTTTAATCGTTGTTGAAAATTTTTCATCCGGATCGAAATTGCGACCATCTGTGCCCGTACACGTGTTCCGCCACCGACGACGACCTCTCCACGTTGGAGTGAGCAAGAGCGTCGAGGATCGCGTCGTCGGAACAACTTTCGTCCTTGTCTCTGCGTCTCGTCTCTCCTCTCGCTACTTCATGGCACTCGACAGAGTCACCCTTTTCCACACTACATTGTCACCGCCTTTCGAAAGGGGAGACACACACACAGAGAGAAAGAGAGAGAGAGAGAGAGAGAGAGAGAGAGCCTCGACTCTTTCGCCCAGCGCATGTTTTATATATTCTTTTTTCTTTTTTATGCTCGTCGCCTACCTCCGTCCCGTTCTGTTAGTCGTGTCCCCTGCTCTCCTTTCCCTCGCTGCTCACCACGTGCTACAATATCGCCAGTCCGCATCCGGTGTAACGCCTGTTATTAGGGATGGGCCAGATGAAGCTTTCATTATTCTATCCGAGAGTCTCTTTCGCCCGACAACAACACACCGTTACAACGGAGAGTAATGGACGACTTTTTTTCCCTCCTTTCGTCTCTAATTATTATGATTATCGAGCCAAGGTGGATATAATGGCAACGGGAATAATGTAATTCTTCCTGTGAACGATGCCTTTACGGTGCGGCTCCGACGTTCAAG
This sequence comes from Lasioglossum morio, assembly GCA_916610235.2. Taxonomy (NCBI): domain Eukaryota; kingdom Metazoa; phylum Arthropoda; class Insecta; order Hymenoptera; family Halictidae; genus Lasioglossum; species Lasioglossum morio. The sequence continues at coordinate 12,035,207 of OU744325.1, read as the reverse complement.
TCGATCCAAAACACGCCACCGCTCACGGTATTAGTACACATTCTCGCCGGTATTACTGTAATCCCTATTAGAATAAATATATTGTATCTATTTAAACCGGTTAAATCACCGCCGCCCCCTTTATTTCTCGCCGATAGTTTACCGTCACCGTAAACCGATCGAGCACGATGTAAATCTTGTTCGCTGGAAGCTTATCTTATTCACAGAATCTCCGCGAAGTTAAAAATATCTGAGAACTCTTTGAGCTTGTAATTTTATTATCATCTGAAAAACTTGCAATACATTTAAATATTGTTACTCATTTGTGAGCAGTTGTTCAAACGTTGTTATAGTTCAAAGTAGTGTAATATTGTTTCACACTTGGAACGAATTTCCATTAAAAAGGCTCATAATTGTGTCTGCCGGATTTTATGCATTATATTATTTTCAACCTGTTAAACGTATTGACGAAGAAAATGAATTTCTGCTTCGCTTCAGTTCGCTGCAATTCAGGTATAAAATGTTTGCATAACGATCCGCTGTCTATTCCGAAAGTAGATTTATAAATGTACAATTTAATGTTAAAAATAAACGAGAATTTATAAATATTTGATATCGATTGAAGTTTGAAGTTCAGACAGGTCGAGCTTTCCGACCGTTCGAATAACTGGAAGTTTATTTACCTACAATCTCGATAAAGATAGTCGAAACACGGCGTGAAACTATGCTGCCGCGGCGTGGTAACTGTATGGGTGCACACACCGCCAATCGATTCCAAACAGCGTGGCGGTTACATGGTTACAACGAGCGAGACGGTTTAATCGGAGCCGCTATTAAAGATCAGTCATGAAATCCGTGCGCCGCGCCGTTCCGTGGGAGGGTACGAGAATGAAACGAGGGACGCGCAGCTGATCGTCTTCGATTCACGGATCAATAGATTCTCTGCGCAACCGAACCGAGACGAGACGAGACGGTTTTTGCACGGCTCGAAACCTAAGCTCAAAATCGTGACTGTTCTCTGCCAGCGAGAGCGGGTACGGAACGCGTCGTCGCCGTTCAACAGCCACCGATATCTCGAAATCTCGAAACAACTCGAGGAGAAGGTATGTGTACCCGTATGCGCGCACAGTGCCAGAGGCACGTGTATCCGACACGTATACACAGCCGGTGCATGTAACGTACGCGCGAACCATGATAAATGTGTGTACCGCGACGCGCACGTGACCGCATTAGCAGCAAACCAAGCAGGGAATCGAGAAACCGGCGACGGTGGCATTCGGTATTATTATCGCATTTGGTAACCGCGTATACTCGCGAGTTTCTATTTTGATCGAATGTTTTGACGTGCGTTCCATCCCGGCGCGGCTCGTCGATGGAAAAAAAAACGCGCGCGCGATCCTGTTTCGACGAGCTTTGCCTCGACTTGCCTCTACTTGCCTCGTCTTGCCCCACGTTCCAGAAACTCTACGGTAAGTAATCCGATAGATGATCGAAAGGTGCTACACACTCGTTTCAACGCCACTGGACGTGATCAGAATCGCGAGCATATGCCCAGGGTACCTACACGTTGAAACACGAGCCAAGTCCGACTCCGGTCGAGATCGCGTTACGAGGTACAAATTGCTCGAACCGCATAATAAAGACGTAATGCTTCGAGAATCGGTCGTCGAAAAGCGAACGGTTCCTGGGGAAATTAGTAACGTGTAAGTCCGTGTGTCGTACCTGGTTATAATCGATTTTTTAACGTCGAAGCTATTGTACGACAAATAATAATTCTACTCACCGGGTGCCTGGCAGCAGCAGCAGCCACAGCGGCGGCATTGATTCCGGCACTGGGATACATGATTCCTGTTTGACGTTGTAACTAATAGAAAATAGAAAACACTGTCGTTTGCGTTCTTAAATCACGCGAATGAGACGCTTCATGTCACGCGACACACCGATTCTCAACGGATATGACAACAACGAACGATAACGATAAACAAAAAATACCTATTCGAATTGCCCGCGCGGGCTACGAGAACGACCGACCCTTCCGACGGCTCTGTCCGCGGTTCTGTCGACGCGATTCGATCGAAAAGGTCCCCGCCTCGGATTCACGACGATGATCCATCGGTGTATCCACGAACCGTCACTACCGCATTCTCACCGAACAATAGCACCGTCCCGATCGATTACTTTCAGTATCACCACCTATTTCTATCGCCGGCTACGTTCATTTGAGGTTATATATGACGCCGACGCCAGCCGCACGAAGTATATCCCGTTGGGCACCGAGAGCGTGGCGTGCCCTTTTTACGGTCGGTAAAACAGAGCGATGTTAACCACCGCGTTTATGAAAATTCCCGAGATGGATTCTCGTTTCCGTTGGCATCGAACAGAACTAGAGAAATTCTCTCCCTTCACGGAATCACTTCCTCGACGTTAGTTACACCATTACACAGAGACACACTACACTCTAGTTGTTTACTACTGGCGAGACGGTGGCCCGCCGCCACTTTGAGGTTAAGTTTACCAACACTAGCACTGCACACGTCTTTCCGTTGGTACGCGCGAATTCTTCCAGTATTAAGTGACGCGCGTACGGGAATCGTGGTCGAGCACCGATTTAAACAAACCCGCTTTCGAACGCAAACGTGAAAGCGAGCACAAAACGTTTAAAGCACAGACGAACAGCAAGAACAAACCTCTCTCTACAACGGCCTCGGACCGACTGATGGACGAGCAAGTGGTGGGGATGGTATCCCCTCCAGTGCAATCTTTCTGTACCCCCACCTTCGCAGGCCGTTACTCCACAGTTAAACCCGCCAAGCACCCCCTCGAATGTCTCTCCTCGTTCTCGACGCTCGTATTAACCGGCGCGATAGCTCCTTCACAATTAAGTCGCGTTACGTAAGGGTCTCGAAAAGGCGAGCACGAAAATCACGGCTCGTTAAAACGTCGGTACCGTCCTTCCTCCTACCTCTCTTCCTCACTCTCTCTCTCTCTCTCTCTCTCGCTCGCTCCCTCTAGCTTTCTCTATAACGTACTATGTCTCCCTTCTTGTTCTTTCTTGCTTTTTGCTTTCTGCCACTCTCTATTTCATAGCACCTGTCCTCTCTATCGTATACTTGATCTGCTTTATCGACTGGCGATGAGGCTCGGATACGTCCATTGTGATTTCGGTGCGATGTTGACACGAAGAGTGACCGGAGTACGCCTTCAGGGCCGTTTTACTTGACCGTAATTAATCGAGTTTAAAATGAACGGTTATATCACATTTAAGCGTGACGCGATCGCACGATACAACATCGATTCTATTATACGTATACGTTATGCGGAACGTTTACTACCAGATATATCTCCACTTGTTTCTTTGGTTAAGTTTGTGGTCCCTCCAACGGTCTCGACTGTATTGTTGTAGGTAGCAATCTCTCTTTTTTTCTCTCGGTCCGTATCAATGTTACAGAATTTCACGATCGTTCACTGTTTGTGCGTCAATAGAGGATGACACAACGCGTTCGTTTATCAACGTTGATTGCATTCGTTTTTTTCCATTCCTTCGCAGCTAATGTCGCTGATACCCGGTTAACGAGTGTGTGCAAATAATGTTTGTTGACTACGCTCAACTACCTTCGGAATCTAGACGATTCAAAGTATCAATCTTGAAGAACAGCCGGTGACACAGAGGGAACGGTTCTTGGAATACTTTTTTTCCTGTGCTGCCCCCATTATCTCTTCCCCGGTACTCTGTCCGAACCTTAGACTGGCTTAGACCATGTACATATATTTATGGTCTATGGTCCGAACAGAGATGCAATTGAAAGGACGAGTGAGAGAGAGAGAGAGAGAGAGAGAGAGAGAGAGAGAGAGAGAGAGAGAGACGCGAAGAGTTAGTTCGGTTACCTCCGGGGTAATATTGTAACGCAAAATCGTGTATTCAACGAGTGTATACGTCCGGCGATTTTTGCAAGTTGAAGCACGAAGACTCCCGAGCCCCAAAAGTTTTCGGTCCTGCAGATACGGTCGAATAAACGAGAGGACAACACGGCGTGCCATGCATACGCGTAAGTATTAGTTGCTTCTCTTTGCCTCGTTCAACGTGTGCAAACAAATCGAAAGTTTTTCGCAAAATGGCCGTCACCGGGCTGACACGGATGTCCGCATAAACTCTCTCTTTCCCCTCTGTTCTCTTTCCTCTTTCTCTCTGTTCATCCTTCTTTCTCTACTCTTTTACCGTTCGCTCCCGACCATCCCGCCGACTAGCTGCCTCTCTCGCCACTCGTGATTTCCCTTACTTCCCATACCACCACAAATATGGCGCCTCCACCCGTTTTCCCAACCCCTACAACGTGCCTCCATAAAGTGAGAGCAAGAGAGAACGCCAGTGTGGATGGAATACTCACACTGGCGTCCGATGCGATTGTGTCCGGGTATCCGTGTGTAACGAGCACGAACCTATGCGTGTGGCAAGGGGGTGCCCCTATGTGAATATCGTGCAGCACACAGTCCCAAGCAGTTTCCTACTTGATTGCCGCTATCGTCCGCTCGCTTCGTAAAGGAACTACTCCGCGCGGACTGTTTCCCTCCGCCTCGACCAATCGACGCACATCTAGCCGCTACTTGGCCAATCGGCGAGCAGTCGTCCCCACCAAGCCATACGACGCCGCAAAGAGTCGAATGAAAGCGCCACCTCGGCCAATGGGAACGAAACTTTTTGAACTGACGGTTGCACGTTAGATCCGTGCGGAGTGTCGTTCGAGCCCCACGGATGTTCCTATACGGAATGAAGGTGCTACGCGAAGCCGCAGCGAAACATGAAAAATAGGGGGCTACATGAGGAAAAACACGGACCGGGAAGGAAGGAGGAGGGCTCTGCGGGATGGATCCTACGAACCGAGACACCAAAGGCTGGCGCAGCCGTGGTTGTGTGGGGCAGCCAAGAGGGAGGGACGGCTGAGGATAGAGGCCGAGGATGAGAATGGAAAAGTAACATAACGAAACGTCGATCCCATTACCTGGAGCTCTCTCGCCCTGCCGCCAGCGTGCACCGAGCCCTGCTTTCGACCCTTAATCCAAAGGAGGATTAGAAAACCCCATTGTCATGCTTCGCGGAACGCGGGATGGGATATATATACATACGTATGTATGTACAGAAAAGCACTCCTAACCTAACCTTCCCAATTGCTTCTCTCGGTTGCTTTCGCTCGCACAAGGAAGGCGCCGGTGCAGGACCCTTCTAATGAAATAAATACGTGACGCGCCGTAGTGACGATGCGATGGTAAGTTCTGTTTATCGCCAACCATGAACTTTTTGTGCCATGCACAGAGACTACGCGTTTTCTCCCCTACTCGGCCGCTCCTTCGACCGCCCCTGGTCTCTCGCCGGTTCTCCACCGTTTTCCTTCCTTTCCCCGTCTCGCTCTAACTTGCGTCTGTCTGGTTTCCTTACTCTTTATCTTGTTCCACAGGGCGAAGAAGGAATATAAGGCACTGCCGTGGAGTGTTGGCGAAGCTGTCGGTCGCGCTTGGTCGGCTGCGGTTTATGCGGAGCCGCCTTGCCTGCCGCCTGCCGCAGCCGGTTTGCGTGTTCGCCCGTGTTCGCTCGGTGGATACGTGTCCTCGGTGCGGCTCGGTGCTCACCGAACGACCATGGACGCTGAGCTACAGAGAGTAAAGAGAAGAGATCGAGGGAGAAAGGGCGAAGTAGGACGAAGATGAACGCACCACGAGAGAGAGAGAGGCGAGCGTATATCGCGAATCACGAGGGTGAGGGAGACGTCGACAGGCGGCAGAACCAGTCGCTGCGGTCGTTGCGGCTAACCGCGCCGGTGCTCTCAACCCGCGGCGACCTCGGTAACCGCACGAAGAATACGGCCCCTTCGCGTCGCGCCGCTGCGAACTTCTCTCGCCAATTCCCGGAGAAGCTTGCTTGCTTGCTTACTTGCTTCCTTCCTTCCTTCCTTCCTTCCTTCCTTCCTTTCTTCCTTTCTTCTTTCAAATTCGATTTCGCCGCGTAACTAAAATTTATTCACCGCGAAAAAAAAGAAAACTCGAATACGCGAAACCGCCTGATTTTCCTAATCGTGTACACCGCGTACCCAGGCCGTCGTAGTTCCAAGTAAGATTGACTCTTCGTAATATATTCGCGAGGATTATGTTGTTGAGCCGAATAGATAATTTGTACGGATAGAAGCAGGTGCACTAAATCACATGCTTGTTCTCTCGAGTTTATAATAGTCATCGTTGCATCCTCGCTAAGAACTCATCCGCCGCAATGTAAATATTACATCGACCAGCCATTGCACCAGAGCCAGTCTTCTATTTGTAGCCATTGTGCGCGAGAATTTCCTGGCCGGAAAATCGCTGGGAAAAACGTCGAGGAGCTGGTTTAATTAATTATAATTGGCTGAGTGCATTGAGCAACCGCCTCTTCTGGACCAACGTCCACTTCATCTGCCGCGCGAGGGGGAAAGATCTAAGAGCTTGACTTCTGCTTGAATGAGAGTACGTACGTCTCGTCGGCTCGAAGAGGATTTGCGAGGATGATCGAGCGCCGCCGGCAGGCCATTAATACGTTTGAAAGAGCCATGTCCGCGGTGAATCCTCGAAATAGGTAACCGAACATTGAATCGCTGTTAATAACCTGCAATTTACACATATATCGAGAAAACACCGATCAACCAGAGGAGAAGGTTATTAATAAAACGCGTTAATCGAACAAGCGTATAATCAACTGATATTCGGATACCAACATCTTTTCTGTACAATTCTTTTTATATTTTAGATTGCGATATCCAGAATATAATCTGAATGTGCTTGAACAATACGCCGGAAACGTTCGTTTCGAAAAGTCGATGTTCCAGGAAACATTTCTTCCTCCTCGGCACGTACAACACCGGATTGGGTATAATGCTCATGGATCGAATTTCCAAACGAACCAGCTAGGTTTGGCCAGAACCTCATTCCGGAGTGGAGATCGTATCACGGAATAACAGATGGCTAATATTTGGTCACGAAGGAAAAACAGCTGCTCCAGAAAGGCTGATCGACTCTCCGACGATTTGCTAGCGATTACGAGACGCGTCGCGCCATGCCGTGCCGTGTGCCGATTTCACCGATCACTTCCTATACAATTAGCAACTGCGTTTAAAGGTAGAAAACGAGAGCGTAGTCGAAGAAAACGCAGGAATGCTTCTGGCTCCGGCAACGGAATGCTGATAGCAGGTGGCTAGAAAAAGTGTAGAACGAAGGTGAAGAATGGCGTCCCAGGAAGGGAACGTCGCGCGGCGGTCTCTCGGACTCTTTTGGCAAAATATCACGTTGCGAATTCGTCTGAAAACGAACCTAGCAGGCGTACTCACGGCTGACAAATGTCTTCCGCGGTTCTGGCAGCGGCGTACCGTTATCCAAATTACAAATAACACACCGCCGTCGACGTTTTATCCAACGCCCGGAGACAAATTGCTCCTGACTCGGGATGGGTCGGCTCGAAATTATCCCCACCAAGTCCTCGCCGTGGTGTAACCGCGCGTCGTGGACTTCGTTAATACCGGTAGTGGCTCGGCCCCTTGCTCGGCACACGGAATTAACACGGCGAAGTGTATTTATGGATCCGGCCCCGGCCAGGTAACCCGAGAAAGACCCTGCAGAGTCCTGCTTCTTCCCCATTCTCCCCTATTCTTTCCGTCTCCCCTTCGTCCACGTCCCTCCCTCGTTCTCTCTCTTTCTCTCTCTCACTCACTCCGTTTCTCCTCGCTTCCCTCCTTCCATTCTCTTTTTTTCACGAAGGAGGATTAATTAATGAGCCCGGTCCAAGCATTACCCGCTTTACAGACCGGGTCCGTGGCCTTCGAACCGCACTGGCGTGGGAATGTCTCCCGCAATTTCAATTTCGTTAATTATCGCAAAACCCGGTTTTATTTGATACAACGATCCGGTTTCCACACTGGAACCCCTCCGTATTTGGTATTGGCAATAACTTAACCATTAAATCACGCGATCCCCAGATCTTCGTGTGTATACGAATACGTACGCGGTCGTGTCGGTGAAATACTTTCGCACGATTGAAACTGTAACGATTTATCTTAGAGCGCGTAGTCCTCTCACAGAGTCGCAGAACCTCGCAGGAGGTATAGCGTTTGAGTTTTTATTTTTTTATCGGTTCGGTTGGCAAATAAATTCTTACGCGGTCGATTTGAAAAAGCTTTTTCGACGCCGGGCAATTTTGACTCGTCGTCATTTGACCGTGGCTTTTGTCACGGCGCGAGAGTTATTGCCACGGATACGGTAATCAAATAACGTCGCCCCTGCGCTCCACGCCATTGGCCCATATCTGACGGCGCGCGGCACGTGATACACGTGTAGTCACGGCATGTAACGCGTGCTCGAATATAGTGTTCCTCTCGGGTGTGCAACAGTGCGTTCGCCGTTGCGCCGAGCGAGCACTCGCGGAGAGAGCCGTATAATGCACATTTGTAAAGTTACACGGGCTTAACGGGCAGCCGGTGGGCATTTTTCACCGTGCCGCGTTCCTTAATTGAAATCTTTTGTCGGGAAATAAAGTGTATCCTTGCGTCGTTGCGGATTAACAAAAAGACGGCGGGCCGAACAAAGCTCACCGGAAAAAAGATCATGAAAACAAAAGGGGGGGGAAATAGTAGTGACGACCGGGCCAGCTGAAAGAGAAAGAGAGAGAGAGAGAGAGCAAGAGAGAAAAAAAATTATGCCGCAATTTCAGCTCCAACAATGCCTGGAGAACGAGAAATTACGGTATAAATGGCGGAGTAAGACGCGGTGTTATTAAGAACGACACGTAGAGCAGCGGGGTTCATTATTCCGCCGGGAATGGCAGCGAAAATTTTGCACGACTCATTTAGCTTATTACTCGTTATTATGCGCCCGCCGGGAAAAGGTGCACGCGAAATAAAACGGAGTACGATTCGCAGCGGCGTGGCGCGGCGTATCGCCTTTGTAATTTCACTGGGCTTGCCAGCGTTTTCTTCGTTCAGCCGCAATTTGAAACTAATTTGTATCCAGAAACGTTTCTTTCTACTGTTGTCCGACCAAGAAAAGAACGAGGAAAAGGAAGGAAGAGAGTAGGAGAGGAAAAGTGTGTGAGAAAGAGAGAGAGAGAGAGAGAGAAACCAAAAGGAAAAGAAGAGAGGGGAGAACGATCCACTGCGGGACCGTAAAATTCCACGGGCGTGCCCTGAAAATTCCTATTCGAGGGTCTCGACTGGCGGAAAACACTCCTTTCACACGTCGAACGGAAGTCAGGGTACTCGGGCAGGAAAACGAATGGCCAGGTCGTGGCGTTTATACCCGTACTCGAGGAAAGGAGGAGAGACCGGAGAGCCACGGGTGGAAACGGTGACGCCGGGCCGGTGACGACGAGGAGAGGCACGACCTCGCCGACGAAGGGAATTTCGTCACGGTCGTCACGGTTCGCGCGAGGAAACGACTAACAGAATTACACTCGGAGGCCGTGCAAGATTTTTAACGGTCGATTTACCGCATAGCCGGAGCCAAACCCCACCCGGTCTTGCGCTCCGGCAGCAGTCAGGAGCAGCAACAGCAACAACGACTCACCCTTCGGGCCAGTTAGTGTCCTTAAACCACCCTTACCGTTCGCTCCTATCTGGCATTCGCTGTTTCGTCACGCCGGGGGGTCAAAACTGGCCGCAGATGTCGGCCATAAACCTCCTGGTACGGGAACGACCCTGATGCTCTGAACGGCTTTCCCCTCGCCTCTCTTCGCCCCGATGTCGTTTCCCCATTGTATCTCCTGCTGAATACACGCCCTTAAATAAATCCATCTACGGACCCGTCTCGGTGAAGCCACCCCTGACGCTGTTGCTGTTCCCGCCGCTGCTGCTGCTGCTGCCTAGCTGCCTAGCTGGCTGGCTGGCTGGCTGTCTGGCTGGATGGCTGGCTGCTACCTTTCCCGCTCTCCCGTTGGCCAGATTAGGTTCCTGATCTTTGTTGCCGAGGGGTTCTCTTCCTGCTTCCCGGTGAATACACACGAGGGAGAACTTGAGATCAGCTCGACGACGTGTGGCCTCGAAACGAAGATGACCTACGGGACGATGGGGAGATAAGGAAGAGTGCGAAACGATATTGGTCGGATATAATGACGCGAGGGGGTAATAATGCGGATTGTGGCCGAGACGCGGGGTAGATTTACAACGAGGCTTCGGTCAGATTCTGGTTAGTTTAATAGCATTGCGCGCGCCCGCGCGCTTATTTGCGTAATACGTTTTTGTCCGATATAACGTATAGCGTGTTCTGGTTTGCGCCGCTGCACTTTAGAACTCACTCGATCGCTCTCCCATGTGTTCGTGGTTTTTTTTCAGTATTTACGAGCGAAAACAAGCACGTGAATTGTAATAAAACGAGCGAACGCTTATCTCGAAATCCGGGCCAAAAACTCTCTCACCGGTTCGCATCAAGACATTTAATACGATGTCGCGTTAAACAACTCGCCGTTTATCGCCGCTACACCATTAATCTAATATCACGTCGTATATCCCGCGTAATTAGCGATATTACTTCGGTTAACGGACGACGGGTGGGGAGGACGTTTGTTTTCCTACCTCGATGCTAATTTGAATATCTTTTCGTATTACTGATTTCAGTGGAAGCTCCGGGATATTATGGAAAGAGGTCGTCTTTCCAAGTTCCATTCATTGAACGTGATGAGCAACAGCAGGAAGATTCCGACTCGGTTGACCTGAATTCTCGGGATCTACATAAAGATCGATGCATTGCGATCGGGTTCAGGTCAGTATTATTCAGGGCAATTTAGCGAGAGATAAACGATGCACAGACTGGAACACGACGTGCTCGCACTACAGGGTGTTAAAAAATTAGTGAGAACGACTTTGGACGGTGAAGCTGCATATTTGAATCAGAGTACCTTTGTAAAAGAGAATTTACGCTACGATTTTTCACATTTATAAGTAAACTTTCTTTTTACCTAGATAACTCCGATTTTTAGGTGTACTAGTATAGAATAAGTAAAATTACATCTCGTGAACGTAATAATAGGATTTTTGAGAACGATTGCGGTCTAGATTGTTATTTTATACCGAAAAAATCCCATATTTGCATTATCGAGAAATGAGACGGTGCATCACGCACCCTTGCAATACTAGAAACGAGTCTAACCCCTTATATGCTGTTCATGTCGGTCATGCAAATCATTATATCGATCCTTTGCCTCTTGTCTAGATACTAAGGAGTAAGTGGCTAGATGCTAGATGGCTAAATGATAGATTGCCAGCTGTTAAGTGTTAAATCGCTAGATGCTGGATGGCTAGACGTTAGGTGACTAGACAGCTAGATGGCTGGATGTCATGCAGGAACTTTGGCCGCTATTTGATCAGTAAAATATGTAGGTTTGAAGAAGGGGTGGAGCTGTAACCATTGATTTTCTCCACGGTGTACATCGTAAGTATCTCATGTTCGACGGGCGGCAAACTGTACACAATGTCATAAAGGAACACGTGTCATCGATCCGTTCCCCATCACAACAAACCTAACCAGCCATGCGTACGTCTAACGCGCACATAGGGAGAGGGAGACTTTGGGTTCTGTGGACAATGAATTTAATCGGGATACCAGACGATCTTTTTACAATGGCTTGATTACCAAGTGACGCCTATCGTTCATGGTCGCGGGAGATTGTGCGTAAAAACGAAAACGCTTTATATTTCAAAGCTTATAAGCACACTACGCTTAGAAGCACACGAGTACAGCGGATATCAAAAGTGCATCAGCAATTGTGTTTAGCGAGAATTAAATATCTCAGAATATGAAATCGGTTGAAATCGACGGAAAGGTACAGGAGTGTAGCTCGTGAATTAGTGACGAATTCTATGAATCACTGAAAGATTTTCTGATAACATTTCCTATTCACTCATTTTTAATTTAATCCACTTTCCGGATCATAATGCACGATTCATTTAGACGTGTTCCAGATGGGATCAATAATCCTAGGTAGTTTTAAAAGCGAGCTTTAAAAGGAAACTTGTTCCTATGTTACACATCGAGTAATACTGGCTCGTATCTCGCTTTTGGTACAAAGAATGTTTGTAGAGTTGCAAGTTCGGTGTTTTTCGACTACTTATATGAATTTAATGTTTTCGATTTTTCTTTGCAGACACGTCTTTCTACACCGCCTTAAAGAAACAGCAACGTTATCCATCGTCATCCGTCAAGGTTATCCAATTCGGCGTCACGAGTATCAAAGGTTCCGACAGGAGTTTCTCTGTGGGTAAGTATTCTTACATTCTTCTGTCGCCGGTTGTATACCGAGCACGCATCTGTGCGTCGCGTCGTCTCGCTTGGAGCGACACAATGCGCGCTACGCCACGCCGTGCCGCCTCATCCCGAAGGCGTTTTCGATCGATCGATCTCGCGGCGTAACAGCCGTGACACGTTTCGAGATTCCACGATCTTTTACGACGAGGCGCGTCGTATCGTTAACGATCGCTCGTCGACGTTTAATTAGCCGAGGCTCGCGATTACGAGTGCGCCGCATCGCGCAACAGGCCCCGCAGCGCAATTGCGACTGTAACGATCGGAGCTGGAGGACCGTAAAAGGCTGCAACGACGAGGAGGATCGTTTCTTCTCCGTTCGAACGCCGATGCCCCCGGTCGGTGCGCGCTGCTCCCTCCGGTTCGTCCGTTCCCCTTTCGTTCCCTTCCCTATACGTTGATCTTCCCGGCTGGTCCGGTACGGTCAACCCTCTTCGCTACGCGTCGTCTTGGCACGCACGAGGCGAATCGGCGAATTACGACGATTGAAATTCAATTCCGCACGCGGCCAAGCAGCTAATTAGACGCAGTCGCTGTGCCTGCGACACGGCATAACACCGCGCACAACGCAACAGCATTTTGCATGTGCACCACGACGCGCAGTGCGCCAGGAGCTCGCTTTTTCTGGCCGAAAGTCAATTATTCAAGTTTAATGTATTCAAACAATTTTTTCCCTATAAACGCACAGTCTTTTAAAAACTGTACAAGGTTGCGACCCACTCAGGCTAGCTGCCTCTATCAAACTGGCGACCTGGCGACAGTCTTGACTTTATGCCCCCGTCTGGGCCTTTTCAAACTCGGGAAACCCGCCTCCTAAGTCTAGACCCTTATACCTAAGAGGGTATAGTATCGTCGAATTCCAACCATAACATTAAACCTTGAAATAACGTTACAATAGTTTTGGACCCAAAAAGCAGGCTCCTGGCCCATTGTGCGGCGACGGACACGACTCACAGTGAGCTGTTTCTACAAACAGAATTTATATCAACATTTTCATGTTACTAGGAAAGTGAAAACTTGGTCTCTTCGTACAATTGCATATCATAAATTTCATCTATTTTGAACCAATTGAAAATTTGACTTTTGCAAGTGCAATCGCGTGCACCAATGTAAAGGCTCGTCCCTCTAGCCTGACGCCGCCACGCGGGTTATCCTTGCCGTCGCTGATATTCCCATCGCCTTCTTCTCGGTCCCCCATCCTCATGGGGGCCTTGCATTCCCCCTCGTATAAGGGCCGAGTACATTAAAGTCAATGAGCAGGATGTAGAATCGGAGAAACGCGGCGGGTTTTATTGGTGTTACCTCCGTGTAACATTTCGACTCATAGTTCCTGATTGTTTTATAGCTGCCTAAGCGGAGGACCCTTGGTACTACCATGCGCCATTACGCGACTACCTTCGTCCTTTATTATTTTCCATTTAACTGAATTACCTGCGCCTCGCTCTTTTTTGCGACGTTGTAAATACGTGCAATATACTACCGATCCGCCGAGTTATTTGCTGTTCCGTTCGGAAAGGTCGAATGAAGCTATTCGGCCGGTCGTAAAAAAATATTAATCCTATTGCGAAACTGTCTGTCGATAACTACTGCCGACGTTAAACTTCTTTTTGTACTTTGAACCTTTTTTCCAGCTCGAATAACTGTCATAACTTCTGGTGTTAGTTTTTACTATGAACTCTGCATAGATCTTTCAGGAAGAAGTCTGCGATTGTAACGCGTTCAATTACTCCGTTACTTTGGCGAACAGTAAGGAGTTACTCTTAAGCACAGGTTTGCTCCGTTGCGTCGCGTCTGACGATCTTTTTAACGTCACGTTTCTGTCTCCATTGCTTCATGACGTATCTGCCACCAGGTGGTGATAAGTCTCCAGCTAATCGTCAGCCAATGAGTGAGATGATAAAATAGTTTCCACTGCTCCCGAGCGTTTCGCAGTTCAACACTCGGAGCAACTTTATAGAGGGAAAGCTGTATTATTTAATCCTCCAGTAACAGTTACGTTCCCAACATTTGAAAGATGCTATCTCAAGACGCGCCAATAACGCGTTTAAAGTTATGACGCGAAGTTTAGAGCGGCATAATTCGTTGTTACAGTTGTAACTTCATCCGTAATTCGAATTTACGGTGCTCCTTATACGGGGTGTTTCATAATTCATTATTAGAATTTGTAAGCAACCGTGTAGGCATTGGTATGTGTGTTCGTGACCGACGACGACGGCGCCACTGTTTTATATTGTGCCCGTGGTACGGTGAGTGGTGTGCAACTTCATTAAAGCCGGGTGCTTACAACATCTTTCGCGTTTTCGCGTAGAACAATGTTACCGGGAGAACGGGAGGGGCTTGTCGTTGATCGAGAAACGCTTGACCCGCACTCGACGGGTCTACGGAATTACCAACCACCTCGGCCAGCATTATAATTGTTGCCGAACCATTCGATACTTCCACGAGAACGTAATTCACGGCTATTAGGCCGCATGCATTATTACTTGGGCCGCGACTGAATGCCGCAAATCCCGACTGTTCGAGTTCGGCCTTGCCATACCTCGCGGATTAGACTCGGCCAGTAGACAGCAGACTTCATCGTGAGCTCCTAATCAGCTTTTCCTTTGATCCGCGGCAGCAATAGCGGGTCCAATACTTCTCGAATAGCCCGCGCGTGTATGCACAGAAGATCATAAGCCGCGATCCACGGGCCGCAGGTGGCAAGCAATCTGGCGCGATTAACACGATCGAGCGCGCGTGTCGAATAATTACTCATTCCCCGTAGCCACGGCTCGCTCGCTCGCTCGCTCGCTCGCGCGCAAGCACGATCATCTCTGTGTGTATATTCATGCCGACGTGGCACCGATCGCGGCCTGCCGTGTTACGACACGCAAAATCTCGGATACGAGCGAACCACGACGATCGTTTATCGATCAGCGTTCTCATTAAATCGCCCCTGGGTCCGTTGGCTGCCCCTTTCCGCGAGTCCGCGTATTATAACGCATGGCCGAACGCAGACGCGCGTCCATGCATAATTAAAAATTCGTATCGGGCCGAGGCACTCGATGCTTTTTGCATGCGGTCCACGATCGCGTCGATGACGGGGGAACGCGATGATACGGGTTAAAAACGTGTCGTGAATCTACAACAACAACAAAAAAAAAAAGAAAGGAAGGAGAAGGGAAAAACAACGCGCACGCATGTCTCGCTCGCGCTCACACCTTTTCACCTGTTTTTCCCCGTGATTTTTTTCGTCGGTCCGCCACGCCGCGCCGATTCGATTACGCCAGAGGTAGGAGGAATTATCCGTGGCGTTCCATCAGCAGCGTTTGCGCAATGCGCGAAGTGCAGCTGTGCACGTGTATTATGTTAATACGCCGCGCGCGTACGCATCGATGTTGCATCGACGCTAATTTCGACGACGCGTAATAATTTGCTGTACTCTGCTCGGCTCGGTTACGTTGACCCGCTGGTAATCGCCGGCGAATTATAGGCGCGCGTGCTTGAACGTTTCCCGACGGAAACCGTTCGACTTAATAATTTTCTGTCTTTCGCCGGGTCGACGGAGTCGCGGGGCCTCGGCAACCTATCCATTTACGACTATTTAAATACGTAGAAAGCGTACCTACTACTACAGGCCAATTACACGACGCAGGCATTTCGTATCTCGGACAATGCCGATGGCACGGTGTATCATTACGCCTGCATATAATAAGTTCTACCGAGCCACGAGTCACGCTGCCTCGCCATGCAAATCCGGGCCCCGTTAGAACCTTCGAATCGTGAGAAAAATACCACGCCAGGTGCCCAGCTGAATTTACCTACGCGAAACTCAGCCACGGAACGAGCAGGTAATAGACGTCCGCGGTGAAAAGCTGCTCTAAACCACCTTCCTCGAAGCCGCGGCGAAATCTATTTCGTGGTAACCGAGCAGGCCGGTAATTAGTACTCGTAAAATTGTAGTCGCAACAGAAACGCCGCGCCTCGCCGCACCGTCCGGATCGGCCACTACGGAAAACGCAACCGTTTCCGGACCTGGAACACTTCCGTTTTATGTTGCACAATCTTTACAATGAATGTTCTTTGTTGTTGGGACTAGCAGATTTTCCACGTACAGTGACTCGCATAAGGTAGCCTCACCACCAGTCAGCCGTTTAGGCGAGTTCTTCTACTGCCGTACGCTTAAGGTTATTGTCTTAAATGAACAAGATAAAATAATGTTTTACTCTAATTTAAGAACATTGTAATGCGTAAATCGAAGGGTTAAACCAATAAGAGAAATTACTGTCGTCCTATAAGATTTCTTCAAAGTTTCTCGCAAGTGAAATCACGTACAATTCTCTGCGTTGAGTCTGCAGTGACGTCCAAGCTAGCATAATTATTCTGAACCGCCGACGATGCGTCGTATTGGTACCGACATCTGCGTTCTCAATATTTACGAGCACTATTATCGTTCGACAATAGGAGAAGTTATTTCGAGCACTGTCCTTCTATCTTCGATTTTTCAATGACACTTAATTGGCAAACATCCTCGGTCACGACCCAACTTTGTTCCCCGTTCCCTCGACCCGAGGCTTCTTCCCTGCCACGGCTATCATCCCTAACTCCCCGCCTATTCTCCCCATTTTTTCCTCGGTTTCCCATTGCACGGTCTATTGTGTTATTATTATCCCAGTCTGCGTCGCGGTCTCGGGTCCACGGCGTTATTATTACCCACGAGCGCAGGAGGTCGTCCGTAACTATCGACGACGGGCGGTAACTTAATAATACTTCGCTACGTTAGCCTAATGGGGGCTGCTGAGCGTGTAAGCCCACTAATTTACCGCCCTTTTTCTCTCTCTCTCTCTCTCTCTCTCTCTCTCGATCTTCATCCCTTCTTCTCTTATTGTTCGCTTCCTCTCAGTCCTCCGCTCGGGGCCACACGAATAGGAGATCACCCTCTCGTTCTTCGCCCATTTCCAGCCTCTCATCCACGATTTCTCACACCCTCTCAAACTTCCCTGGATTTCTCTTTTTTATTCAGAAACGAGCCGAACGAACGGAGATTGGGCACCCGCACCCAGTCGCTACCGGTTCATAAAAGGCGCGTGTTGAGCAAATAAATAAATCCTATGGTGGATGGTGGCGTCAACGGCGGTAACGGCAACGGCCGGGGCCGTTCGATGCCGGTCTACCAACGTAGAAGGATAATACGGGACGCGATAGGGAGAAGGGCAGGCATTTTCCCTAACGTCGACTTTCATCGGGAATTTATAACGCGGCTGCTGCCGCTTCCGTCGTAATCGGATTTACGCGATCCCGAAGAGAGAGAGTATTCATCGTCCCTTCGTTCCGGATCCGCGCAGCCAGAGGGGTTGGGGGGAGGGGGGTGGATGTGCGCGCCTCTATTCTCACGATTGATCCTGCTTTTTAAAGCTGTTTACATTGAGGCGTCGACGATAAATACCGCGCGTTGCGAGACGCCCAGGAAAAATTGCGGAACCCTCCCCCGTCTGGCTGGCCGGACGATCACCGAGTATCTACGCGTCGCAAGAAAAAGTGGTCGCCGCGTAACCCGCGTTATCAGTCGCGGGCACGACGTAGAACGTGAAACCGTGTGGTAAACACGGTGCCAGACAGTTTGTCTGCGCCAAGCGTCGACGCCATTGGAAGGAAAAAAACGCGCGCACAATAATTACCGATCAAAGAACAGCCTTTGGCTTTGTTGGCTTTCAGCGGGGCTCGTTGGTGGTATCGGTGACGATAAGGCGGGCGACGCGGTGGGAAAAAGAAACACGCGGTGGACGGGGTAAAGACCAGAAGCCATGGATATCAGGGAGAAAGGTAACGGCGAACGCGTGTCAAAGTCTGCGAACGGCAGAGATAAGCGCATTATGAACGCGACTGGTAGAAGACTGTCGTCAATGCGATAGATACATACATTCATACGTACATACGTACAGAGAATGTATCGGAGAATACGAGGGCCCGCTAACGGTTGGGTTTGCGCTTGTCTGCGCTCCCTGCTCGTACGATGGTAACTACTTAACGCTTTATCGAGCACGACGAAACGGTGACTACTCAGTTTCGAAAGTTCCGAGCCATGGGAGGATCCGATAACGATCGTAAAATTTCCGCTCTCGTCGCGACAATGGCCACCCCCTTCTCGTTCTTCTCCCTCTCTCCGTCTCTCTTATTCTCCGTTTCTCTTTCTCCCTCCGACTCGCGGTCTTTTCTTCTCCCCCGTGCTACGAACTTGTGTCTTTGTCTCCCTTCACAAACGGTCGGAATAATAACGGAGCCCGGGTAGGTTGTGTGTGCACGACGTAGGCATACACAGAGCACGTACACTCCCGGGAGAAGTCTTTCGAGCGAGCATAATGGCCTCAACACACCTACGCTCGATATCTGCATACGGGGTGCGCCGCAAGAACGATCGTTGCCTCCTTCAACGAGCAGCAACGTGGCCAGCGAGCGATTCTCCTAGCCGGCACCGAGGCACCGAGACAATACACCGTTTATCTTCGATCTGAGCCGGAGGAAGGAAAGAGTGGTCCTGGCTCGTACATCACGCGGAGCTATGGGAGCCGATAAATTACTGTTAGGAAACCTGGTAAACCGGCAACGAGTGTACTCGCTTTTCAGATCGCTATTACGCGGGTAATGCTTCTTTGCCTCTCGCGGTGACAGGGATAAGGGGGAGTTCCCTTTCCCGCCGGCGGATAAACGCATTGAAACCCGCCCGGGCGGAGTATATGATTATTTTGTTCGACGTGAACGACGATTGAATTCTTGAGAGGGACAGATAGCTTCGGTTCCAGGCATCTGCTTTTGCGAGATGCTAGTCGCGACAGCCTGTGTTTCTCGGCTTCTCCGATGTCGTTTAATCTATAACCGTTTCGCTAAAAATCACCAGCTTCGATTTCAATAGATACGCGACGCATAGTTCTCTTCGAAAGTACAATTGCCTTTGAATAGGGAATTTAACAAGCTAAATTTGTTTGTTCACGGGCTAAAATAATAATAAAAAGATGTACAGCAATTATGTACATTCAGTGTGGCATAGTTCTCTCTTGCACAGAAGTTATAACACACGTGTATAGGGAGGACAATGATTCCTAAACACAGTCATAGTAGAGACAGGAATGCTGCCACACAGGTATAAATTGTGGGAAGGTAACTAGACACCAGGTTGCAGCAGAATTAACAAGAGTCTGATTTTTAAATATTTTGTGGCATAACACCTGCATGGAACTCCTTAATTTCTATTGCACAAGGCAGCCTGTAGGTCGACGTTATGATTTTGTAGGAGTATCGATATTACGTTGGAAAGCTAGCACGATGCACAATACGATCCTCTGCGCAGAGCATGTATAAATAGCTAAAATGTTCTTTTTATGCGTCTACTTGGTCCACAAAACGGTCGGATACGAGCGTGCGGGTTCCGGTTGCCTAGTACCATCCGATCTGATTTAATTTTACATCGACGGGAAGCGGGTCGAAAAGCTTCCGAGGCTTTTCGTGCAATCTTCTGCTGCGCCACCGTTTCCGTCTTGCTGGTCGGGCAATCTCCGCGTGGCCCTCCGGGTCACGAGTAGTAGCCGAATCGGATGGCAGTAAATAACGAGAGGTCTTCTCGAGAAACTCGAACCACCGAGTTTGAGTGGTCGAACGTAGAGGTAGACGCAATCGACCAGCGGAATCGAAATTCGATGCCGCGCCCGAACACATGCCCTTGTATTTAGGGGTTAGTTTTCAGGGGCCGGGATAGCAGAAGAAGCAAGCTTAGCCTCTTCGACAACCGTCCAAGAGGATAACGGTCCCGTCTCGAGTTTCCACGTACGACAAACTAGTGCGTTTCTTTTCTTTCCTCGATGCCTGTCGACCCAACAGATCCCGCAATCCATTATTCTCGAGCAGAAAATATTTTGCGAACCACCGTGAAACAACTTTCGAGGCGAACAACGATCTTACGATGCCGACATCGATATCGACTCCGAGCCTGAAACATTCCAGACATAAAAGCACGCGGGTATCTCTCACCTGCGTATCATTCGGCTATCGATACACCGATTACGATTTCACATCCTACGGAAAACGTAATCCCAACGGACTACGTTATCCGCTTAACCGTTGCTCGCCGCAAAAAACCACATCGCTTAAACTACATCTCCTTTACCTTAATGGTAATTACGCATTTCACGAGACCGGTAACTAGCCGAGGCGGAACCACCGTCGGTAGCCTCCGCTCGAACGTAATAATAATGTAATCGTCTGTTAAAGACTGCCTTATAATTACGGCTTATTAATGATTCCGTCGAACGGGAGGGACACTCGGCGATTCGTGACAGTGGAGAGCCGGAACGTTGCGTCGTGTCTCGCTTCGACAACAAAAAAATTACTTTACATAATGTATCTATTCCTGGTTCGAGAGTTATTAGAGCCAGAGGGAAAGGAAGAGGGAGAGTGGGAACGGTGGGATATTAGAGCGAGAGGGGAGTTCGATGTAGGTACTACGCGAGCATTGATACCCCCGCTTCTGCGGTTATGTACTACATCCATTAAAGCCATATGCACGTGCGAAGGTACCAACGATGGCGAGGGCAAGTTTGTACGTACCTGACGCTAATACGTTCCGCTCGCATCTGCATAAGGCAACACGAGCCAAGAAAGGACGACGAGACCGAGAGAGAGAGGGAGAGAGAGAGAGAGAGAAGAGTTACCTAAAAGCTCGACGAAGATCGTTCAGACCGGTACTAATTATTTCTCGTTTCTTACACGCTCGTTAGAGTTTCTTATATTAACCGTACACCCGGCTAGCAAAGAGAGAAAATACGAAATCAAGATAGACAGAAAGAAAGAAAGGAGGAAAGAGTGATTTCGCCACAGATTGATCGATTTCTTGCCGCGGATCAGAAGCTGCTAAGCCACTCTGCGATTTTTTTTTGTTCCCGGGGAACTCGTTAAAACCCCGTAGCAACACTTCGCGGGGCTATTAATCTTTCGCAATCGATAACGATCTACGAACCGCGTAACCGCCGCGTAACATGACGTTTCGTCCTATTTACTTTAAGTCCATCTATCAGGTCGCAACTCTCTGCCCTTCTTTCTATTAAATCCTCGGACTACTCCGCAACGAGAAACCGTTTATTACGCTCTTTCCGGTTCTTTCGTCGACGATCGCCGAGCCTCCGAGAGAGAGAGAGAGAGAGACCGATCTTTTGATCGAGCGATAGAACTTTCAGGATGGAGTCTCGAACGTGCTTCGGTTGCGGAAAGAATCGGCTCGAGAGTTTAACGGTATTATTTCCGGTTATTATTGCCAGTTATTAGCAGCTAATATACCTCACGGATTAATATTTTATCGGCTCGTTTATCTGGCTTGTCGGGAAGGCCGTAGTTGCTAAGTGTCGGGTCGATAATTACCAGAAATAAAACGGACAATGAGTCGGCTGTAGCTGAAATAAGTATTTATTTGGGATAATGTCTCGTTTCTATACTTCCGGTTAGATCTACAGCGAAGGAAATACATCACGAGTAGGAATTAGCGAATGTGTTTTGATAACTCGTTAGGTTTAATCCACTCTTGTAAGATAAATATAGTTCTTAATTCTTCGAGCGTTTTATTGCACAGATCTAAAGAAATAAATCAGTGAAGCACGTATTCTGGTTTGACGTCCGTCAGTTTCTAAACCGCAACGACTGTATCTTAATTACGTCAATTCAAATCAAGTTATACGATAAAAGTGTACAGAGTTATATTAATTAAATTAGGGGTACTTTCTTTTAAATTAATGATGTTCCGTTATTTTCTGGACATGTTGTGTAGGATAAATTTGTAGATTCTGCTCGACGGTGGAGGAAAGCGAGCAGAGTAAAAGTTATTTTGTTGCGAGCACGCGGGTGGAAGATCCGCGGAATCGATTCTTTCGTCGGGTAGAACCATAGATCGTGAGAAACGCGATCGAACACGGGTCGGTACTCGATCCTTCTCGCTCGCGTGCTCGCGCCTCGCCGTTCCCGCGGCGCGGCAGTAATTAAGGGAAGAGAAAGAAGGTTATTAACGAGATCGAGCGATAAGAGTGGACGGTTCGATCGAATTAACGATGTTACACCGGCTCGCCGTAAACGTACACGCGAGAGTATCGCGTATGGCGGCGCGGCGTTGGCGAACGGGTGTAGAACGGGTGCAACAAGGAGAAACGTAGAAAGAGAGGGTGCAACGGTACTTGTGTGCACAGACGAGACCACCTACGTGTTAAACTTTCCTCCTGTGCAAAAGTCGACACGAATCGGTTTACACGCACGGTATCGCGGGCCGGGTATTAATGCTTGCGTATGCTCGGTGCACAGTGCAGCGGGTTCGTTATCTAGCGCATAACGCCGCCGGTTCGCATGCAAATCGCAATGTGTGCAGCGAGAGAGTAGCGCAGGGTATGGCGCGGTGGCACTCATCGCGCAGGAAAATATAGTAATCCAGTTCCACCTGATAAATTACGGCACGAAGGTAACGCTGTAATCGCCGCGGAGTGACGTCGTGGAACCGAACCGAGGTTGGAACGGTGAAGGAAATAATTAATGCGGGCACTTACGTGCCAGCAAATTCGAGCGGAAAAGTCTTCCGAGCCGCCGCGACGCGACAACGTGGAAGCTGAAGAAAGAAGAAAAAAAAACAAGAAAAAGCGTTGAAATTAATAACTCTGGCGCCCGCGCGGAAAGATGGGACGCGATACGAATTAACGCGTTCGTCATGGAGCGGGGCGTTTTAAAAGCTGTCGTGAATCGTGGAAAAACGGTGTAATCAAGAGCCAGGCACCCCGTCCCCTTTCTTCCCTTTCTTTCTTCGTCGTCTGTGTCCCTTTTTTTCGCCGTAATGAAACGGTACGCAAAAAGTCCACGCAACCGTTGTTACATAGTCTCCGGAGATTATCGCGGACTTTTTTATTCGCGTTTAATGGCAGAACTCTCCTCCTCCTCCTCCTCCTCCTCCTCGCTTTTCCCCGCTCGCAAGCTCGGCAGTACGTACGTATATGTCGTGCAAAGCTGTTCCGCGTTATCTTGTCTGGCAAATTCGCGGATCTATCGGTTTTGGCAAGGATAATTGCTCTGCGGATTCGAGCTCAGACAGCTTAATTGCATGTCCAGGACGCTTATCATTTTTCTAGAATGGAAATACCGATTTACACCCCTACTCGCGTAGATGCTCGATCATCAGACTGCGGATTTTATGGAATTATAACAAAAATGAATATGTCAAATGCAAAACTAGGTTCACGGGACCAGTCACAATTGTCGGTTCTAATGTCTTATTATGTTATGTTACGTGTAACCGATGATTTCTTGTACAAGTCGGAAAAGTTTTAATTTAGCACTGCAAGCAAGTAATCTATAGTTCTATTATCCGAATACTCGTGTATCGCTGCTGTCGTTATTGGAGAAGAAATATGTATGCGGATACACGTTAGTAATATTTATAGAATTACATGTTCTGTTTAAATATTTTGAACATGTTATCGCGTGCTTGCTTGTCTGGTTCTGTAAATTATTTTAATTAGGGTCTCTACTTCTTATATATGCCAGAATTAATTAAAACAGCGAGTTCGGTGCCAGAGATAACACGTTATTCACTCGTTGTTTTCATAAAAAGAAATTGCATACACCGAATAGATTGCATTTAATGGTGCTCATTTAATGAATGCATATTTAACAAGAATTGTATTCGTCTTTTTAAAAGGAATATGTACATTGTATTCCATGCTGTGGAATACAATGTGTAGACATGTATTTCGTGTATAGACAGTCGTTTTGGGTTAAATTTCCATCAATTTCTTGTCCCCTTTCTTTAGTATATCCAATCTTTAACCCTATCTGCAGCTAGATAGCATCGTCGAGCCGAAGGCATTGACAAGTAGGAGTAGTAGTAGTAGTGTAAATTTAACCGAGCATTACTGTATAAGATTTCGTCTACGCAATAGGTATACCGGGGTTACCCGATAGCAGTTCTTATTGATCTTGAACGCGATCGTTAAACCGGTGCTGTTACCGTCAACACACATTTGCATTGCTCGCGGCAAGCTAATAATTCCATTTGGTTTATTCGCGACCGGGTGCGATCGCTCGGAAAGAGAAAGCGAAGCGTCACCGGTCGCGAATCCTCATTCCGTTTCTGTTACACGCATCGCTCCCGACAATCGGATGCACAGACGCTCTCGTAACGAGTTCCTGGCTGGCGCGACATTAAGAAACGGTCGGAAAAACGGCCGGCAAACGGAGTGCTTGGGCGAGTAGAGGGTGGAGAGAGCCAGGGTGGCACGGGCAAGAGAAAGTCGTGCCGCCTCGGTGGAAATGAATTTTTCATTTCGCGTTAAACTCGCGAAACGGTTCGTGGCTTAAAGCGAAGATTAAAGGGCGCCAGCCCGAGCTTCTCCTTTTTCTACTTCATGAAGTATAAGAGGAAACGATGGGGGTGGTGCCGCCCCATTATTTTTCATTGCTCGCGGAGCACGATCCTCTTCCATTTCCCGCGTTCCTTCCTATTTCCTTCCTTCCTTCCTTCCGACCCTGTTTCCATCCCCGCCTGCTCCCCTTCGCGCGCCGACCCTCTTCTTCGCTCCTTTCCACGGCTTCTTTGAGCAAGCTCCTGCTTGGGCGTTTCCTTAAATTTGTATTACCCACTGAGTTACGAGGGACGAAGCTGCCGCGACGGGACACGATCCTCGTGGATTATTCAATTGGACCGTGCAATTTGTTTCGCCCGACTCGGTCGAGCGTACACTGCCACTATTCCCTCCGCAGTTCCATCGTCCATCGAAGGATTCGCGTGATCTCAAGCCGGTCATTGTGCCAAGTCCAGCGGAAAACGCGAGGAATCGCCGTACCGCGCAACATTTATGGCCCAAGGAAATAGCGTGGACTCGATAACTGCTCGTGAAAAACGACAGACCCGTCGGCTTCTCGTTCACGCTCTCTCCTTGTCGGTTTAATGGCTGTTATGAGTAATCTGGCAGTATTAGCGCCGGTATTTTTTGTAACAAGCCTCGCACCGTCTCTAATACGCATCACAATCCACCAGACTTGCTATGTTGCTTAGGATTAAACTGTCGAACAATTCTCCACAAAAGAATCCTTCTTCTTTCGAGAATCAATTACAGTTTTCGTTTCCCGCGATAAACACTTTCCCGAGGGGTCTTGATTCGAGCCCCCGAGAAAGATCATCAAACAATCCATTTGATTTCATCCCTTAATGTATTCGATTCGCGTTCTATTACAAAGTAGTCGGAGATAATTAGGTGTGCAATGATATGCTATTAAGGGAAGATAAACCGGTGAAACCCCTTAATTAAGGAAACCAGGGTGGTGGGAGCGTTTGAACGGTCGCTAATTGATGTAACCGTGTACAATTCGGAATTTCTATCGTGGTATGGTTCGACCGGTATCGGACCGTATCCATAACCACGGTAGGTTACGGGCGTTGTATTTCTCCGGAACTGTCTTTGCGCACGTCCTTTCGCCAGATGCCGTCGTCCGATATCGTCCTGCTCTCCCCCTTTTCAGCTTTGACCGGAGTTATTACTTATACCACGAGGGTATCGGCGGTTTATTTTGTCGACGACGTAAGAGACGTCGGCGGCTTGAGCGGGCAAAAGGAACGACGGAACGAGAGTAGCAGCAGAGGAAGCAGAGCCAGGGGGTAGGGCGAAGGATCTCTCCGCAGATTAGAGCGCGAATCAATATTGGGCAGCGAGGCGAGGCTTTTATCGGCGCTGAAAGAAATCCCCTCGCTTCCTTCTTCGAGTGGGCACCGACTTGGAATGGAAACCAGTGGTAGGAGACTGGGGCAAAGGAAAAACGAAAGAAACAGAGAAAGAGAGAAAGAAGGAAGGAGAGAGACAGAGAGAGAGAGAGAGAGAGATAGATAGAGACCGCGAGGATAGAGTGATACCACGACGAGAGGGTGAGGGATGAACAAGGATACAATGACGGAATAGAGAGCTAAGACGGAAAGAGACACGAAAGATGAAGAGGGGAGCGACGATGGAGACGAAGGATAAGCACGAAGGGTATGAGGGAGAACCTGAAGAGCCGTGGAGCAAGACAGGCGGAGAGAGACGAAGACAGAGAGTGAGAGAGAGAGAGAGGGAGGGAGGGAGTCGGAAAAGAGGGTGAGAGGAAAGGGAGAAGTAAGAGGACGAGGATTCCGTTCGAGCAACTTACCGGACTTCTACGTTCTCTCCACGGTCGAGGATTTACAGATTACGCGCTGGTAGACCGAGCTCCTGAGTGCGACCGAGAGAGAAATCAGTCGAGAGTGGCGACGTGTATCGGTGGGAAAGAGAAGAGGCGGGAGCCGTCCGGGAGCGAGAAGGACGATATAAAGGAATGACACGAAGAGGGAGTCAAGGACCATCCGTCGCGATGAGTGCGACGAAAACGGAGCTATCGAGTCCGCGCGGACTAGTCCGATAACCGTCGACCGACCAATCCCGCAGCTCCAGCCGCACCGTTCACCCAATCGGACGCCGGTGCGAGCATTACACGTTTATTATCGCGCGGGAAAAAGAAATGACTGTTTATAAATAATTAGAGAGGTTTTAATTAACCCCCGGGACGCGCTCGGACCGCCAGTATCCATCGCTGTTTTAATCGCTCGGTCGGTTTTACCATGGACGCCGGCGGCGGTGTCTATACAATTTACCCCTACCCCATAACCTATCCCGCTGTTATATTTGTAAAACTAAACTATCGATCGTCATCGGTCATTAAAACGCGACCCTTGTTCCCATTTCCTTCCACCGCCGGCAGACATCTTGTGTCAAGGTGTCTCGATTTGTATACACATGCGCGACGACGCGTGATATCTATACTCCGGCCTCTGCCTCTGCGCCATACTTGCCCACACGATTTCATACTCCTTTTCGTTTATATTTCTCTCTTTTTCCCTCTCTTCATTTCTTCCATCTTCTCCCTCTCTCTCTCTCTCTCTCTCTCTCTCTCTCTCTCTCTCTCTCTCTCTCTCTCTCTCTCTCACCCTCTCTTTCTGTCTCTTTCTCTCTATCTGTCTTTTCGAACGCCAAGGGTATTTGCCTTTTTCCCTCATCCGCCCCCAACTCCCCTGTGTCTTTCTTTCTTTCTTTCATTCTTTCTCTCTCGGTGCGCCACAATGTCGGAACGGTGCACCGTCGCGCACGTATTA
This sequence comes from Lasioglossum morio, assembly GCA_916610235.2. Classification (NCBI taxonomy): domain Eukaryota; kingdom Metazoa; phylum Arthropoda; class Insecta; order Hymenoptera; family Halictidae; genus Lasioglossum; species Lasioglossum morio. The sequence goes on along the minus strand of OU744325.1, from coordinate 12,007,777 downwards.
TTAGAAAGCCTCGTGTCCCGGGCACGATCTCGGTTGTACCACGACCAACAAATACCTATCCGTGTAGTATTTTCCCCGTGAAAAATTCATCTTCGCGTCTTTGACTTCCCCGCGGATCCGACAGGCAATTGCCTTCCGTTGGATGGGAATCACGGGCCTCTAAAACCTTTCCAAAGGCCTCCAACAGCGCGGACACGACAAAAGGGAAATCAAAGCGTCGTCGAGCAGTTTTTACGATCGAACGCCCCACGGGTTCCGCGACGCGAGAAGGCTCTCTCTCTCTCTCTCTCTCTCTCTCTCTCTCTCTCTCTCTCTCTCTGTCTCTCGTTCCGTTCCCGGGTCCCTTTTTCTTCGCCACATTTTGGCAAAGCCCGTTCACGTCGGCCATCTTTCTTTCTCTCTGCTCGGTAACTCCGGTGTGTCGTCTTTTCCATCGAAAAAAGACTCGCTACGCGAGATTCTTCGCTCGGTCGGGCACAAGAGTGAAACTCTCGCGGCGCGGCTCTCCCTCCTCTCTTCTTTCCAGTGAATTTATCGCGGGGGAAGTTCCCGTGACAAAGGGGTAAATGACTTTCGAATATCTCAGGTTTTCGAACGCGTCAGCTGCGGAGAGCCGGGATTTTTGAGCGTGGGCCGACGACGGTCTTCCTCTCACCCTCCTCGACGTCGAGGCTAACATCGTCCCGCGCACACATCTCCCTCAGGAAACGCGTTACTCTCGACACGACGCGAATAAAGCCCGTCCTATTTTGAAACGAGTCTCCCGGACGACGACGACGCGATGAAGAACAGGGAGCGCCCGAGAGTGCCCGAGCAGAGATTTTCATTCAGAAGGCGTCACGTAATCCACACACGCTCTCGTCGACTCCGCGAAATCGTCCAAGTTCCTCGGTATTTCCGGGGCGAATTTGACGACGACGCGTCCCGGCGCCCGGGTATGCGACGCGCGACCCGCTCGTATTACTAAGAAGCTGGTCGCGGGATCTCATGGATCCTTGCGGAAACTTTTCCAATACCCGGTCCCGAGGAGAAAAAAAACTAACCGAGGAAAACCTCCACACTCTGTTGGAAAATACAGTCTCGGTCGCCTCGCGTCGGAATCAAAACTCTGCTCGCTTTTGACGCTGCAAAGAAATCTTTCTCTCCGGTGAGACCCTTTTACGAATAGTTTATGCGATTGAAAGGATGCGGTAATGTGTTGTAATTGGAGGTCTGCTTATGGGAGACGAACCTTATTAAATGCACACTGTTTTCCAGTAAACTGATTTATTATAACACACAAAGAGTATAAACGTTGTATTCGCTTGGACATACATACACGCTCTAAAAATTAAGACGGTCTGTCTCTGGGTCAGCACATACACCAATTACACACAAGTACACGGCAGGTGTCAGCATAGGCAATTTGTACATATGGCAATAGTTTTGTTCCTCGTTATCGACAGACTTGTCGTTATTACATTCAACATAATGTCAAAATTCGAACAGCGCGCAACGCTGCGGAAGAATGAAAAGGAAATGTTTGTATCCAGGGACAGACATGCAACAGAAATTCAGTCTTATCCGACCGCGATCGATCCACTGAAACATTGTAGAATTGTATCATTTGTTTGCACAGCGACAAAGTGTCCATTATTTACGACGATAATTACATTATTCACGAAACAAGCGAGATAGAAATCCGCGGGTAGCGGCAACGTCATCGTCGAATGTCCCCGTATCACGCAATTAGCGTTTGTATTACGAGGCACTCGCGAACTACCGTGCGTCAGCATTGTTCGACCGGTATCTTTTACTCGCGCGGCCCTAAGCGATACAACGTCTAACATCCCGGTATAATCGTTACCTGGTCGACGCACCGTTGACGCGACGATACTTCGCGGCGTGTTGCTGTTCGCCGTACAAACTATCGTCGATCGTTAATCGCTCCTTAAACAGCCGTTCCTAAGTCAACAGCTCGCTCCGGTGCGGATTGTTTAAAATAAAAAAAAAAATGCCTCTGGCGGTCGAATAGAAAGGAGGCTCTCTCACCGCAAACATGCCGGCCATCGAGAGAAGCTCGCGCACGGACGCGCGAAGCGTTTCGAAACGTAACTTCCGGCGCGAGGCTCTCGACAAACGTTCGACAAATTCGTGGCATGGCCGGTCGTGGTCGAAGAGAGCATCGCTGATCGGAGTCTCCAGCGATCGTTCCCGAGGATGACAGGGACGAACGAAGCGTACAAAATCTGTTTCCGGTCGAACGGTTCCGCGAAATGATTTATTATGCCGTCGAGCGTGCAGCGAGAGACAGAGAGAGAAGATAGAAATAGAGGGTTAGGGAGAGAGAGAGAGAGAGAGAGAGAGAGAAAATAAGGGAGGGGTAAAGCGAGAGGGATAAAGACCGAGAGGGACCGAGTGGAGCGTGACCTGCGGTGAGTGTATTGTAGACACCGTGAATCGGCACCGAGGAAAATATGAACCGACCACCTCAGCCCCCAAGGAAAGCTCCATTGTTTCTTTATTGGAACACCCCGGCTGAATAGGGACGGGGGCCCCGACTGATGGACCATAGAGAAGAGGGGTAATTATATGGGCGCCACTCGGCGCACCAGCAATCACGCGATCGTAATCTATCCTTTCGGATAGAGGCGAGGCCCCCGATGCGCCTGTGTATCGTGCCTCCAGATGCGCATCGCTCTCTCGTCCCGTACTCTCGTTTTTTATGCGGCCTCGTTGGAGATCGTATTTACACGGCGATCTCGAGAGACTGGCCGCTCCAAACGGAGAGATAATTGGGCACGATGATTAAATAGATCGTTCCGTGGATTGCTTTCTGGCCTGTCTTGTCAACGGGCCCGACGGGAACGCGAGAACTAGACAGATGCCGGGATAGTACGCAGAAAGCTGACGTTAATGCGTGTCACGATCTCGAGTATTAACGTTCTTTGCAATAGAGCCGTGGGTTCGGTTCGTTTCAGTATCTTTTCTGTTGCGAGTCCTTTTCGCTTGCAAGGGGAGGTGCGAATCACAGATTTTTATCAAACATACGTAGTTCTCGCAAAATATTTATACACGGCACGTGTTAAAATAATAACGAGAATTTCGTAATTTCGCGGGTTGACGATCGAGGGAAAGTGGAAAATATGGAAAACGTGGTGGCTGATCGACATCGGCACGAACAATAAATCTACGCTCGGTGGAACACAGTTCTCGTCAGAGTAGCATCGATAGTCGGGGGGGACTATTTTAATGTTTGTCCATCCCGGCGGCGTCCGACGAAGTCGCTTCCGGTCGATGCGCCTTTTTCCCCGTCGTGTCACGCTAACGAAGCGTCAAAAATCGGTTTAAGCCGGTCGCGTCAGTGCGGGAACCGATGCGTCAGCGTGAAGTCGTCGTTATTAGCAGAGACGAAAACTGTGCCGGGGCGAGGCAAGACAAGACGAGGCGAGGCGAGGCGAGGCGAGGCGTGCGGGAGCCGTGTACCCATACGCGCGTACAAACGAACGCGCGCGGAACAACCCGGTTAAATAGGGGCTGAGAAGGGTGGAAGAAGGCAACGGCAGCAGCAGCAGAAGCGGCGGGGTTACGTTGACGTTGCAGGGTGGCAACAGCAGCGGCGGCGACAGACTTCTCAATGAGTTCCTAAATCGAAAGAGCTTTCGCCCCTCGTTCGTTCACCCCCTGTGGCTCAGGATGGCACCCTCATATAGATGGAGGAGAACCGGCGTGTTTGGAGAGCCGAGGGGCGGCGGTGGTAAAGAGGGAAGAAAATAACAGATTTCCCAGACGCGCCTCATTCGAATCCCCTTGCCACGTAGACCCCGTACTCCTGCGAGGTGGTACGAGAAGGGTGGAAAAAGAAGGATGACGGAATTTTTTCCCTCTCCCACTGTTATCCTGTTCTCTTCCTCTCTTTCTCTCCTCTATATTTTTCCGTTTTTTTTTTCTCTTATTTCCCCTCCTTCGCCTCATCTTTTCACCTTCCATCATTCCTCTCTAGCCAGAAATACTTCCTAACGAGAGGCAAGAAAGTTCTTACCGGCGGAATCCTCCTTCTTTTCGCTCAGACTCTTCTCCTCCGTCAGCTTCATCTTGCCTGCTCTTCTTGCTTTCCGCGTCCTGCTCCTTTGTCGTATGTATATAAGGGTGCGATGGAAGTTCCTCGTGGGCAGACCATTGCGCCGGGGAGGACCCTTCAACCCCCGGCTCTGCTGCTGATTAAGGTATAAAAGGCATAAAAGGCGGGGAGGGTATATACAGAGCCCTGGCGAGCCGAGGGGGAAAGAAATTTGTTCGAGGGGATGGGGCCCGACCAGCACGATGGAGAGAGCGAAGCAAATACAACGGGAAGGGATACCTAATTGTAAGTACATTATACCTTCGGTCCGCACGGGATTATACAGCTGCTTCTTTATTGCTGACAGTGGCGTCTTTTATCTGTAATCCCGTTCGCTCGTTCCGATTATAATAACCCCGAAACTCGGCCCAGCCTGGCCCGGTCGTGTTCATTCCACCACCGCGTCGCGTCGCGGAAAACTGCCGTTTCTGTTTGCCCCCTTTCGAACCCACGCAAATCGTATAAATCGCCAATTCTGAGGTCGCTGCGCTGCCTTCAATGTGCAATCTCGTTGCGATTTTTCGATGACAATCTAGGCCACGGTCTGACAAATCCTATATTTTTATAGAAAATCAGGCGCACGCTCTCTCCTATAGAACATCAAGCTTTGAAATGTAAAATGGTCGAGCTGAAATTGTGGATGCTGTAACACGTGAAACAGAGATAACAAAGGCGTCAAAAATACGGAAAAGTGTCTAACCAAATGAAATGACACCAAAAGTACAGAATACTGTTTAAACAAAGACAAAGACATATAGAGTACAGAAAAGAGTATGAACCTTTGTTCATGAAAAGGCATCAACGATACAGGGAAGTGTCCAAACAAAATTTCGAATGTCTTGTTTCATTTATTAAGGAAATTGTATTCTATTCATTAGTGCTCTATTCTATTCTATTGTATTCTATTCATCGTGGTTTCATAAAGGTTTTGTCGTCGCGAGGTAACTGTCAACGAATTTTCTAGTGGCTCGCTGAGGTGGACTTAAAAATTCTTTCCTTCTCGTGTTCGTTCGCGAAATGAAGGTACGATTGATACGTATAAAAAGATTGGGAGTATCGTGTGTTTGCTTACCGTGGTGGGTCGAGTCGCTTTAAACGCGAATCGATACGTCGACGCGTTGAACCTCCGCTGGAACGAATAAAGGAAAATACAGTGTAGCAGAGACGAGGGGAGGAACACGGAATCGATCTGCACGACCCTTTTTATTTCACGATGAAATCCGACCGCAAACCCAATCTGGCCGAAACCTCGTAATTTATCCGGAAAAGTATAGGCTACGGGAAAATGGCAATGCCGTGGATATCGTGTTTCGTCTGTTTTCAATTGGATGATAAATGATGTTCCCCTCGACGACGCAACGCAATACGGGCACTCGCCAATTTGCTTACGATCTGCGAGTTAAGTTTTCTGTCCTTCTTGTGAGCTATTTCCATAGTAAACAAATAGCATTATAAATTTCCTATTCGCCGATATCATATTATATTAATATGTTATTGTCGCGTATTAAAATTATTCGTGTTAACCCTTTGCATTTGAATTCGTACTTAGTCAAAAAGGAAATACAACAGAGGAAGATGCTTTCTCCACATAAAATGAAACCAGAAATATTGATGAATCGTAAAAAATTAATATTCTTACATCACAGCTGCACAGCTGTCTACTACGTTCACCCGCAAACGGAACAACAGAAAACTACCTTCTTGCGAAGGAAAGTGACCCTTTTTCCAGAATGTCTTTCGCACTAAACTGGTCGGCAACCTAAGTCGTTCGCGAAGCACACTCAGAAAATTCCCATAGCTGGCCGAATTCGAAGCGGCAGAATCCGGCGTTACCGTGCATAATACGAGATTGCTGGCATAAACTTTCTTTACGACGCGGGCCGAAGTCTCGCTGCTTCGCAGCGTGGAAGCAACCGCAAAAACAAGAACAGTCCGACTCGAAAACGACCCAGTATGCAGATGGAGGGTTAATTCAGCGAATGTAAACGCAGCAATTACCCGAACAGTCCATTAGGGTGATCAAAACGAAAACTGGCCATAAAAATGAAAGGACGAAAGTGGCTTATAAAGAAACTAATCAACATTTTTTCATTGCAGTCCCGGTTGTTATTCGCCGGATTCGAGAGGGCCACTTTCGGGGAGAGTGTACGTGATCGCATGTGCGTTGCGGTCGGGGTTGTATATCGATGCCGTTCGTCGATTTTGTTTTGGAATCTCGGCGGCGCGGCGGCACGCTTATCGCGGGTAACGCATCGTGTACTTCCGAGAGATAGAAGACGTTCCCGGAACCCGAGGGGTGTATTATCCGGTCGTCGAAAGGGAACGGCCATCGAGCTCTCGGTTCCTTTTTCGTGTTTGTAGCGGCACGGCTCGGCGAGCGGACCACTCTGCAATACTCTGCATGCTCGCCTACGTGTGTAGGACAGCGCGGGGAGATATCGGGCCGGGTTCGGGCCGATCCGAGCGTGTCGATCCGTTTATCGAGTCGTGTATTTACGCGCGGGGCTGGCTCGTAGACGCACGTTCGCCAGATAACCGCGATAATATAGAAACGCCAATAATGAAATACGATAAGTACGTAGGAACGTTTTTACGGCGGCTTGAAGTTAAAGAGCTGTTACCGTAATCGGAACGACTCTATACGTCGAACGAAACAGCGCACGGGAGCAATTAGAAACGCCGATCGCGATATTATACGCGCGGCGCGGCGCTCCGCCGATAAACCTCTCGCGCGTTCCTTCTCTCGTCTCGAATAAATTACACCGTGATAGGTTTGACATCGCGGAGAAGCACGAGATACACGCGTTCCCGTTCCCGTTCCCGCTCTCCTGCCCTCGCCTACCCCTTCCTTTTTCTTCGAAATCGAACATTCCGCTCACTTTCACTCGACGTCGCTAATCGTCCCGCTTTATGGTACATCGTGCTTGTCGGCGACTCTCTTCGAGTCCCGGGCTCTCCTTCGTCTTCGTCTTCCTGGCCGTTCGCTCGATGCCGCTGTCCTTCTTCGGCTTTATCTCTTCCACCGGAGCCGGGAACACGCGTCGCCGCGGACCTCGGGTAGGGGGCAAAGTCAATTTCGAAGGGAGATGCCACGGGGTTAATGGGCCTCCTTTGTCGTAAATTCGGGCTTTAGTGTGAAAGCTGCCTAAACTTACCTCCTTTGCTCCTACCTCGGCGATCTTCCTCCCCGCGCCGACCCGCGCCGACCCGCGCCCCTGGGAGCCTTGTAACAAACAGGATACAGGTACTCCGGTACCTTATATCCTTTTTTCTCGTCTCGCCCGTTCCCCCGGTCTCCTTCTATCCGACACGCGTTTTTTCTCCCTGCCGCCGGCTGCCCCGACTTACTCCCGTGCTCGTTCGTCTCCCTCGATCCTGCACGGGCCACCTTCTTCCTCCTCCTCGGGCTTCCTTTTTCTCTCGGTGTTTATTTCTTTTCGTTTCACTCGCCTTCTTTTTTCTTTCTTTCTCTCCCTCCCTTCCCCATTCTCCTCCTCCACCTCGTCGTCGAGCTGAACGGCTTTCTCTTTGTCACGCTTTAATGTTCTTTTCTTCTGTTTTCCACCTATCTGGCCACCCCTGCCGCACCCTCCATCTGTCGGCATCGCCTGCCTCCGCATCGTCGAGCGATTTATTATCCGACCGTTCCACCTTGGCCACCGTTCTGCTTAGCCGCCGCTTTTTAGCCCCCTCCCGTAAAAGGGGTGGCGCGGATAGACGGTGCACGAACGAACGGAACAGAACGGCGTGGAGCAGAGTCGGGCTAGGCCGGGCTGGGTCGTGTCGGGTCGGAACGGGATGAAGAAACGGGCTGGCGGCGGCGGGAAACACGGCGGAAACTCGAGGCCAGGGGAACGTGGAAAAGAAGATGAATCGCGACAGTTGCCAACCTAAGAAGTTTGATTATGTTAGCCGTGGCGGGGCCACGCTCGGTTGGATTTGTATTAAGCCCCGAGCGCCCGCTCGGAATATGCTTTATAAGCGTAACGCGTGGCCGGAACGGCGCGGAGACCGTGGCGCCTGGAAATGGGGGTGGAAATAGGTTTAAATATGTTTCCGACGCGACGGATTTGAACACCGTTAATCTTTTTACGCTGAAGAATTATTTCCCCTGTTTTCACCCGGTTAGCCGGAAGAAATCCACCGAGGATGTATTTATTCGTTTCTCGCTGTGTCCGAAGCAAACGCGCGCCGCGACGAAAGATAATTGCACTTCGGGTAATGCGTTTATCGGGTACAGTCATTTCTCGATTGTTCTGGGAATTTCGGAACAGAAACGTTGATACTGCTAATGATAGTCGATTTGAGATGAAAAACGATGTACAATAAATCGTGTTGTATATTGATCGTTTTAGATTAAACTGTTTATATGAGAAATATTTGTTGGAGAATTCAGATAGCCTCGGTTCGGATAATCGGGGATAATTGACTGTTACATCGTCGTCGATAGAGGAGAAATTGGTGAAAAAATTCGTCGAGATTTTGGTGCTAATGTATGGCGGAGCTTCGTTGGTTCGTCGCCAGAGGATCGAACTTGTAGCTGGTTTGCAGTGGATTTCATGAAATATTGTTAAGCATTTAGAGTAAACCGGGTGCAATTTCCACTTACTCGACAAAATACGCTGAAATTTATTTAAACATTAAAACCTGTTTTAGTTGCGGTATATTAAATTCTGTAGAATTTATTCCAATTAAGCAGCATGAGCTGACATTGCGCGAAAGGTACAAGGGGGGAAGGCAGTTCTTGAAGCTTGCGCGCTGAAAGAAACTTTAATAGCAAGCGCGCGCGTTACAGATAGTGGCTTGCATCGTTAAAATGCGCTGGTAACGCGATCCCGGGATATTTTCGCTGGTTTTATTTTTGTTCAACGCTCCTCGACTTCTTCGTAGAAGACATTTTACAATCGCGAAATGGTTTTATGGTTTTTTTTTCGCCGTTTCCACCAGGAAAACCAGTCACCTAAGCGCAACAAATTAGTAGTCCGATGAATGGTAAATAGCCGGCACGGTGTTTTCGCGGAGATTGCGCCTGCAGAAGTACTGGTAGCCGACGAGAACTTTGGCGATTAAGATAATTTTATTATTGCTGGCCTCGCTCGCTACACCATTAGCGGGGAATGTTAATGGATCGTTATATCGACCAAGCGGAACGAACGATTTCGCTCGACTAGGCGCGGTAAAAATGTTCAACGGACACGAGTTATGTGTGTACCTCTCGTCTAATACGCTTTAATCGCGGCGATTAACGGATCTCACCGGTGCAACACGTGACCGGACTCTTTTCAACTTCGCGGAATTAGAATTTTACGATTGCCTCAACGGAAATCTCAGTATTAGCTTGCTGCGTGTCCAACGTCTGATATTTGACATTCGCATTAATCGAAGTGGTGATTTTTGACCAGTGAAAAACCCCATTTTTGTATTATCGAGCAATCGGAACGCGAATTCCGCCCCTTGCAATCCTGAAACAACGAGTCAACTCCCTTAATATGAGATTGAGTGATGGATTCGGAACAGGATTCCAGCGATCGTGAATGGAAAAGTCGGAAACGTATCACGTTCGCCGTAGGATCCATGATTTCGAAATGATAAATGTCGGAGGAGCGACAGATCCGGGAGCCACGAAGTGAAACGCCGCGCGAGTGGAAGAGAGGGCGTCAAAGCGGGCTGCAAAGTCAACCTCCCGAATACGGTATCTGGTATCATAAAAGAAAAGATTCCACCGGCTCAACACATTTTTTCACAAAGAGAGCCATCCCCCTTTCGAAGGTGCCGTGATTTCCAGGCGGAGGCACACGTTAGCCGGCACTCGGCAGAAAACGCGACGGACTCTCCGCTCGATGTCGGCCGAGCTGCGCGCTGCGCCGTGCAAAAACAAATGATCCGCCGCTTCCAGCCGCGATAAAAACCGGCGTCTTGATTAAACGTGCCTCTTGAATGGAGACGTTTTTCTGTAATGTCGTGGCGAGGGGCACAGGAGGGGGTCTGGCGGCCGATGGGGGACGGAAGGCCGTAAAGAGAATTCAGGCACGGTCGATCGAGCACCTGCCTGGGCGCGAGAGGCCCACAAAGGGCTGCCCGGAACTTGTGAAAATAATTCCTGGCTCCTCGAGGGCCTGTGCACGGGCAGGCACAGCACAGCCAGCCCCCATTACAATGACGACGCGGCGAGGTACCCGTGTGCTTCTCCTCCCTTGCCCCCCACCCCTCCCTCCCTCCATCCCCCGGGCTTTATACGGCCCTCGTCCGTTTTAAACGAGATCGAGCAGGTGTCTTTATTGTGAACGATCCTGTATGTCATCCGGGCGGTAGTTGCCGTTTACGCGGACACAAAAGGCCGGCCAAAAGGTCTGGCACGCGGGAAAAACCGCCCCCGGAGCCGTGAATGTAATTACTCGGTAATTATTTTCGAGCGGCGAATCGAATGTATAAGGTTCGAGGTATGGCCGGGCTTGTAAAACTGTTTGCACAGCCGGTTTTCACTTCGCGCCGCGCCGCGCCGCGTCGCGTCGCGTCCAAGTTCCCGGTATGCTTGAATAATAGATCGTTCGCTCGAGCAAAAGATTCGCTAATTGCGCGACCGGCTCTCTCGCGCGTTAATTGCGCTCCCGAGGAAGTCCATAGCGGGAGCGCGTTTGCCGATACCGTTTTCTTGGTTTGTTTGGTCTCAGCCGAGCTCGGCGATCTCCACCCGAGAACTTATGGATAGATGTTGTAATAAAACGCGCGGGTTATATCCGAACTAATTGGAGAACGCTGGCGTGAAGGGGAATTAAAAGAGAGGTAATTAAGAAGAATTCGTATACATTATAACGGGATGAAATATTAATATCGTTACAAATATCGGCGACGGTAGAATAATTAAAGATTAACGATCCTCGACCAACCGTCTAGCCGTCGAGATTGTCTTCTTCCTGATCCGCAGTTCGGAGGGTGTCCGTAACGCTTCAACATCGTGGACCATTATGGACAAAACATTATAGTTGCGCAACAGGCTGTTCGCTTGTTTCCCCCCGCGTCCCATTTATCTTCTTTGCCGGGCGACAAGAAACTCAGTTTGGCGTGAAGCAATAAAGATGTCAAACCTCCAAATGTGTACGTGCCTGCTCCGAAACGTTGCACAGGCTCCGTGGTACCGATACACGTTCGCAATAGCAACAGACGTATACGTACCTATATGAAACTCGCAAGCCTCTGCTATCTTATAGATAGCAGTGATGCGCGATCGAATTGTTTCGTGTCTGAAAGTAAAATTTCTTAGCACGTGTATAACTAACGTAGATCTACAAAATGTATATTTTAAATCTTCATTAAGGGCCCGACTAAAACTGTTTTAAAAACAGTGTCTATTTCGTGCATCGCATTTCTGCTAATTGTTTGAGGTTCGGCCTTTTTAGTCCACCGAGGGATATGTTAGGTGCAGCGGTGTAGTCAGTCGATGTAGTGGTTCGGAATACTTAAACGCGTCTTGGAATGGGCTACACTTGATTCCGGAGTGGCGTACGAGTGGCCGAGGCTCCCGAATGGATGACATCGTTTCATTGTGACGAGCCATTTGCGAATTATCGCCCCTCGGGCTCCAAAACTGCTCTCTTGCACTCTTCAGCGTAACGACGCTAACGACGACTCGCAATTCGCTCGTAATGGCCGGCCTCTATTAGACACGGTTTAAGTCTGTAATTCGGTCGTCAAACCGTACGCGGTTTAAGGGAGTTTCAGTGGTCATTATGGAATCACTGAACCGCCCACAGGATAGAAATCTTGGCTCGCCGAATCTTCACGATCTTCCGCAGCGGCGTTTTGATCGTCGCTACAGTTTATACACGTTCCCCCGCCGATAGACGGACATCATCGCGTCAAAACGAATCGCTAATGCCGGTATTATAACGCGGCGAGCCGCGGGTAATGTTCTCGCCGACCACGACGAACGTTTCCCCTCGTTTTGCGGCGTTTCGAATCGGCCAACTTCCGCAACGCAATCCGGGCGAACTCCGGCCGATGTTTTCGCTAACAAAGACGCGCGTTGCATCTCGTTTCGTGGTTAATTTCAGCGGAACGGAACAATGCCGCGGAACGTCTGTGTGTTTTGCGATTTTTTTTTTCGTTGGTTAAGAGATCAACTGTAATTTGAATAGAATTAAACGCTGTCCGAATACCGCGATCGTCGGTTTAACTTCTCACCGCGGAATTATAAGCCGAGACTTCTGGAAACGTTTGCATTTGGTACTGTTTCATTCGCGTAAAACTGCCGTTCGCAAAAGTTCTTCGTCATTATTTATTTCAATAACATTTTTTGTGATCTATATATCTATGTTGTTACAATTAAATGATGTGATAGTTCAAGTCGAAGTAATTAACCATTTCAACTACTTCATTTTTGAACCGACATGGACAAGGTAACTTTATTTTGTGTCCATAATGAATGAATGACTTAAAAACAATTTTATTTTTATAGATTACTAGCTTTTCCCCGCGGCTTCGCTCGCACAGGAAACTGTTTAATGCCCTCGAAAATTGATATTGTTTCTCCATAAAACCTTTCAACCCCCCATTCACCCCATTCGGATTGTATTAATGACCATTAAGACCAAGTATCACGCAAATCCGACCACAAATAAAATATTTCTCATACAAACGTTGCAACCCCTTTTCACTCCCTTAGGGGTTGAATTTCGAAATATCCTTTCTTATCCCTCGTATAGATCATAAAGGAAACCTCTGTTCAAAAATTTCAGCTTTCTAGGTCCAAGGGTTTAGCCTGGGCGTTGATAGGTTAATAAGTCAGGACATTATTTTTATATATGGAGAAGATAATAGGATTCATAATTGTTTTTCAAACTTTTGTCTCGCAATATTCGGCATCGACCCACCGAGCGACGGGTGTTTTCAGCAGTGGACCGAACTTTACGCATGCTTATTGTCCGCAGCCGCTTTTACGGCCGCACGGCAAAAGGACGAGAAACAAAAAATCGTGCACAGCAGAGAACGACAGAGACGGAGAGTCCGGTTAATTAAAATCGTGCTGGCGACGCGGCGTCTCGAGCGAAACACCGTGCCGTGCGACTCCACAGAAGAATCGCGCCCGCGGTTGTTGATGCGTTTACATTTAATTCGACCGGGAAGCTTGCCCCGCAACGACCGGAATTCAGTTTTTAATTTCGTTAGTCACGGACGCCGTGCTGCTTTGTAATTTCGCGCGCGATTCCCGTCGTTGGAATCGCGACGCGACGAGGCCGCGCGCGCGCGCGCGCGCTTTGTGCAGGCCGAGCGACGACGAAAACGACGCGACTTGACGCGACAACAACGTTCGCTTCTTGAACAGCACTTTCGTTAATGGAAACGCGGGCCTTTTTTCGCTCGGGCTTAATGACCGCGCAGGAATCGATATTTAATTTGTCGGGGGATAAAATGAATCCCCGTACGAAGAAGCTGCGCTCGCAGGCAGTTTAATAACCCGATGGTTCAACAGAAATCGATCGCAATTCACTTACACCCCGCGACAAAATTAGAAGACATGTGACACTTTCCAGTAGAAGACTGCGCGTCTTTATGCAAGATAAAAATGTTCTGCATTAATTGTGGGAAGCGGGAATAGAATAATTAATTTCATCCCTTAATCAGTTTATTACATTAATTCTTATGCAGCCAATCAGATTCTATAGATTATTTAAAACCTTTTATATTTTTATATTGAAAGTCCCAAAGTTTAGAGTCATCTAAATCAGCGACAGCGAGTTCCTTTCCCCCGCTGTTCGATTATGGTGTAATTTAGGTTTAAGAGATTTTTCGGTCAAGTTAGGAAGTGTACACGTGGGACTATATAATAATGTTGCGAAGGCTTCGGCGTGGTTTTGCCGGAGAACACATTATAATAATAAACAAGGAAACTATAACTTTATTAACTGAACGACAAAGAGGTATATAATCGTTGATGCGTGTTCTTGTATCAATCACTCAAGAGGATCTGACATCTCTCTTCTTCTTATCAACAACTTCGTTGTCTGGGGCGACTTCACTCGATCTCTGCGATATCTTGAGAATATCACAATGGAAGGCAACTTCATCTCGTGCCGTCGTAACAATAATATAAAATTGAAATAAATATGTGTTTGTAAAATTACAAATCTATTTGATCTATTACGTGGTGTTTACGGGAATTTATAAAGAACATGGGGCCACCGATAGCAATCATAATTTTGGAGGAACGAGGGTCAATAATGTATTCGACGGTAGACACGGGGCTCTTATGTGCTCGATGTAACATAACACTAATTCATGAATGCAGCAATTTTCACGATGCTACAATGCATCAATTTCATCAAAGTAATTATGCAACGATTCATTACTAAAACACAACAGCATATTAATATATTAATACACCAGTTTATCGAGACATTATTGTTTCTACGTAGTGACGTGAGCATCCATTGACGTTCGAATGTTAAAATGTATGGTAAAACAGCGTCACAATGCATCTGCCATTTAATTTAAATTTCATAGGAATTATTCTAACGTTGTGGAAACCGTACGATGGAAACTTTACCGATACTGTATCTTGGCCGCGGGATCGCGATCGAACGTTGCTCCCAGAATCACGTCCCGAGGATCGGCAGAAACGCGATTCTAAGCTCGCCGTGATAGAAATATTTGCCGACGATAATTCTTCATTCCGGCGTCCCTAATTACTCGGCGCGTAATGCTCGCACGGTCGTGTACCAGTTAGAGGCATCGTCTACGCCTGCAGGTGACTGTAACAGCGCGAGATAATCAATCCCGGCCCCCTCGGTGAATCGAGGCCCTCCCGTCCCCTCGCTCGTCGACCCACCCCCGCTTCCTCGGCCGCATGCAAACATCTCGCGCATTAATGAGTCATTATCGCTGCACCGTTATGGTCTTCGTCCGTGCTCGCGGGCAATGCATTACGATCGCGGAAAATCTTTTCATCGCCGCATCCGTCGCTCGCGTTCCACGCTCGCATTAATCCCGATCCATCGGAACACACGGCCCGTTCTTGGTGCCGAGCGGAGCGGAAAGAATACAGCACCGGGATCGCAGGCTGGCGCGTTTATTGGCCGCGGGACAGGCGAAATTCCGTGTATCCAGCTCGTAAAATTCACCGCCCCGCCGCGCCGGTGGCTACTTTTTCTTTTTACGACACTTTTCCACCGGGAACCACCGCCGGCCGGCGCGGCGCACGCCTTTAATCTAGCTACTTAAACCGCCGCGCCGCGGGAAACGTTACCGCGCCCGACCTGGAACGGTTAACGCTTTGGTTGCGCCACGGAATTGGGGAATAATAAAACACTGGCTTTTGTGATTACGCCGTGGGATCTTTCGGTGATAATGTCGCTTGGCTCCCGGTACAGCGAAGACCTAGGGGACTGCGGTTTATTAGGCTTTACAGTGATTAAAACGTCTTGATCTCCAAAAGTGTCGTAGAAGAGAATAGAAAATTTATATTTTTCGTATGGCTACAATTTATTTTAATGCGCGTGTCACAAAATTATATATCTCCCTGCACAAGGATACAGTCAAGCGGGGATAGAAAAAGAGAGAGAGAAGAAGGAAAAGATATGGTGGAAATCATGCAATATAATAAAATAATGAACTCTTGTTTCTGTAAAAGATATAAATATATATACGAGGCGAGAGTGCCAAGGTACCTGGAGGAAAGAGGAGAGGGAGACAGTCAGAGCCTGATGGCGAGAGTGAGATGTAGAAATGTAGAGGAAGGAAATAAATACTCTGGAGGAAAGAGGAGGAGTGAATGTGCATGATGTGCGAGAGATATCTGGGGACACTAAAGCATCTGGAGAGGATTGTGACGAGATAGAAAGAACAAATTTAAGTATAGAAAAGATAGTACAAAGCAAAAGAGTGAGAGAAACAGTAGACTGGCTTAGGAGTGTCAAAACAAAAAGGAAAGAAACAACCAAAAGAAAAGAGGGAGATGCAATAGTAGGTGTAAGATAATAGGATAGTTTAGAATAGAACAGATTAGGCTAGGTTAGACTAGATTAGATTAACAAATGGCATAGGATATGGAGGAATGGGTGGAAGAATGAATGGATAGATGGATGGAAGGATGAGTGATATATAGATCTGATATAGTAGATCTGTAAAAACGAGTCCAATATCTTGGCCGCGAGGCCGAAATTAAAATTAAATATATAATATAAAATATATACCTCCCTGCACGATTGAATAGAACCTCTGTTTTGGCACATCTCTCCCGGAAAGTGTCAACGGTCAGCACGAAGGACTTTCCGTATGTAACGGAAACGTTTCGAAAATATTTCACTTAAAGCTTTCGAGCGGGCATGTATTAATTCTGGCATGATAAGCGATAATGGCCGGAGCACATCGTGAAAGTAGCGCACAAGGTAGCTCACGGGCGGCTGTTGCGCAACAACCCGGTGAATTCATTCCCGACGGAGCGTGTCCGCAATTTCGTGCGCGGAACATAGCTCCCCGACGTCCGGCGCGGCGGCCGGCAAAGCGAAACGTGTAATTCGCACGCGTTACATCATTTACAGCGATGATTAAAATGCCCGTCTCGAATTCCCGGCTGCCCTCTTATCCGCTCGCCCGATCGTAAGGTTCGTTGCTTGCGTGAACAACCCTCGCCAATGTTGCCGCGATCCCGCGACCCTATCTAGAATCGCGTGGTCCCCTCATTAAGGCGTTCGCCATTTGGTGCACCATATAACCATCGACATTATTTTATTTAGCCCGCTAATGCGTCCCATTTAATGACCGGACGAGAATCGACGAAACCCGAATTTTATTCGTTCGTCAAATTGTGCGTTCGTTCAGAATCGCAAATACGATTGTTGAAAGCATTACAGTAAAGTCGCGATCTCCAAGATCCTTTTGCCTACCCCTTCCTCTGGGTTACATCCCGAAAAACTTCAAATCCTATAGTACAATATTAAAAAAGCTATCGTCTGTTTTAGAGCGACCGAATATTAATTCGTTTCACTGTATATGTATACAACTATTTATATCTTTAACACTGTACACGCGGTAGCATTCCATTAACCCCTTGCCTTACAGTATCGTGTCTGACTCGTGATGAAGATTCTGAACAGATTCTGCTAAAGATGTATGCTAATAATTTCCTTTAAATCGAAATAAAATTCTATTCTGAATTCGTTAATATACAGCAATTGGAGAACATATACGCATACAATTTATATGCATGGCCAAGAACAGGCTTGTGGATAAGAGCTGAAGATGAACTCCTCTGAATGCGGAAAGCGGGCCAGCGGAGTTGTTTTGGCTTCAGCTGAGAGAAGGCGCGAAAAGGTTCTATAGGTCCTGGGCGGTGGGGTTTTAGTGGGTATGGCGGAGGCAAAAGGCCATATAATTCCCCAAAATTGTTATTAGAGGGTGTCCATAAAAGCATTTCTGCACTTCCCTTAAACAAAAAAAAGGCATACAATTTACATGAATATTCTCCTGTTCTCGGGAATTACGATCTACAAGAAAAGTTCTAGTCACTGAAACCGTAAAATAAATCGTAGGGCAAGGGGTTAATAAAGTCTAACAGATAAAATCCGCACTCGACGCGTAACCAGCGGAGAACCGTGACGCTGATCAGCAGCGACCAAATTAGGGAACGGAGAAGCGAAGGAATACTTTTGCAGCTCACTGTACATCTTAGCGGAATGGAAGTGTGTCAAGGAATAGAAATTATAGTGTTGTCAATGTTCACAGAAAAACGTAACACGCAAAAGGCCGTTTGTGTCGTAAATTTTACGACAGTGCGCCCGCTCGAAGGTTAAAAACCGAAGAATCGCGTCGCGGCGGGAGCGGAGTGTTTCCCGAACGAATACGACCGACAACGACAATGCCAACGACAAAGGAACTCGACACTCGATATTCCAGCGGCGACTTATGAAGAAATCGTGCCTCCGCTTGTGGTTTGCGGGCTCGTTAACGAAAGCGGTCTGGGATTCTTGGCTAGGACATTTGCCAGGTTGCGGGGTCCACGATGGAACCAGGCCGGATCCATGGAAATCGTTGACGCGTCCGTATTCCCGGATCTCGAAATAACATGCAAATCCGGCCGACGTATAACCGATACATGCACCGGGCTACATATGCATGTCTTTATCGATGGTGCACACTGGTGTCGACGTGGTGTTTGGCCGTATTAGAGGCAGCACGTGGTGCTCACGGATCTTCGGCGCGTGGAGGTCCGTTTCCTCGCGTATATGAATATTTCAATTCCCCGAGAATTTCAGTGAACCTTCAAACTGGTGCAACCAACCGCAGAGAGAGAGAGAGAAAGAGAGAGAGCGTGAACGAGACAGAGAAACGGCGAGCTGCCGATATAGATATAGAAAGAGAGAGAGAGAGAGAGAGAGAGAGAGAGAGAGAGAGAGAGAGAGAGAGAGAGAGAACGGCGATGATTCGAGCTGCAGATTCGTCGGCTCACCGTGAAATTGATCCTCGGGGAGGTCCGAATGTTCTCAGACTTATCGAAGGAGATCTTTTTACGTCCTTGTTCCCCTCGCAGCTTGTACGAACGCGATTCGGTGGAATTAAATGATCGGAACGATCGTTTTTTGCCACGGCCCGGCCGGCTGCAACGGCGTCAAAGTGGAACACCGTGTTACACTGTTCGGAATCCGAGCACGATCAACGGTCGAGGGGATTCGAATTTTTGCGGTTTATCGCAATCCGATAGCTTCTGAACAATGGATAATACGCCAAAATTGCGTCGGGCGCACGTGTGCGTCAAACGCGTGTCTGTATGCGAAGAATCTGTGCGCGACCGCAGATTATTGATGACGTCGTGTGCACCGGAATCTTCTTATCTGTTTATACTTGCCGGTTCATTAACTGCATTTATTGGAGACATTCTTTTCTCGGAAATTTATCGGCAGACCGCGGAGTTTTATGCGAAATAAAAATTGTTGGCATTCGCTTCGAGCTGAACGAGCTGCATACAAGATTGAGTTATTTTCCTGGGACAGTCAGACCTCGATAACTCGAACCTCTTCATTCCCATCCGCCTGTACTTTACCTTTACTTTACGTTCACATTCTTTTGATCGGGGGTGTATATGTATAATGCAGATACGCGAAAGAGTATGTAGATTGTATGTATGGGAGAATAGCGTGCGTCTGTTCGTGATCGTTATAATTATTCGCGTAATTTTACCGTCCGCACCTTTCCAAAGATTATTGTCTTTTTCGAATAATTATTTCATAATTATTTTCGCGGTCGTAACTCTTCGCAATGGTTGTCACGATAAGATCAATTCATCCAGGAGCAGAGAAATAGCGCGCCGCCACTATAAAATGGCAACCATTTATTTCCCAACGGGCATACGAGCGAGAAAAAGATCAAATATCGCAGACTCTTCGTGTCGTGGTTTATTGCTGGCCAAATGATCGAGGGCGGCGAACTGATACGCGTTCGATAGTAATTTGTAGCTATTGAGAGTTATTGCGCGGCGGGCGGCCGAATCAGTGCGAAATTGATGCGACGCTGCGCACCGTTGCACTGTTTGATTTTAATTTTCCTTGCAAACACCCGTTGTACTGGACGATCCTCTGTGAACTCAATAAAGTTCTCTTAGCGTATTCATGATTTGAAACTAGTTAAAATGTAGGATGTTCCATTGAACAGTTTCATTAAACTAAATTTGAAAGAAATTGTTTTAAAAAGAGGGGGTGGGAGCAGATATTTCTGAAGGCAGCGCGATTGCCGTCGAGTGGAAAATCACGAAGACGCGGGCGGCGCGGGTCCGGTGTTATTTTTTTCCAGTGTCGATCGCGTTGCGGAAAATAATGGTCGCGTCCGTCGCGTCGTAAAAAACGGGAGCGCGACGATACGCTTTCGAGCGGATCGCAGCCACTCGATGCGATACACGTTAGGGAGCAATGATTGCCGCTACTGCGAATCACCGCGACTGCCATTGTCACGTTCTAGAGTCCTTTAACATCCTCTTCAGAGCGGAAGGGTGCTTGGCATTATGTGAAGGCAGCCGCGTCGAGAGCACTCGAGGATTCGTTTGCTCGGAAAAAATTCATTTGCGGCCGTGCCACCCCTCCCCGCCCTCTCTCCCGCCGTTTCAACCCTCCACAAGTTTTCAAGCTTCGAACTCGTCAAGTTCGAGGGCTCCCGCCTAAATGCGACTCCGCGACGTCGACAAAGCTTGGAATATTAATAAAGAAAAAACCAGGGTACCAGCGGGAACAATGGGAGAGAATATGGAAACGTGTCTTGTCGACGGAAAAAGCTCTTTAATTGCTTTAATACACCCATTGCGCGTGCATTATTATCGTGGTTGTTTAATTATGTGACTTTTTGGTTGGACCGCAGGTTTCCCCGTGTAATTTAATTGTATTGTACTGTCTGCGACGGGTCACGTGGACGCCGAACTTGTCCTCGTGGATAACGTGACAACTTTTTTTATCTGCACGTTCACGTAATTTTAAATTGCTTTGTTTTTCAAATTGTATTCAACCTTAAATTGCCATTTGCATTTTTACAGTTTCAACGATTGTTCCGCGCTGGTTTATACGGTCCTATTTATTTTACGACGAAACAAATTCAGTTTGGCATCGAGCAAATTCACTTTACAACAAACAACGGTTCACCCGTGTAATTGTTCGAACATAATTTTCGATACTAAAATGTATGAATATTTATACTCGACTAAAAAGTACATGAATATTATATCAATTACTTTCGGCAATCTCCCGTTTCCAATTTTCTGATAATGAATATATATTGGCGAGAACAAGCAGAAATTTATTTACGGCCCGTTCGAAATATTCAACGAACACGGTGACTATGTTACGAGTCCGTGAAAAGTAGTTCGGAGTGTATATAGGGTTAAAACTCGATTCGACGAACGTTGGATTTTTTTTGGTCTGTTATCGAATTTACTGCGGCGTGGCGCACGGATTACATCGGCAGCGATAGACGGCGGTGGATACACTTCGCAGACGTGGCACGTAAGCAAAGCCGTGTACAAGAGAGGGCGAGAGCAGTTTCAC
The DNA here is from genome assembly GCA_916610235.2 of Lasioglossum morio. Taxonomy (NCBI): domain Eukaryota; kingdom Metazoa; phylum Arthropoda; class Insecta; order Hymenoptera; family Halictidae; genus Lasioglossum; species Lasioglossum morio. The sequence goes on along the minus strand of OU744325.1, from coordinate 11,986,660 downwards.
CCGGAGGGTCGCTTAATTAGAATTTAGTTAGACGAGGGAGGGTTCGCTCCGGCTGCGCTGGCGCCGCGTTAACTGTACAAGATTATTCCCAGATAAACTAATTAGGTATCCGAAATCTGTGGATTCGCGTACAGTCCGAGCAGAGACGCGGCGCCCCTGTCACGGCTCTGATAAAATCCCGTGGAACCCGGTGTTTCTCGATTTCACGATATCGGTCGACAATAACACCGCCGTTTAATCGCCCCTTTGCGCTCTTTTCACGCTCCCCGAGTAGATAACGTGGCACAATTAGCGCGAAAGCCGTTTTATTACGATTAATTATACCTCTTCGAGGATCCGTCGTTCGTCATAATTGGAGATCTTTGTCGAAACGAACATTCACGCGGTCGATAGAAGCTAAAAAGAAAGAGAAACAGAGAGAGGGTGAGAAGAAGAAGAAGATGGCGAGGGAAAAGACGAGAAGGAGGATAAAAACATGAGCAGAGTTCGTCGTACATTCCGGACGCGATTGGATCTTCATCCGATTCGAGTCTCTTTCTCGCAGCGCCACTCATTTCAATTAGGTTAGCGGCAATAAAGAAGAACCCCGTCTCTCTATCTCCCTTCTTCCGTGTCCCCTGACCGGCTCGGCGCGTCGTCTCGGGGAGAGGCAAAAATTTATCTCTCCCTTCCCTAATTTCTTTAATTAGTGCACGGAAGTCGTGGCAGCCACCGCCGCAGTGAGATACGGCATATCTAACCGAGCGAAACGTTTCCAACCCCTCGACGAGCAAAGCCACCCTCGAGCCTTTCCTGCGATTCACCCCGAGGCCCCCTTCCTCCCTTACTCCGCCATCGATCTCCTCACACCTTCGCCCCACGATTTTCCTCTTCCATCCCTCCGGACCCCTCGAAACCCGCTAACCCTCCCCCTCTCTATCCATCCCCTCTAGGCCAGGCTCTACCTCTTCCTGCCGCCAGTTTCCTCCTTCTACTTTACTCCCCTGCGTCGTCGATCCGGTTTCTCGACACTCCATCCCCTCCTAAGCCGCTCGGCGTGACTGGAGGTATCAATCTCACCCCCAGTTCTCGACCCCTGGAAACGCCGTGTTGCCACTTCATTACCTCGTGCACCATAGTGCCAAAGTGCGGGCTAGAGGACGAGGAGGGAAGGTACAGTCTACCCGGAAAATAAATCACAGGTACCGGGTGAACCTCCCCTTTTCTCTCTCTCTCTCTCTCTCTCTCTCTCTCTCTCTCTCTCTCTTTCTCTCTATTCCTCCATCCTCCCACCTTCTACTCTCTCTTTCTCTTTCCCTCTTTCGCTTCGAAATCCGGCCATCGCATCGCATCGCATCGCCTCGATTCGCTCTCCCGAGCTTTACGACAGACAATTCGTCGTCGGGAGTGCTCGCGGCCCCGATACGAACCGTGCATTATTCAGAGGAATTTTCGTTCGATATGGTATCGTCGGCGATCGGTATGCCGTGCACGACGGATACTTGTCGCGATAAAACACGCGCACCGGGAGGTATTGTAAAAGTAAATACACGGGGGAAGCGGGAGGACGCGCGTCACGGCGCATCGCATCGACGTCGCGTCGCGGCGCAGCGGAAGTTGCACGGAACGATGGAAATTTCATAGGAAAATATTGTCGCGGATCTATCGGGCTGCTGCTCGCGATTTACCAAGTGCGCCAACGATTTTCCTTTTTCAAAGGAGCGAACGCGCGTCGACTCGCCAATCCGCGGAACCTACCCCCGGATTATTAGGTGTACGGAAATATGTTCTGGCATTTTTCTCTTGTAAACTCGAAATCGTTTGTTTAAAGTTCCTGCAAACAGATCAATCGATTGTATCGATGGTTATCGGAAAGAACGCCGCATGTTACACGTTAGGTTGTTTAACAAAGTCCCGTTATATGTGTTAAAAAGTCCTTGGATAAAAATCGCCGGTAGATGACATGGTAAATATATTGATGAATAAAACATTATTTTTCATGAACTAATACATACTGCGAAGAAGATTGGTAAAAACGACGGCGCGAAACTGCGTCGGACGAACGGCACACTGGCATCTCGTTATAAAATGCTCGCATTTATAAAATATTCACCGAGTTATGCACTTCACGCGGGCTTTCCACTGTGCTTGCATTGCTGTTGATATTACGTTCGCGTATTTCATTACGTCATAATTTTACCCAACATTTCTGAACAGCCATACATCGTCTTGCGTTTCATGCAATTCGCATTGTTTAACGCCGGCTTGTTATGCTTCCAGCGGCGCGAGCATGACCAGGGGAACGTTTCGCCTTCGTCGAAACCCATTTTTTTCCTCTGTTATCGATACAAAAAGAGAAAACCAGGGGAGGGAAACGTGGGATCTGCGCCAATCGATTGTATTAATTCAACAGGATCGGGGCGATTTCAGTTTAATGTGCGTACAACTTCATGAAATTTAAAGACGCGATTCGAAACGGTCGAATTAGTCAATATTATCGGACCAAGGTTCGGATCGTTCTATTGGAACAGGCAACGCAATACATAATGCGCTTTTGCGCGTGGATTCGTGTGCTAAAAAACAGCGGTGCGAGAGATAGATAGAGAGAGTGAGAGAGAGTGAGGAGAGGAGAGGAGAGAAAGAGAGTGGAAAACACGAGGACGAAGCGTCGTTAAATCGCTCGAAGCGAATCTGGTTTGCCGGGTTTGCCGTGAATATATTTTTTTTGTGTCCACGGGTCTCTGACTCGCGTCATTACTAAATTAACGAGGCAAATTATTATCCGGAAAAACCCGACTGGAATATAATATTGCGGCGTAGCTCTACGTGTACTCCATTGAAACAAACTGTCTGCTCGCCCCCTCGTTTCCGCCCTAACTCTCTCTTCCGTCCCTCCGCTCCCTCTACCCTTTGGAATTGTTACGAGTATCTGCAAACATTGTCGCTCGAGTTTTTCTCCCTTCCAGACTAGAAATGAATTTTTATCGCGACTGTTCCCTCCGCGGTCTAGTCAAAATATTAGCGCTCCGACTGGTACAGGCTGTTCCAAACTTAATGGATTAAATTTCGCTGCTGTATTTTTTCCCGGGGAAGATAATCATACTTTTCATACGTTCCACCAGCGCGTCGCAATTTTCAAAACCAGATTTTTATATTTTTCGTACTCTTCGCACATCTTTCCGTTTCCAGCTTTGAAAAATCTGCACTGTGTCTCGGAACGTGCGTGTGAATCTCCACTAGCTTTTTGTCTTTGATAATACATGTATAGTCGCTAGTATACGACAGAATTAGAGTATATCTTTTATTTATTTTCAATCTAGAATGACTACAAATGAAAGAAAAATAAAAAAAAAAGTCGTACGAAGTGCCATCTCAATTACGTTTACAAATTATACACCCCTTCAGTACCAGGAATCGGCACAGGCCTTTCATTAAGGGTTCCATCTGCTAATAAAAGGTTTCTTATCTGACATTCGCCATTGAATAGCGCGCGCACACACGCGCGACGACTCCCCTCCGTGTCAGTGGTGCCGTCCGAGCACAAAGAGCAAAACGATCCCCGAAATTCTGCGATAGATCGCGATAACTCCGACAGCACCAATAATTCCCACGCGATAATAACACGGCCGACAATCTCAGCCAAAGAAATTACTGCGATACTTCGTACCCAGGGATTCAACCCCCTCCATCCACCCCTCGGGTTCTCAGTTTACTTTTTAATTAAAGTTCGTGTCGCTTATTAGTCGGGCGAGCGGCGAAGCCGGGTCCGGGGGCCGAGGGAGGAGGGAAGAGGGATCAACAAGGAACCGTTGCTTAATACCCCGTTCAGGAAAGTAATTTACCGTTAATTATCATTTGCTCGTGTCGGTTCCGAGGGTGTCGTCGATTTCGAGGGTTCGTTGCCTCTCGTCCTCGCAGACGTTCTACCACCACCCCTTGCCTCCGTCACGGCGCCTTTCGCCCACTTCCCACCCCCAACCCCCTCGCGACCACCCTTCCGACTTCGTGGGGACCGATTATGGCAGGGTGAAATTAATGAGTCAAGGCACGGAAAGGTTGCTGAGCGCTAAAGCTTCTCTCTGTCTACGCGGACGATCCCCCTTCGCGCGAGGTCAATCGTCGGGCAATTTGTCGTGCGCCGGCTATTTCCGGTTTTCAGGGAGCAGAACTTCTCGCCCCCTAATGTACCTACGATGGCCGACGAAATTGTAAGATACCCCGAACCATTAGCGGAATAAGGGCTCTATTTCGTGGCTATACAGTTCGGGGCAAAAAGATAGGGTACCTTATGAATTTGTTAGTTTTCACGTTATACATAGATAACATTCGTGGAATTTCTTGTACGTACAGTGACTCACGAAACTATTCAATAAATAAAATACAATAAAGCGCAATAAAATACACGTTACAACAGAGGGGCCACGAAGTGCGTGCTTGAGCATGGACAACGCCTCCCCAGTTACTTTAATGTTTATATTCCTTGGTAATCTCGCCGGTGTTTGCCGTTTCGCGTTCATTCCTCGCATCATTTTAATTAATTATTTTAATGAGCCGCGCGGTTAATGACCTTCCCGTGACTTTCAGTAACGCCGGTGCATTTTTCTCGAGAGGTAATTGATGCAGAGGGTTGATCGTCCGGTGGTATTCGCCGTCCACCAGGATTTTTATGCCGCCCCGATGAGTTTGTAGAAAGGGGTGCGCAGACGGTAATTACCGAATTATTTGTCTTTCGAGATACTGTGTATTTTGAGTGAAACGCGAAATCTGCTGAAGGGGCTGCGGATCTGCCTCGATTTAAGGGTTGATAAATTCGGTAACTATTCAGTCATCGATAATGTTAGACGCGTCTACGCGAATAATTATACAGCAATTTTTAGGGTTAAATAAGGGTTAAATCCCTTTTATCCTTCTATTGTTTCATGTTTCATCCACTAGAATCTAGGAGCGATTATTAGCGGTGGATAATATTCAATCGTTCTTCTTGGGGTTAAACAATAATTGATAGTAATATCTGAATAATACAAATAATGATGACATGATATTGTAGCTGGAAATTGCACATAGCTAATTTCGTTGTCAAATGAAATTATTCCACGTTTAATAAAACTCGTGTGCATTTACACTGTGTGTCCCGTCAAAATGTATTAATTTTACCTTATTGTGGTCGCGCCGAAAACAAATTGCGTTCGAAATCAAATTGAATATTCCATCGAAAAATGATCATTCGCGAATAACACACAATTCTCCTCGATACAAGCCGGATGCTCTGTCGCTTCGCTGTGTAAATACCGTGACAAAATATTTCCATCGGTATGCCTGAAAATGGCGTTCTCTGTGGATAGAAAACTGACCTGGGTCAGAAGTAACACGCCGGGATATAGCATAATAACCGTATTGGAACGGTGGAGAGTTAATGTCAACAGACATTCCTCATCGCATTATTCTAGATCAGACTACCTACCACCTCCGATAACATCATCTGCGGTTGTAGATAGAATTAACATCGCTCGGGAACTAAAATTAGTGCGATAATCCTAAATCCGGGCGTAGCACGCGGGGGTGGAAATCTGTGACCGCAAGTGGACTACCGCTCACCGAAAGTGGAGCGCTCGCATGCTCCCGGCTAACAGCAAATGATATTAATCTTTCCGCGACTGCAAATGGAGCAGCGCCCATTATTCCTTAGACATAATATCCGCGCCGTTATCGGGGGACCGGTGCACAAAAATGGGACGTTTTCGTGACGCGTGTTAATCATTATACACCGCGCACTAAATTAGGAGTGATATTTTTAATTTATTGTTTAATGTAATCTTGTTTCCTGATAATAAACCTTGCGTTCTATATGTATTTTCTTTTGCTGCTATTATTATGGGACAGAGGGAGTATAACTTTTACTTGTAGAAGTGAACAGTTTCATTCGACCCCTGATTTTTAAGCGTTCCTGCGGCCTCTGGGTCGCCCCTCTTCCGGTCTCGTTCACCTTACCCTACGGTCGAGGAACCCTCGGCGTTCCTCGCATCATCGTGATAAAAAAAAGAGCAAACGCGGGGCTAGGGAGGGCTAGCCGGTTTCGCCGGAGTCATCGTACGTACAAAATAGAAAGTGAATCTCTACCCCGTGTTCGAAACTCCCCCCACCGCCCCCCCTGGAGCCCATGGGAGAAGAAGTCCCTTGAAATTCAAATGCATAGCGCGACGAGTTCTCGTATCCATTACCTCGTTCAGCCCCCTAGGCCGCATCCGCAAACACGTGGCCCCTCTCGATATACACACACCCTTCGCGCTCTCTCCCTTCGCACACCCCCGCGGCCCCTGTGTCGGGCTCGAGGCAATCGCATTAAATCGGATGAGGGGTCGGAGTCATGTTTTCTTAATTCCATAGTGACGCCGTGTAAGCCGTAGGCACCCGTTGCCCGTATACTTTCCGCGATCGAAATCGCCGCTTCTCCACACCCGGCTCGCGTGTTCGAATGAATTTTTAATCCCGACCTTATGCCTTATCGTTGCATCGGTTTTATGGCTACCGCGAGGAACATATCGTGGATCATCATCCGTTCGCACGAGCCCGGGTAGTTTCAATTTTTTTCTTCCCATCCCATCCTCCCTTTTCTACCCATCACCGTTTTCATGCCGTCGGTCTTGTTAGACGATCGTTCCGTAATATCGTAAAATTCGCATGACGTTTCCCGAGGTCGATCGTGCTACGTGTACTCGTATTTTCACAGCTGGTCGGCCGTGCGGAAGGAACATTATTTTATTGGAATTCGCGCGGCGACAGTCGCACGATTGCTCGGATACCAGTGTTTTTCGGCAACTTTCTTCTTTGATAGTGTTTATTTATTCGATCGTGGCAGAAGTACGATTTTCAAATGAAACACAAGTGCGTACATTTTAACCCTGGCAAGACGAATGCTTCTGACGATTTCGTCGCAGCCATTGGAAAGACGTTCGATCGAGTCGCACATCTACATGTATAGTAGATGTATGCTCCTAACTGATCAAGAGCCGATTCAATCGATTCTTCCTTCTGTATCTATTTAAATATTTTAATATGTTGGTGTCAATCGATCGTCGGTGACCAGCCGATCGTCTGCTGCTGGTCGTCATTACGAACCGACAGATCGATTTGTCATTAACAACCGATATTCGACTGTAAAATAATAGTCTTTAACGAATTTCATAATGTAATGAACCGTTAATGAATAAACAACCATTTAAATAAACCTCCTATACTTCTAAAGAAGTAAAGGATTGCTTTCGTTCTATATTTGTGAAATAAATTCAAAAATTTCACCTCGGACACAAACGATCCAGTTTGCCCACGGAGGGTTTAAAGGACGCGACACGGTAACGGATGGAGCAGCGAACGATCGGGACCTGGAAGAACGTGCAGAAAGCGGCGCGCTCGGATTGAGGAGCGGTGACTTTTTCGAAGAGATCCGAAACACGGGAGACTCGACCACGGTGTAACGGACGGACACGATCAAAGGACTGAGGTGGATGACGACGAGGTCGACGACAACAACAACGAGCAGGACAACGAGGACGACGACGAGCAGGATGGATCGCCGACAGGGGATGATCGCGATTCACTCGGTTGACGTGGACGTCGATGGTGGGCGTGTCGGCCGTGGGATGGCAACGTGTCAATTTCGAGGAAACAGGTGCTCGACGCCTCTGTGACAGCATGTTCGAGTTCTGCGAGGGGGGGGAGGGGTGATCCGGCTAACGGGTCTCTCTCGCGCGTGGGATGAACTAGGACAAGGGATGACTGACGCGAGTGAGGTTTGGGGAGAGAGACAGAGAGAGAGAGACAGAGAGAGAGAGAGAGAGAGAGAGAGAGAGAGAGAGAGAGAGAGAGAAGTGGTTGGATGTATCGTGTGCAGCCAGCGATTCGGTGTGCCGGTGGGCTTTCGGTGTGCGTGGCAATCGCTGTACGTGTAAGTCCGCCGAGAACGATGGAAGGGAGTAACACGGGATCGCGTGTTGAACATACACACAGTTAACGCCGCGCTCGACGGGCTTGGACGGGGGTAATGTCGGCTTTTCGGATGTTGGCAAGGGTTGGTAATAGGCCACCGCCATCCCCTACCCATGTCCCACGCTTACGGTTTCTCGTTGCTACGTCGAACAGCAACCCCACTCCGCACGCCCGCGCGATTGTATCAACAGCCTCATCAGGCTCATCCCCGTTTCCAGCCGCCCCCGTTAGCCCCCCAAACGCCCCCGCGACCCGTCGCACCGCCCTCGACCCCTAACCTACTCTGCGCAACTAGCGCGACTCTCGACTGCCACCTACTACTATTGCACACACATAAACACACACACACACACACATACATATAGATACACATACACGGGAATACATACACCTTCAACCCCCCGGAATTTAACCTCCGTGAACACCGACAGTCAGCCAGTCAGCCAACCAGCAAACCAACTCCGTCGCGCGACGATTATTAATTACTGTCAAGCCGGCCGCCTTCGCGGACGAGGATCGCTGCATCGGCCCGGGAGTGGATAATAAACTCTGGCCCCGTTTCCGAGATAATACAGCCAACCTTCTTATAACACGATATTCTGGAAACCCGGTTGCGATGGAACACGAGGGAAAAATGCCGACAATCGTCCCGGAACACGATATTCCATTAGCTAGTTATAATTTCTACAGAGTGTTTCTGAAAATTATGTATTACCACCACCATACCGGGATTCTGCACCTTTGAATCGATGTATCCATCGATCGTTATTTGTTTAAAAATTTAACAAATCATTTAACACGGTTTCGGTGTAGGCAATTAAACGTATTAGCAGACATGTAATGTGTATTGGTATGAGCGCCGTAGTTAGAAATCTATTGGGGTTAGAAATCCCGACACCGTGAACGATTCGGCAGTCGCTCGGAAGTCGCTCCGTAGTCGTCATGAAAGAAAGTCAAGTTACATTATGTATTTCCTAGTTATATAAATAGTTATGTTATATTGATAAATATATTAAATAAAAGTTATTCTATACCACATTAAATTACAACATTCGGTACGATAGAAAATGAATTAACTGTGTTATAGAGGCTCCGCTGTGGCGACCAGCTTTTCGTGTCGCGACATATCCATATGCATTTTTAATCCTGCTCTGCACTGTTCAAATAATGACGAGAATGTTTAGTAGCGACGATTTTCTTATAGTTCCTCCAAACATGATATCATCTTGGCGGAAGCGAGGACGCGACTGGGTCAAACAGTTGTTATACGATCGGAATAATGGAGGTTCGATCGGGTCGAGAAAGACTACTACAACTCGATCGTAGAGCCTCCACTCGCCGATCTTCTGCTAGCTGCATTGTGTATACGATTGCACATTAATGCACATACAGTGACTCCCAGTAACATTCGCACGTTCTCAAAGAAACCATAACTTTCTAGATATTCGACTATACGATCTGAGCTTTTTTGAGAAGTTGGAGCAATTAGTTTACTACACGTTGTGAAAAGAAAAATTGCATTGTTAACCGTCTTGGACCCTCTGCGCTCAATAAGAGAAAGAAAAATTTAAGTGAAACGGGTTTTTATATGCATTTAGTTCATCCTTTATTTATTATATCATTTTATTTTGATTCCCCTCAGGGTTACAATTCTTAAACATCACTCCTCTTTCTTCCCTTTCGCTCCCTTTCACGTCGCTCTTAACCTATCCTTAATCTAACTTAACTTAATTACTATATACTAGCTTAACCTTAAACTTAAAAATAACTTATTTAATTATATATATATATATATAGAGAGAGAGAGAGAATTGTATTTACAAAAGCTAATGACTACCTTAACCCTTATTTTACAAACTACAATATAATAATATTTACATCCTTGCCCCCTCATTCATCCCCTAAAAAATCCCCCTCTTCCTAATACTGGACCTCCTCTTCCAGCCGCTTGACAATCCTTTCCACTTTCTCATTCATAGTCTCCCTCCTCCTCTCCACCATCCTCATCCATTCCTCTCCTCCTCCTTCATCATCCAATACCTCCCCCATTCTCTCTGTCCATCCACTTCCTTCCTCCGCTCTCATACATCCATTATTTATTTAATTCCTTATTTTTTAGTTAAAGACAAATATAAATTACAACAAATTTTGAGAGAGCCAATCAGGGAACTGTCCTTTGAAGTAAGTTTCAAATAAAACACTTAAAATAGCATGGAGTTGTTGGCAATAAAATTGAGAAATAATTCGGAGCGCAAAGGGTTAATAGTGTACGAATATTAGTGGGAGTCACTGTGTGTCTCATAGTTTCGTCACGAGGTGTAAGTATTTCGAAGATAGGGGCTGAACGGTTCCATAAAGTCTGTGGGATTAACCATGTCTAGATTAAGAGAGGGTCAACGGCGTTTCTTACCCGTCGGGTTTTACGATCGCAAGGAATCCCTCGCGGAGGAGCCGCGGGATCGTTAACGACATCGCGATACAATGATAAGTTCGCGGCTTATGCAAATGCCTGTAATTACAAGCGAGGAGTACCGCGCGCCGCCTGCTCGGTTATCGTTTCGCCGTTTAACTGGTCGATCCCGCGCGCGACAAATGAATACGTAATAGGCGAGGCGATGGCTGGTGGCCTCCACTCGCGGTAATTATCGCGGTCCGAGGTCCTGTTTATCGCGGCGGACGGAGCTTCTTCGAAAATGAATTTCCGGGGCGGGTGTACACGGCCATTAATTCGACGCGGGCTCCATTCCTCGCGGACTCGTGCGCGCGTAATTATGCAAATAGAAATACGGGGCACGAGGGTGTCCGCCGCGCCGATTGTTTCGCTCGAGACGATGCCCGCGGAGTCAGCCTGCTGCAACAAATGCCATTGACAGAAAGTTTTTTCAGTCTTAATGCACGAAATGTCTATATACGTACATGTATGCAGAGTAGGCCACGAATCAACTAGTAATTAAAAATTACTAATAGTTCGTTTGATTGTTAGTCATAACTACATGGCATTAGTTAGTTACAGTTCTAATTAATCGTTAGTTATTACCTATTAGTTATGATTGATCATTAGTAATAAGCAATAACTAACGATTACTTATCGACCTATCACAAAGGACCCCGCACTAAACCACGTGAAACGGGTCCTCGGCGAAAATGGCTGAATTTGAAATATGTGTAAGAGTACAGATGTTGAACTACAAATATTTATTTAACAAAAAGCACACAACTGAGAATAACAATATATATATATATATATATATATATGTAACTAAATAAACATAAACTCTGTAATTCGTGTAGTCGTAATTCGCGTTCGTATTCCTTTTCGTAATCTCTATATAAGCTCTTCTTAATTCTCTAATCGCTCTAAGTACGCTCTAAATAAGACGATAATTATTTTAATATTGTACTATACGATTTGAATTTTTTTTTTGGAAGCTAGAGTGATTAGTTTCATCACAGGATGTGAAAAGAAATGTTTTCAAATATTGCAATTGATCGGAATTGTTGAAAAAATACTAAAAGACATGGGACAGATTATTAAAGGGGCGTTTTATTAGCCGTCCCGGGTGTGGTTCAGGTTTTTAGTGGGTATGCCTCCCCCACCATCTGGGAGGAGAGTCCCACACTACCCCTTCCTGGGGTGTACATAATGTATTTTCCTCCACACCCGTAACAAAAAAAAAAGAGAAAAACCACCACCAGGTGAATTAGTATTACGAGACGGAACCCACCTATTAAGCATATTGTGCAAATGTTTAGTGCTCTCCCCTGAAGACGCTCTCCGCTCCATGATGGCCACGTTTCCTCGCGAAACTGGTGTCCGAGGTTGGCCATTGCGGAACATAATGGAAGTCGGAAAAACAGAGGGTCTTGCGGGGGTTTAACGATCGTGTTGAGGTCACTCGATAAAAATAAAGCGTGTCGGCCCGGCTCTCTAAAATTAATGACGTGTGGACGCGGAATATGCCAACGGGCTATGAAACTTTTATGGGGGAGTAAACCTGGATATATTCGAGGCCCGACTCGAGAGCCTGTGGATTGTGTGGAAGAAAGACGCCGTGGAAGGATAGTCGCGAATCCAACAACCATCACGAGGCGTGTTCGAATGTCTTCTTCACCGTTCTTCTGCCTCCGCCACCACGGAGGTCGTCTTTCTATCGCAAAGCCAGCCAGCAACACCTGAAGGAACTCGGGCTGGCTGTTATTGAAAGACGGTTCGATATCTTGGTATCGCATACCCTCGACCGAAGGAGATGAAAACGTGGTAAATTAGCTGTCTTCCGTTCTTTGTAAAAATTTCGAATGACAGCTATTTTGTTTTCAGTGTCGATGTCGAGCGTCTCCTTTGAAACTGCCAGGACTGTCACGTGCGATCAGAAGATTTGCAATCGCGACAGATCATGATGAGGTCGCGCAAACGAAGGGACAGATTCAACAAGGGTAGCGTTATTTGTGCTTGCTCCCCTTGCGGTTGCAGAACAGATGTAGATACAGTTGTGTGCAGTCATACAGGGTCCCTCGGATGGTTTATCGAGGGCAACGATTGCCAGAGATACTGGCGAGAATTCCGATCTGCTCTAAAACGATTACGTAACGAGGTATAAACGTTTAAACATGGGGACACTGGAATACAATTAGCACGAAATGATTCGTCTTGAAAAAGGTACTTTGTACTTCTACCGAGATTAGTCTTGCTAATTAAAAGCTTCGTTACGAGAACGAAGCTCTTTAAAAGAAAGATGACACAGGGGCACGGGCAATCGGGGATGCGATTCAAAATTCGAACCGTATTCCGGTACGCGACTACCGGCTCGTAAATTCCGCCCTCCTCCCGGCCCGTCGAAGTTCTTTCGACGTCCGAATTTTCCGCGACGTCGAATATTATCCCCGCCGTTAGTATTCCCGTGCTATTGGCAGACTGCCGTATGTCTCCTCCCGTTTGGATAGGATCACGGCCGTAAAACATCTATAAAGTGCGGCGCGTCTCTCTTTCCACGAATATCAGCGCACGGCCAAGGACGTTCTTTGGACGTCCCTTAAACCGGAAACGAGTGGGACGCCATTGGTACGCGGTCCAGCCCGGTCCGGTCCGGCGAACGCGATAAATCAATCCGGCAGACCATAATCAACGTCGCCGGTGGGTTAGCTTTAATCGTTGATACACGATTATCTGACTCTCTGATTCACTCTCCGTCTGTCCCTCCCGACGCCACTTGCTTCTATTTTATTGCTCCCCTGTCGCCTTTCATCTCCGTGTTCTTTGTTTCTGCAACGCGCGCGCGAGACGAGTGAAATATTTACTGCGGCAGCGCGGCGCTTGTAAAAACCACCGTTCGAAGTTCTTAATAAATCGAGTGCCAAGTCTTTTAATTGCTTCTGATTCAAGCGGCCGCCCATTTTTATACTCGATAGCCGGTTACGATCATTCCGGACCGCGTAATTTAATAACTGTACTGTAATAACTTAACAATCATCGGTTGTAATAATATTTCGAATTGTAGTAGTTTACTAAACACTGATTCGATCGCAGAAACGCACCAACTTGTAACGTCGAGTATCGTTAATTCTCGGATATGCATTAAATATTGCCAGAAGCTTCTTTTCTTGTCAGGGCATTCTTGTTCGGAAACGATTAGTATGATCCTCCGTACAGTCCTGCGTTTTGCCAATCACTAATGGTAACGGTGGATAGGAAAGATGCGGTGACCCGGTGATTTGGTGCGAACGGTAAGTCTGCTGGTGCCCGGCCACAAGTGATTATGTCGGCGGTGGCGAGATCGGCAGACGCGGGCTCACGCATCACGCAAAACGGAAATGGAACATCATTGACGATCAGTCAGCCGGAAAGCGTTATCGACGGGCCCGTCACGATCCATAACTGTGGCCCGGGGCGCCGAAAGATGGTTTCGCACATCTCGTTCGACCGAGATGAAGATAAGACGTATTCCCCGACACGGAGCTTTCGAGGCGGCCGGGCCTGGCTGCGGGATAACGTCTCGCAGATTGCCATCGTGCGGAATAGTCGCGTGGGCGTCGGCTGCACGAGATTTTTACGCTGTCGCTCGCCTCCAGCCGACCTATTCCCCTCCTGCCGTGACCCGGCGAGGGCGGCAAACAACTTTCGATATCGGCGTAACGAAGTGAAATAAATCGCGACTCGGAAAGCAATAAAAATCAACGGAGCACCGGGGCTCGATCGGGCTCCGATCACGAACGGTCCATGATTTATCGAGGCGACGGGGACGAGTGGAGAGAATCGGGGCTGGCGAACTATCCACCCCCGAGTGACGGGGAAAGACGTCTGCCAGTTCAGAAGGGGAGAGCGAAAGAGGGAGAGAGGAAGAGAGAGAGAGAGAGACAGAGAGAGAGAGAGAGAGAGAGAGAGAGGGAGAGAGAGAAGCGATCGAGAAAAGAGGATCACGACCAGCAGGGTTCCTCGGAAGCGGAGACAGGGCGGGCACGAGTAAAGGCGAGGCGTTCTGAAAACTTAATTACCTGTGTAGGGTCTACCAATTAATTTTCCCCGATTTTCCAACCCTCCGGCATCGTCGATCCACTAACGCATAGCTACCGCCACCAACAGTACCCGTTCCCCTATCGGCCGTGTAATTCCGTCGGCATTATTCTCAGCACGTCTGCCGACGGTCGTAGCCTCTTTCTCTCTCCCTCGATCCTCTCTTCTTTCCTCTCGTGCAAGTTCCTCTTTTTCTGTTCTCTCGTCCTCTCTTGCTCGTGCTCGGTTTCTCTTGCTCCTCGGCTCCCTCGCCCCTATATTTTCTACCCCCTGTTCGCTAAAGGCGGGACCTTTGTTCCTCATTTACTTTTTATCACGACGGCAGCAGGCAACTTCGGCCATTCCGCAATCCCCACCATACCCGGTCGTTCGCCTCTCTTTCGCTCCTCTCTAAACCAACGTTCCCTTTTTTCTCACTTTCTTCCCCATCCCCTCTTTCTCTCTTCGGGCTTACCGTCTCCTCCACCTACCCCACAACCCTACGGCTCACCCCCGCGCCTCTCTCAGTCTTCTCTTTTTTCCCCTCTTCTCTTTTTTAATCTCACACCACTTCGGCGCCACTCACCCCTGGCACTCCGGTGTACCTTCTGATCTCTCCCCGACAAGCCTCCCAGGCACATGTTCCCTCGAACCTTGTACGCGTAATCGTGTGGATGCTCCAAACAGTCGCAGCCGTCCACACACGCGTGGCGTGGCTGCGAACAACCCGATGAGCGTTGGTCTCATCCTCTGTATCTTCGCGTAGGTTTGTTCCTATGTGTGTATGTATGGGCGTGTGTGTGTGTGTGTGTGTGTGGAGGATAGAGGGGTGCGTACGTGCGTACGGCTCGTGTCTCCCTGTGTGGGAGCGACGGCGAACGGCGGCTTCATCACCATTCCGCTCGTCCCTTTGCCGGGGCCGAGCTTCATTTCGCCGAGATCTCCGGGGATTTCAGAGATCGCGCGTTCTCCTTCGGGAATATTACGAGATTGCGAGAGGACCGCGCGCGTCGCGTGCTCCGGCGACATCTTCTCCCACAGGCTGTTCCCAGCATCCGTCCCCTCTTCGCGTCTCCCCTCGTTCTCGCTCTCGATACGGTTTCCGCCGCTCTTGACAGATACGACGAAAAATAACAAGGACAGTCTCCCGTGTATTACGCCCCGTTGGATAGGATCGTTCGCCGCGCTACAAACGACAGGATATCGAATCGCGCTTATCGAAATTCCGAGGGGACGGAGGGACTTCTTGGCGTCTGTTTTTCGATACTCGCCTCTGATGGGATTGATCATTCGTTTCGACCTTTTTCGATGGACCGCGTTTTTGGTGCAGCCGGTCGAGCATCTACAACGTGTCAATGTCTTGTTAGAAATAATCCAGTAGATAATGCCACAGTCTGCATTGTTATAAATAAATGCTCGTGGTAAACACTCGAGTGCAACGGAGTGGAAGTTGGTATTGGCAGAACATTACGATTGCCCCAAAGCCTTTGATAACTATTATATTTGGTGATTGCATGTGCTCGATTTTCATAGATGATGGAAACTGTACTGCACGGTGGAGTGTAAGAAAAATTATATTCTAATTGTAGGAAAGAATGGTGATTATATAATTGATTGATAAAGTTGTATTCTTTAACCCTGATAGTACACGCTGATTTATTTATTTGATCAGCTGAAAACGTATATTTTGTAACAAGTTTAACACTGTATATTTCCACCAAAAGAATGAGGCGTTATAATAGATACAGTATGGAACAAAGCACATAATTTTGTGCTATTTATTTTCTAGCGCTGTCACGCCTGTTTTTCGCGTTTCGTACATATAATACGACGCGTCGTCGTCTGCAAACTTTCGCGTGTTTACGCGACAATGGCAGACATTGTGACGTCACGATTAAATGTATATTCTGGTGTCGCGTATATTTTCCCTCGGCGAGGAGAAAGTGACACGTTTTGCTTACTAGATCCGTGCCCGCGCTTTATCTGAAGCCATTTGTTACTGGAAATATATGTGTGCCCCGTGGATACAAGGTACGTGTTTACCCATTCATGGGGGAGCTAATGCAAGTATATTACCGACATAATTTCCATGTAGCTCTATCTAATTCGGAAACCGTGGCACCGACAATCTACAAGTTATCCGTATTATTGCATTCCCTTGGATAAATATCTCGAATACGCGACGGCATTTTACATCTTTCCTGCTATTTCTGTCGACTTCGCGACCCGCTTGCAATTCTGCCACGATATTTTCACTTCATCACGCTTCCAGTCTCGGTAAATATTGAAACGAATACATTGCCTAGCGAAAGTTTTATATCACGCGCCATTTGATTTCGATGCGCGTACATTCTCGACTGTGCAGGAGAAATAAAAGATAAGTGATTACACGGAGTGACGAAAGACGCGTTAGATCCGCGAATATTAATCTATTATGGTACGGTCGCAAGCACAGGCGACTTCTGTACAGTTACGCGCGTTGTCATATTGATACGGCACTTTACACGAATGCATTAATTAATTATTTTAGTACAGATTAATAACAATTTACAGGGAAAAATTTTAACGTTCTGCCACGTTTATTACATTTAATCAGCAAACCTTCGCATGAATATTATCGCGCGATGATATGTTTAATCATCGTGCCGTGTGCACGTCAATTTAATCCGAAAATGATATTTAACTTTTAGTATTTCATTATGTTGTATAAATGTTTAAATAAATGTTGCATGACTACTCTTTATGCATCGCAGTCTAGCGATGGATTAACACGTTTCTCTAATTGGTTTTCAATTCTGACGCTACGCCGTTTCACGGTGGAGAGCGCCAGCCCGGTTGTTCTGTGAACACAATGCGAGAATTAAACAACTTGGTTCGTCGAATAACAATTTTAAATCGAAGAGACGAATAAAATTGTTTTCGAAAAATTGATTTAGTAAAAAACACTTCAACGTTTATGAAATAAAGTGCGATCGTATAATTAATTCGTACGTCGTGTCAGCGCGCTTGATAAAACGGTGTACCGAACTGTTTAACAAAAATATTAAAAAAACGTTCTCGGCGGAAGACAGAGAAAGACAGGACTTCGAATTTTTTTCAGCGATATTACGGATTCGCGGATGTAAAAAATAACTGTCGCTGCAAGCGTTTTATCGAGGCCAAGTTTCGCTGAATCGACACGCGATTCGCTGCCGATAAGCTTTGAATTATTATAGATGCGATCCTTCGGGCAGAAGTGATTAAATGAAGAGGAACGGAATCGAAACACGGCTCTTCGACAGCCCCGTTCCGATATCATTCGCTTGAAACCGCGAAACATTTTCCGCTCATCGATTAAACCGAGGATCCACTCGTTAATTACCGTCCAAATAATTCCCGTTATGATTAATACTCTCCGACTCCATTGCGGACAAAGACTGTTCCCACTTGATTTCGGTTTTCATCGGAACTTCTCCATTAGCCACAATGAAGACGCACGGCCGATAACTCATTGTCACCGGCTGGCAATATGATGTCCGATCGGCTCCAGACAGAGACACATTGGTCACCGATTGTACCCGAAGCCACTTATCTACGCCTATAAATTATTAACGAATCAAGTAGAAACTTGTCACGAACGTTATATAGGCATTCGACGAAATAATTGAAACTCGCCACACACTTTCCTCGATTTCACTTTAAACTTCAAATCGTCAAATTATTGCTGCGAATTTCCATATCAGTTCAGATTAATAAACACAATTAACCCATTTGCAGCGTTAGCGTATACATACGCACAATTTTCCTGGTCACAGTAATTTTTGTACTTCACCCACCTCCGTTCCTCGTGTCAATTTAACACAGCTTTCCCAAAATAAGTTATACTGCTCTGTTATTTGTATGTAAATTTGTCCGTTACTTGGTGACTTCTATTTTTTTAAAATGCCAAACGTATACCCGCAAAA
This sequence comes from Lasioglossum morio, assembly GCA_916610235.2. Taxonomy (NCBI): domain Eukaryota; kingdom Metazoa; phylum Arthropoda; class Insecta; order Hymenoptera; family Halictidae; genus Lasioglossum; species Lasioglossum morio. Next base: position 11,968,267 of record OU744325.1, on the reverse strand, counting down.
ACCTAGATGTAAATGTTAACTCATCAATTTGAATGAAAAAAAACATCGATAAGTAACTGTTTTTTGACTTGTTATTTTATCGATGTTTTTTTTATCATTGTGTCAATTCGACACCGAGGGACACGAGGGTTAAATATAATGAAAACAATTTGGTTGGCAACTCGCGTTTCACCCACTCGTGCCGATCGTCATTTCGACTGGTGACGCATGCATTACACGTCGAGTTCTTTTCAGAACTGTTTTATTTCAACGATATTTCATCCAACTAATATCTTCATAAACGCGTATAGATCCGCAGTCTATCCGATCAGCATATCTTTGGAGGAATCTCGTGCGGGCGGAACGAAGAAGGGTAGGAAACGGATTGATCGTAACGAGGGGTTGAACCCGAGAGTTCGCATATTCGTTCCCATCGTGGTCGTAACATCTCCCCTAGTCAGCGTCGCAGGTCAGCGTGTAACGTCCCCCTAAATATCAAACGATAATCGCTAATTCGATCAAAGCTGGCTCGGGTGTCTCGGTAGTGGGTTACGGGTGTCTGTTTGAAGGGGGGTTGGAATCGTGTGGCGGGGCTCGAAGGAGGTTAAACGCGAAAACAAGCGTATCCAGGCGCGAGGGTGCTCGACGCGCTATCGCTAATACCTGGCTCGGTGTCGCGTCGCGTTCGATGGGCATCGAGGTGTTGGTGTCAGGTTCGATGTTGGTGGTGCGACGATGCAGGCAAACTGGGTAGGATGGTATGTGGTCGCGCCGGTGCCGTATTACGTCTCTGTATCCCTGCGACCCTCCCATGGCCCCCGCACAGTCTTGCTCGCTCGTACCCTGCTGAAAGTTTCAGTAATTACTGTAATTAGTCCAATTAACAGCCTCGCTCGGCGGCCCCTCTGGCTCTCTTTGACCCCACCTTTCCTCATATCTTCTCCACCTATTCCACTATAGAGCCGCGTGAACGACAACCAACCCCAGAGCCAGCCGGTTTGCTGTGTTTGCCCGACTATGCGGCTTTCGAGCCAACCGCTCCGCGTTACCACGATACACTCTCTTATTCGCTCTCTCTTTCTCTCTCTCTCTCTCTCTCTCTCTCTCTCTCTTATTCGCTCTCTCTTTCTCTCTCTCTCTCTCTCTCTCACCCTCCCCTTTCTCTTTCTCTCTCTCTCTCTCCCTTCGTGTTTCATCGCAAGCATGTGTACGTTCAGCCGTATTACAGAGGCGCTCGTACGGATACACGCGTATCCGCCGCGATTCTCCGACTTCGAATGCACAGAGTAACGCGGCAACGCGAGGGTGGTAACTCGCGCCACTCGTAATCCAACCAGCGACTGCCTGCCAGCGACCCTAGATACACAGTACGCCCTTGTGTTCTCGCGAGAACACCGTAACTGATACGCCTTATGTCGCAATTTTGAGTGGTCGACCTCGCGGCATGATTGCACATGGATTCTGATTACTGCGTTCTACACCCCGCGACAAAACTGCAAGACACGTCAGAAAATTAATGAAAAGTGGATACCAGCAAGCATTACCCTCTTCCTTCGTTCCATTCTCGTGATCTGTAGATCATGACTATACAAGGGTCTACTATGGGAAAAAAATATCGCCAGTATTTCTGTAATCGTAACGATAAACTCTGATATTCGTACGGCAATTTCTGTAGAGATTTCATAGTCGCTATAAATCACGTAAGATCGGACACTACAATTTAACTGCCTCGCTTACTCGTATAAATATTACAAGCGATTCTAAATGCAAATGTACTTACGGAAACGGAGACATTAATCATATATTATGGCAATGCAAGCTTTATGAGATTCAAAGGACAAAACTCATTAATTTACAAGAGATAAGATTATACTCTTAAGCACAGAAATTTTAATCGCCAAATTTAACATTGTAAGTTGCTTGCATATATATATTTTTTAACTTTATTTTAAAACTTAAGCATTGCTCTTATAAATTTATTGAGAACCAACGAACGCTTGCATACTTACACATGAATTATACATATACGTGTCATGTATAAATCTCTACCGAGATATTTCCTCAGCAAGGAGAAAAAATAAAGGACGTTTAAATGATTGAGAATCGCCTGTTCCATTACGGTAATATAAGCAGACTCATGCATATTTAAAATTATGGCAATTTATTCTTTATATTTAATGAAGTGTATCGTATACGGTGCGGTCTAAAGTAGGTGTAAATGAGTGTTAATACATATACATATTGTTTGACCATGGTCATTCAAAATGACGGGTACTGTAATTATCAGCAATTTTAAGTAATGCTAAATACTTGCTTGTCGTACGTCACTGCGGTTAAGAGAAAAACAAGTGCTTGAAATTAATTGAATATATTAAAAGTAAAGTATTTATCGATGGCGATTAGAAAGTTCCAAAATTCTGAATCTATTTGCTGAGAACGTAATTTCGTGTGGTTCACCAGAATAAATGAACGATGTCGGTATTCGTTTCTGCTCGTCGTGACACAAAAGACCTGCGAGCTCGACGAACATACATATGAGTGGATGAAAATTTTCGCGAGCACAACAAGGGAAGCGATCCGGGAATAGACCGATCGGATTAATTGACCGCGTTAATTTTGCAAGTGGCCGTGTCGATATTTACGATTTCAATAAGGATCGTAATCCCGTCTCGTTGCGAGGCGACGGACCGTGCGCGGCGCAACGCGGATTATCGCGTAGGCGCTTATTGAAATTTAATATCGGCTGGTCTGGCGATGAAATCGATCGCGGTAACGCGATAGTTTGCCGCGAAATTGCAAAATCGCGGGAACGCCCCCGGCGACCCACGGAAAAACCGAATGTCCGAGCAGCGCGGTGCTAACCAAACCCGGTAAAACGTTAATGCGACACGAGAAGCGGAACGTTGTAAATCTGAAAATCGTCATCCGTTGCACGTTGACGAGATAAAGAGGTTCTCGCACACCCACACCGGCTTCAACTATTTCCAACATTTTTCCACTGGTTATTCTAATTGCAATGCGCATCTAAATTCGTGATCCGTGTCCAACAACTATGTACAGTGTGATCGGTAACTGGTCTGATAAATCGCCTGAACAGAACACGACAAGCCACGTTGTTAAGGATTTTCTGAAGATACAATGGGAGACAAACATACAAGAAATTCGAAATCCATCAATATATTGGCAATGAAAGCCATTCATGAGTATATTTTGCATTAAAAAAAAATAGATTAATTTAAAAAGCTTTCGTTGAACTAGTGAATTTCATGTTATATTTATTTTTTAATCAAATTGACTTCATATTATAAAAAATTGCAAGTGACTTGCGGTGATTGTACCCCCTGATTTGAACTTCAAGATAATAAATTTGTGATGTTCAATATATATATACAAGTCGGCAATAAAAAGTTAAAAATAAATACTTAAATAAATTAAACATACTTCAGAAAGCAATATTAATGGTTATTATTGAAAATAAACATGTGAACTGTTGCGTGCAACGTTTAAGATCAAATTTCGCGGATCGCGCGGTGGAACGGTCGTTAAAAAAAAATTCGGGAACAAACGTTGGTGATCCTCTTTGAAACTGTCATCGCGGCCTGTTTCCGAATCACTGTACCGGCGAGTCGACGCGACTCGACGGATCGATTCATGCCGCTCTCCGCCGTAGCGATAATACCATAAATATGTAACGCCGCGCGCGAGTGTAATAGTATTATCACTGTAAATAACGCAATTGCGTACAGCCTCTCCCCCTTCGACTGCCCCCGTCTCCCGTTCAGCCCCTCATCGACCCCCGCCGCTCGTCCTCCGGCCCCGCTGGCCCCCGTTGTTAATTAAATTGTTCGCATTGAAATGCAGAATACGCTGCAAACAGTTATTACCCCGGAAGTCTTTGACGGTCTCGCTCGATGAAATTACGTAAGTGATAATGCAATTATCTAACGATTTTAGCAATATACAGCTGCGCCAATTACTCACCGCGTATATATTTGCGGGCGATTATGATCGCTAAATTTAAGCAACGCCCCGGCAACGGCAAACAGATATTTTCCCGGCGTTCTTCGGCCATTATCTGGACAGTCCGCGATCATCTGTCAACTCTCGACCTCCTGGTCACGGACAGAAATATGATTAGCGAATGTAAAAATTCTTTTATTAGAATTTGATAGAAAGGGATAAATTTAGTTAGAAAAATGAGCGACGGATAAGGGATAATATTGGAAATGGGTGTTAATAAATCCAACTACAGCAAAGTCGCGATGATCCATGAAAATCTCCACGATCACTGTAATTTCGCCTACCCAAGATACGACACCGCAACAATTCTTGGATTTTGAACTTCTTCCGGAACTACATATTTTGTTTCAATAAGTTCATTGTGCTGGTAACTTGTTGGTAGTACAACAGTTAATATAGGTAATGAAACTAATACTTCCAATAATTGCGGGCCCTTGTGCAATATAACCATTTTTCTAAATCAACAGTAAGGAACACGAGAGACAAACAGAAATCTATTTCTTCTGTCAACAGCGTTGATAAATTGAAAACGTTATAGCAATGATCTGAAATTCCCTTAATGGTTTTACTGAATCGTGTTTGACCTATTGAATTTTATCATAAATTCAGAAAATTCATTATTTACTGATGTGGTGAACACACAATTTAGACGAGATATTTGATTGGAGAATAAATGGATTTTCATCACGTTTTATTTCATTTGGACTCCATACGGTTTTTTTATTCCCGTAGGTTATGTTATTTGAACATTTAAATAAACCGTTCAAAGTGGAATCGTGCATGACTGTTCGAAAACAACATTCTTTTTAAGTTCAATACAAAACAAGTTTCAAAGTTATTTAAGCGTTATCTGCACCATCGCAGATTATCGATCAATCTGGTTTACATTCGATTTTATTCGGTTAGGGGTCGGAGGTTGAAAATAAACCTCGAAACGAGATTTGCCCTCACGTGTTCGTCCATTTAGCACATTTTTTATTGACCCTGATTAACATTCGTTATATTTTGCACGTTCTGTTTCTGGCAAAATCGTCATTTAATTACGCAGTTTCTGACGATGAAATAAAATGAACGTCCGTTACATAAGGAACAACAGAATGACCAGTTGCGTCTTCAAAAACTGCATTTCATAAATTCTGTCTAGTTCTCATTTACGGAGTTGATCAATTTGGCAAATGAGCTGTTTTCGCAAACGCAGAAAACGCTTTACTCACACCACATCGCAAAACCGTGAAACAATACCTCCCAAACAGCGAGATCCACGGAAAAAGAAGAAAACCGAATGGCGCTGCGTACAATCGCGAGACCATAGGGAGGGAAATCGCATTGAAACGACGGACTTCGGATAAGAAAGGTTCAGTGGTCTCCGCAGAGCAGGGGCCTGTAAAAGTTCCACCACCAATTACGCCGTTTCTCATAAACTCAATTTTCGTCTGAACGAACGTCCCTATTCATCGCGCTCCTCGTGTCCACTGTCTCGAAGTCGTTTTCGTGAAAAGGAGCCGAAGGGGCGGCAGGGGGAGGGTGAAAGGAGTCGGGAAAAATTCACGGGTGGGAGAAAGAGGGAATGCGAAGTGCCAAATTAACGGCAACTGTTTGTTAGACCGCGGCGCGGCGTTCCGGTGTCCCCTTAAAAAAATTTGCCTCCGATTATTTCTGCGGAGCCACCCCGTAGGTAGCGCAGCAGGGTATTGTGCGCGGCGTGGCGCTTGGAAAGCGTGACGCGGGTGCGGAGGGAAAAGGGGGTGAGAATGAGAAGCGTGGGCGTCGGGGATGGCGGGGCAGAGTGTAGCGCGGAGAAGAAGAACGAGAGGGACGAGGAGGAGAAGGAAGGGTAGGAGGGTGGAGGAGGAGGAGGTCCGTAGAAGTGGATGAGGTCGCGTTGCCATTAACACCTCCGCCGGTGGCGCAGTGTACTTCAAACAAATTAAGTGCGGCCGTAATTGCGTTACGGCCGCGACGCCGAGGAGTCTCTCTTTCGAGTCTCGGCAACCGCCCCATCCCCTCGATATGACGCCGGTGATAAACAAGGCTGCCTGCTCGAGAAAGGGAGGCGCCGCCAGCAAGGATGAAAGGTTGCACCAAGGTGGAATTTGCCGCGGTGCAAGCCTTTGAATGTTGAAACGGCTTCGCGGCTATTTCTGTCGAGCGAACAGCCATCGCCCGTCTTCTTCCTCTTCCTCCCCCTCTACAAACTGCTACCCCTTTCCTCTTCCATCTCTTCGCCCCTCGCCCGCACAACCTGCTTTCCACTCACCCACGCTTTCAACAAATTCACTTATTCCGTGCGGCACGGTTGTTTACTCGCTCTCCGCGGATCCGAACGCGAGAATAGTTTTTATTCCCCCGGAACGAAAACGCGCGACGGAGAGACAGAAAAGGGCGGTGACGGGGTGGTGGCGGGTGGGTGGGTGGGAGAGTTTCCGTGGTGAACTTTGAAAATCCGCGACGATTCGCGTGCTCGATTCGCTCACGGAATTCCTCTTTTGTACGCGTGTCGCTTTCACTCGGTTTCATTATCGCGCGCCAGATAGGAGGGTGGATTTAATAATCGGACGGTTTAATTTGAATTTAGAACGGAAGAGTTTGAAGGCTTAAGTGGCGAGCGCGAGCCCGGCCTCCGTTGAATCGCTAATTCAATTTTAATTTGAATTTCGGAATTAAAAATCTCGCAGAGGAACGGGCCGCGGCGCGATCCGCCGCTGTTTTTAATTTGCGACCTAGGGGATGGGCAGAGAGAGGATTGCCCGGATTTTTCAGGTGAACATTCGCGCGGAACGAACCGCGCCGCGGATTCTTTCGAGACGTTATCCGAGTTCAGTCGCTTCTTGAATATTGTGCTTTCCCCGTGCCGTGTGCGGATCCTACTCTTTAAACTCTGGTTTTCAAGCTATGCAAGCGAGGCTCGTAGATGCTTGCGGGTTCTTGCTGGGATATTATACTTGAAAGTATGTTCGACGCGTATTCCTCCATTTCGCAAAATTCAGGTCGCAGCAAGAACACGTTATATATTATTTTTATTTTGCATAAAGATCCGCTGTCTACTTCTGAATATGCAATAGTTCATTATTAAAATCACTAATACATTCGACGATAGTCGAGAATCGAGAATCGTACAAATCCAAATACCTGTCGATCAGTTTACAGAAATATTGGAAGGAGTTTCGTTGCCCGGAATAGTCACTTTTTTGACAGAACGCCACTAAATCCTCAAATCGAGACCACAGCGCGGCGGTTTTTGAAGGTATCGCGGTTCGAAATTACGGGATCCAGTTTCGCTGGGAAACAGCGCCCTAAAGCCGAGCCGGTGTGGGATCGCGGGTCGCGATAACGTTCGGGCACACAACACGACGGGTTTCGGGTTGAGGAAAGGCTAACGTTCAGCCGGCCGGAACGGCTACGCGAGTGTCGGAAACGCGGTCGATCACGGGTTACGAGCTGTAAGTTTACGCGAGGGAGCGGATTTATCGCAAGCGATCGCCGCGCGGCGTAAAACGCAACCCTCCGATATCGGCGGCCCGCGGCCCGAGTCCGAGAGGAACTTTCCTACATACAGCTCCTCGATTTCAATGATTTTTCGATACGTTATAAACCTCAACATTGTGAACAATTTTTTTCTTTGGCGTGTTGGTAACGATCTCGCTTATTTTCCGAAATATTCACGAATAACTGTACCGAGTATAAAATGCGACTAGTGGATGTTATTTTATAAAATTACAAGCATGCATTTATTTCGATTTCTCGCAATTTTGCAATAATATGTGCTTGAATGAAGAAATTCATTTCATTCATAATCTGTTGAGATTTACGATGTATCGAAAAATCATCGAGATAGGAGGGTAGGTAGCTGTTCTGCAGTTTCACCCAGGGTCCGGGACCCGGGCGTAAAATACGTTCGGTCCAATTCTCGGCGCGCGTGAATTCGCGATGGCAGCTCATTTCGAATTCCCCGAATACGCGGGGGCATTCGAGGGGAACGCGAAAGAAAGGTCGAATGGGCTGGATGACGGCCGAGGGTGGAGATGAAGCGAGAAAGAAGAAGAAGGAGAGAAAATGAGGGAGAGAGAGAGAGAGAGAGAGAGAGAGAGAGAGGTGCAGAAGAAAAAGAGGAGGGTTAAAGGAGAGCAAGAGAAAGGGAGACATAAGGATCCAGGGATATAAGAAGAAATCCGCGAAGCTCGCTCGTATATTTTAATCAGGGCCCTCTGGCTTCGCCATCCTCCGGCTTCCCTCTTTTCTTTATCTCCGTCTCATCTCTCTCCTCCCTCCCTCCCTGCCTCTCCGAACACCCTTTCTCTCTCCCTCCCCCGAGCCCCACCCCACCCCCCGATGCTCCCGCCGCTCCCTTTGTCGAATTGCTCCGCCCGTAGAGACTTATAAAAGGGGAAGAGAGCGGTAGTAGCGTGGAAGAAAAAACGCGGGCTCACCGGCCGGATGAAAAGAGCTGAATAACTCCGGGATAAAAGCCGAATAAATCTTTTTATTATGCTCCGTACCCGTGTCTGTTCGAGCCTAACCCAACCATCTCGCCCCGGGGCTCGTTCACACGTCTCTCTTCCCCTTTCTTTCCCCACCCGTCTCTCCTCTCACTCTCCTCTCTTTTTCCACTATCTTGCTCCTTTCATGCCCTCCCCGTTCAACGATCGCTTCCATTTCTTCTGAATCGTCGCGCGATACACGTCTCATATATATACTATACACATCTATACGTGTGCGTGGCTACGTGTTCGTACGTGTGCACCTATACATACATGCTGAAGGGATTCGCGTGCGCGCGAGAGTCCGTTCTCCTTTTCGCCATCGCGTCTCTGGATGAATCCACTTAACGAGAAGCACGTTGTTACCGAGAGAAAAAAGCCCCTCCGGTTACTTCGTTTTTAACCATTTATTTTCGGTTTTGTAATAATGGACGGAGCACCGGATCGGGCCGAGCATTGTCAGAAATTGAAAAGACGTTCCCCAGGGTTGCGGGCAGGTTTTACATTTTTTCGCGGGTCCGAGTGCTTGCTTAGACGCTCGATTTTTTTTTTGTTTTTATTATAGAAAATCTCATATGAGATTTATTACAACATAATTACAAAACAGAAATATACTACAAACAATACAGAGTATGAAGATTACAAAACAGAATAGGTTTCTTGTAGAAATAGACGCTCGATTGCCGAAGGGATGGGGTTTGGATTTCCTAAAACGATGAGAAAAGTCATGTATCAATTTTTAACGAGTTGTTGTAAAAAAGAGGATCTTCAAATCTATGGCAGCTTCGTTTATGAAAACAATGACTAAAAGTTTTTAAAGACTTTTGAATTAGCAGCATTTCTTCGGAAAATCAGCCTACAGTTTCCCATTTGCTACATCATGTAAAAATATCGTAGAGGAAAATAAACATTGCTTTGCAAACGTAGAGGCTTCAAGTATTGAAACGAGTCCAAGGTTATGGTTGTACTATTTGCGTTTACGAAATGATCAGAAATATTCGAGAATCGGAAACGTAGTGATCGAATACGTTTCGGATCCGCTGTGTAACCGTGTTTCTAATTGGCATTGTTGTTTCCGCGCATCACGGTTTTAGTCGTCTAGGTTCAAAATAGAATATTGCATGCCTTATAGATGACAGTTTGCACAGGCATAGTCGATCTCTGTGTCGAAGCGGACAAACGCAAATGCGTTGCGGAACGCGGATCATTAAGGGACTTATATATTCTCGGTAATGTTTGCAGCCATGTCGGATATATGTACATCGGGCTGCGCGATAAATCGTAAATCGTATTTAGGTAATACGAATATCTGCGATGACATGAACATCCGCCAATTCGGATATTTGCCGATACGCGGCTAACCATATTATGAATATCCAACGGCGTTAATATTCGGATAGTCGCGGGTCCGCTCGGCAGCGCGCGGACGCGCTGATATTTAGATAGCCCTGCTCGATATGAAACGCTTATACACTTTCGATCGGGCTATCTCTTTCAACCTGCACGCAATACAGGGTGTTCGCGATCCCTCAACTTCAGGTTTATCCCTGAATCAGGAAAAAATGGAATGGCAGGAAAGTTTAAACTATTTTAAGTGCTCACATTGTTAAAGCACTTGAAATGAACGCGTCGCTTCACACTAATTGTAAATCAATGTGTTGAATTAGTTATTTAGGATTAATCTAACAATAAGTGGGAGCGACCGTCCTAAACAAGTGGGAGTGGAAAACTTGGTATTTAGGATTTAGCTAAAAATTAAGTTTCCTCTGCACCGCTATCCCTTATACCTGGGTCCTCCTACCCTTCGACCACCAATAAAAAAAGACCGTCTTGTCGATATACGTTGAACACGTTTTTCTACCCTAACTTTAGTCGAACCGAAGCGCTTGAGCGAGAAGCTTCATCTGTATTATTTTTCTGAATAATCTCTCTGTACCGAGTTTTCATATTTCCTGTACTACGAATCCTTGGCATTACTTTCTTTCATAACCTTGTAGAATTATCAACACAATGAATGAAGGAAATACAACATTTTTTAGACACCCTGTATACACGAAACTGTGTATCGATTCTTTGCATTAGTTCCCGTTATATGTAATACTATTACTTTAAAACAAATCGAGAACTTCCTATTTCCTGTTTACATTACTACATGTTTGCTCGCCACCATAGATAATTATGTATCAACATAACTTTTAGAAAATACAGAAAAGAACAGCAATATAAATAGAGAACAAATGCGAGTGTGATATATTCTAATAAAAAAAGAAGTAACTGTCTTTGCAAATTAATAACTGATTGAGCAATTAGAAACAACACCGAGCCCATGATGGAAGCCTTAGACGAAAGTGTTTCTATGAACTAGTTTGTAACTCGTTACTTTTTAAATGGCGACGAACGATTTTCGGTGGTTCTATGACGCACGCATGGACACGTAAATTTTTTATAGTCCATTACAACAATCCATATGACATTTATTAATGCATTGCGCGTTTTGGAACAATAGCTTTTTACAGGACACGCTCTCAGTGTACCACATTGTTCGATATTACACGAAATGAATGTTTTCGAGGGAAATAGACCACCCACGCGCGCAACACACAGCGACGCTCGAGCATATAAAAGTGATAAATATTTTACAATATTGTAACTGAAATGAGCAAATGAAAGAGAGGTTCCATGAAAATGTTTTCGTTAAACATTTTTATTCAGTTGCGACGCAGCATATTTGAACAGCTCTTGACGTTTTTGCATTTGTCTCGCGCAACAGTTTTGCCGCGCTTTTAAAAAATTGATACCGAAAGAAGAAACCCGTGTTGAACCGTGCAAATCCGTTCTGGATTGATGTTTTTAAGCAGAACAAGTATTTTATGCGATCGTTCTAGAAATTAAGCTCTAACAAACGGAAGAGATAATTCAACAGTATCATTTTAACATTCGATATTTCTAGTCACTTCATTCGTCTGTCACGATGGTACTACATATTTTCAAACACGCACACATTCTTCGACCATTGCAATTTATTTCAAAGTACACAGTAAAAATCTCTCGGAGATAAATTGTTTGCGCGATTAACCTTTGCGTTAAATGTGGGGCGCAGACACGTGTCAACACCAATGTTACGCGAAATAAATCAGAAAAAGTGGTGGATTGTAAAATAGGGGTAGCTGTTTCCTGCAACTTTTACATTCTTCAATTTTCACAAATCTTCGTTGTGTCTTCGTCTCTGTCCACTGACTTTTCCGGATTTACATCGACGACTCGAGCACAAATCTGAGAAGTTTCCTCCGGATCGGAGGGGAACGATTGGTTAATTTTCTCGAAATAGTTACCAGACAAAATTGTTGAAACAGTTCGGCCTGTCGACGGAGGTGATTCTTCGAAGTATCCGGGGAAGGGAGTGGATCCGCGAAGTTCGAAAGTGCATGCGGCGAAACGTACGAAACGGGGAGAAATAACCTGAAAGGAAATTCAATCGGCGGATCCGAAGTCTCGGGAAGGAACTTCCGTGAAAGGTAGTGACACGAAAATGCCGGTAGACGTATGGATACGCGGTTGCCGGTTTCGAAAGGGACATCAAATCGAACTCCGCGATAATAACAATTCCGTCGTCGTATTTTATCGGTCGGTCGAGCGTTCGTCGAATAAAACGGCCGACGAAAGTGTGCGTGTTCCGTTGTTGTCTGTTTTTTTATTTCCCCCCGCGGCCGACGAATCGCGTTTCAAATCGGCTGCCGCTCGAATCAATTTATTTTTCAATTGAATCGTTAAGAGCGAGCGAATAATGCGGCCAGCGAAAATAATTTTCCGTTTAATTACGAGCGGCGCAAAAACACGATGTTTGCGTTCGGAATAAAATAAATAGGGGGAAAAAACAAAACAAACAAATGGTCGTGCTTCGAATTCGTTTTGCTTTTAGATTGAAGGACCTGTAGGAGGAGCTACGAGGGGGGAATCGTCCACAGGGTGTCCTGAAACGAATTCAATCGAATTCTAATGAAATATCTTAGACGGTACAAAGTTGTTCAAGTTCCGAGCTACTCGCTTTGTCCCAGAGTTTGAATCTCTACTTCCTAAGTAGACTGCAGATCTATACGTAAAAAAAAAAAACACCTGAGAAACGAAAGTCTCCCGTTAATAAATTTCGACGAACCAAGTCGACAGCGTCCAAAAAACGAAAGACGTTGTTTCGAGTGAACAATGTGTCAGCGTTCGCGTTTGCCAACGGCGAAGAATCGTGCCGACCAATTTACCTGGGCGTCACCCGGTACAGCGGTCGCGTTGAAATAATAATTTCATGAAATTGTAGCGCCGTAAATTGTTCGGTAACGAGGACCGAGCGACGCGATAAAACGGGTGAAATCATTATGAGTCGAACGGGATGGGCCGGGCGGCGAAATTATTTTCAGATCGCGCGCGAACGGCCCCGGTAACGTTTACAGCGATATGAAATTAAAGCGCGGCGGAAACTTCCGAATTCCGCGCGAGCCTCGGCCGCGATCGTTTTAATTCCATTATCCGGCGCTCCGTGTCTCGTACTTCCCGCTGTTCGACGCGTCGCGACGCGCAGAGAGAGCTTTGGTTCCGACCGGAGAGAGACCGGGCCATCCCGATAGGGGGTACTAATAATCGTACGATGTACGCGCGGCACGTTTCATTTAGCAAATTGCCAATAAATGGCGATGGCGATCGCGTCGGGCTCACCCCATAAACGCAATCCGGCCCCATCTTTCTTCCCCTTTCACCCTAAATGTCCTGTCGCCGCCGTCTCTTTCTCCACCCCTTTTGCACCCTTTTCTGCTTCCTGCACCATCTCACTCCTCCGTACACGACGTTTCTCCTTTCATCTTCAACGCTTGCAGAGCTTCCTCCTTTTTCCGCTCGACGCCCGTCGCCTATCCACGTGTTTCGCTCTCCCGATCCCCATTGCTCGACCCCCCTAACTCCACAGACTACCCCTAAAGTTCCCCGGCGTCAACTCTCGACGAATTAAGTTCCAAGAGGGAGGTTTCGTAGAGAGTTTATGGGGTTAGGTTACCGTAGCCGATTTCAACCCCCGCTACAGAGATTGGTATCTACACCTACGGTGGCGAAACCCTCGGCAACCCCGTTTGCACCATTGTGCACAGTATGTATACCATACGCGTGTGTGTCTGGCCCCTCGGCAACGACGATTGTGTGTGTATGAGCGCGACGCGTAGCACGCGATCGTCAAACCCAAAGCCATAAACGTAAACAAGGGTTGTTAGGACTGCCTCCGGGCAAGAGGCGGCACTTACAGTCGGGACTAAATATTTTGCACCCTTCGACAAGTACGAGTCGCGGCGATAGGGTCGATCCTGGCGCAAATTGATTTCACGTTACGCTCGGGGCGCGTCGCGCGGATACGGTACTATACATATTCTCCATTTTTAGGTAACTTACTATCTACATAAAAAATTCTGATTACCGAAACTGTCAAATAAATCGTAGGGCAAGGGGTTGAAATTTGAGATTGATCAATCGATCAGCCAATGAATCAAGGACTGAAAAGGGACGCGCAGAGCTACTGATCAGAGGAGAATCATTGACGTTTTCGAGTCACGTAATCCGGATCGGCGGTCATTTTGTACAACACGATCCGGACCCCTCCGAAAAATAAAACACGAGCGTCCACCGTGATTATCGCGATACGTATCTTCGGCGCGGAGATTCATGATCGCGCGATATTAATCTTCGGCAGCGGCCGGTGCAGCGCGGCGTGGCGTGGCGCAACGGCAGGGAAAATGAAACGCAGCGATCCCTGGTACAAATCGCGGCTCTCTTAATATTAAAGCGGTATTGATCGTCGACAATTAATTACCTCGTCGGGGGGCCGGCAGTGAATTGTAATGGCGCAATCTGATACTGCGGCGGTTCCGTTCGGCCGTTTGTCCGCTCGGAAGGAGAAAAAGACTGTTGATTTACGTGTCGGTTAAACCAACCAAATTACTTTGTACAATCAACACCACGCGTATACCGTCGGCGTAAAGCAAATTAGCCGCGCCCGAATATTGACATTTTTATCGGAATGGCGTAGCTGTTGATTTCAGCCGCGCGCGTTCATTACATTCGGCCCCCGGATGTCGCGTCGCGTACCCGAGGTACCCGCCACCCCCGTCGCGGCTACAAACACCGACACGATTTTAAAACTGTCACGAGCCTTTATCAGCTCGAATCCCACCGAGCCCTCAAACGCGTATCAATGTCCGTTGTCTTTCTATGGTGCACAGTGGAATGAGCGATAGTACTTGCGAGATTAACCCTCTGTATACTCTGCCGCAGTCTATTTTCACCGAAAACTATCATTAATTATCATTTCAGTGTTCAATTTGTGGTAATTAGACTAAGCGAATACTTCCTAGTCGTGAAGTAACCTGAGCAAAGAGTTGAGAGCGACGTAAAATAAATAGAAAACAAGTTTAAATTCAGGGAAACTTCAAGTTTACATTGATGGAAATTTCAAGTTCAATTTGAAAGAAATTTCAAGTTTAAATAAATTGAGGGAAATGTCAATTTTACATTAAGGGAAACTTCAAGTTTAAATTGAGGGAAATTTCAAGTTTAAATTGAAGGAATTTTCAAGTTTAAATTTAAAGAAATTTCAATATTAAATTGAGGGAAATGTCAATTTTACATTAAGGGAAACTTCAAATTTAAATTCAGGGAAATTTCAAGTTTAAATTGAAGGAATTTTCAAGTTTAAATTTAAAGAAATTTCAATATTAAATTGAGGGAAATGTCAATTTTACATTAAGGGAAACTTCAAATTTAAATTCAGGGAAATTTCAAGTTTAAATTGAAGGAATTTTCAAGTTTAAATTTAAAGAAATTTCAAGATTAAATTGAGGGAAATGTCAAGTTTAAATTAAGGGAAACTTCAATTTTAAATTGAGGGAAATGTCTAGTTTAAATTAAGCAAAATTTCAAGTTTAAATTGAGGGAAATTTCAAGTTTAAATTTAGGGAAACTTCAAGTTTAAAAAATTAAGGGAAATGTCAATTTTAAATAAATTGCATTGTTGAATCAACTTATTTCGAAAAAACTAAAATACTACTGGAGCGAACAGGACCAAAATCTAATCGGCTCTAAGTTACAACAGGGCACATCGATTGCATCATTCATCATTCTGATCGCGTTGCTACTTTTTCAGAAAACGTTAACGAAAAATCTGATAACATACGCACGGACATACATACATACACACATACATACGAACAAGTGAATAGCTGCTTCTTGGAGGACATTGGAAAGACTAATGCGTCTACACGAGATATCATAAAAAGTAAATTTTTAAAAATTACTGCTGTACTTGATTAATTAGAGCTGTGAACAGTCCTGAGAATTGCCAATTACGTTGCTACAAAAATCGTCCGTTGTCCGAGTCCGAATAGATTCCAAAGATAGAGACGCGAATATCACCGTTCGTTTTCAAATAACTTTTTCATCGGCGAAATTACAGTTTCAGAATGACGATGTGAAAATGGGAATATCGGTTGGATTAGATATTGCGATATATCGATAGTTCTATCAACATTTCCGTGCGCCGCCACGGATTATCCTGCTCGTTATTAATTCAACGCCAGGTATTTTTCCGGAACACCAATTCCATTCCCCGGTTTATACGTCAGGCACGGCTGACAGTCACAAGCATTTTTCACCGTAATTACTTTCAATTACAGATAACGTTAACGCAGCGAGAGCGTTTTCGTTAAATACAGCCGGGCTGGGAGCAACGCTCCACGACTTAACGACCAGGCGACACGCACGTTGAATTGTTAACGAAAACCAACAACAGATAACAACGTCCCACAGTTGCAGCCCTTAAATTAGTCCTACGTGTAACTAGCATAAGCTTGCTCACCTATTCGTCTCTCTCGACATTTTTTTCGAACCTTTCAACTTCCATATTTCCATTTAGAAAAGCAACGTTGTTTGAAACTTTGAACACACGCTGCTTTGGACGATATTCAACTGAAGATATCCAACATAAATTTGGAAATTAATAATATGAAATGCTTCGACACATTGATTCTTCGTTAAAACGTGTTTGAATTCAACGCTTGAGACGATCAAGGTGTTGGCAAGACTCCTCTTACATCTCATTTCACCAGTGGCGCACCCAGGGGGGGAGCCAGGGGGCCAAGTCCCCCCCCAAGAAAAAAGAAACAACACACTGGAAAATTAGTTAAACCGTAGAATAGCTGCTTCCTCTCTGATTTCGATGATATTTGGATATGTTATATGTAAAACTAAACATTTTTAACAACTTTTCCCTAAATATATAAATAAATATTTGTGGCTACCTTTGACAGATATTTTTGCTAAAAAAGAAAAAAGGTTACTTTGTTCAACTCGTCCCCCCCCAAGATTAAATCCTGGGTGCGCCACTGCATTTCACGATAGAAAAGTATTTCTAAGAAAAGATCTTCTCGAAATCAGAATTCACCGTGGTTTCTTCGTCTTAATCGTAGATAAAGCAAAGTGCACCCCTAGAACAGCCAAAAAAAAAATGTTCAAGCTTTTCGTATTCCATATGTTTTCGTCTACGGTACAGTGGATGCTTTTTCGCGGGTCGAGCCACGCCTCCAAATCCATCCGGCGAAGGTTCTCTTCAGGGACGTGTCACAAATTCATCGTGGTCTCTCTCTATCTACCTATCTCCTCCTCCGTTTCACCCTTTCTCCGTCTCTCTCGTTCCCTTCTCTCTCGTCCTTCTCGGCTCGACAACGTCACCGCAACAGCAGGAACGACAAGGCCGATGACTGCGCCGCTAGAGGGCGCGGGTGAACGGGGCTGAGGGTGCCATTACATTAATCCCGAAAGTCCCGACGAGCGCTCTCGGGGGCTCTTCGGGGCGTAAAGTGTCACGAAAGTGTCAGCTCCGACGCTCTCCGCAAGGTACACAACCGTGTACAGGCCGTGAACGAAACATGGGCACGCGCGCCGCTCTACCGGGTGGTACAACATTCTGTGAATCGTTGTACAACATTGTTTCGATGCGTGTTCAAACCACAGGCCTAAAACCGGTATGATTTTAACCCTTCGCACTCGGAGCTATTTTAATTCGAAAATTAAACATTTCTTCTAACTCAG
Source organism: Lasioglossum morio (assembly GCA_916610235.2). NCBI lineage: Eukaryota > Metazoa > Arthropoda > Insecta > Hymenoptera > Halictidae > Lasioglossum > Lasioglossum morio. The sequence continues at coordinate 11,950,676 of OU744325.1, read as the reverse complement.
AACTATTCCATTCTATACGATTTTTGATAAATTTATGGATATGAAATTGCTATAACACCTCGTACAATAATTATGTGTTTAGTAATTGATTAGTAGACTGCGGATTTTATGCATTCATGACAAAAGTGAGTAGGTGTAATTCAAAACAGGAAAAAGATTAAAAGAGTTTAACAATGCCTTACAACCACAGAAATATTCTAGGAAAAAATAAATGATGGTCCGCTAAGTTAGAGGTTCGAGTTTTAAAACGAGCTCAATATTATTGTACTATGTATGAATAATTTCTCGAGGATGCGAAATTTAGTGTTCAGATACTTTTCGGATCCACTGTACAATATATTGCAAGTTCCATCAATCAGTGAACTAAGCAACCCTTATATTCGAAGCACCCCGTAGATACGAATCAAACGTACGGCTTTCAGCGACGCAGCGACCTGCAACAAGAGCAACGAGGGTCGGCGTAGACCCTCTTCGAAGATCAAAGAAGCGACACGGAACGATGCTGAATACATACCACGATGGTTTTACGAAACCGGCTGCCGAACAGACGAATCGGGCTGGTGCAAAGGGGTGGCTGGGGGCCGAAGTTGTCCGAGAATGGAGATCAAGCATCCGCCTCGCCTTTCCACCCTCGAATAGGGGGATGGGACACCGAATACGAACAAAAAGTTACGGGCTTGTCAAAACGGTGGTTAGTCGCGGTGGAGACGGTGCTTGACTGCGTTAACTGGAGAAGGGGTTAGGGGATGGAACACGCGAGAGCAAATTTTCGTGCTCGCCTATCGGGGGTGGTGATTAATGGAGGGCGATTGTGAAATTGTAATTAACGAAAATTCAACGGACGTCGAACAGCAAATAGAACGGACCCGCGATTATTGCGAGCAATTAGGGGTGTAACGCTTTGGAAATATTGTCAAGACGCGAGGCTGTATTGGGGTTGCAGCATTAACCCTCCGCTTATGACTTATTTCCTTACTTTGCTTGGGAATGTTGTTTCATGGTCAATAATGTGAACGCAACATGGCATTTCTCTCATAAAATGCCAATATCATAAAATTTAAAGAATTAATTAAAAGATGATTACATCTTCTATCTTCTTCTTCTATATAAATAAAAATCAAATGCTGTTCATTGGTAAGCGCATCACTTGTGAATGGCTGAACCAATTCAGCTAATTTAAAAAAAAAATATTCATAATAGTACGAATAACGTTTTTAGGGAATGAAAAATTGGAAAATTTTCCCGAAAAAATGTAAAATTCAGGAAAAGATGAAAGTGCTTTTTTCTATGGGATTTTTGTATGAACTCAAGACCACAACTCACGATTCGAACGATGAATATGCGCAATTCTTATTTTATTTAGTTCGTTATGGTCGTGGAAAAGTTTTCAGGAAAAAAAATTCGAGACAATTACACAGGAAACTCCGGTGAGAGATGGCGAGCGAGCAGCGGTAGCGGGGAAGAATTAGGTATAAGATAGTATATAAAAGGAGGAGTAATTGTTAAGTTAGTAATAAGGATTAGATTTAGGAGTTATGGCATTACAATTTATTAATTGTAACCCCGAGGGAAACAATAAAGAATTATATATATACAAAAGAAACTCGGAAAATTCGGAAAAACTGCAAAATACATAATTTTTGAACAATCACAAACTAATTTAATGAAATTTGGACAGGGCAACGACTGTGAAGTCAGCTAGTGAAATATATTTGTTAAGATACTAGGTAGGAATAATTTTTTAACCCTTTGCACTCGGAGCTATTTTACTTCGAAAATTAAACATGTCTTCCTATCTAGAATAATTCCATTCTATATGATTCTTTTTCATTGTGTGAATATAAAATTAATAGAATACTTCATACAATATTGAAATGTTTAGCAATTGGTTAGATCCGAACATATTTAATAATGTGAACAATATTTTGAATTATAGTACAGCAATTTTTAATGATGACTCAGAGTCACCACTCGAGCGCTAAGGGTTAATGCATTTTAGTGGAAATTTCATCCCGATATCTTTTATCTTTCTAGATCGGGTAGCCAGTTCCAGAATGTTCTACCGAATCACCGTTCATCAACAACACAGAGGGTCTCTACAAACTTTTGCCCTACCCCCCCCCCCCCACTCCGAAGAAAATGTTTAGGCCGCTTGTGACGTATTGTGTATATACAGTACAGTGTATAGTGTGAAAAACCGAGGTGATAACAGCAGTATTATTTTGACCGTGGTCGGAGTAACTTCGTCCCGTTTGTTGGCACGATTTTGGTTGACCTTTTGTTTTGTGCTTCACACTTATTAATACGCGCAAATGGCAGTGTGCTGATGATTCGACGAAGGAACGTAAGATTCTACAAAAATTGTAAGTACCTATACTTGACATTAGTATTTTATAACCCCGGATTAATATTTTTGTGCATAAAAATGGATAAAATAATTCGTAGTGCAATGTATTAATCCAGCAGAACTTACCTGCAGACATGAAAGCATGCGAATAGATACCAATTCGTCCGAGTGTGAATGGCGAGGCCACGAGGAAACAGTTATGTCGTCAGCGGTCGTGCACGATTAAATAATACGTGTTTATTACGCGCATAATTAAAGTTTCGCGGAAATGCACGTCACGATGAACCATTTCAGAATGGCAGCGCAGCTGTGCACGGTAACGCAAGGCATCCGTTGAGGCGGCACGAACGGTATCGAAGCAGTTCCGTGAAATATTTATTCAGTGGAAGTACATATAGATAGGTAAATAATTGATTTCCGACGGATGGAAGATAAAGGTCGAGAAATTGTTATATATATTATTAGCTGAATGTTGCGACCATAGATTCGCTGCGATTTTACGGTCCTCCGATTCATTTCCTTTTTCCACGTTTAATTAATTCGAGTATGCGAGGTCGCGACTACGATGATCCTGGAATCGCATACAATTAGAGCACTGTATGTCTCCCAGAATACCAGGCAACTTTAGTTCGAAAAATTTCTTCGTACAACAAATAACTTACGAGTCAACCTTCTAATAAAGAATAATAATTTTTTCTCTTTTATTCGTTATTCGAAATTTTTATTTAGATAAAATTTTTCTTCAACTCTGCCAGACCCTGAAGAGTGTGCTAACAGTACGAACACGCTTCCAGCGTCCGCGATCAATTTTTCTCGCCGGAGCGGTGACGTAGCCGTCGTGGAAAATTGAAAAAGAACATTTTCGGCAGGTTCTTGTCACGGTCATTTTGTCTTGTTCGCGTATCGGCCAGTAGATGCGTTAGATAATGTTCGTTCCGACAGCAACGACAGCAATTCGGGAGACGTCCGTCGACGGGAACACGACGGTGCACAATGCGCGCGGACGGACACGCGTGCAAATGAAGTACGGTCGTGGGTATGCGCGCATAAAAGCACCGCGCGCGTTTGCACGGCGGAAAAAAGGCTGGCTGCAGGCCAATCGCCGGCCAATTCGAATCACTGAATCAGAACTTCGCTGCGAACGCCCGCTTCAAAAAAAAAGTTCGAATCGAATTGCTTCCTTTGCGTTTCGTTGGACAGAGCCCGGGTTGTTCGTTTCGGCGAACAGGAACGTTTATTAGCGGAGCCGGCGGAAGCGTTTGTTTGTTGCCAGTAACAAGTAAGCTTGTTTCGCCGGAAAGCATCCTGAAGCAAAAAACGCTGAAGCAACACGGCGCGGCATCGCGGAGTCGCCGCAATTCTTCCGTCGAGTACACCGCTGTTCGACCGATATTCGCAATTTGTGGATCGTGGGTCGCTCGGAATCTTGTTTCACGTTTCTTCGACTGCTATCGCGATCTGTTGACAAGCTGATCAACGTCTGCAGTACAATGGTTAGACTTGAACACGTAGAATCTCATTCTAACAACTGCTGAATTAATTCATGAAGTGGCCAGTAAGTTATGAATACAGTTAGAAGATTTCCTGAATTGTTTTTCAAGTTTTCTAATGAAATATCAAATAAATTGAATATTGCTTTTTCAATTTGTAGCGTTTCAAATTATATCAAATAGACTTGGTCTGCCTCGAATTTTATGACAAATCTAATTATTAATTTTGAATGTGTTTACAGGATTGAGGATGGCTTAAAGCCAAGAACACGCGTGGCCACACTCGGTATTGGACACCGGTGAGTGAATCCGAGCAGGGGCCCTCACCGGTGTCTCCGAGTAAAATGGAGGAAGAAAAAAAAAAAAAAAAAAAAAAAAAAAAAAAAAAAAAAAAAAAAAGGATTGAGGATGGCTGATTAAGTTTATTAAAAGAAGAAATACATTTTCATTTATCTTGTATTCGCTACAGCTGATTGAAACATTTCTATTTCGCATAAATATCCGCAGTCTACCAATAACGACTAAAAGAATTTCAGTGGCATTTTGTCGCTATGAATTTGTAAAATCGCGACAGCGGAACGATATAAAATATAGATGAATCGTCGGTGGAAATGAATCTGAATTGAAAACATTTGAAAAACAGAAACACCGTGCGTATTCATAGAATTTTTAATCTACCGTTATTCTAGTCTATTAAAATCGTTCAACTGTGTTCGTTAGTGGAAATAAGCTTGGACCTATACGAATGTCGGTCGAAAGAGATTACGTGCATGGTTCCAAGATCGACAGATTTCGAATTCCTCAAGATCTACGAGGGTTGCGGAGAAGCTGTTGGTGTTGTAAAAAATTTTATGACTCGCGCACTAAAATACACGATTGTTTTGATTTCCTTTGTCACCGAGTTCGTTACAGCAGAAAAACGGATCAAAGCAAAACGAACGAAGCCGCGCTTTCCCAAATAAACGATCGACCCGGCAAAAACAACAGTATTGTGAACGATTGTGAAAAGCGTACCGTGGATTTCGGAGCGCGTCACCGATAAAAATCTAATTAATGCGACAACACGGCCGCGCGCGGAATCAAACGAATACTGGAAAACCGTTCACCGTACACTGTTCACCCGTTCCCGTCTATTCGGACGCCCCTCTCCTCTGAGACCGGCAATATTTGCATTCTACGAACCGTACAAAAAAATCGGTAGGGTGGTTCGTTGTTCGTCCCTTTGACGCTCAGTTTACGTCCACAAAATAAAAGATGGATCGTTGGTGCAACCGGGTAAACGTTGATTCCATATACAAAAAAAATACATCGAAGATATGAAACCAACGTTTATCCGGAAGAAATTTCTTGTTCGAGGAATTATCGTACATTCATTATCGTACACAAATCGACAAACAAACGTTTCGTACGTGTCCCGAACGAACCATTATTCTTGGTCTTCGATAATTCAAGTGCGCGACTAGTTAAAATAAACAAGTAATGAAATAGCGATTGTGACATGACGAGAACGTGTTATAATTTAACGATCTCAAGCGTAAAACGATTTTATTGAATATTAATGCGGTGTGTAATGTCACGACTTCGTTGGCGTACGGCTCAAGTAAAAACTAAACTCAGCCACGATTCCAGTTTCATTTTTTCGGCTTGTAATCACTCTGGATTAATTACTTGCGCGTTATTGCAACGGCGCGGCTACTCTGGTCTCGAGTATATCGAACGTTTTTCAGGCTAACCGGTAATTTTCCAGTAGATTAATCCGCGTCTATTAAAATATCATAGGTGCTTGCGCGCCGCAAGTCATCGTCACCATAGCACGGAGCATCGGATAAATACAATTAACTTCCGGCATTGCTGATCGGCTAGCGGCGACTATTTATTTCCTCGCATCCCGTTCGGCGGGTTCGCGGCGATCGGATTTTTTCACGGAAGAATCAGTGTCAGTTTTAAATGCAGAAATAATACATGAGTAACGAACACGAGTCGCTCCGACGTGGGATCCATTTTATCCCTGTAAACAGAGGTATTTGCGCGCGGCCGAACGAAAAATTCTTTTTTTTTCTACCTCCCCCCCCCCCCTTTTTACGTTTCCACGTTTTTAACGTTTGCCAGCCGCCGATTGCGATGCATCTAGCCGAACGACGACTAAATCGATTGTTTTATTGATTCTGGTGCCGGTGAATTTCGCGTTCTCTACCTGTCTACCGAAACGGTACCCTGTAATTTCAAAACCGGGAAAACAAGTTATTCCGAAGCGTTTGCGCGTCGACATGGAATGGTAAAAAAAAGGAGAGAGAGCGAGAGAGAAGAGGAAAAAAGAGGCCGGGAAAAGAGCTGAAATTGTCCTCGATCGAGCAGACAGCGTCTACCGGCCGCGAGCATGCGTCAGTATTTCAATTTTCGCGGAAATTTCTGTGGCTTCTGGCTAGATCCAATCGCGGCTGCTCGGTCCGTTAATCGATGTCGTTACATAAAAAACAATGACGTCGACCATGCTGTGTGTGCCACCCTTTCCGCCCTCGCCATAAAACCCGTTCCGTTTACGTAATTCCATTGACAACGCGCGTTCGACGGTCGCGCGTAACGACGCTTAAAATCGTCGTATCCGAAAACAATTTTCGAATAACGAGCCGCGCCTCTTTGGCCAGCCGCTTGGCAATTATAACAGTCGTTGTTGTTGCCGTCGTCGATAGCCTGACATAATTGCGCCGCAATTACCAGCTGCGACAATTGCAACGTTTCGCTCATTCGCCGCTTCGACGAATCCCGAAAGCTGAACACGCTTGCTCTCCTCGACGGTATTCAACGTCGAACCGGCGTAAATGCAATCGAAATGCGTTCACTTTCTCCGTGAAATCGAGGGGGTCGAGTGTCGTGAATTTTAATTGTTATTCTATCTTGTTGTTTCGTTCAGTTTTGTAGATCAAGACGAAGGACCGTCTCGCGTTTGTCCGTCGAGTTTTTTTGTTGTGCCGGAAAAAAATTTCAATATACGAACGTAGCGAGCGACGCGAACGAACGCGCACGGGCGAACGAGTGCGCGAATAAACGACGAATTAGTGCGTGTCACGCGCAATATAGCGTGAAATGATTTCCTCCGGCTCTTACGTTTCCATTGTTCCCAGCGCGGGGCGTACGCGCGTTTGCATTGCACAGTTTGCCGGCACGAATCAACAGAATAAGTCACGCCTCGGCTGCACGCGATCGCGTCTGAATATCTACGGTTAGCTGGCTCGAAAGATGTGCCTGTCGAGATACGTAAATCCGACTCGCGAAACGAAAACGGTCGACGGGGTACCTAGAGCCACGGCGCAGACACGAGGAATTGTAAATTGACCCGGGGGATTAAAATAAGTTTTCCGATCGGAGATTAAAACGGTAATGGAGCGGAGCTCTATTAATAAGCCACGGTAACGTTGTACTCTCCGCGCGAGAACTCCGAAAGTACACTGTGAACATTTACAATTATAGTATTACGGTTGTTCATTAGAATTTCCACCATGTTTAGACTAATTTATGAGCGCGGAACTTCGCTACTCGAATAAATAATCTACGCCCGGTAGAATAGTAAAAGGGTCGAACAATTTCCGTATGTTCCGTTCAGCTCCAGCTGCTGCGAATGCAAAAATTCTCTGTTCTACTTATGATCGCACATTAATCCTAATAAAGCAGATTCGGTATCTCTCGGGATCGCGAATTCTCTACACACGCACGAAAACCGTTATAATCTATGTGTACACGAGGATGCCAACCAGCTCTCGATCATTTTGATTTTAATGGGACTGTGTTATTTTCAGAGCTGATTTCGCGCGCGACGCGATGAAACGAGAGTCTCGAATGAGAAAATTGCGCGATCGAAAATTAGGCAGTTGACTGCGAAAAAAGAAAAGCATTATTTCCCGAAATACGGGGAGAAAGTCGGGCTCGGTAAGAGTATAACCGCGAGAGATCCGGGGCGAAGTAGATCGAGCAGGGGAGACTCTCCCCGAGCGAGTAAAGTTTATCACTTAAACCCGCAACGCTGTCGGCCGATTTCGTTGGCCAGGGGGTGAATGTAAGCAGAGGGGGGTGGGGGTTATAGGGGGCGGGAATGTCACGAGCGCGAAGCGTGCACGGCCCGTGTCGGCAATTACAGCGGCGCAGCTGCGCTTTCAGACAGAACTTCTGATAGTTTAATGAGCCACGTCGGAAAACTTTTAAACGGCTCCGCACGTTATATCCCGTGGCGGCCGCTCGGATACGACAGGCCTACGGGCTGGAAAGCGAACGAACGGCCGTCGGCTGGGGTCGCAGGTTCAACAACCCCCTAGGCCGGCATTAGGGACGCCTGCCAGAAAATCGTGTTCACCTGCGAGGAGTCGAACGCCGCACCGCACGGAAACGCACGCGTTGCCGCCACGTGATAGGGAGAGGCTCGTTTCAGAAGATACCAAGGTGTTCGAAAGCAGAAACGCGATACCACGATATCGCCTATGGTTGGAACCTCGAGCTCCCTGCTGCGCCACGCCGCGCGGAGCGGAGCGTTTTTATCTGGGCCCGTACCAGCTCGCCAGGCTACTGTTACCCGCGAAAATTAGCAATTTGCTTGCGGCCGTAAACCGTTAACGACCGGGAACGAGAGGAGACGCAGCGCGAGCTACACCATGCCAGTCCGCGCAGAACGCGGCCATTCCGATTTCTAAAAGACTCTGGTACAAGGATGTTTGACCATGCGTAAGATTCCACCGAGGATTCGCTGATTTCGAGAGAGATACGCGCCGGGGTCCCGTTAAATGATCTCGAGTTATCCCTGCTATCTCCGATTGAGTCCTTCTTCGGCTCTTGCCTCGGTAGACGGTTCGAGAACTTGGTAACGAGTCATCGGTGGCTCGTCGATTTATTCCGCGCTTTTCGAATACCCCGGATGATTCGCCTTAACGCTAACCGACTGGTATACAATTGCAAGAAACTCTGATATCCACGGATCCATTAAAATTCATTAAAGAATTATTCGTATCTACTTTATTTGTTGAAAATGTGTATTTTTCTTAACTCGCGGAACTTATTTCAATTTATATAAAAACTAGAGGGGGGTTGTTGCTCGCTCGCTTCGCGAGTAGGGTTGTTGTAGCTCGCGGGTAGGACTGCTCTTGCGGGAGGGTTAGTGGTACGCGTTGCTAGTGGGGCCTACAGCTATTAATGCCTTTTTTCACTTCCCGATTCATAGGGAAGTTACTATTTTTTATTTTGTGTGTGACTCTCCACGAGCCACACAAAGAACTTCCCGATTCGATAGTTGCAGTATATTATTATCATTATTTAGTGTACGTTTTAAGAAGATTATATGTTTTCAGGGAAAGTGATTATAATACTGCATTGGTCATATAGAGTATGCCCAACCACATGACGTAGTAGTCTTTTGAATTTTTTTTTTTAAGTATATCTAAATATATATATATATATACAGTTACGTTTGCTTCTTCGGTGGATACGCCTCTCGTATAAATTGCAATGTTGAATCAACTCCTTTCGAAAAAAACTAAAAAAACTAAAAAACTACTTGGCCAAAATGGACCAAAATCTAATCAGCTCTAAGTTACAGCGGGGCACATCCATTGCATCATTCATTATTCTGATCGCGTTGTTACTTTTTCAGAACACGTTAACGAAAAATTTGATACCATAGAAACGGTCATACGCACACGCACACACACACACACCCCGAAATTTTGATAAAAATAGTCTAAAATGACTCCAATGACCATGAAACGTGAAGATCTGCTAAAAATTCGATTTTCGATTTTCGGGGTAATTACAATAACTTCCCTATAAATCGGGAAGTTAATTAACACTTTATTCGCAATGATTTTCTTTGGAAAAATGTATAGCATTAAAACGGTTGAACATATTCGATCAGGATCATAAAAAATGTCTAGAGAACTAGATTGTCCATGAAGAGAACAGTTAACCGATACGATGTCGCAGAAATCGTTGTCAGCCATATCCGAATCAACCCTTGTCGGAATAAGCTCCACTTCACCGAGCTATCCTCGGCAAATTCACGTACGTTCCGATCGAAAATACCGCTAGTGGGTCGACTCAGTTTTCATTGAGCGTCGTAACTCGAGCGTCGCGTCGCGTCGCGTCGTCGCGACCGCTCGATAATGGTTAGAGATTCGGCGAACGACGGGCAAATAACGCAACGACGGGACGGATCGTTCGATAACGGAGCGAGACAGGGGGTGGAAGTGACGGTCGAAAAAAGACGACATACAGGTTGAGCGAGAAAGAGCGAGAGAGAGAGAGAGAGAGAGAGAGAGAGAGAGAGAGAGAGAGAGAGACGGGATGCGGTGTGGCGGTCGGAAGCGGTTGTCGTGTGGAAAAGTCATAAAAGTTTGAATGAAAAGTGACTCGGTTCTCCATGACTTCTTAACCACGGACGCGATTTATTCATAGGTATGGCCACGGCAGCGGTGGCTCGGCGTATAGGTGCGCACGTACCGGAGGTCGCATTCGGGAAAAGTTTCTCCCCGAGGTACGAAATATTTGATGGGGGCTAGGAGGGGTTGGTTTATCGATCGGGACGGAACATTTTTGTCGCGCCATTAATGCCGCGAAGCGGACAAAGCGGGCCGCGGTTTCGCCGTCTCGCCGCGCCGCGCTGGTCGATTTAACACGGCTAGATTAAAAAGTTAAATTACTTTCGGAAACTTAGATGACGTATCGTTCGACGGGAAATCTGCGAGCAGCCGCACACCCCGGTGCTCCGCGCGGAAACTCTTAGAACCCCTTTTACACGGCTACGCACGAATCCCGCGATTCACGTGTCCCGTACCCGAGCTACGTTCACGCGTATGAAATTCGCGTGTCTCTGTATGAAAAGGCTCTTAACCTCGAGGAGAGGGAGAGAGAGAGAGAGAAAAAAAGAGAGTGAGGATACGGAGGGGTATCAGGCGTATCGAGACACCATCGTTCGAAAAAATTGAATCGTGTTCACGGTGCGGCAAGCGCTCGATTATTAAATCCTTTGACTTTCCAGTACTTTTTCGTCGAGCCGAGCGCGTGCCTTTGATCTTCGAACGTCCAATCGAATCCCTTATTTACCGGTCTCATACTTCACCGACTCTTTGTCCCGCCTCGATATTTAAATCGGATTTTCCGCTGGAAAACCATCCAGAAAACAAAGGTGACCCCTTTGGGAAGGGATCAGAGGGGGGCAGGGGAAAATATTCTCGAGACACATTACGGTCCTGAGTAGGCTCGCCTCCCTGGGGGTAGGACGAGGCTGTCCCCTTGGAACATCCCTTTCAGATCCTGGTCGAGTCTCGGGACGGTGTGAAAGCCACTGTCGTGAAACCGCGCACTTAATTTGCCTTGCAAAATTCAGTCCCTCTTTTTCTGCTAGCCGTGCGTTTCTCTTACGCGTTCTCCTGCTCCGTTTCTTAGCTCCCCCCCTCTCTCTCTCTCTCTCTCCTGTTGGAAAAGACGCCTTGGATCGGCCAAGGAAGAATGAAAGAACCGCTTCCCGTATCTGAAAAGAAACGGCGGAAAGGAGACGAGGAAAGTAGTAGCAGAGGGTAACGAAGAAAGAAGGGAAAGACCTGGTTGGCGGTAGAAAAGTATGCTTAAAATATTAACGCCGGAGGCGGTCCAGGTGGTAGGGGCTCGCAGCAGCGTTCTTTGTTCCACGGCGATAGAAGGCCCTGACAGAACGGAGGAAGGAAGGTTGTAGCGTGAAAGAGGGCCGCGCAAACACCCTGCAGCAGTGACGTTCAGTTCTGTTGGCAAACCACCCACCCACTCGCTTGCTCGCTCGCTCGTTCGGCCGCTCGACCCTCCAACCCTATGCTTCTCCAAGCCCGGCGCGGCGTCGCGCAAAATAATATATGAAATATGCGCCACGTCGAGTTTTCCGGCGTGCGCGCGAGCGGCCGAAACTTTTCTGCTTCCCGGCAGGGTAAAGGGGTGTGAAGCCGAGGCTCGAGTGGCGAACTACCCCGCCATAAGGGGAAACGAGGGACGCTAATGAAAAACCTTGAATTTTCCATGAAGGAATTACGGCTCGCCGTGCCGTGCACACTCTTCTTCGCCTGTTTCTCCTCCTCCACCCTCTCCTCCCGCCTGTTCCACCTACCCTTATCCGTCCCTGCCACCCTCTACCATCGGCCAACCCTGCGTGCTCGTGTCGACCAACTCACCCTCGAGCTTTTCCACGCTCTACTGCAGCTACCGGATTATTTTCAGTCGCCCTCGACCCCTTCCACGATTCCACCCACACCCGCGAGCGCTCCGAGGATAGTTACGAACAAATTAGGATTCTCGAGCAACCCCACCAACCCTCTTTGGTTTCCGATGACTCCATACCACGACGCCTGGTGAATTTCAATCGGGAACCGGCTGCGAGACCGTCTTATCGAGATTACAGCTCGATTTTCATGGCAGACGCGGCCCGCGTTATAATGTCGGCGTTTGCACCGCGCGCCCGGAACACTTTCGTTTTAGCGGGACCGTCGCGACGCGACGCGTCGCTAACCTAACCCGGGAAATTGATAATGCTCTGCTAATAACGAGACATCGAGGTGTCGATGCGCGGTTACGCGGTTGGATTTATTTTCATTCGGTCTCTAAATCAAATGATATTCTATTCGAATAATTTTTTCTTTCGATCACATTTTCAAATAAAATAACACATAATTTCACCTCGAGAACAGGCGAATAACTACATTTGAATATGCTAATCTTTGTAGATTAAAGACTAAAGTATCGCTCCGTTCGCATTTAATTGCTATTGAAATCCGACGCAGCTGCCGATGTTGACACGAGATAAATAGAATCTTGGAGTGTACGAAATGTTCGATCAAACGATAGATGAAATGAAAAATTATTTGAATTTCATTTCAAATTGAAATAATGAAGTGATTTATAAAAAAACTATATGACTGTTAAAATAAACTCGCGTACGATTATTTTATACGTCGCGTAGCCACATTAGATAATATAGCGATTATTTTTTCAAATAATTTATTTCGATAATGTCCAAGTAAATGAAAAAGCACTAATTCAATCGAGGTGAAGAATTAGAACGACAATGAGCAAATTCGGCATGAATAAATTTAAAATCTCGATCGCGATCGATATCATGCGATCACTGTGATAAATTCGGATACGGGAGAGTCTACTATACCGTTCAGCGCAAGAAACTTCGCTCGGAGGAAAGTCAAAGGCCCGTTTCGTCGGGCCGATTACAGTATGTACCAAGTGGGAACACGAAAATTCGTTTAAATCGAATTTTTAACCAGACCGAGGAGAAACATCGCCGAGGGTCGTGAGGCGGGGTCAGGCGAGCAGAGCACGTTTCCGCAGACAGTATCGCTTACCATTGAGGCGTACCACTTGCGTTCCGGTTGCGCCGATCGAATTGAATATTGCAGGGAAAACCTTTCCTCGAAAAACCGATACAAGTCGAGCCGAACGAACGATGGGCGATGCTGCTGCGCTCGACCAAGACGGGAAGCTTGTAGCCGGGGTGGTCCGCAGATACGAGACCCGGAAAGGGTCTGGTATCTGGTCTGCGGGAGCAGAAAAAGAAGAGAGCAGAACGGTAACCAGAAGAACGGCAAGAAACGTGTAGAGAAAAGGGGTTGGAGAAAGAGGGGGTGGGGCAGGAACATCCTGAAGCGAAAATAAAGAAAGAAGGGTCTCGGCCTCGATAAACATTGCGTGTAGCTGAAACGTCGCCGCCGTCGTCGTCGTCGTCGTCGTCGTCGTAGCCTGCAGGTTCGCACGAACACCACCGTGCGCGGGTGGTTCACGCATTCGAGCGCACTCCGGGATATCCACCGACGCAAAGCACACACGTGCGGTTTACGTGCTTGCGCACACCACCACAGAGAGTGACGCGCTCGCAGAGACGCGGACACTCGGGGCACACAGCACGAAATATTTGAGTTGCTTGGCAAACACGTAAATGTAAACGCCGCGTTTACATTGCCGTTTACTTTTCGCCCCCTGCCTTCTCCGCTGTCTCCCTTCTGGCTCTCTCCATCCCCTTCGCTCGATTTCTCTCCCTGTCTCTCTCTCTTTCTCTCTTCTTCTCGCTTCTGTCTACTCCCACGGCCTCTGCCTTCGTTCTCCTTTCGCTCCGAACACCGTTTGCACGTCCTTGCCGAAGCTTCGACAAGCCCCCTGGCTCCCACCCCCGTTTCACAGGGAAGAGGAACCACGGCGGAGTTCGACGAAAGCGGAACAGGGCTCTAGGACGAATGGAGAGGACGGACAACGGGGGGGTGTAGGTGCCGCAAGGAAGAAGAAGAGGAAACAAATGACGGAAGAAGAGGGAACCGACGATACCCAGTCGCAAGAGATGCCGGCTATGGGGGCGGGGGTGGCCGACGCCACTGCCGGGGAACTCTAGTCGACTAACCGTCAGGTAAATATTGACCGAGTGGGATATTGCTCCCGACGCTTGTTTGTTTATTTCAATACCCGTGACCGATGGGCTCGATAGGGGGTTCGTGTGCACGTGTGTGGAGCCGTGCGAGCGCGAGCACCGGCTCCAGGAGATATACAGGGTGTTTCTTGCGACTGGACGAACGGTTTTTGATGCGCTTGATTTTTCCTGCATTTCTAGTGCAAATTTTTTTTGTCCATTTGGACATCGCGGAAGAAGATGAAGAGAACTTGACAGGGGAGAAGCTGGAAAAACAAATGAGAAAACTAGGAAAGAAAAAGTATTCCCATTTTGGTTGTACCAGCAGCAAAATGAAAGATCTGTTTTGAGACTTGTAATGGAAAAGGGTCTAACACGGACGAAGGGTCGACAGAATTGAAGAAATTTTCGGGGAATTACATTTTCCTTCGATCAGCCGGATGTCCAGTGACTTATGCATGAATGGTGGTGCATGTACGGACTCGAACACGTTGAAACATAGTGCGGGGCCCGTCGGTGGCTTTTGGTCGCGTAACTGCGATTCGATTTGAAGCGGTTCACCGGCTCGCGATAACGATACTCGTCGGGATGCTCGCGCGCCACGGTCTCTGGCATGGAATATCAAACGCAATGGCTGACGCTTCGTGATGTACGCGTTGCTGCGCGACTTTGAAATGGCCAGGACAGCCTCTCTAACTCTTTGCCGGGGCAAAAACATTGCATCCGTAATCTCGAGGAACGATACGATGGACTGAGAGAGTTGTCCCGATGGTTATCGGCGTTGTCGTTGTGGCACATACGTTGCCGGACTCTCTGGGTTTCTCGAAGAAGCCTCCAGTGGATATATCACTCGGATATAAATGGACTGACGTGAACACAAGGAAACCGAGCGGCTCTTACTCCTCTTCCGTTTGACTCCATGAGAAAAAATTATTTACACGCATTATTACTTATTACGAGACTGCAGGAGTAAGATAAAAATTGATTTCATCCCTTAACGACATTATTGCGTTAAAGACAGACAATGCTATAATATTCTTCAATTTTTCTAATCGTTCAATGTTTTATATTTCACTCAGCCAATTTCTTCATAAATACATAGAATCCGCAGTATATTTATTGCATGCACAAGTTCTATTGCTGTAATTAGAAAAGGGGACTGTCTTTCCGAGATCTCTCATTCTCTGGTTCGGGTAATCGAGGTTCTACCGTATTAAGGAAATTCACGGACCAATCAGAGAGCACGGATACAGCGGAGAAATTGCCACTGTGCATCGTCTAGTTTCTAGACCCTAGTAGCCGGTTACTTAGGCTATACAGGTTCGAATGAGTTACCGAGAACCGAATCCGATACTAGTCACGGTTAGAATCCCTGATTTCGCGTCCGTTCGCTCTCCTTCCTCGCACTGAATAAGTCGTTCCACTGCGACAGATACATATCTCGTGGCTCGGCCATTCTGTTTTACACGGACGGTCGCCAGGAAAAATGTCGCGTTTCGATGGAATGATTTAATCGACCTGGGATTCGAGCAAAAACGACAAGAGCCGTCCGACGGAGCTGTGAATCTTTATGCAAATTCGTGGTTTCATGGATTGGGTGCACTTTTATTTTATTCTGATTTACATATTCAAACGCATCTTCACCGCACGGAATTGTACTCCTGTGATTAAAGTGCTGCTGCTCTCCCATTCCCCATCTGGATGTCCCACGGTTCAGAGGAAAGTGGAGCGCGTAAAGAGAGTGCTGTAGACATACCGAGAAACGACTTCTACATGCACAACACTGCAACATTTTTTTACCCTTGTATCTGGACCGAGGAGGTTTATGCTAATTTATATTCTTGTTCGCGATTTTACAGAGACTCGAGCCAAATAAGGTAAATAAGCTCGAGTTCTGTAAAACTTTGGCTTCACCTAGAAATCTAATTTAAGCTTGAATAAATCAAATTCGATTCCATTCGAGCATAGGCTACTGTACATTGCAATTGTGGACAAGGAAGTGCCAAGGCAGACATGACTTATCTAAAATATTAACTAAAATTTATTAGTTTTACTGTCTGTAAGGGTTTGCAAGGGTTTAAATACCGATAACCTTTCAAGAATTAAAAATTAAGCATCGAAATAATTTTCGGATCCTCTGCACATTAATCCTGAAGGTGTCTTCTGTCCGCCACGGTGTATCAAGGACGTTGAATTCGACGAGGAGGCGAAACTTCGAAATAATCACCGTTCGAATTTATTCGGTATTCGCGCGCGGAGTTTGCACAGCCACCCACTTAACATATTAGTTCCTGTGTACATAAAGTCTGAAATTATTCTGCGAAAAACCCACACACGACGCATCATTAAAGCGACCTTTACGTTCGCCGCGAGTTGGCTGATCGCACGCGGCTCTCGGCCGACAGACCGGGACAAACTTTCGCGCGCACGTATCAATTAACGATTAACGATTCCGTAATAATCGGCGAGAGAGAGAGGGGAATCGTTGCGGGCGTCGAAACGCGAGATTACAGTAATTAAAAGAAACGAGTCAACTTCATCCCCGGATCGGTCCACGCGGTTTTCCATCTCGGAGGTTGTAATTCGCGCCATTAGGCTGAGACGCGCGCAAACTTCTTCCACGAACGGTGTCTCGGTACCGGCCGTTGCGGTTCCCCAGGACGAGTTTCTTTTTCACCTTTTTGCAGAGCCGTTGCCTCATCGGCATCGCGTTTATCGACACCACAATCTTCTCTCTCTCTCTCTCTCTCTCCCTCGGATAACGTTGCATAATTCGCGGCCCGCCGCGAATATCATTATCGCGAAAGCTGAGAAGCGAAGAATTTCAATGAAACGCGGTGGGTATCGTTGCGCGAGCCGACACACACGCGCCTGTACACGACCATTACGCGATCATTGCGAGCGTCGCGCCTCTCCCCGCACCCCCGTTTTGTTTCGTCCGTTTTTCAAAGGTAACGATAATAATATTCAGCCGGGGTCACCTAAATAGTCGGTTACGGCTACCGAGATAGCCATCTTATTACTCGGAACGATTTATTCTCCGGTACCGGACGTTTCGTAGCTCTCGAAGCGAAAAAGGTCACGCTCGCGCGCGAGATAGAATGGAACCGGTACGCGCAAACTTTACGGCCCGCCAACGTTCGTATAATAATGGTAATGAGGGTTTTCTTTTCCTTTGAGGCGTAGCCAAACGCACGCGTTAACGGGGGAGCCCGTGCACGGTATACGATTTATCGCGCGACCACTTGTACTATTTTCTTTGATACCACCGTTTCCAACGATAATCCGAGGAGCGCGCCGAGCCGACCGGCCGGGCTCCCTGCCTGTCGTAACGCGATCGTGGTGTGCCGCAATTAGGCTTTCTCGTAAAATCTGTCGTATTACTGACTGGACGTACAACGCGACGTTAGCGAACGTGTGCGCCATGATCAGTTGTGACCATTCCCTCGGTTAGGTCGGCTTCGAAACGGTAATATCAACCCTTCAAAAAAAATTGATTCCCATTACCGCAAATTGTACTTAACCCTCATCCGTCCCTCGTGTCAAATTTACTCAGTGTTCCCGAAATAAGATATGTAGGATTTAAGTCGTCAATAAACAATTTAAGATTTAATTTCAACTAATACAGATACAATATTAAACACGTCCTTAGTTTTTTACACGTCAAACGAGAATGAATCAAACAACACAAATTATCAAACATGAAAAACGCAAATAAATAACAAATATAGAATCGTCGCTTGAAGACTTCTCCCTACAGTTATACTGTTTTGTTATTTGTGTACGTAAAGCCCGAAACTTCGTGTCTTTAATTTTTTAAATGCGAAACACATAATCGAAAAACCTAAGATGTAAATGTAAACTCATCAGTGTTCGGATAAAAAAGATATCGAAAAATAAATGTTTAGCTTGTTATGTGAACTACCTTTTACCAGTGTGTCACTTTGACTCCGAGGGACAGATGAGGTTAAGAAGTCCAGATGCTCGATCACTGTCAAGTTTGATAGTGAAAAACGATCTTATTGTATTTAATCATTCTTTTATGAACCTTTTCCCATATTCATATACACACAACATTTTCTATGACACACAAATGTTGTAAGAATTATGTTCTGAAAAGTACGAATCTCAATAATGGCGTGGCTCGTTTATGGAAATAGCATTCAGAAAATTAAATAACGATTTGCGAATACTAATTTCAACAGACAGGCGAGCCTACCGAGGCATTATAGTAATTTGAAGAAAAGCGTTAACTGGCTAACTGCAACGAAAATAAAAGTGGCTACGTTACGCGGTTCGCCTTTGCACGCAATCGTGCTAGATCCTGGTAGGATTCGTCGCGCAATAGTTTCTCACGTGTGAAGGCAAGTCCGCGTAGGACAAGTCGCTTCGACCGACCGTTATGATCGGTCGTAACACCTCGCGCGTCGCGATAAATCGTAACTCGTATGTGCCCCCTTCGGGCTGTTACTCAGCCTCACCCTAAAAATTCCTATCTGTTGACTCGATCTGCCCGCGGTAACTCAGCTCTCCAGTTTCCCCTCGCGATCCGTAATCTGCACGCGACGCTGGACGCACGGAAAGTGCCGTTAACGGCGTCAAGTATTTCCCTTCGGTTGCTGATAAAGGGCCTTTATCTGCGCCACGAGGAATTCACAGCGATTAAGAAATCGAGGGAACAGAGACAGGTGTTCTCCTAAGGGAACCGAGGACGGTGTGCGCACGTGCAATCGATGTCTACGAAACTCGCCGAAAGTGCTGTCGAATATATTTGGTTAGGTTGCCATCGGTATCTTTCGGTAGACCGATGTTGAGCTGGCCCAATCTTGAAATGTAACCCTCGTGTACAGAATGATCGAGGTAACTCCGGCCAGAGTTGGGCAACAATTTTATTTAAGAAATTTCGAATAAAGTGGGTCTAAAACCCACTTGGAAAACATCCACTATCTTTAAAATCTTTATTTAAATAAAATTGTTGCCCAACTCTGGTTGCAATGTAGGTATAAAATTTTTATTTTGCATCAAGATCCGCTGTCCACTAATTATACAAAAACTCAAAATCACCGTCATATATTTGGTAAAATAGTGTTACATCAGAAAGCTAATGGTCATATCGTATGCTCCAAGACTTCTGTATCATGCAGACAAGTGCCGTATTCAGTTTCCACGCGAGAAGTGTCAACTTTCACCGAAGAAGGAAACAGTATGCGAGGGTAGATAGAGTGTAATTGTCCTTTACGCAAGCTTCGAGCGTGTTCTGGCAAGATCGTGTGGTTCGGCAACTCTTGTGCGGCGAAAGTCGTGGGGGTTGTTGGGAGGGTAGGTGGGGGAACAAAACGACTGAATAATTAACGAGATTGCACGGAGACACGTCGATAGAATGTATACGCAGCCACGTGTTGTGGAACGAGCCGGGCCTGACCACGATCCGTTACGTGACGTCGCCAATGTTGGCGGGGGTGGGTTGCGCTCGCGCGTTTATTCGCTCACTCGCTTGCTCGCGCGCGCGTTGCCGAGCCCGGATTAGCAGTTATTAATTAAGCTTAATTGTTTCTGTTGGGTCGACGCCGGCCGGGTTTACAAGGTGTACGCGTGTCTACCATCGCCGACAACGTGCGGAGGAACACGTGCGTTCGCGGCCAAGCTGTCTGCCACGCCACGTGGACCGCTATTATGGTGTACGTGGCGTTGTTCTGCGCCCCCGTCCCTCCTGTTCCGCACCCGACCATTCAGAAGGTGTATCGACGCCCACGCAACCATGCGTATGTCCGTGTGCAATGTGTGCATCGACCGATCCGCCAGTGTCGGCTCGTGCGACCACGGTTTGTAGGCTGGACCTTATTTTCAAACTACACGAAAGGAGATACTAAAAAAGTCAATATCTTTTGTGGAAGGTTGTAACATTGGAAACTATTTAAATGAAAACAAAAAATACTCCTATTGATATTGTACCTACATTGATTTCGGTTTACAGAATATTAATAACATACATATTGATGGACTTTATTAACCCTTTGCGGTCGGAGCTATTTTAACTCGAAAATTAAACGTTTCTTCTGATCTAGAATATTTCCATTCTCTATGATTTTTTAAATTTGATAAATATGAAATTGATATAATACCTCATACAATACTTAAATGTGTAGTAATTGGTTAGATACTGGCATATCTGATAGTGTAAACAATTATTTAAATAATAGTACAGCAATTTTTAGTGGCGCCGCAGAGGCGCCACTCGACCGCTAAGGGTTAAATATATGTAGCGGAATCCTACAAGACCGCGTGTACAATGTTAAAGATGTAAATGGTTGAATGCGTATAACTTTATGACTAAAACACAGCAAGAATGGTTTCTTTACAAAATGTGATGCCGCGACGGTCCTCGCTTTTACCTTACTAATTATTACTACAAAGGTCGCTTATACCTAAGGACTGTAAACTGTCCCTTAAACCTACAGTTTCAGGAAGTGACAATCGTTGCACACCAACACGTATTGATTAGACTCTGTTCTGAATCTTCATCACGAGTCTGACACGATATTGTAGGGCAAGGGGTTACTATTTACAAAAGAACCTGTTCGCTGGAAAAACAATATGAACAATTAACGATTGGTTCCCATCAAGCCAAAGTGCACAAAAAAATATAACTAAAAATTCTAATAAATTGCAACGATTTGGCAGCGATCAATAGCCAGATCGATTATTAATTGTTCGCCAGGGCGGCATCGCGTTTTCAAAAGCGAGGCTCGATTTTGTTAATTCACGCCACGAGCAGGCTCGTTGACCGTTTATGAATTGAACGGCGCAGTTTTATTCCGGTGAACCAAACAGGCCGTTTGTCCCGCTCTTAATATACAATTTTCGATGTATCGTAACCGCGGCGCGGCCCGATCGATCCGACCCATTCCACGAGAGTGTTCTGAATTTAAAAAAAAAAAAAAACGGCCGTCGCAGGTAAACTTTCATGGAATTCAAACAGTTTCTCCTGCAAACGAATATCGAGCAAACCTTTTTACCTCGATCGACCATTCTTTCGTTACAAACACGCTCGAAAGTTTCCGCCTCCAGGCAATTAGACCACGGGCCGACCCCTCATAAAATTCAAAATTCCACTCGTTCGCGATCTCCCGAAACCGGAACGTCGATTTCACGCACGGCGAGCTGCCGGATTGCGCGCTGCGCCTGGTTGCGGCTAGTTGGATAAGTGCAGAATCATTCGAACACTTGGCAGAATCTGAACAATAGCTCTTTACTGTTATTACAGCGCGATCGGAGCGGAGGCCGGCTGTTGAAAGTTGCGATTTGAATTTCTAGGGGCTAGTTGATGCAGGGGCAGGTTGATACAATCAAACTGTTAGATGTGCGAATAAGTTCTTTCCCCGCTTTTTTTTACAAATTCAAGATTGTATTACACAAAACGTAATTACGTGAAATGTAATCAAATCTTGTCTGATGACTCACGATAGTTTTGCCAATTCTTCTTGCGTCTGGGTCGGATTTTCGTTGAGCAATTCCTCTAACTCACAGTCGTTGAACTTTTTCGGTGCACCTGAATGATCGTCGCACAGTGATAGATTCCTCGATTCTAGGTGGAATTTTTCAAAATTTTTCTGTTCTCTTGTAGTAATAACACTTTACTTTAAAACCACGTGAACTTAAAAGGTCATCATAGGCATCATAGGTTGCATTTCTGGCATTTTTCAAAAAGTCATTTTTAAAAAAGTGTACAATCAGCCCTATTATTGCATAAAATTTGAATTTAGTATCTTTAGAATTTGTTGAACACTAGGTTTCAAACATCAGTCTTTGCGGTATACCCCATATCTTTTAAAAAAAATCATATAAATGACTAACGGTCATAAACGGACAAGCGATATTTAGTGTCATTACTTTGAAATAAGTATTCTTCAAAGCTATCAAAGAACGAAGTCCAGCCGAATCCGGGAAAAGCTGTTATCGAGGAATCGATCACTGTGCGTCGTCTTCCAAATAAAAATTTCCGGCTTTAAATCTTTGGTATCACTTTTTGCACGTTCCTTGTGCACCTTCTAATTTATTTACCGTGTTGAAAAATATGTTAAACGAAACTTTTAGATCTGGACAGGCTGCGTCTGTTATGTTCTATTACATTTTCTTCGTAAAACAAACGGTTTTGAAAAGAAAGAAAATCGAGAAATGAGAAGGCGCATTCTGCACCCTTGCAATTCTGGAAACGCGAGTCTACCCTCTTAAATTCCTATTTTTGTTGTTGAGAGGTTACGTGTAAAGAATTATATACGAGGACGGTGGAAGAAATATATTTGGGTGTAAGGAAACGTTGTCGGAGGTGTCCACAAAACGGGCGCACGATGAGAACTCCCTAAACACGAAGGCTGCGGTACGTACCTTCATACCTGAAGGGAGGACAACATGTTATAAAAACGAAGGGGAACCAGGTATTTCCCAATATACGTAGATGTTGGACTTTTTGTTTATTTATTTATTTATACAGGTCGCATCAACAACTAGGTCATTAGCGACCAGACAGATATTATATCATAATTACACTATTGTGTCTTTGTACTTAACATAATAATCATTTATGAGTATACTGTACTTATATAAGTATAATGTATACAAAATTACAGCGTGTGGAAAATTTTTGTAAATTTTAGGAATTTTAAAACTTGGACTATGTTTGAACTATTATTGAAGCAATCACTCAAATGGTTAAGGATAGCCAAGCGTCTTCTTTGGAAGGAAAAAAGAGGACATTGCAGGATTAAATGCTGAACTGATAGTGATGTATTACATCGGGTACATACAGGAAGGGGGTCATTTAGAATTTTATGTATGTGGCTCAAGTTAGTGTGGCCAATGCGAAGTCGGGTGATAACTACCTGGTATCTTCTATTGATAATTGGGGGACAGTCTTTATTACGGAGGTCTTGTCTTACTAAGGCTAGTTTAGAGGGAGGGGAATTAAACCATTTATTGTTCCATTTATCCTTGATTTCTCTTTTAATTTGTTTATTTAAATCTTTGTAAGAAGAGGAGTTGTTTGTAGGTATTTCTCTGGATGCCTCTTTAGCCGCATCGTCCGCCATTTCATTGCCCAATATCCCTACGTGGGAGGGTATCCATGAGAGATGTTAGGTTTTCGCAAAGTAAGGTAAAAGGCCAGATGTTTTACCTTGATATTTGTCAAATAAACTACAATGACCTTGTAATTAGAATCACCAAAAGCCGAAGTACCAATTCAACATTCGGTAGTATTACCATGATCTTTCTGCGAGAAGCAGCAGCGTGTGTATAGACTTTTGCTCGTCACTGTGTACGTAGTGTCGGAGTGTCAAGTGCGAAAAGACACTTACCCCGTAGAGAGGGGCCGCACGCGTTCGGGCTCGACACCGTGCTCACGCGCAAACGCGTGCCCGAGCAGGCGAGTATTGTGTGTCACCCCGTATAGCCGAGATAATCGATGAATGATTATCCAATCGCGGCTAATGCGGAAACTATCCGTTTAATTACGTTTAGTGCCTCGAACCGAGGCTCCGAGGTAGGTGCGTTGCTCGAGGCCCGATACCAGCCCGCCGAAGTGTGCGCGCGTGCGTATGCGTGTGGGTCTGTGCCACCTACATAAACACGTCGACGCTAGCGAGGGGTAGAGTATGCGAACTCGAGAACCGAGGGGTAGAAACGACGGTCGCAAACAGCGACGGAAACCCCGACGGGGCCTTGCGCCGTTAGCTTTCGAAGCGAGAAAGGAGCCAGACGACGACCGAACATTGCGGATCGGAGGAAATAGAGATGGCCACGAGCAGAGAAGGGGTGGGTCGCCAGAGTAGGTTCGGAAAGGGGTTGGCTGACTCGTAGCCGGAATTGAGCCGCGACCGCTTAACTCGCGTAATCAAGTGTTCGACAGCGATCCTCAAACCCGATTGTCTTTTAGCAATTACGATCGGGAAGGACTGGGAATTTTATACGTGCTCCGTCGACCTCGGCGTTCCACGCGTTTCGCAGAGGGTGTTCCTGCCAAGCGAATTTCGGCGACGCGACGCACAGTGCCGATACTTTGATAGGAATTTGGGACAAAAGTAAAAAAATTCGTATAGCGTAGCAATAATTTACATTTTTCTGTTCGGAATTGTTTTAAATGCACTAATCGAAGATTTTGAATATTATTCTAAAATTTTCCATTTTTTATACTACATAGTTTTGAAAGAAACAACAAGAGGCATGTTTTATGTATAATGTAAAACTGAAATATGAACAAATAGTACATATATTACGTGTAGAAAACAGATAAATAAATATTGATACGAAACAAGTATTCATAGCCGACTAGAAAAGCAGTATTCGCTGAGGGTTAATGTTGAATAATTTTGAGTGTAGCAGTTTGTAGCAGGAAAAACTTGTAGGAAATTAAAGTACAATGTCTACTAATTACGAAAAAAACAAAAACTACAGGATGTTTTGAACCCTTCTTGAAATATCTCTATTTAAAAGAGAAAAAGGTGAAAAACATTATTTCAACCGTATTATTTACTAGTATACTTCATATAAGAGACTTGAAATTTTTGAAATTTCAGGCACATTAGCTTTACTTTAAGGTACCATATCCCATAGAACATATTTCATAAAATTCTTTTTCCTGATACCACGAAAGGAAGTGTCGCTTTGAATCAATAAATTGCTTGATACAGGATTTTCTTGAGAAAAGTAACGCTTGTAACTAATCCCCTACTGAATTATTTGAATTTTCTATTGATAATCATGATAATTTAGATGTTAAAACATAGTTTCAACATAGAATCCAGTGGATAATAGACAATGAATTTTTAGATTTTTGTCCACAGGGTACCGCACAGTGCGACGGGACAATTTCGACTCTCTTATGCTGTACAGGGTGAACCATGGAACGTGATCAGTTCGAATTACTATAAGAGCGAGATTCTGGAAATCTTTTGCATGCGTTCAATTTTGTTTGTATATGTGTATCGTGTGTGTATGCACATTGAAAACAAACGTAACCAACGGCATTAACACTTTACCGACCGGAAGCCTATTAATAGGATTTTCAATAATTGTGCTGTACCAAACAAAAAGGATAGAAATTTTCTTTGACATTGCAATCTTAAATGAAACTATTAGACGACGTTATTGAGGGTGACTTAGTTAGTTCGTACTAAATGCTAAATGAAAATTTAGCCATGTATCATACATTTTTCAAAAATATGCAATAATCACCGGTCGGTAATGTGTTAACAAACAGCAGACCCGAGACCTTCTTTTTCCAGAAGATTCGGAAAAAGAGACGAACGAAACGCATGTAAAACGCATGTAAAAATGTATAAAAAGATGCGTTCACGCAACGGTGGGATTCTCTCGAAAACGAACTCACGTCGAGGTTTATTAAATACGATACGATGCAATCACGAATGCGGAATACGAACGCGAATTACGGCTAAAGAGTTTTACGTTTATTCGGTGTCCGGAGCACTTGTATATTGTTATTCATAGTTGTATGCTTTCTTTCAATAAATAATAATTGTTGAAACATAAGGTGGTTCGGAACCCACCGTAATAAAAAGTAGGTCCTGCTGAAATAGGCGATAAGGAGAGTGTTGGTAGAGGTGAGAGCTGTGGAACGGGATTTGAAACCCTGAAGGGGCCAAATATCCATTACTTTAATTGTTCAAACATCTCTAGTCTTGGTTTGTTGCAATTTAGGTAGAAAATTTTGCATAAAGATCCGCTGTCTACTAATTATAATACAGAAACTCAACATCATATTTTGATGAAAAATTTAGGTAGAAAATTTTGCATAAAGATCCGCTGTCTAGTAATTATAATACAGAAACTCAACGTCATATTTTGATAAAAAATTTAGGTAGAAAATTTTGCATTAATATCCGCTGTCTAGTAATTATAATACAGAAACTCAACTTCATATTTTGATAAAATAGTGTTACGTGAGAAAATTAATGGTCGTATCGCGTATTCCGTTAAATAAATTAAATATTGCACCAGTATGTCAGCGTGTGTTAGCGGTGACGCAACTAATAGAGAGTTTCGGGAAGACCTCCCGAAGAAATGTTTGGTTCCTTGACATATTTATTTGAGTGGTCGCGAAGTTGGTAAACAACCCCAATGCCATATGACACAAAAACTAGGGACCGCGTAGGGTCCCTCAGGTGTCGATACCGAACTAATGGCTGTTTATTAAGAGCGAGACCTTTAGAAAAGGCAATCGATTCGACGTCGTATTGCGAAAATAATAACAAGAACATATGGTTCTGATGGACCTGGTCACGAAGTGGGGAAGGCTATGCCTTTGGTAAGAGGACTGTGAGGAACCGCACGGTACTTACCGCAGAACCTATGGACAGGAAGGATCTAGTTTCTAACAAGTACGAATAGACGTGAATATTTCTAAACTCGCCAACTCCGTTTTACCAAGTTTCTTCGTTTATTCATCGTTGGTGCTTAACGAGCCGCAAAAATCGGAATAGTTTTCTTTGTAGTCATGGTGTGAAGAAACTGCAATGTTCGCTCGCGACGCCTTTTAAGCCGTGGCAGGTGTTGCCCGTTGCAACCAACAACGTACCGGTATCTCGGATCGCCGGGGCCGAGTGATTTATCTGGCAGAAATTACCGATAATTATTTCTGGTCCCGTGACGGCCTGTTTGAAGTGAAACGTCGCCCCGTTGACGTTGATTACACCACACGGGAACGTAACGCGAAGTCGAAGGCCGATCGAAGATACGCCGACGAGGGTTGCTCGTTCCTTGATAATGCGCGTGGGTTACGTGTCACGAATACCGGGGGAATTTCGCGCTACCATCCGGCGATCTTCAACGATGGAATTAAGATTAATCCTTAAATGGCTGCCGGGGATTATTTAAGGCGTTCGGCTCGACCGTGTAAATTCTGCCGGCTGTAATTACCGCTGTTTTACGGCCTACGAAACACCCGTGATCGCAATAAATATATTTCTCGACCATCGAGTACTTTATCGCCTTATTACAAACTATCCGCTCGATGAACGAGCAATCGAGCCACCGAAAAATTACGATCAACGTTGCCATTCGTGTATCCTTCTTGTTTAAATGGTAAATGAACCGATTACTACGTTTTACTGCGATATTTTTTCCCGACGAGATTTAAATATGTAAAGATATATTGCATTCTCGTTCAATCGTTCTCATATTTTTCGAACCACAGGGAGTTTGAAAAACCATTCTTTAAAGAATTTTGTACTTCCTTGAAAGGGAGGATTCTTGGGTAGTAACTTTTTCCTTATGTATTTCGGTCATGGAACAGTCCGAAACTTTTGCGGAGCAGTGTAGTTGCGTGCGAAAAACGGTTCTTGCCATGGGTTGTCGGTCGAACACCCCCGGGGAAGAACGGTCGGACCAGGTTATGCAAAAGCACGGCTCACGATGGCCGCGTCGTGAATTATGTAAGGGGGACGGTGTGCTGTCTGTTGGTGGGGGGGGACTCTCTAATTAATTCGACTTCTCGTGACGATCGGGAAAGGAGTATCGGCCCGCTCCTAACAGCGATTTGCTCTTTGAATGCTTCGGGTTCCTGCACGCGACGGGAACATCGATTCGGTGAACGAAGGGAGCCGAGTCGTTTCGGATTCGCCCCTGGGAACGTTTCTCTAATCTTTCTTTTTGCGAGGAGAACGCCACGAATTGGGACGAAACACCGTGTATTTGGGACGCTTCATAATACGCGCACATTACTTCGAGGAACAATTTTAGGATCGGCCTGATTTCACACCGTAACTACCAAACAGTCGAAATTACGGACTTGTAATTCCCTGTAAAAATGATCTAACTGGATCTTCCGACATTTCGAGCACATTCCAGCATAGTATGTTAAGATCTGGATTCATTTATTTGTGGTGCCTTCTTTTTCTCACAGAATAGCTTGATTGTTGGCAGTTATAGTTGCCCCTTCTCAACTCCCACTGCTACTGTGCTCTCCTATTGAGAATTCTATTGTGAATTGAGAACAAGAGCGAGTTTTCAAACACTTAAATCAAAATCTACTTATGGATTAATTAATCCAATGAATCGCATTATTTCAAAATCATGCACTATTTATAATCGTATTGATTTTTTCATTGAATCTTTACAAAATTTTCAAATGCAACTACGCAGGATTATTATTATTATTTTTTGTGCACGTCCCTTCTTTGTTATTAGACGAGTAGTCTTGTATCTTTCTCTTTTTTTTTATTGTAAACACTTATGTAAAAGTGCTTCAGTCCGTCTACATATAATAAATCATAATAATTCTTAATTTTCTCAGAGAATTGCACAAGTTTGTGCCCGATTTGAAAATAAACTTCAATAGTTAAATTTTAAAATAATACAGTTTTATTAATCAATCATGACGACAACGAAAAATCCGTAAACGAATCGCGCGTTTTTCTCCGTTTTTTTAAATAAATAAAACAATCTACCCCGAGATCTTTGAGCCCCTATGTAAAGAGGAAGATTCAACGAATATTTGCGTAGTCCTTCTTACGTAATTGAATCGGACAAAAATTGGAGAAACGAGAAATTGGAAAACGTATCAACTTTCCCCGGTCTACCCTAGTGTATTTTTAATTCGTTTTACAAGCCAGCAGCGTTCTTATCTCGCCGCCTATCCAATTTAATAAAGTAACCACACTTGCGGCTCGCGAACGATACGAAAGCTCCGCGCGGAAAGTGGGTAAACTGATTGGCCGCGCGGGAAAGAAAGTGTGGGCGCAGTCGATATCGCGGGGGCGCCATAGAAATGAAGTGGAAAAGCCGTAATATCGAAACAACCTGCTCGAAGTATATGTAGGGAGCAAACAAACCGCACGAGGTCGATTCTTTTTCCCCGTGCTCTGTTCTCGGTCGTTTTTGTTTGCCTTTTTCCCGGCGCCTTTTCCACGGCGAGACGAGGCGGGGCGCGGCGGTGCTACCTCGGTGCTGGCGAAACGTTTTCGCGTGAGAAAATGCTCGAGGGCTCGTAAGGAGCGCAGACCGGTCGGTAGTGGTGGAACGAAGTCGATCGGAAACGTCGAAAGGTTACCATCTTCCTCTTTCTTGCTTCTCGCCGTCGTTCGTTTCTCTCCTGCTTGCGTCGCTTCTTTCCCCCTACCCCTGATCAAAGCGACTCGTTCCTTCTGTTTTTATTTCGCTGGTTTAAAACTCGAAACGACCACTCCTCCTGCGGACCGATTTCACTTAATTTCGGAGGAGTGTAGCAAGTTTCGCGGAAACGGGCAACCAAACAGATCCGGGTAGCAGACGTTGCCTGCCGAAGCCCGAAAGAGAAACAACGAGGGAAGATCAACTTCGAAATCCTCCGTGTCCCGGTGCTGCTGGTCGCCTCGAGAGGCTTCTCGGGAAATAATTGCGCGGCTAAGCGGGTGAATTAATTTTTTCCTCGTGTGCCGGATTTCGTGGACGTCCTAAAATCTCCACCGCAGCTCTGTCGCTTCTCGTAAGAATTTTGCGATAAGTTAAAATTAGGTCTCTTCGTAAGCTAGTTGCACATTAACTGCTTTTTAATTAAAATAATCGAATTATAGTTAAACAGTTAAACTTTTATGTTTTCAAGGCTAAAAACATTCGTACCATAATCTCCCTATTTTTCCCATATTCTATCATGTTTCAGCTTTAATTTAAAAAAAAATTCATCGCTCTATCTCATTTCTATCGAAAGTTCTTTGATTTTGACACAGATTTCATCGGTTTGTCCCATAGTGTGGCGTTAGCATTACCCAAGACGTCACCATGGGACAAACCGATGAAATCTGTGTCAAAATCAAAGAACTTTCGATAGAAATGAGATAGAGCGATGAATTTGTTTTTAAATTAAAGCTGAAACATTGTAGAATATGGGAAAAATAGGGAGATTATGGTACGAATGTTTGAAAAAACCAGAAGTCGTAGAAAAATTTTGAGGCCAGATTTGAATTCAGCAGGAAAAAACCTACAGGAAATGATGTATAGCATGTTAAAAAAACAATTTCTGGGTGTACTATTGAAAAAAACCACAATTTTCTCGAAATTGCGCAACTTTGACGAATTTTTTCGAGGTTAAAAAACATTCGTCCCATAATCTCCCTATTTTTCCCATATTCTGTGAAGTTTCAGCTGTATGTAAAAAGAATTTCAGCCCTCTATCTCATTTCTATCGAAAGTTCTTTGATTTTGTCCATGATTTGGGCCAAATACCCCACTATGCGCCCCTTGGAGAGAAACATAAGTTACTGCACCGACGTGAACGTGTTAAACTAGCGTCACTTGTGTTTTTCATATAAAATAAATAATAACTTGCTTTTTTCGTTATCGTCTTACACTGTGGTCCGCTACTGTAAATAACCAACTAAAACTGGAATGAAATCTTCTCATCGTCTATGCAGATATCCGTCGCTTGATATTGTCAAATATCCACGGTGGTGTTCGAGTTTCAATCGAATTCCAGCAAGAAGCGGACGTTAACAAGTCAATAAGCTCCTTCCACAGGGAACGATCACGTAAATAGACGGGGATGGTGGCATTGACTGACGTCGCTAAGTTAATTGATTCGAAACATGACCATAGTCTGCGCCTTCCACTCAAAGGAAGGGCGTACAATAGAGGGGATAAATCATTCCTCGAAACGCCGGGAATAATTGGAGCGTGAGACGGTAATGGAATTCGAAAAGAATTCATTATAACGCCTGAGCCACCCTCCGAAGCCCTTTCCATCCCCCTAACCCACAACTTCTTACCCTTCCCCGTTTGACAATCGCACAATAATTTCCTACTGTCCATTTAAACTCTATTCGTTACTATTTAGCACGTTTCCGCAAACGTTCTAGTCTTTTCTCTTAATTATCTTTTATCTAGACACTACATACGAGGTATTAGATCTTTTTCAACCTATTTTAATTATTTAATTTTCATGTGAAATTAATGATTACTTTATTCGAACAATAACTATGTTTTAAATTGTGATATTTTCCAACGTTAACCTTATATTAACCATTCCCTGGTTACGATAAGATATATTAACAGCAGATTTATGAAACTGTGAAAACACATTGACTTATACTCCATTACGACCAATGCATTAATTCCAGGATCAAGTTACCTCGTTATCAGTTTGTTAAAACATCGTGTTGAATAGATTTCCGAGCGTGAAACTTTACGCTCTTGATATAAACGTATTCGATAGTAATTTCATGAAATGAAACGTGCCCAAAAGAGGGCGAAAAAGTTGTCTTTGGTCCACTGATAACATCGCAGCTGTTGAACGAATGGATTTTTTTAGAGGATTTTTTCAAAACACAGTTGTCTTTATAAGACCTTAACCCCTTGAGAAAGTGAAATCCGAAAATGTTTAAGACCTTTAAAAAAGCAGATATATGGAATATCCTGCTTTAATTGATAATCGATTGTAGTGCTTGATAGGTTTAGTGTTAATTCGGGTCGCTGTAGCCGTTTCGCAGTTTCACCGGCTACACTAGACGCGCGTGTGCCGCCGATCTTTCGATAAATTCGAGCGACCGTTTCGCGCTCGTTCATTACAGCTGTAATCGATCGGCCGGGCGCAACCGCTCTGCGGCGGGCCCGCGATTCCATTTAATAAATGTCAGTCTCATTTTAAAGCCCCGTCCCATAAGTGAGCCGACAGTAATTATCGATAATGGGCGACGATAATATTTCCTTTTATAACGAAACCGTTCCGCTCGATTCGATTGTCGGCGATCGTGATTTCCGTCCTCTCTTTTCGGCCGTTCTCGATCCCGTTCGACGCGAACGAGACGAGAGGGACAAGCATAATTCGATCGAATGGAAATGCACCTCGCGTGATTACGTCGCGAAAAAAATTCGACGATTCATCGTCCCCTCGGTTGTCATACTTGTCGCTTTCGTGGTTTTACTCGTGATCATTTCGACGCGATTCTATGCCGACAATTCGTTCGTGAAGTTGTTGTACCGACATTGTGGTTGCATCGTATGATAAGCTTAACACTAAACGTACCACGTACGATCAAATGAACGGTTCTAGATTTCTTTATTTCACGATTAATTAATATTAGAGATTCCTATTTCACGTACACGTACTCCAGTACGTGTCATTTTAAGTACACGTGTACACGTGTATAGTACACGTATACATAAATACACGTGTACATAAATACACGTGTACTATGTCACGTATATTTAAATACACGTGTGTTAACGTGTTTAAATTTGTTTTAATTTTTAGGATACAGTTACTAATTTTTGAAAGCAGAATAGGGGTATACATAAATTAATATCAATGTTCTAAAGATTATACGAATTAAAATGAGGATTCATTAATACACGTGTATTCAAATATACATAAGTGAAATAATACACGTGTACCCATGTATTTAAAAGGACACGTACTGAGGTATGTGTATTTAAATACACGTTTACATGTATACACGTGTGTTATTAATACACGTACAAAACCACGATCTCTAATTAATAATTGTGTCCTTCTTTTGATTATTCTATTAAGCTGAAACTAATGCATTGACGTTCTTAAGTATTTTTAACGTATCTATATAAAGAAAAATTAAATGCTGTTCGTTGGTAAGCGCATCACTTGAGAAAGGCTGAACCGACTTGGCTAATTTTTAAAAGAAAATATTCGTGATAGTCCGAACAAGGTTTTTAGGAAAAGAAAAATTGGAACAGTTGCCCGGAATAATGGGAAATGTTGGAAAAATGAAAGTGTTTTTTTCTATGGGATTTTTGTGTGAACTCAAGACCATAACTCACGATTTGAACGATGGATACGCGTAATTAAAACGATCACAAACAAAATTGAAATTTAGACAGAACAACGTCTGTCGGATCAGCTGGTATTAAATATTAACATATTTTTAAAGATACGTGTCCATTTTTGTTGTAAATGTGAATGTAGAAAGATATCTTATTGACGATAGCATTAGTAATCATTAACAAATCATATTCGATAGCAGAAGTAATCCCTGTAATTTTAACTCTGCAATTTTGATTACAA
The DNA here is from genome assembly GCA_916610235.2 of Lasioglossum morio. Taxonomy (NCBI): domain Eukaryota; kingdom Metazoa; phylum Arthropoda; class Insecta; order Hymenoptera; family Halictidae; genus Lasioglossum; species Lasioglossum morio. Next base: position 11,917,413 of record OU744325.1, on the reverse strand, counting down.
CGATTCGATTGCTTAGATTCTGCGGGCTTTCGAAATATACGAAGTTTATCGTCATCCCCATTCACAGAAAATTCCAGAGCAGATATTTTCAACTTATTTGCGCCGAGTACACGTGCCGTTTTCCGTCGTGCAAACATTTTGGTTACGTCGTGCGATGCGCAGCGCTGGTTTTAAGTATGTTTAGCCGAGGATGAAAACGTGCGATTGTTTCGCGAACGCGTCGGCTGAGACAGTTGTATAAAAGCGAAGCACGGTTACTGGCCGCAACACGCCGCGTCGACCGTCCGGCAATAATTTCACCGAAAGTCGAATTAGAACTGGGATAACAACGGTTTCCGGACGAGTCGGCCCGCAAATGTGCAAAACGATGGAACTGCAGAAGAGCTGGCTACCCTTCGATTTCGATGATTTTTAGATATGTTGTTAAAATGTATATTTTAAACCACTGTTTGAAAAACTCTCGGTACCACCGCAGTGATTCCCAAAGGTGAAAAATAACATTTGAAAATGTTTTTGGCTAGGAAAGTTATTCAGTGAACACGACTACCACTTATCAATAAATTTCGAAGAAATTTTCTGAAAAATAAATTGATAAAAAAGTATGGTAATTATTTACATTGGGGGCTTCCTCTGAGGAAGCACCTAATGTAAATAATTACCAAAAGTATTAACCCTTAGCACTCGAGTGGTAACTCATGGTCACCACTAAATACTGCAGCTCTATTATTCAAAATATTGTTTATACAAAATAAAAAGTTTGTGTATCAATGGCAAGATGCAGGACATAAATATACATAATACATAATTCTCTGGGACGAACTTTAAATTACTTTAAATTATTTTTTCCAATTATATCATTCGTCGCTGCCAATGATAGTTGCGCATTTGCTATGCCACTTTGATCTAACCAAACGCACCCTCTTCTGTCCACCCTTGGTAGCAATATTTCACACACGCACACCACCGAAAAGGGCAATAAAGCAAGAAGACCGCAGCGTGACACGTACGTGTGATGTCTTATGCGGCGAGATATCCGGGGGCGGACGTTCCGGATTAATGAAAAGCACACGATCCGGCCGCAAATATGAAAATCACATGGTGCCGTTTATTACAGGTGGTGGTTGGGGGGAGGGGATGGACGGGTAGGGCAGTGGATATTTATTAAAATCCCGAAAATGCGTCGGACGTGATGGATTTACCGTTCCAATCAACGGGGAGAGACCCGGGTATAACGAGCGCGCGTCATTTGTTTCTAATATTATTCTTCCATTTCGCCAGGGGACCGGACGGACGTTAATAACGCGCGCAACCGTATCGGAACGTCAGGAGACAATAATTGCCATCGGGGAACGGCCCCGACAGAGATAGGGGGAACAGTGTTGGTGGACGATGCGCGCGCGCGTGCGCTTTTCGAAATGGATCGGCCAATTACTCCCGCCGTTCTTGTCTCTCGTTTTTCCCAGCCGTTGTTTTCCTTTCATTTCCATTTCGAAAGCTCGTCCCCGTCGCCCCTGTCCGGCTGCCGGTCCCCGTCGTACCGCCGGTCCCCGTGTTCGCTCTTTTAACGCGCCATTCGGAACGTCCACGTGCTGGTAATTGGAAATTTCGCGCGTCTGACCCAGTTCACGTGGCCGCCACCGCGGGTTTAATCCCCGCGTCGCGCACAAAATCACACGGAGGAAAAAACCGGAAACGTCAGTTGACCGGGACCGATCGAAGCGATTTTACAGGAGCAATTTGTACTCGTCCTCCACCCTTCCTCCCCCACACTCCCGCCCCGTCCTCTACAGGGAAAACTATATTTAAAAGTCATTAGAGCACGATGCGGCTCTCTCTCCCTCTGCACCCCCTGCCCCTCGGTGCTCCATTAAAAATTCCGCGAACGATCCGCGAGCCGCAAACGCGTTTTTTGTTTTACAAAGAACCGCGGGATTAGCTTATGTCGAAATATACGCCCGTGGAATTGACGAGGTCTCTACGTACGGTCCTGGTGAAAATAAGAAGAGTTTCATATGTTCGAATACAGGGTTTTTCGTTTCTAGACAAACAGAAATCGTTCTATGCGGCCATTGTAGTTTCTCGTAATTTCTGCGTGACGATTTTGGCTGTTCACGTATCCACCAGGGTCTGTCTATAGATAACGATAATTGCACGACAATTGCTATCGTTCACTCTTGGAACCCGTACGAACAGTCGCTAGTCACGTGCACGATTATATGTATACACGGTGAAGTCCCTGCAACCGTTGACAACTCGAGGACTTTGTTTATCGTACGTTTGTAATACAAAGTATATATTTTCTTGTTCCGCGATTGGAATCTTTTATCGATATCTGAAGAAGAGTGTTTCTTTATCGTTCAGCCGTCATTTGAATCTCTTTATTCAAACGACATTGTTGTCGATCTTCGAATCGCAAGAAGCTAAACGTTCGTATTGTGTATGAATATTGAAAACCATTTCTTGCCATCTTGCGCGAATCCGATAATTACAAATTACGTCAATACTCGGCGTATATAATGTTCGTACTTGAGTTACAAGTTTTGCAAGTATATTTAAACAGCCGTAACGAGTTCAAGCGAGAAATGTTAAAATACTATTGTCATAAGAACGAGTTGTTTTTTAATATCGAAGTCAATGAAATATTTTTATCCGACCATCCTGTTCATGTTCCATTTTAGAGTCTCCAGTTTTGCAAGAATAATTAAACAGTCAGTGCAAGTACAAGCGAGCAATTTAAAAATACTATTGTCATTCGAACGAGGTGTTTTTTAATATCGAACACAATGAAATATTTTTATCTGACCATTCTTGTTCGTGTTCCATTTGAACTTTTTACATGGTCTCTGTATTAATAATGGAAGAAGAATTGGTAAAAGCAAGTATGCAATCAAATTGACGATTCAATCAGCGGTGGCTCTAGAATAGACTCGTGAAAGGTCTCGTTGAATGTTTCGGCTATTAACTTATACCTCTAATGGCAAAACACATACACGTACTGCTTCAAATCAGTATAGTCGACCGTGTTATTTGTGTATACCCATTCCGGCTGCAGGGAAATTTTCTTCTTGAGAACTTCGTTAACAATTAATAACCTATGTATGAATGTACGTCACACGAAAGCGAGACTTCTATAGGGTGACCTAGAAGTATTGTACTTCTCGTGAGTTCCTGAGGTCAATGCAATTTTGCAGTGGCGCACCCAGAATTTAATCTTTGGGGGGACGAGTTGAACAAAATAACCTCTGTTTTAGCAAAAATACCTGTCAACGGTAGTCACACATATTTACTTACATATATATAGGGAAAAGTTGTTCAAAATGTTTAGTTTTACATATAACATAACTAAAAATTAAGTTTCCTCTGCACCACTATCCCTTATACCTGGGCCCTCCTACCCCTCGACCATCAATAAAAAAGACCGTCTTCTCGGTATACGCTGAACACGTTTTTCTACCCTAAAGTTAGTCGAACCGAAGCTCTTGAGCGAGAAGCTTCATCTGTATTCTTGTTTTTTTTTTAAACAAACTCTCTATACCGAGTTTTCATATTTTCTGTACTACGAATCCTTGGCGTTACTTTATTTCATAACCTTGCAGAATAATCAAAAAGGACAATACAATATCTTACATAATAACATCACAATATTTGTTCAAAGTCGAAAAATGTGTTTTTTCAATCTCAAATTTTTAAAAAATTAAGGCCAGATTCGGAATCAGTGTCAAAAACTCTATAAGATACACCGTAAGGTTATACGGAAATATTGTTTGTTATCGGACAGTGTTACAACTAACGGTACGAAAAAACAGTGGTAGAGAGGGAGAAGTCGAAGTATCGGCGTGGAATCAGTGTGCGACCGGTTACGGGTGCGAATCAGGATCATTAATAATATCTCTGGCTCGCGGCTCCATTTTACGCCGCTGACAATGGACAACTGTGTAACAATAATGTTCCGGATTCCCCGTGTATGACCACGAGGGTCGTAGGCGTGGTGGTGGCGCGGGAGGGTAGCAGTGCATCGCGTCGCGGCGACTGCAGGGATGAAGAGAGAGAGATAGAGAGATAGAGAAAGAGAGAGAGAGAGAGAGAGAGAGAGAGAGAGAGAGAGAGGGAGGGAGAGGGAGAGAGAGGGAAAACGGGGGTGGAGGTGCAGAGCGCAGGGGCGGCTGGCACGGACCATCTAGCCGCGCCGCAGTCAAGTAATGAAATTTGACTGGAAATTAACCACCGTGGTGTACGCGCACACGTCGCCGCCGGTCTCGGAAGCGGCGCGTACACGTATCCGGGCGTCGGCGTCGGCAGCGTCGGTCGGCGTCGGCGGCGGCGGCGCGTGTTTGCGCGCGGACGCGCAAGCGTGGCCGGGCAAACAACGATGGTCCGCGGCCGGACCTCGACGCGGCCCGCACGTACAAGATATTACGAGACTCGCGGCCCATCATCGGGGGAAAATAATGGGCAACCGTTTCGTGATAACGATGAGTTAGCGTTACACCTCGCTTCTGCATACGTATATCACGAGCCCGTGGCCCCCAACACACTCGCGCGCAAACCCCACCGCTCACTCGCACCGTGACGGCCGATTCGCGTTTAACACTAAACCCACCACCGGCGGTCAAATAATCGGTTTTGTACAGGGTGGTCCATCCAAAGGTGCCCACTGGAACGCCTCTTTCAGTTGTAACGATGCAATACTTAGTTTAATACTAGCTGACCCGACAGACGTTGTCCTGTCGAGATTTTTATAAATTTCTTTCACGTCGATAATGTCTATAGAAATGTGTAAATTTCTATTGAAGTAATGACTAAAAGCTGCGACGTTCGTTTTTTTTGTTGTATTGAAATATGATTCAAAAAGCTCTTTTAGTTTTCCAATTTTTCTTTCCGTAAAAACCTTATTCGGACTATTACGAACATTTTTTTTTTTAAATTAGCCAAATCGTTCCAGCCGTTGTCAAGTGATGCGCTTACCAACGAACAGCATTTAATTTTTATTTATTATTATTATTATTATTTATTTTAAACGGACCGAAGTTCTTTTATACAAATGTAGAAGATAGACGATTGATGGATGAGCATGTTGCTAGGAATATTCACAATCTTGTTCGATTGTGAAAATGTGAGACATATTTTATACAACACTTGAATAGTATCAAGGGACGAATACTACCACATTTGTTTCTAACAGCACTATAAACACAGCGTTGTTTTCTGTGAGAGTAAATTGCTCGACTACCACATCCAATACGTATCATACAATAGCTGGCACGGATCTGTTTTCGGAACATATCGCACGGCTAACATAAAAGTCTCTGTGCAATCTCATCGCTAGGATCGCGAACGTCAACTAAATCACGAAGAACGTTGAAAGAAGTTTCGAGCACAACGTGATCACGAGACATCACGAGTTTAAGACTCGGAAGAGGATTTCGTACGACTTACGATATGAGCAGTTATCGTCGGCTCGATATCGATCGCATCGATCTGTGACGACGACGATCGTCTTGCCGCAACGGATGACAAATTTTTCACTAGAATCTCGGCTTAACGCGTCGAATCGAAACTCGCGTATCGGCGAAATCTCGGAGCAGCAGTCCGGTCTGCCGATAATTCACAATGCCTTGTCGAATAAAAGTACTATTGACATTTCATTAATTTTTCTCTGATGCTGAAGTTGACAAACTATCTTTTCCTAGTCATCGTATATTAACCGTGGAGAACTAGCCTTTCGTAAAAATGGCGTCTGGAATATTTGAATCTAGTCTCATCTCGGGTGATTCATTAAATGTTTCGATTACTACAATTAAATCAAAATACCAATTAATTCAGTTCGGGTGTCCTCAATCCCAAGAAATATCTTATTTACGGGACTGGCCGCAAAAAAGTGACGGATTTATCTCGACGGCCCTGTACATACAGTTTCTGGTCGGCTGGCTGATCGATTCGCGCGAAATGACTTTCTTTCTCGGCGTTCGGTCGCGATGGCCGCGCGCGCGTTTACGAGGGAAACGACTTCAATTGGCCGATAAAGCGCACGGCCGATAATTTCGATACGAGGAAAATGAGGAAGCTAAATAACACGGTCGAACGCGGCCAGAACGATAACTCAGCCGAGGGAGGATGTAATAATGAAATGCTGGGCGCGGGAGCTGGTTTTTCCGACGGAAGCTCGACGGGGGGATGAAGGGGAGCGGAGAGCGGGCGGGGGCTGCAGGGCGCTTTGAAATTAATAATAATGTTATCGGGAGGTAACAAAAAGCTTTTGAATCCCGATATAATGACGCGCGTATTAACGCGCAACGTTTTCGGCCCTCTTATCGCAACAAAAACGCGACGATCGCTGCGCTTTTAATCGGGATTATTGCTCTATTTCCGCGAGACCGACTCGTTTTCCCGGGGGCCGAGCCTCGAATGAATAATCGAATTGGGTTAATCCATATTTACCGGGATCAAAAACTCCGGGATTATCGGAAAGTAATTATCGTTGGCCAAGCATGACCATTTTTTCCCCTACCCGGTTCCACGCGTTTCTCTTTTATATCGGCCGCAATTTTTAAGCCGGGTGTCCGCCGACCGCGCTAAATGATCGCGAAACGTTTGGCGAGCGTTCGAGACGCAATTCGCACGGGAACAGCAAACGATTGTTAATTGAGCTTCAAAGGAAATTCGTTTTTTGAGGACATTCGTTCGTGGTTTGCATGGACAAATGTCAAGTGCCAATTGTCAGCCGAGTTCAAGCCATTTTTGGTCGTTCCCTGTCGTTGGTCCTAGAAAAACGGAGTGCTTGTTTACTGGCAACTCAAGCTTTGTTACAGCGCAGCGGTCCACGCAGTGATATTAAAAATATCTATGAAAAATCACCGCGTAGAAAACTACGCGCGGCAGGAGTGAAACTTCTTGCAGTTTAGTAATGAACGATCAAAATTTGCGACGCAAAGAAGGAGAGCGTATGGGAAATGCTATGAACTATGTCTCTTTCTTTACAATTTCATCGTTTCACAATTTTGTACTTTTCAACTTTAAAATTGTACAATTTTAGCATTTCCCACATTCCTCACAATTCAAAACTTGAATTCCTCGAAATTTAAACTTGACATTTCCCTCGATTTAAACTTGAAAATTCATTCAATTTAGATTAGAAATTTCCCTCAATTTAAACTTGACATTTCGCGCAATATAAACTTGAAAATTCCTTCAATTTAAACTTAAAAATTCGTTCAATTTAAACTTCATGTTTCCCTCAATGTAAACTTGAAATTACTTTAAATTTAAACTTGAAATTTCCCTTAATTTAACAGTTTCACAATTTTCTACATTTCAACTTTAAAATTTGACAATTTTTCAATTTCAGCACATCCCAGTTTTGCATCTTTCCGAATTTACAATTTTACCATTTTCAATTGTAGAACTCTAGCATATTAAAAGTAGCCTTACTCACTGCTCCGAACGGAGTGAAGCGGGGATATAGGGCGCAACCCCCACTTTTGACCGTTACGCTTTTTCATGTCGCGAATTCCGTGACGCGAATTAGGCTTACACCCTGCTAAAAGAAGTTTCACATAAAATATAAATGCACCAGAAGTTTCCGGAGTCTTACGCAGCAGGGATTCAAAGATCAACGATTCCCTCTGGAAACTCAGGATTCCTTTAATTTTTTTGTGTCCACACACTTCGGCCGTTCGCACAGTGGTTAAGAACCGTGCGAAAGATAAAGAGCGTGCCGTGGAAAACAGCGTCGAAACAGCGGATAATCAAAAAGCGAATGTGAGAACGGTGTACCCGGAATAATTCGCAGTCAGCGTAGCAGGCTAGGCGGCGACTCTGCGGAACGTAACAAGAAATCGTCCGAGTAAAGAAACTGGAGCAGCAGCAGCGGCGGCGTTTGCTAACGAGCGTGCCGGCGAAAAAATGTGCAGACATGTTCCACGCAAGCCGGGACCGGGTGCGCTGGTTCGTCGGTCGGAAGCGATTCGAGATTTTTATTGGCCTGGTCGAAGTTCGCCGGGTCGAGTTTCACCAAGTTTTACGCCGCTCGGCTGGCCGAGCCGGGATCGCTCGAACAACTTCGCGGAAAACGAATGGACGAGCCGGCGAGGAGTTTCCGGCGCGCGAAACGAGGCGTAAATGTAAACGAGCGATCGACTCGTTTCAGCCGGTTACCGACGAATAATTCGTCCGTTGCTGCACCGCGCGCTGCTGCACCGCGCGCGCTCCACACCGGAGAGAATGCCGTGGAAATGCTCGACGACCGGCTTCTCGGCCGCGCGTATCGTCGTCCTGGGTGCATCGTTCCCCGAGATTTACGTGCACCGGAGGTGATGCGAACGTGTGCATACATGTACAGGCTGTATAAAAAGTAATGGTCATATCCGTTCTCTAGAGGTGAATCTACACCTCTGGATCGGTGGACATTTGTAAAAGAAACTTGCCGCTACATTGTTTCTAACAATGAAAATTGTTGTTGAAGTTTCTGTTTACATCAATACTTTCCACTGATCCAGAATAATTCCACTCATCAATAATACAGTGGGTGTACAAAGTGTTCGTACACATTTTAAAACAGACTAACTTTCTTTATAATTACACGAACCGACCTGATTTTTCATAATCAATTAGAAGCATTGGTTTATGAAATGATGTGCAGAAAAGATTTTCCAAAAGATTATATTTTACAAGGTTACATGCAAAAATAAGAAAGGCATTTAAAAATTTTTTTTTATTTGGTCCCTTAGACCGTTATAGCAAGCAAAAAACAGATGACAACACTACCCTTATAAATCTCGTTATTGACGACGGAAGACAACAACAAAGGAATTTCTTTTACAGTTTCCCCACTTCTCAATGTAAAGTCCTTCCGGTACACCTGCGTTCAATTAACAGACGCTACGTTTCCCCACCCATAACCATTCACGAAAAGACTGACAATGAGTACTATTTTGACCGTGGTCGGAGTAACTTCTTCCCGTTCTTCCCATCTTCGCAAATGACAGTGTTCTGTTGGGGTCCCATGGAAATCATCGACACAAATTTCCCCGACACGGTTTTCACCGACTCCAGATTCAACCGACAACGACTTTGATCGACATCGATTTTGACCGATAACGAATTTAATAGATAACGAATCTAAAATCGTTGTCGGCCAAAGTTAATGTTGGTCAAATCTAGAGTCGGTGAAAACCATGTCGTTGACTTCCATGGGACCCGTTCTGTTGATCCGACGGAGTAACAGATTATTCTAAAAAAATTGTAAGTACCTATACTTGACATTAGTATTTTATAATCCAGGATTAATATTCTTATGTAGAAAAATAGATATGAGGTATTCTTTCTTATTTTGCTACTTGAAAACGATCCGAATGGATGACCATTACTTTTTATACACTCTATACATGTATATACGTGCACGATTATATTGTAGAACGATACGCTCAGACGGAACGCGCCGCGTCGCTCGCGCGCGTTCTCTGTACCGCTGCCATGCCGGTTCGATCCGCGAACCAGTTTCCACCGCGTTACAAACCGTTGTTACCTCTCGCGTGCTGTGAACGTCACGCGCGACCTGAATTTCGACAATCCACGCGTTAACGGCCGGGTCTCGTGTTTCCATAATGCCCGCGTTTTTCTCGGATCCACGTCCCAGTAATGCGACCGAGAGCTCGGCGAAAAATTCGACGCGATACCAGCCAGCGAACGGGAAGCGCGTCCGATTATCTTGGGATGCGATTCCGCCCGGATGCTGCGCACATGACTGCGAATAGGTTGATCGTCGTACGCGTGTTATTGAATAACAATCAGATAAAAAGCAATGTGCTCTTCCAATTAATATTATTCAAAATTAATGTCGACAGTTTGTACATGTTCTAATCAAATTACAGATAAATGTTCTCGGGCAAATGTCAAATTTGGTACAATTTAATACACAAAATATTATTGTTTCTATTAGCTGGACCATGCAGGAGAGTTAATAACGTCTACTATTGTTGTGTAGGTGCAATGAAACAGTCCTTTGATACGGATTTCCCATTTAATACAGACACACCACAGTTTCAATATACAAAAATTTCTTTTTGAAATATAGTATTTGCAAATATTTCTATTTCTTAGTTGAAATATTTTTTACCCCTGGTCTGGTAACTAGTGTCTTTACTCTACCTATACAACGACGTTCTTCCTCAAATATTTGATATATACAACTTTTGTATTCTTTTTATTCGGGGTGTGTCACGAGCCCGGTATACTATAGTTACGTTTCAGAAGAGTATTAACACCAGTCAGGAGTTAAATACGATCCGGTCCGGAGCAACGCGACGCGACCGTCCCGAAAACGCGGATCGTTTCTCGTTACGTCGCGCAAAAAGTCCCGTGGCGTCGCGTCACAGAGAAAAGCTCTCACCGACTTCTTTATTGTGTGGGGGTGCGAACACGCGGAGGCATTCGTCTGCAACCAAGATGGCGGGCATTTTTTCGACTCGCCCCCGGCTTCCGTGGATCGACGTTTCTCCCTCTTTTTCACGATACCCGTCACCGATGCACGCAGGTGTACCCGGGATACCAATACTTTTTCTTCCCGAGTTCGACGCTGGCTCGGGAAAACGGGAGAGAACCGTAGAGAGAAAAAAAAGGAGAGAGAGCGAGAGAGAGAAAGGGTGAGGATGGTAAAGAGTGCAGGGAAAACGAAAGGAAAGGGGGAGGGCAGAGGGAGCGAGGAGATGGAACGGGGGTAGGGCGAGAGAGAGAGAGAGAGAGAGAGAGAGAGAGAGAGAGAGAGAGGGAGGAGGGTGAAGAAAGAGAGAAAGAGAAGGGTCGGGTAGCTATGGCTGCGGCGTCGGGATGGGACGCTTTAGGGGTTGGAGCAAGTGAGAGTTTGGTGGGGTTGGTGGAGGGCAGGGTGGAGGAAATACAGGCTGTTTTATTATGCAAAAGCTTTCTCGGCAGTTGGGTCGTTCTGGCTCCGCACCGTTGCACGAGCACCAGCACGAGCACCAGCACCAGCATCAGTATGAGCATGAGCACGAGCACCAGCATCGAGTCGGAGGCGGTAGCGGTGGCAAAGCGGTGGCGGTCGCGGCGGCGGTGGAATGGAGCCGGCGGGTAGGGGCGCGGGGGTGGAAAAAGCCTCCGCCCCCGAATCGCGTAAATACCGGCAGCCATTTTGCGATAAACTTTTTTCGGGTGGTCCGCGCCACGCCGCGCCAGACCAGCCGCGACGGCCAGGGTGAAAAAGTTTGGACACGCTCCTCGAAAAGGGGAGTCAAGGGGTGGCTACCCGCCTGGCCGGGCACCGCGGTATTCTACGCTCGCGGAACCCGTGGACGAGAGAGTTTTCGTTGAATCCGCCGCGCCATGCCCGCGCCATGCCCGCGCCACGCCACACCGCGCCGCGCCGCGCCGCGCCACGCCGGGAACAGACAGAGGGGGTGGGCGTGGAAATGGAGAGAAAAAGAGAGGATAAGGAGGGCGAACGATTAATCTTTCGCGGAGAGCTTTTCCAGTGGCGCTCAATCGTGCGTGGAGTTTTCCCCGCTTGTTCTCGTGGGATATCGTGTTTTTAATAAGCCACCCCCGGTAATTATCGATACGTTCCCTCCCTCTCATTTGCCACCCACTACCTCCTCCTATTCTTCTTCTTCTTCTTCTTTTTCTTCTTTTACTGGTTCCTCTTCTTCTTCTTCTTCTTCTTCTTCTTCTCCTTCTCCTTATTCTTCTCTCTGACCCTCCTCAAGTCTCTCTCTCTCTTTTCTTGTTTCTCTTTTTTTCGCCACGGTTCCTCCTCTTTCGCGCCGCCATTGTTCCCTCGGCTCCTTGAACGGAAATGAATATTAACGAGGCGCGGTAACCTGGTAACTGTAAAATCTGATCCTCGGAAAGGGGCGCGTTCGCCGAGCTAATTTAATTTAAATTATCTTCAGACACGTTTTTGCACAATGGCTGGGTTTAACGACGCTTGTTAGAGAAATGTTACGGCGAGTTCATAAAAATGAACCGTGACGCGCGGAACTGCTCTTCGAACTGGTCGTCTTGTTGAAAATTCGGCCGTTCCCGAAGGGATTAAATAGAAAACTGAGGCTCGGAATGGTCGTGAGAATGTAGACTTGTCAACTGTATTATAATTGTCAGACTACGAATTTTTATGCACAATAAAAATTATTTAAACTAACTGCAAGACGTAGGAACAACAGCTATTTTATTTCTCTATTTTGAGGTTTCACAAAGCTATTAGAAATTGTTAATTGAAATATAAATTGAAACAGGATTCGGCATACAATCTAACGTTGCATTTTACAAATTCGAAACTTCCTTCTTCGCTTATTTGTTTGCCTCGAAGAAACTTAGATTGAAATCGAGTTAGATTGAGACTTTGTTCTTGAAATTGGCGAGAATGAATTGGTCCATTCCCGTCACTCGTCGTCAAACGTATCCAAACAATACCGTGTAGAACAAATCCGCAAGGAATCCGGCGTGCAAAGAGTGTTGTTCCGCGGCGTGTTTCGCGGTGGTTCCCGAGATACCAGCCCTTTCCGCGGTAATTCGACGTTATCCGCGGCCGTCCCTTTACGAGCAGACACAACGTCGCTACCTCCCATTCATGTAATTCGATCATTCAAAAGCGTCCGTACGCGGAGTGCGGTGAATGGGCAAGAGAAGAAAAAGAGGTAGAGACGAAGAGGGAACGGGAGAGAGCAAGAGAAAAGAACGTGTCCGGGGACAGCTTTAACGACGGAATAAAAAACCGCGGCTAAAAAACTTACAGGGTGCGGCGGTTATCCTTTATTTTTTGTCTGCTCGACGGGGCAACGAGAGTAACGTGAAAAAAAGAAGAAGAAGTAGAAGAAGACGAAGAAGTCTGTGACAAAAAAGAAAGGCGCGCAGCTCGCCGAGGGTGGTGCGAAGGGCGCGGAGGACGGCAAGCAGGAAGATAAAAGACGCACGCGTGAAAAATGAGACGCGCAAGTGGCGGGAATCGAGATAAAGAAACGTGTAAAAAAAATTTGCGGCGTTCGCGGCCGCTTAGCCCCCGGGCTTGAGAGTCTATTGTCCTCGGTTCATTACACGTTTTCTGGAGCGTGCGGTCCGTGGAGCGCGGGGCGAGAAACGGGGCACGGAGGACGGGTAAAAGAACCACGCTGACCAGATGCATGACAACGAAACTCGCGAGTATCGGATTTCGCGAAGCGTAGCACGTCTTTGCCACCGTGTGCTTTTTTCCCTTGCGAAAACAAGAGCGCGAGACGCTTCCGGCGCTACGTCAGGATTCGGCTTCGATCAATTGCACCCGGACGACAGCCGATCATCGGGACCCCGTTCGATTCCACGAACCTTATTCCACTTGATTCGTCAACGATACGCGACCACGCGCCGCTAAATGACACATGTTACGGAATTTTCAACCTTTCCCCGGGCAGTTTTTTTGCACGAATATTGGTCATTTTGCGGAGAAGATGCGAGCATGTTAATCGCCCGTGTCACCCATACGTGTCCGACGGAATTATGCGGCCTGATTTAACCCACATTCGTCTCTTCTGTCAATTTGACACGTTAACTCGTGCACCGCGTGTTGCGATAAATATGCGGAAAAGGCTGCATGCCGAGCGTCTCTCTCTCTCTCTCTCTCTCTCTCTCTCTCTCTCTCTCTCTCTGTCTCTTTTATTTGTTAACAATGCCAAAAATCGTTTTCATTTCATTGATCTTCCGCTGTTTCATGTATCCGGCGCCGAGAATAAATCAAGTTTAGAAAATGGTCAATTTTAGAACGATTCGACTGTTGTAAAAGCGCTAATAAAAATGAAACAATGCTGGGAACATGATTCACTTCGGGGAAAATTTCTGTGTGTGAAAGGGAATGATATTTTCGCAGGTAAAAGCGACTTTTAGTTGCGACAGTGAACTTCAATCTACCTCTAACGGTTAATAAAAACATTACTCCTACAATACTATAAAAATATAAATGAATTCTAAATTCTGTCGAATTTTGTATTCCACTCTTTTTTGATCATTTTCAGTATCCATAAATGCATAAATTTAATAATGAACACAATATTTTGAATAATGGTACAGCAATTTTTAATAGCGCCTCAGTCTCATCATTCGAGTGCTAAGTGTTAAATATTTGAAGCAGAATCTACTAGCAGAATATAATATTTTAATAATTATCGATATGAGCGTAACGTCGAATGAAAAAATTCGTCTCCGTTAACTAGATTATTAAGTTCGGAATTTCTATTTGGAATAAATTACCATGCTTTTATGATAAAATACTTCTTGTTCACGACTGCATTACGAAACATTTCCAGGTTGCCTGTCGAAAATGAGAGCAAATCGGCGATGTCGTGGTCATTTTTTGTACCATCCGGCCTCCCTTATCATCCTTGTAAAGTTTACAACCTGCGAGTGGAACCTGTTCCCTGTTATACGTACCTACCTATGTTTATGTAAATCATATTACTTGAAACTTCGATTCCCGAGAGGATTACTCGCTGATGAAAAAAAAGAAAAATTTCAACTTTCGTATTGACTTATGCAAGCACGTTGATGGCAGAATTAAGAAAGCTTGCTATCGGCGATCGTTCGAATAATGAATCGATTCCCAACTTCTTACCAGAAGCTAATAAATAGATCGTCGAACGAAGCGACGACCAGAAGTTGACGACTAAAGAAATGAATCATTGATCGAGATAATTAACTGTTTACTCGACAAAGCGGATGATATAATTAAATAAGGGAAACGAGTATATGTAGTTCGTGGTAGTACAAGGAGGGAATCAATTTTCGAATAGCGTAAAATCATTGTGAATCAAGATTATCATTACTCCAGCGAACAAGGCGACCAAAACTAAATTTAATTGTTTCGATTAAAAAGCTGGAGATCGTTTTTATCAATCTTTATTTTGCACAAAGATCCGCAAGAACTCGAGTTATCGGTAAGAAATACAAATGTCACGGATTGAATTCGAAAAGATATGGGGATCTCTTTTCCCATTGAAAGGATCCAAAAGTGAAACTTTCGCGTGAACATAAAGGATCCAGCGCGGCCACTAGGGGTGATTTTTGGCAGGTTTCATCGTTCAGGACTACGCTTATCCGACTATGATCAATTTCCGTCTTTCGCCGCAGCGATTGTCGGAAGAAAACGAACGGCGGGTGTGTAACAGTCGCGACGAGACACTTTGAACAACATGACGCGCCGATAGCTAAAAGGCTGGAGGTCACGATTAACCACCTGAATCCAAATTCCATCTGCCGCGATTTCACGGTCGGTCGGCGTGCGATACGTTTAACAAACACCGTTCGCCGTGGCTCGGTGTATAGAAGACAACACGGTGCCCGGTCGAAGATGAGCAAAGGGGGAGCCGGGTGGTGTCCAGTGAGCCCCTAATTTCCATCGTACCCGATTCATTACCGACTACGCGGGTAGGAGGGTGACGAGGTGGAGAAAGAGTAGCGGAAGAGGCGATGGGCGGTTGGTTCGGGAAAGGGGTTGGGCGGTTTGGCGGAGTGAGAAGGCGAGAGGCAGTGCGGCAAGGGGGGTGGGGTGGGGTGGGGTGGTGGAAAGGAGAACGAGGGGGTAGGAGGGTGACGGCGCATTATTACGAGGCCGAATTACCTAATTTCGCTGGTCGTTACGTTGTTTCGACGAGCCGGAGCCCCCCGGGTCTGGAGAGGGGGCGTAGAGCCCTCACGGTGGCGGGTCCTTCTGGCACCGAGGTTCGCGTTAAACCACCCCATTTGAGCGTTTTCCACCCCGACGACCTTACCATCGGGATGGCCTGAGTGTAAGTTTCCCCTTGCATCTCGGAGCTCGAGTCCGCGCGGACCGTTCCCGACCAATCGGGGCTCGTCCGCTCCCGACTTATCCAATCCTCGTTCCCGGTTCTTAAGCAAAGAACCCCTCTTTCGGCGTACACGCGAGGCGGCTTTTAAAAAGAGCCAATGAAACGTCGACCTCGACCAATCCGAGCGAGGATCCGAGCGACAAGCGGCTCGTCGGATCGAACCACCGACTACGACAGCTGCTCGTTCAGACCGCGCGGACTGCTCGGAGTGCTGTGAAATGGTGGTGGTAGGCCGCTCTGCGGCGGTCGAGTAGGGGGCAAAACTATTGGCCACCCACGCCTGCCTTGCTCCGCTTGCTTGCTCTCTCTCCTTCTCCCCCCCCTCTCTCTCTCTCTCTCGCTCTCTCTCTCTCTCTCTCTCTCTCTCTCTCTCTCTCGCCCCTTCTCTCTCCATCGCACTCTCTTACCCCCTGTCTCTGGTACTCAGGGGGAGAGAAAAACAGGGCTCAGGGGATAGAGAAAGAGGAACGATCGGAACCCGGGGAAAGAAAGATGGGTGACGCAAGAGAGACGAGCACAGAAGAGTCCCCACTCGTCAGCTTCTCTTCGCTGAGCTTTTTTCTCTCGACAGGGGCGGATGGACAAACGAAGAGTCCTTCCAGACTTCTGTCCTCCCTGGGGGTGCGCTATTACGGCATAACAAAGTCCGGTCGTGTCGCGTATATCGGATCGTACGTCAATATACCGCCGAACCAGCAGGCTTTCGCTTCACCCGGACCCCCTCTCACCGACCCCCTTTCGCCAGTTCCCTCGACCGATTCCCCTCCCTTCGTTTCCCTCTGTCCTCCTGCAATCGGCCTCTTCTGCGCCCCGGAATCGAGTGCGTCCGTGATACGGCGTAAGTCTCGCGCTGGCGTAACATGCGGCGGGGAGAGGGTGGGGAACGGACAAGGTGCTTTTCTATTGTTTCCCGGGCACTTTTTAACGAGGACCGTTCCCCTGGCTACGTACGGCCGGGAACCGATTAGAGGAACGCTGTCAAAACTTATCGGGGACAACGGATTTGAGTGGCGGTTTGAGAGCGGGAACACGAGGGGGAGAGACAGAGAGAGAGAGAGAGAGAGAGAGAGAGAGAGATGAAGTATACACGCGCACGAGAGAGGGAGAGATAGTTAGCGCGGCCTGCACCGTGCAGAGTACGACCCTCGGCGAATTTGGGTCGTGTCACGAGGGTGATGCGGCGAGAACGTAAGACGCTCTCTTGCCCGACTATCGACCCCCGTTTCACGAATTTCAGATTTCGCCGCGGTGATTACGGTTCCCGTTCTCTAATCGTGCGCGCGAACGAGCGAGCGATGTCACGTGTATGTGTGTGTGTGTGTGTGTGCGCGTCTACGGTGAAACGAACGATCCGGCAATTACGGAAAACACCGTCTCCCGCCTCGTACACGGAGCCGAATTCCGTGGCGCGCGGTTTATGAAGTCATTAATCACCCCGGGCGGGCACGGACGCGGCATTAACCCCTAATTATTCTTGTTTTCCTTTTTGCCCGGACTCTCCCACCACCTCCGTTTCTGCTCTCGTCGCGATTTTCTCATCTTTATCGTTTCTCCTCTCTTTTGTGACTCGACGCGATGCGCCGCGTGTTATTTGCGCGACCACTCGACGACAAGGATACCCGGTCGCGATAAAAGGGGGATATCGCACCGATAATGATCAGCTTCGGGAAAACCGCTTTCCACGTCGTCGTTGTCGTCGTCGTTGTCGCCGGCGCGGCGCGGCGGCGTCGTCGTCTGCGTCGGCGCGACGCGCACCGTACCAAGGACTGCATTTCAATTTCGCGCGACGAGAAATTACTTAACGAGCTCTTCCTAAGGCGTCGACTATCATAAGTATCATTGCGATCGATCCCGCCGAGAGATATCGCGGACGACACGACCGCCCAGTCGTGTTTTCGCGCTAACCGACTGCCGGATAATCATCGTTTTCCTCTTCTCCTCTCCGCTCGTTTGTTTTTTCTTTTATTCTCGCTCCTTCTCTCTCTCTCTCTCTCTCTCTCTCTCTCTCTCTCTCTCTGGCCGCTCGCTTTTTAACCGTGTCGAATGAAGAATTGAACGGAAAGCCTCGCGTGTATCAGCGCGAACAGAAAAAGATCGCGTTTCCACGTTGTAACGGATGCTCGAACGACCGGTGTGCATTATCGCGGTCGGAAACTTCCTTAAATACTTAATCGTTCGCGACGGCGCGACCAACGTTACCCAATGATCCTTAATGACTTTCCTCGGTTTATAAATGACGCATCCGATACGCGTCCCGGGTAATTAACCGCTACATGGATTTCGCAATGATTATTTGTGGCCACTCGATTCCTAAAGGTCATTCAATTTACATTTGTAAATCGATAATGGAGACTGCGAGATAAATTAGAGTGGAAATTCGAAACTGTCGTTGCGGCGAGGTTAAAAATATCATCGCCGACCGATAGCGAATATCATTTTCAATAAAAACGCGAGCATTCTTTTTTTTTAGCTCCAATTATATCGTTAGATCGGTAACGAAATCCCGAAGGATTTGTAAATTTCTTTCTTCGCGCCGTCCTTTTCTTCTACGGTTCGCGCTGCGATCGTATTAAATGATTATTCGCCGCGAATACGCAAAAAGGAATTTACCTTGTTCGCCGGCTAATCGGTTCATTTGCAGCTGAATTGGAAGTGGAACGAGAGTGGAGCCTCGACGGAACCGTTTCAGCACAGATTAACCGGCAAGAAACATCGATCAAGATCCGAGGAAGCATAATCTAATCACCGGCGAGTATAATTCAATAACCCACACAGACGAATAAGAAAAGTTTCGTGGCAAACGATGGATCTTCGATAATATACGTACAGAGTACAAGCCGACCGGCTGATCCGGCCTGCTCGGCGTGGCCAGTCACGGTTATCACTCAAGATACCCGTGTTCGAATCGACGCCATTAACGCGAACTGCTCGTTAAACTGGTTAACATTAACAAGCTACAAAACTACCGTTCCGCCAGCGTGGCGCGGCGTCAACGGTGTATTCCGCGGCTCTCGAACGCGATCCGCCCGCGGAAAATTCCCCGGGAATGCCCATCTGGCAAAAACGAGGCAAACTAATTATCGCTAGAGACAGAAGGGACAGGAGGAGAGAAGGAGAGAAGGAGAGAACGCGCGGGCACGGATGGTAGTTCGCTTTTTGTTCCTCCCCCTTCGGTGAAACTTGATTTAGTAAAATCACGCTAGGAAAGGGGAGAGAAGAGGAAACGAACGAGAGACACAGGGAGGGGGATGGAAAGAGGATGGATCACCAGACGGTCTGATTGCTCTTCCCTTTCGCCGCGTGCACGCACGGACGCGCGCGTGTGCGCTCACCCTTCGGCCAGATCCCGTCGCAGGAGGGTGCACACGCGTCGCGATACACTTCCGTGATATTAAAGGAATTCCCGGCTGTTCCGAGCATTTCCTGCGAGGAGGAACCGCGAACAACTTACTCTCCATCGCCCTTTTCCTGCCATCGGTCTCTCTCCCCTTCACCCTCATTTTTCTCTCGACTCGATGCCATTTTTCTGCGCCTCGCCACTGGAACTCTGATTAGGTTGTCGCATATGAAATGTCCGATTTGCAACGTTAAAGCTGGCACGCTGAATTGCTGGCCCGCGTGACAGCTCTTCTTCTTCTTCGCTGCTATCTCGAAACCCGCCTTTCCACAGTCACTCCCGTTAACACTCCAAAAGGACGATAACTCTTTTTAACCCTTTGCAGTTGTAGTTATTTTTACTCGAATGTTAACCATTTCTGCCGATCTAGAATAATTTCGTTTCGAATTCATGTAATATCGCGTGCAATATTTGAATGTGAAGTCATTGATTAAATACTAACATATTTGATAGTGTAAACAATATCCCAAGAAAAACGTCCTGTAAACAGGAGCCAAGTTATTATGGCCGTAAAAAGTTGCGAGATCAAACAAAATACGGCCAAGTTCGTTAGCTTAGAAATTTTTATTTGTAAAAATTAGTTTAAAAGAACGCTATTTAATATTTAAACAATTATATGGAGTGTTAAATTATTCAAAATTGGCTGTTACTTTTTAAACTAATGGCCATAAAAGGTGTTAAGTATTTTTAAATTAACGAACTTGATCGTATTTTGTTTGATCTCACAACTTTTTACGGCCATAGGAATTTGACTCCTGTTTACAGGACGATTTTGTTGGAATTTCATCAATTTTTGTTGATTGTTTTTTTCATCAGTATTTGTTGCGACTTCGAAGCTAATAAAACGTATACTTATGTACGTTACGTTGCTATGTTCTGTCCGACGTACCTATTTCGTAATGTTTTTCTTTCAATACAACCCAAATAAGGTGTAAAATTTCAAACTTTGAAAATTATTCCTTTGAGTGTTTGTTATAGTGAACCTATGTACCAAATTTCAAGCGTATATCAATGGGAAGTATCCAAAAGGTTTTAATGATCTGTCAGTCAGTGAGAAAAGCGATTTTTGAGGTCCTATATCTCGGAACCTACTAATGTTGGAAGATTAATGTTTTGTCAATATTGAGATATGATAGCATTGAACAAGTGTACGAAATTACATCTCTCCATCTGCCTCCAGTGTCGAGTTACAAGCCTCTAAAAAACGGCTAAGTTGTTTCGTGTAAAAGGAGGTAGTGCGAGAACTTAGCTAGTGCACTACCGTGCACCTAGATTAGGAATAATGATACAGCAACGGAACTTGTTAACCATCGAATTTTATTTTCAAATTTATTTTCAACTTACACAATCGTCTGATATAAAGATAATTATAATAAGTACACGAGTAATCGTTGCTTGTTCTCGGATGGTCGGTGGTTGCAGTACTCGTATACGAAGACCCGATACCATACGTATATTAGGGGATGCGAGCTCGAGATCGCCGAACCGGTACGGGTCTGGAAAAATCGTATTCGATTGGTTTGGGATCCCGACAGTATCACGGTACATACGGATGCTCCAGGGTCTCGACGGTAGCATGCTACATACGAGTGCGCGGGATGCCGACAGTATCATACTACATACGAATGCTCCAAAAGTTTCCTGCTACATGCGAATACCTGGGATCTCGAGGTTTTGAGAGGCCTCTATTCGCGGATCACGTATATGACGAGATGAGCTTCACTCTTGATACTTCTAGCTATTCCGTAATATGCAACTATAATTTATACGCGATCGCGCGAAGTTGGAGGGTTTCTAAAACTGTAAGGGTCGGCCGAGGGTGGCTCACCTTTTTTTTGTAAATGTTGGCACGTTGTGAATTTGATCAATATCTGTTGGAAGAAAGTAGTTTTCTAACCGTCAATACGCCAGAAATTGTAATATATATTAACCCTTCACTGCATGATTTTTTTTTAACCCTTAGCACTCGAGTGATGACTCAGAGTCACCATTAAAACGTGCTGCACATTATTCAAAATATTGTTTACATTATTAAACATGTTGGTATCTAATCAATACTAAACATTTAAGTATTGTACATTATATCAATTTCATATCTATAAAATGAAAAAAATCATAAAGAATGGAATTTTTCTAGGTCGACAAAAATATTAAATTTTCAAGTTAAAATATCTCCGAGTGCAAAAGGTTAATTGGGATGAAAAAATTGAAAGAAGATCAGTTTTTGTGTTTTATTTAAGGGAAAAATATTGAAAGAAATTAAAACAACATTTCCAGAAAAATAAACATAGTAAGAAAACACATTATTAGTTTACTATATACCAGATTTGTTAACTGTATCAGATATGATACACTATGCAGCGAACGGTTAACCCCTTGCCGTATTTTAACGAGTCATAAAGATTTTACCAACATATTCAAAGTCATAAATAGATTGTGGAATTTCAGGCAAACTAAAAATTTGCCATGACGATTTCAATAAATGGAAGCTGCATAAACGTTCATTCCTTCTCTTAATCTCTCGATTAAGCCACAGACAATACAATCGCGTTTCTCAAATCGTCATACATTTCCACTGTTTTGTGTTTCACTGATTTCTGTATAAAATCCGTGGTCGGTAAGCATCGGAGATATGCGGTAGCTCCCTAAAAAATCCGATAGGCATCCGCGGAAAAATCGTTGGAAACCGCATGTCTCGACAAACCGTGTAAAGTGATCTTCACCCCGGTTACGCGGCCAGTTACAAGACACCCCGTGCCCACGGTTGGTCGGCGCGCGAGAAAGGGGGCTGCGCGGCAGGGTAACGGAGGAAGACGGAAGAAGACGAAGACGGGAACTGGAGGCCACTGAAACCAGCTGCATTCCCGGCCATTAGAACTCCGCACGGTAGTGAAAATTTACTGTCGTAACCCAGTCCTAATGCACTGCAGCACCGCGCGCGCTGCTCGACGCCGCAGTTATGGACGTTCCGTTCGAGCTGTTTGAAAGTGGCTCCCTTGTGGAAGTGTTCTACACCGTTGCAGGATGGTCCTGGACGAGCGTGACCGTGTATATATATATATATATATATATATATATATACGCGCGCGCGCGCGTGTGTGTGCGGGTGCGAGAGCTTCTCGAAAGAGCCTCGTACAAGCGTAGGAGTGGCCGTGGTGGTGCAGCGAGACGAGACGAGGACCTTCGTTGCGCGCCTGTAGGTATCCACCGCTCTCGGTGCCTCGAGTAGTTCTACCAAGAGCGGTGGTGTCATGCAGCAATGTTATCTGCCACCCCGCCTGACGAGAC
The DNA here is from genome assembly GCA_916610235.2 of Lasioglossum morio. NCBI lineage: Eukaryota > Metazoa > Arthropoda > Insecta > Hymenoptera > Halictidae > Lasioglossum > Lasioglossum morio. The sequence goes on along the minus strand of OU744325.1, from coordinate 11,894,904 downwards.
CGAGAGACCCCGAAACAGAGAACGACGACGAGCCAACCGACGCGGCGAAACCGAAGGAACGGAGACGAAGACGCCGCGGCAACAGACGAAGACCGACCGTCGGAAAAGCCAGAGACAGCCAGTGTCTGTGCCTCGAGGTAATGGCTTATAGCCAGGGCCGCACCGATCGTCGGAGACACACTCTCGATATCGTGGAACACCGCCCGCGCCGCGATACATCGTCGCTTCCACCGACGAGTATCGAACGTGTCCCCCTCCCCTATTATCGGGAACAACCCCGAGCCGTTCTTTGCTTTTCAGGAATTAAATACACCGAAGGGATCGGGAAACACTGAAACGACCGGATTGTTCAGCGCTGATCGAAACGATACGAGAACTTGATGGAAAACATTCGAATACATACTACGTCTCGCCTGCCTCTGCCGATCGCGACTGACGAGGCCGTTATGTATAACTATGTATAACTTGACAGGCAACCTTATATATTGTAAGGAAAAGCTGTATTTATTATGCGCGGATAACCAATCGTTGGTGACAGACGTGTTTGTCACGGGTGTTCGTGTCGATCTATCTTCTGTTTTCAATTCGTTGGCGATCGTAATTGTACAATTCTCCTGTTATTTTCGATTCTCTGTTTTTACAAATTTAGCTATGTATAGGGTTGTCTGTTAACACGTATATATACACGCGTACATGATCCGTACTTCAAGCGTATAATATGTATGGCTAAATTTATAATAATAGAAAATTCGATTTTCCTTGGTGGAAACACAGTGTGACAGAGCAGTGTAAGCAGCGACAAAGAAAGCCAGGGCTCGCTGGCCGAAGGAAAAAGTCCGTTGGGCCTAGGACCGCTTGGGGCGAGTCGGGCCTAACGCGTGAAATTGATATTGCACGGACGGTCGACGAGGTCATCCGAAACCGGAGCGAACCGAAGTTTAGCTAATTTTTTCTGACCTGATCGAAGGGGACTCCGCTGGTCCCCACCCGCCCCGGTGGACCTCGGCGATAATTTAGGGCCACTCTGTCCTCTGAAAAGGAGCAGCCCCGGAGGGAACAGGGTCTGCCCCCTTTCGTTCTCGTTATTTACGAGGGACTCTCGACAGACGTTTCCAGGACCACTCTCACGGTTTCGTTCCACGGATCCCCGTGATCCAGGGAAGATGAGACGAGAGCCCCGGCCAAACAGAACCCGGTTCTTCCTTCCTCCTGGACTCCTCCTCGAGATCTCTGCTCGGCTTTTTTCCTGTCCCGGCACGGCGCGGCGTGGAAACGCAAACACTTTCCGACTAATTTTAGTTTCATGATCGTTTCGACCGGTCGACGACGACAACGCGGCGCGCGGCGTGCCGGTTGCTCGTAAATCTTGGCGAGTGTGGCCGTTAAACGGCACCTCCCGATGTAATCTGTGGAAAGATGTAATTTGTCGGATCCGGGAAAAGATCCGCGTGGCCGACGACGACGGCGTAGAGGGGGGCCACGATGGAAATTCCGGAGAAAATAGAAATTTCCGAAAGCATTCGAAGCACTCGTTGAAGGGGACAACGGGGGCGGGTAAGTGGCCGCGTTTATCAGGATTACCCGATCTCCACGTAGGCTCAAATCGTTCACGATTTTACTGGCCCGCCTCTGTTTGATACTCCTACGCATTCCTATTGACCAACCAGGCGAAACGTGTTTTTCCAGTTGGCTATGTATCCCGTGGCTCGAAAGTATGAACGTCTGTCAGGGAATTTAATCCCCCGGGACTACCGAGCACTAAACTCACTAGTTTGCACTGGCTCAACGGATGACGAGACTCCGTTTATTCTGATTTCCAGCTTTATTTATAGCAGTATCAGGCTGCCGCGCGTGAAACGTTCGATTTTGAACGGTGACGATGAACGAACACCTCTTTTTCTTCGTTCGAAATAAAACTTATTTGTCAAGTTAAGCGTCGTTACCGTCGCCGAACGAACGGTCACAGATTCGTGCCACACCAGGCATGACTAGAGATTGCTCTATGGGCCACTATTCTACGTACCCACACTGCTTCGTTGAAATAAGAGCAATGAAACACCGCCTATTCAGACCACTCTGCACGGAAGACGCGAGATAAATAGTCTTCTACTTCTTTCGCTGGCATCATATGCTGTGAGAAGTATCGCTACCGGAGCAACCTATAGAGCGCCCCTAACTCAGAGAATGCTTGCCTGTTTCTTGTGCCTGGATTATACACAGTGGACCACTTTTTGTGATCATTAGATTGTGGATTTGATAGATTTGTGAGAAATATGCGTGTGTTAGATACGCAACAGTAGAAGCTTCGGAAGTAATAAAAAATATCGTTGTAGTGACCTCTATTTCTTCAAATTAATAGAAAATACTCTAGAATTTGAGAGGATGCAATCACTTCCGAAAATATCATTGCCACTCACAGTCTAATGATCAGAAGCACAATTGCTTCTACAATTGAATGAATCTTTGCCTGTTTCTTGTGTCTGGGTTGTACAAAGTGGACCACTTCTTTGTGTGATCATGAGATTGTGGATTTGATAGATTTGTGAGAAATATGCGTGTATTAGATACGAAACAGTAGAAGAAGTAAAAAGTATCGTTGTAGTGTTCGCGACTTCTTCAAATTGATAAGAAATACTCTAGAATTTGAGAGGATGCAATCACTTCAGAAAATTTCAATGCTACTCACAATCTAATGATCAGAAGCACAATTGCTTCTCCAATGGAATGAATGCTTGCCAGTTTCTTGTGCCTGGATTGTACAGAGTGGACCACTTTTTGTGATCATTAGATTGTGGATTTGATAGATTTGTGAGAAATATGCGTGTGTTAGATACGCAACAGTAGAAGTTTCGGAAGTAATAAAAAATATCGTTGTAGTGTCCTCGACTTCTTCAAATTGATAGGAAATACCGTAGAATTTGAGAGGATGCAATCACTTCAGAAAATATCCATGCTACTCATCGGAAGCACAATTGCTTCTACAATTGAATGAATCTTTGTCTGTTTCTTGTGTCTGGATTGTACAGAGTGGACCACATCTTTGTGTGATCATTAGATTGTGGATTCGATGGATTTGTGACAAATATGCGGGTGTTATCCCATCACTCCAGCAAATTTTTATGGTGCGCACAATCTAGTAATGATCAGTTTAAAGAAATTGTGAAAATAGTTGCAAAATTGCTTCTACGGTTGAATGGAAACCTTGAATAAGTAGAGTTCAGAAAACTGGCTATAACTTTTTATACATTACCCCGGTATCGTTATAGTTTCTGCAGCGAAACTGTAGGTGGCAACTATACCTTTCCAACGGTACAAATTTGATTGATAAAGACGAAACAAGTCCCATCCTTTACGACAATTCAATATGATTTTTTCTCATTTATCTTATTTATTTATTTCTCATTTATTTATGTTTGATACGTTCTGTCCACTGCGCAGCGTGCCGATCGTTCCCGGTTCCCCCTGCGCGACCGCAGTTTCTTTACACAGGAAATCCCTGCTTTCCCTCGCCGGTTTCCAATCAGGGTCCACCGGAGCGACAGAGTTGCGAGCCAGCATCCCGAGAGGCGATTTCAATATCGGCGCTAATAGCGGTCCGATACGATAATCTCGGCCCAGTGGCCGTACTTAACGCCGACTTAACGCTAATCCTGGCCGCGCATCGAACCCGCAAACGTACCCTACCCCTGGGGGCGTTATGTATGTAGGTACGTGTGTATCACGTCCGAATAAGTGGATAGCAGACGGTGTCGGCGCGAGAGAAACGAACACGGCGCGATGCGGCGTGCCGCTCCCTTCAGAATGGGAAAGGAACAGGTTGCGGGATCGCGGCGAATGCTGGTATAGAAACGAGCCACTTCGCCGTTTCGAGTTTAGTATCTGTTGCCGGTAGCACGATGGTATGATGCTCTCTGTTCGTGTACCGCTCACAGCTGCACCAACACTGACGCGGATCAGCGTTGCTGGTCCAACTAGTAAAGAACCTCGCACTAATCATACGGAAAATCTATCCCGGTTAAATCAGTTGGATTTTTCATATGTTGTAGCGGTAATTATTTACATTAGTGGCTTTCTCACCGATTTTTGTGACCTTAAAATATGTTGTCAAAACACTATCACTAATACTGTAATGAGCACAAAGCTCAATAATGGACAGTTGTCGAGTTATAATCAGTCAAACATGACATACTCGAGCTGCCGAATACTTAAATCTCAGGATGAAATGAGTAATACATGAGTAACATGATATTTGGTCCCCTCAGGGTTTCAAATTCATTTACCAATCCTCTTCCTCTTTCCACTCCCACCATCGCCTTTTTCAGCGGGACCTACTGTTTATGGTGGGTTCCGAACCACCTTTTGCCAACAACACGTGAAAAGCACCCGGGTGGGTCACTTTCCAGTTTTTTACCAGACGGTCACCCATCCTAGTGCCGTTCACGTTCCACATTGTTTAACTTCGGTGATCTAACGAGAACCGGTGCTTTCAACGGGACTACGGTTGTTGGCTAAATGAGTAATACATAATAAGATAATTTTTTTTATTGATTAAATGTAAAAATAGGACTTTTCAGGGCGATCGTGGCCTAGATTGATCTTTTACCTAGGGGCATTCGTCGCTAGGCCCGTACGACGGCATCGCACAGTGGGCCAGATCGTATAAGTAGGAGGAAAAAAGTACGAAAATTTTTTTTTTTTTTTTAATTATAGAAAATCTCATATGAGATTTATTACAACATAATTACAAAACAGAAATACATTAAATATAATACAGAGTATGAAGATTACAAAACAGAATAGGTTTCTTGTAGAAATACGTATATAATATTAACATATGATTAAAAGGAACAGTATATGAACAGAGAGAGAAGAGGAAAAAAAAAGAAAAAAAAGAAACTTATACTTTAAGGCCACAGCTTTTAAAAAATGATAACATGTAATGACAGGCCCTAATATTAGATTTGGCTATCATTACTGAGACATCCATTGGAAGCTGGAAAAGTCCGAAATTAAAGGTAAAAAAAAAACAAGTATTAGTGAATGTTTTATGTATTATACATCCCACCGAGACACAAAGTGACCTTCTGGTATTAGTTTATTCAACAAGGAGACAAATGACGGAGGCAAATGTCGCGACGACGGCGCATAATTATTTTACGATAGTCAATCGCTTGTTGCGAAAGAACGCGCATCAAAACGTGTGTTGCGATTATCTGGCTGTTATAAAAGGCTTTTATATTCATAATATGAATTCAGCAGTTGAAAGTAAGTAAAAAGCTACAGATTTATTTCAATTTTATTGTTCAAATTATTGTTTATTGTATTTGAGGACATCTTGATATCCTTGTGACTTGTATACAAATTTAAACTTTGTGTTTAGACTTTTTGCATTTAGACTTTGTGTTTAAATCTTTACCACAACTACGTATAAAATTTGTTTGCAATAACAATGTCTCTAAATCTTACGCAAAAATGGTTCAAGTAAAAGTTTAACAGTATTCATACATGTATAAATTGCAATAAAAAAAACATTGAAAAAATTTTGTATTATTTTGTATTTAAAATTTGTTTAAAAGAAAAAAACAAGGATGTTTCGATTTTTTAAATATTAAATTGTATTCTTGATTTGATAATGTGGTAGCTGATGTTAAGACGAATTCACCGATATATAATGTTATGACCTTGACACTATTTATTAATTATATAAGAAGATATATATTAATAACGTTGCTATAGTTTTGGCGCGCTAAACTGGACAAATGGCCCACTGTGCATCGTCTCCCTGTTCATTCGAATCATAAATTTGTAGTTGCAAAATATGAAAGAATACCTTATATCCAATGGTAGAAAAATATTTATCCAGTATTATAAAATGTGATTTCGAACGAATTACCCTTATAAATCGTTATTGACGACGGAAGACAACAACAAAAGGAATATGTTTGACAGTTTCCCCACTTCTCAATGTAAAGTCCTTCCGACACAGCCCCGTCCAATTAACAGACGCTACGTTTCCCCACCCTTAACCATTCACGAAAAACCGAGGCGACAACCACAGTTTTATTTGGCCCGTGGTCGGAGTAACTTTTGCCCGTTCGCTGTCACAATGTTGGAATATGTGTTGTGTTGTGTTTCACACTTATCAAGACGTATTCGCGCAAATGGCAGTTTGCTGTTGATCCGACGGAGTAACAGAAGATTCTGAAAAATTTGTAAGTACCTGTACTCAACATTAGTATTTTATAATACAGGATTCTTGATTATGTACAAAAGTGGATACAAGGTATTCTTTCATATTTTGTTACTTCAAATTTGTATGCGATGTGTGGCTTCTTTCAAACTATTTCTCTTCTGAGTGAGTGGAATGTGTTGATGTAAAAACCAACTTTGCTAACAATTTTCTTTGTTATGAACAATTTTGCGACAAGTTTCTGTTACAAATGTTAACCGATCCAGAGGCGTAGATTCACCTCTGGAACGGATGACTTTTTATACACCGTTGTACAAGGAAAATGGTAAAGCGAAGAAGCCGGAGAGCGAGATTGTTAACCGGTACCGAGATCGGGACCGGGATCGAGATCGAGTTTACGTCGATTTATAAATCTGGCAAACGTGATCCACGTGGTTCCATATATGCGCACTCCGCGTGGTTCCGAGTTGCTCCGGAATCGGTTACCATAATTACGTCGTTCCCATGTCAAGTGCGTGTGCACACACGCACACCCATCGCCATTGCTCTGGCGCGCTCTCACTCTCTCTCTCTCTCTCTCTCTCTCGATCTGTGTAATGCTCGGACCTCGCCGTGTGTAATGATCCTTGTGATCGTGTATTAACATAGCATGGTCCCGTAGTTAATCACCGAAACGCGCACAACCTTATTTCAACCGAGTCCGATACGAGCTGAGAAACTCGCGGAATGCCGCGACGTTCCGGAAACTGCGAACTTTCGCGCGATCGTTCTGTTTGTTTACTGCTTGTAAACAAACGGAGCAATAAAAATTGGGTAATAATATAGAAAAGGTCTGTCTACTCCGATTGTGATGAATATCTATATGTTATGCAGCAACACGTTTTGAACAACTTTTCGAGATATTTGCAAAAACAATCGCGAATACTGTATTGAATATTACGTATTCTTCCACGCTCCGTATCCATTAGACCATTTAAATGCTGAATAAAATTCTCGGTAAATATTTACAACAGTCCACATACTCCGATTTTGATGAAATTTAAATATGTTATAGATTTCGACATTTTGAACAACTTTTTCCGTTTCCAATATAGGGGGGACGCTTTTAGTTTTCGAGATATTTCAATTTTTCTGTATTGAATTTTTCGTATTTCTACACGCTCCGCGGCATCGTAAGCCTGTCCCGGTGCGGCGTTGGTTTACGTTTTGACGCTGTAGAGATGAGAGACAAACATGGGGGGGGGGGGAGCGGAAGGAGCCCGCCTGACACCACACACACCCACCCAGTGCTTAACACACACCCAGTGTTTCTAAATGTTAATTTCATAACGGAAACCGGTAATTGTGCATAAAAGGTCCCACCTCACCGATTTTGATAAAATTTGAATATGTTGTAAAACTCAACATTCTACAAATGATGATGAATTAGTATTAATTAATAAATTTCGAAACTACTCCTGGATTTTTGTATGCGTGGTCGGGCCGGCCTCACGGCCGGCCCTCTCCGCCCCCACTGCCGACCTAACCCAACCCATCCTCTTCACATAATCTTCCTATTGTAGATGTTATCCAGAATTTGGTCTTTTTTGAACCCTTTTCACTTGTCCCGACCATTATTTCGGGGGAGAGGCAGTTGTTCTGGGTTGGGTTGGGTTAGGTCGTCAGTGGAATACGAAAAATTCAATACAGAAAAATTGAAATATCTCGAAAACTAACAGCGTCCCCCCTATATTGGAAAAGGAAAAAGTTGTTCAGAATGTGTTGCTGCATAACATATTTAAATTTCATCAAAATCGGAATACGTGGACCTGTTGTAAATATTTACCAAATTCTCATTTTGAGATAGATAGTTTTCGAAATATTCACAATTTCGTCTGCGTGGTCGGGCCAACCATTATTTTTGTGAATTACTAAGGTAGACGCAATGCCAATACATCTTGAAAAGGATTCAAACTAGAATCGAAACGTCGATGATTATTTGATAATTTGCAAAATTGTTCTTTGATTTCTCAGTAGTAATTGATCGAACCGTAGCGCCGAGAACATTAAACATTTGTTATATGCAAATTGATGTTGGGAAGTACTGAAACATTAACATAAAGATTATCGCATTGTTTGTATTTATTTATCAACGTTACAGGAACACATTCCGAAAGGAACTTTCGGGACTGAATACATCGGAACCCTACTACATTTCCTTCCCTTTTCCTTTCCGTTTCCATCGAACAGAAATTCCACATTCGTCTCGCTCGAGCGATCAGGCGAGCAGGGTCGCGAGCGATAAAAGGAAACACACGCACGCATCACGGCTCCCAATTAATTCCTTTGTTCCCCCGGATCCTGGGGTGGAAGTGTGCAACCGATCGGCGCGGCGCATCGGCAGGAACGATCGAGCCGGAGTCGCGCGTTCATTTCCGCGAAAAAATGGCGTCGATCCGTCTCCGTCGGACCGGTTCGTAGGCGCGTGTTAACCGTGTAAAAGAGATCGGCTCTCTTTTATTTGCTGGCTCCGAGCTCGCTCGTCGCTTTATTGTTAACGCGCCGGTTCGTTCACGGTCGACTCGTTTCCCGGGCGAAACGTATTTAAATAAGCGGCGTTGTCGACGCGTTCCGGATAGACGCGAACCCTGGCCCGGTCTGTTTCACCCCGACCCGGGATCGAAGATCGTGGTCCCACCTCGAAAACGTTCAATTATCTCGGCCAGGGGCTGGATACCAGGCGGACGATTAACGATCGTTTGGCGTTTCAGCAATTAACACGAGTCGATAGCGTGGCGCGTTCGCTTGCAATAAGGAGAATTCGCGCGACTATAACGCGTCGCGAGCACTCGGACCTCGCACAGCTATCCGCTTGCACACGGACACAGAAACCGTCGCGCGATGGAACGGGCTTAATTAAATACTCGACTCTTTTTTTTCTGTCTGTCTCTCGCTCTCCTTCTATGTCTATCTTCCTCGTAGCCTCTCTCTCTCTCTCTCTCTCTCTTTCTCTTTCTTTCTCGCTCTTCTCTTTCTTTCTCGCTCTCGCTCCTTTTCGATCCACTCTGTCGGCGAACTCTAATCGCCCGATGATCCCCCTCTAATCAACGAACTCGCTCGCCTTCCTGCCCCGGAGCTTTCTCATCCACGGAGCAAACTCCCGGTTCGTTTCCTTCGAAACTGTTCTATCGGCGAGCCGTCGCGTCGCGTCGGATGTTTCTCTTCGATTCCCGGCGTTCTCCCACAGGGAACGGGACGCGGGAACGAAACAATCCGTGAACAAGCTACTACACGTAGCTTCCCGATGTATCTCGACGATTAGATTCAGGGAACGGTGGCGAGAGTTTGTACCGGATAAACGCGCGACGCCCGTTGACTCTGTGTCTCCTTGTCTCTCTCTCTCGCTCTCTTTGCAGCGAAACAGGAAGAACGAGGGCTTAATTAAGAGGCGGACGGTCCTCCTTCTTCTACTTCTTGTTATTCTTTCACCGTCTCGCCGTTCTTTTTTTTTCTTTTATTCTTTTTCTTCGTCTCGTCTGGTTTTTCTCTGTTACCCGTTCTTCGTTCCGTGCGCGAAGCGACGATAACGTTTCGGCCGACTCGGTCATCGGTCCCGGGACTGAACGTCGCCACGGGCGATCGCGTGTACTCGATTTAATGAAATCAACCGACCGATGGAAGCAGCCTTCCCTTTTAATCGTTTCGACGAATTTTAACGCTGCTCTTGACCTAAGCAATTAACGATGATATAATGGATCGCTTCTTTTCCACTCGTCACCTCACCACCGTAAGTCTCCGAGTTCGTCGCAGAGCTGCGAGAAGCGTTCTCTTGGATTTTCGTCGACGATCTCGCAGCAACGAGTCAACGGAGATCGAGCCAGTAGGAAATCTGCAAACGGTGGAAACAAGAATTCCCCGGTGTGTCCCGGATCTCTCTCGGATACCGAAAAAGCCAATATAAGTCGAGGCAGATAAACGCGACGCGCCATCTCGCCACAGAGCGGCGGAGAGGCGAAAAAAAAAGGCGGTCGAGGAAGAGACAAGACGAGACGAGGAGAAGAGAAACCTTTAGCGTCTGGAAGAACGACGAGAGAAGGAGGGGACAAGAGAAGATCGATTCCGGTGGAGGTTGAGGTAGCGGTAGGGGGGGACAATCCAAAGGGGGATAAAAAGAAGAGGGGATAGGGTCATCGAGACCACTCCGATCTCCGCTTTTGTTCCCGAAGACGAGAGATATCTCTCTTTATCCGGATTAAGAGGTGAAAGGGGTCAAGACTTCGGGATTAATAATTTGTCGGGGGACGAAGTCAGCGATCAGCCTGGACGTATCAGCGAATGCTCGTGTCTTTCTGTCACACCGAAGGTCCCCTTCACCCATCCACTTCGTCTTCCTTCTCTTCTTCTTCTTCTTCTTCTTCTTCTTCTGTGTTCGTGTTTTGTCAACCGATCACTCGGGAACGTCGAAAATTGCTCGACACCGGTCGAACGATACCAACGAGAGGACCCCAAACGATGCTGCCACGAGAGATAAAGAGACAGAAACTGGTAGATAATTGTGTGTATAGATAAAACGCATTCCGCACCCCTTTAATTTTGAAAACATGTCTACTCCCTCAAAAGGGCCCAGAAGCTAGATTATCAAAAATTGTAGTACCATCATTTATACAAATCTGTGTTAAAAAGCTGCATAGTTTAATCCTTCGTTGCATAGTGTATCATATCTGATACAGTTAACAAATCTGGTATATAGTACACCAAGAATGTGTTTTCTTACTATTCTAAATTACGTTTATCTTTCTGAAAATGTTGTTTTAATTCCATTTTTTTTTTTCTTTGAAAAAGTAATGCAGTGAAGGGTTCATAATGTTATTCGAAATACTATTGCTTAAAACAGAAATTGGTGTTAAAGAGTTATTGCTTGAACTACTTCTAGCTTCATCTATATAAATAAAAATCAAATGCTGTTCGTTGGTGAATCCATCACTTGAGAACGGCTGGACCGATTTAGCTAATTTTTCTTTTAAATGTTCGTAATAGTCCGAATGAGGTTTTAGGGATAGAAAAGTTGGAAAAGTTGCCCGGGAAAATGGAAAATTCGGGAAAAACTGAAAATACTTTCTGAATCATATTACAATACAACAACAAAAAAAACGAACGTCGCACCCCTACAATTCTGAAAGCGTGTCTAACCCTTCAAAAGGGCTCAGAAACTAAATTATCAAGAATTGTAGTACTATCATTTATACAAATGTATGTTAAAAAGCTGCTTAGTTTAACCCTTCGCTGCATAGTGTATCACATATCAAATCTGGTACATAGTAAACCAAGAATGTGTTTTCTTACTATTCTAAATTACGTTTATCTTTCTGAAAATGTTGTTTTAATTCTATTTAATATTTTTCCCTTGAAAAAGTCATTCAGTGAAGGGTTCATAATGTTATTCGAAATACTATTGCTTAAAATAGAAATTGGTGTAAAAGAGTTATTGTTTGAACTACTTCTAGCTTCAACGAAATACAATTCTCTTCGCAATAGTGTTTGCATCTGTTAGGATTAAATTATACACATACCGGGTGATTGACGAGAAACAGAACACGAATGTAGTTTTCGTAGAAGCTATTTAGCTTGGTTAGGCTTGAAGATGAAGGAAACTGTTAGAGAGAAAAGTTGTAAAAGCTGTTTCTTTTGTATTTTGTCAACCGACTATCGGAAACGTCGAAAATTGCTTGACACCGGTCGACCAGTACCAACGAGAGGATCCGAAACGACGCTGCCACGAGAGATAAAGAGACAGAAGCGGGAATGGAAGGACGGGAGACACCGTGGGCAGAAATATGGCGAGTCGGAGCAGATAAACGACGTATCGAGCACGCCTGTTCGAAGCGTTTTCGTCCGATAAACAGAATAATTTGGTGTCGTCGTGGTCGTCGGCACGATTGATAAAACCGGACCCCGCGACCGATCGGAACACGCTTCGGAGGCTGCGACCGTTGTTCGTCCACGAGATAATACGCGCTCGTTCCGCTGATTATTTATAAGGAAACCTCCAGAGCCGACCATATCTAACGATGTTACAGCTCTCCGGCGCCCGTCGAACAGTCCGATGATGACTCGCAGGGAGCGAAAACCCGGTCCCCACGGACACGCGAAAACTTTCGACCGTCCTCGCATCATTAATTAAACCCTCGATTCTTACTTACCGATCCACCAGCAAAAAGTGTACACGGTGTCTTACCTAACTCTCGCTGACCTTAATTATTTTCTTGCTCGTAAAGATACAGAAAACGCGCCGCCACGAAATTACCACCGGTCGACCGAATTAATACTAAACCCACTGAAAGCAAGGTGAACGGTGCCTTATAATCGAGCCACTACTGTACTGATTCGAACGAGTCGTTGGTCAGCGACTACAGTCTGCGCCGGTAATCTCTTGATTTATTTATTACGACATATCGGATCTCGGAAGAAGAGCGGACGAATTATCAGAAAATAGAAGACGTTAGCTACAGGTGGAGCGAACTCGACGGACCGTGGTGATCATTGGAAGGGGGTGGAGGGCTATCCTATCCTCGCCACGTCGCGCGTCGCGTCGTTCCGCCAGAAATCGAGTAAATCTGTAGGAGATAAATTTATCCAAACGGAATCAGCGTCGCAGCAGCTGGATTACAAGGTGGATTGAGAACGCAGCCGGCGAAAACATTTTCAAATCCGATACTTGTCGAGCTGCGATCCCTGGCAAATATTTCCACCGGGAAAGTGTATATCCAAAATGGTAATTCCCGTGGACGGTTAATGCGGTAAACAAGTTCTTGCCACTTTTGCGGGATCGAGATTCTACCGGCGCGCCGCGGCGGATTCGTTAGCGAGGCGGAAGAAAAGCTCGATCACGGTGATCGACGGTCCGTTGACGCGGGATTAACGGTCGTAAAACGCCGCATCTCGGGGAAGCTTTCTCTTTCGAGCGTGCGAGCGGTCTGGCACGGTAGTCGCCCCGTAATCTGCCTGTAAACGGTTTAAGTACGCTAATTCTCCGTACCCTAAGAAAACATCTCCGGCCACCGAGGCTTTTAGAAACGCGCTCGTTACGGTCCAGCTTGTAAGCCCGTGATTGGTACCCGGGCCGTTTTACGCGGATACAATCGGACACGTGAGAAACGAAAGTCCCGGTGAAAAAATTCCGAACGACTTTGCTCGTGGTAAGTTATATGATAAGGATCCTAATGTCTCTCGCGCGAACAAATTCAATTTCGACGGTATTGCAACGAATTCTTGCTGCTCCTTACACTGTATTTTGTACAACTTATGTCTGAAAGTTTGTAATCATACAGTGCGATTAAAATGGACATTGCTCTTTGGTCAAATCGATTATCTCTGTACATTTGAAGATATAGAAAATTGGTGAAATAATATACATTCGGTTTTAATCTAGAATAGGGTTAATATCTATATAGTTTGATCATATCCTGATTTCTGATCAGCACGCATATTTTTGATTCAATATAGAAAGTTTAACCCTCATAGCTTCTCAAAAATATGTAGCTGCATAAAAGAGACTAGAATAACAATTTACTCATTTCTATTTCATACGTTAAATTGTTTCATTTATAGCGTCACATTTAAAAGAAATGCATCTCACGATGTAGACATAAAAGGATGAATAATTTTACAGTATGTGAAAATATTGAATGGGTGAATTTTCACCCTGAGGAACGTATGAACACAAAGTTCGAATAAAATTAATCTTGTTGTTTTTATAATAATAAATTCGGATAACAAAAGCGAGTTTTCAAACACTTAAAACAAAATCGACTTATGGATTAATTAATCCAATGAATCCCATTATTGCAAAATCATGAACTATTTATAATCGTATTAATTTTTTCATTGATTCTTTACTAAATTTTCAAATGCAACAACACAGGATTATATGATAATATCATATCGATTTTACCATTATTATATTTTTTCTTCATGCATGTCCCTTCTTTGTTTTAGACGAGTAGTCTTGCATCTTTCTCTTCTTTTAAAATTGTAAACACTTATGTAACAGGGCTTCAGTTCGTCTGTAATAAATAATAATAATAATGCAGCACGTACCGGGTACCTGTAAATTTCGGTAGATTTACTATTAAAAATCGGACATTTCATCTGCAACGATCTAATATTTCTGTACGATTTTCTATTCATCTCGGATCCCGTAGAGTACCCGTTGCATTTTAATAACGCAAGGACTTTCTCCCACCCACGCGGTTCGATCCCGGGCGTCACGTTCCTCTGCAGAAAACAGAGTAATTAATTGCGTGAAGTAGTCCGAAAATAGGCTCGCTATCGTTCGCATAATTAGAAGCAGCACGGTATCGTATCACCGGTCGTATCATAAGCTCGTTTTTCACGGTCGGTAGTATTCCAAGAAGCCCGACAATTCTTGATCGGCCGAATAGGGATTTTAGTTTTGTTAATGCGCAGCTATTAGGGAAGATATAGGAATCCGACATCCATAAATTTTCTCCTCTTATAGGAAATTACAAACTACAAAAGAGATCTCACCACCGAACTCGTAAAATAAACCATAGGTAAAGGGGTCGAAATAAATGTAAAAGTACACAATAGGGGAGTCTAGGGGGGTTGTGGAAGGTTGTCCGCCTATTAAATATGGAAACCGTGTTACAGGAGGGTCATTGGAATTTTTGCAGCGTGTTATATCGAGACCGTATTAAGCGAAACTTGTAAGTAGCACAAATCAGCGAAGGGGTTGTTGCGCTATATGTAAACCGTGTTATAAGCATATTGCGTTATAGGGGTGTTACATCGAAACCGTAGAGGGAAAGAGGGGAAACAGCAGCGATTGTACACGGGGTAGAAGGAGAGGGTTTGCTCGTAGCCGGAATCGGGACTAATCTATGCACGGTTTTATGATCGGCGGGGGTGGTAGTAGGTTGGTGGAGAAACGGTCTCTAAAAAGCTGGCCGAAAAACCGCACGTTACCGTCCAGGGTAATACCGGTGAATGCTCGGGGAATTTTGCGCCGGGTCGGGGGTCTTTCTCTTTCCCTCGGTACTTTCTCACCTGCCTACACGAGCGGAGAGTATACGGCGGTACCCTTAGCAGAGAGGGGCACCATTGTGTATACGCATCGCGTATTCACAGCTCTACGCGAGACAAAAGAGGCCCGACTCCTTGCGTGGTTCGGGTACGACTGGCCCGGCTGAGACTCGGCTGAGAGATGAGACGACGCGTAGTATTCGAGCGTGGATTCGTATGCTCGGCAGTGGATTGGTCGGTAACCATCAGCCATTGGTTAGCCGCCGGCTCGTCGTTCCAACGGATAAACTCCGCGCGGACTGGCAATCCACCCGTCTCTATCTAGCCGGCGATAAACAGACTGCCGTTTCGGTCGCACCGACACCGTCATCGGGTTCTATCTCAGTCGGCCGGATCCCGATGGGTATTCGAGCGTCCTCGTCGCACCCGCTGCGAATACCGTACCAACCACGGACCGGCTGTTCTCGAGTCTCTCGTTCTCCTTCACGCAGTCTTTCCTTGCCTCTCGGCTCTCTAATCCTTCTTTCTCTTTCACCCTTCTCACCCTTTTCCAGGAGCCTGGACCCCCCTCTCTCTCTCTTTCTCTCTCTCTCTCTCGATCGACCGGACGGAGCCGTTGCTCCGTCTCTGTCCCTTGAAAACAGTCTCTCAGCAGCAAAGCAGCGAGATCCCCCGGACGAGATATGAATTCACGTTCCTCCTTTTATATTCCACGCTCGCCTGCCCTCCATTTTGCTTGCTCGAGTCCCTTGTCTGGCTCGGCGATCTGCGACTACCGTATGTGTCTGCTGCACGGCTATCTCTCGCAGCCTTCTTCTCTCTCTCAATCTCTCTCTCTCTCTCTCTCTCTCTCTCTCTCTTTATAACTCCCGGCCCTCTCGATGGACGTCTCTCGGCCCCCAGCTTTTCCCCCGCCGCGTAGACGCGTATGATCGTGTTGTTCCCGACGTCGACGACGTCCTCGACTTCATCTTGGAACTTCCTCGGATGCGTTGTCTTCGTCGTCGCCGCCATCGTCGTCGTCAACCTCTTTTACGTCGTCGTCGTGGGTTCGCGCCGCCGCCTTTGTACGATAGCAGTCTACGAGCGGTCAGATGTGCTCTCGTCGAGCCCCGGCGTGACGGTGTGCGCGATAAAACGAACAACGTTTCACGGGTGTTCGCCGTGTGCGTGTGCCAAGGAGAGGCACCGGGGAAAAAGAGAAAAGAGTACTACTCGAGGCGGTCAGACCGGGTAACGCGACCACGTCGGAGAAGGAGGAGAAACGAAGCGTTAAATATTAAAAACAATCCATCAATTAGCGTTAATGCCCGAGCATTAAGCGAGCCTGCTGCTGCTCTCTTCTCGCAGCGACACGTGTTCCCGCGCGGACCTCCGTGTATACAGGGTGTCCCACGCAACTGGAACAGGGCTGTATCCTCCGAAACGGGGATAGAAGATGTTGCAAGTAGAACAGACAAACGGACAGACAAGAAATCGAGCTAATAAAAACGTGGTGAAATTAATTGGTATCGGACGGTGTGATTTGATGCACTTTTCTGCATCGTCAGAAAAATGTAACTGCACTTTCTTTTTTCAATTAATGTTATTGATTAGAGATCCCTATTTCACGTGTACCTAAATACACGTGGACACGTGTATTTCAAGTACACGTACTTCGGTACGTGTCATTTTAAGTATACATAAAGACACGTGTACTATTTCACGTATACATAAATACACGTGTACCCTTTTTCACGTACATTTAAATACACGTGTGTTAGCGTGTTTAAATTTGTTTTAATTTTTAGGATACAGTTACTAATTTTCGAAAGCAAAATGGGGCTATACATAAATTAATACGAATGTTCTAAAAATGAGGATCCATTAATACACGTGAAATAGTACACGTTTAACCATGTACTTAAACAGGCACGTACTGAGGTAAGTATAATACACGTAGTGAAATACACGTGAAATAGTACACGTGTACCCGTGTACTTAAAAGGACACGTACTTGGGTACGTGTATTTAAATACACGTGTGTTATTAATTGACGTACAAAACCACGATCTCTATTATTGATACATGTATGTAAACCGCTTGATACAGAAATTAATCTGTTCCGAGAACTATTGCATGTACGTTGGAGGTCCCGTATTTTTTTGGCTTCCGAAAAACCAACAAATGTCTATGTTTTCGACTGCACCGATCGACGTTGTTTCTCGTGTTCTATGGAAAAGTCAGTGCCGGATTGAGCCAGCGCGACGTAGGGATTCGATGTTCGAATCGCGTGGGACACCCTGTACGTACTCGTGTGTCCAAGCGAGTACTCTCGCGCGCGCGTACGACTACCCAATACGTGTACACGTGGCCGACTACCGGCTAGATATCATTTCGGTTCGTTAGGCGCGGTCCGCCGTCGTATAGGCGTTACGCAGTGTACATACGTCGTGCGCAAGGTATACATATGTAAAGTGTACACACGTGCGGTTGCACTATGCCTAGCCGTCCCTCCATCTATCCAGACCGAGTCTGCGTGGACACACAGAGATGCACCACGACGGGTACGACGCCGTGGCCGTCGCTTGTCGACCGATGATTCGCCTCGTAGAAACGTTTCCTCCGGTTGCACCCTAACCGAGCACCCTACCTACACCCGCCAAGAGCCTCGGAAGGGTTAATTTCTGACTGGAGACACAGACGAGGGACACAGACGGCCGCGAACAACGGCTGTTACTCTGGGATCCCGTGGTGGATTAACGATAGGGATACACCGACGGAGTTCCTGGGACTCGGATATCCGGCTACAACGAGGACATTGCGGACTATCGAGTTACCTTCGCTGCAGACACGTTACACGGGACTGCCGTCCCGCGACTGTACAGAGTCTCTCTCGCGGACATGATTCCGTGTCGTTCTGCCTTTCGCTCTTGCGTCTCTACGTGGCTAGAGGACGGTTGATTGTAATCGAGCACTCGGACATGCTGTTTTACAGTGACACCCCGTGGCTATTAGCCTACGCTTACTTATTGCCTTGAGTTTTCTTCGAGTGGTACTTTGCCTGTCACCTGGCACAAGTATTCGCGAGTTGATGCGGAAAATAAACACCTTTTCGACAGATGCATCGTCGATGGTGTTTTCGTTTCGTTTTGCAGCTCAGGCATTGTGCTGTCTCTAATGGAACAGCTAATTTAATCGTCGGTGGACTGCTATGCGTTTATGACATATGAAAATGTTTAATAATGGATACAAGGTAAAATACTATAGGATTTTGTACAATTTTCATTTCTTCTGGAACTACAAAGACTGTTCCCATTGAAAATAGGATTGTATTTAATTCCACTTTCTTAAAAATTGTTGGCAAAAATTGGAAAATGTATAAACATCAGTAGGCTAATCGTCGGAAACTGTTGGATCACGTTTTTTCTAATAAATGAAAGGGACATTGAATCCAGAACCACTCAAGTACCATAGGATTTTGTACAATTTTCATTTCTTCTGGAACTATAAAGACTGTTCCCATTGCAAATAGGATTGTATTTAATTCCACTTTCTTAAAACTTGTTGGCAAAAATTGGAAAATGTATAAACATCAGTAGGCTAATCGTCGGAAACTGTTGGATCACGTTTTATCTAATAAATGAAAGGGAAATTGAGTCCAGAACCACTCAAGTACCATAGGATTTTGTACAATTTTCATTTCTTCTGGAACTATAAAGACTGTCCCCATTGAAACTAGGATTGTATTTAATGCCACTTTCTTAAACCTTGTTGGCAAAAATTGGAAAATGTATAAACATCAGTAGGTTAATCATCGGAAACTGTTGGGTCACGTTTTATCTAATAAATGAAAGGGACATTGAGTCCAGAACCACTCAAGTACCATAGGATTTTGTACAATTTTCATTTCTTCTGGAACTATAAAGACTGTTCCCATTGAAACTAGGATTGTATTTAATTCCACTTTCTTAAACCTTGTTGGCAAAAATTGGAAAATGTATAAATATCAGTAGGCTAATCGTCGGAAACTGTTGGATCACGTTTTATCTAATAAATGAAAGGGACATTGAGTCCAGAACCACTCAAGTACCATAGGATTTTGTACAAATTTTCATTTCTTCTGGAACTATAAAGACTGTTCCCATTGAAACTAGGATTGTATTTAATTCCACTTTCTTAAACCTTGTTGGCAAAAATTGGAAAATGTATAAATATCAGTAGGCTAATCGTCGGAAACTGTTGGATCACGTTTTATCTAATAAATGAAAGGGACATTGAGTCCAGAACCACTCAAGTACCATAGGATTTTGTACAAATTTTCATTTCTTCTGGAACTATAAAGACTGTTCCCATTGCAAATAGGATTGTATTTAATTCCACTTTCTTAAAAATTGTTGGCAAAAATTGGAAAATGTATAAACATCAGTAGGCTAATCGTCGGAAACTGTTGGATCACGTTTTTTCTAATAAATGAAAGGGACATTGAATCCAGAACCACTCAAGTACCATAGGATTTTGTACAATTTTCATTTCTTCTGGAACTATAAAGACTGTTCCCATTGCAAATAGGATTGTATTTAATTCCACTTTCTTAAAACTTGTTGGCAAAAATTGGAAAATGTATAAACATCAGTAGGCTAATCGTCGGAAACTGTTGGATCACGTTTTATCTAATAAATGAAAGGGAAATTGAGTCCAGAACCACTCAAGTACCATAGGATTTTGTACAATTTTCATTTCTTCTGGAACTATAAAGACTGTCCCCATTGAAACTAGGATTGTATTTAATGCCACTTTCTTAAACCTTGTTGGCAAAAATTGGAAAATGTATAAACATCAGTAGGTTAATCATCGGAAACTGTTGGGTCACGTTTTATCTAATAAATGAAAGGGACATTGAGTCCAGAACCACTCAAGTACCATAGGATTTTGTACAATTTTCATTTCTTCTGGAACTATAAAGACTGTTCCCATTGAAACTAGGATTGTATTTAATTCCACTTTCTTAAACCTTGTTGGCAAAAATTGGAAAATGTATAAATATCAGTAGGCTAATCGTCGGAAACTGTTGGATCACGTTTTATCTAATAAATGAAAGGGACATTGAGTCCAGAACCACTCAAGTACCATAGGATTTTGTACAAATTTTCATTTCTTCTGGAACTATAAAGACTGTTCCCATTGCAAATAGGATTGTATTTAATTCCACTTTCTTAAAACTTGTTGGCAAAAATTGGAAAATGTATAAATATCAGTAGGCTAATCGTCGGAAACTGTTGGGTCATGTTTTTTCTAATAAATGAAAAGGAAATTGAGTCGAGAACCACTCAAGACCAATTATAACAAAGTTTAATAGAGTAACTATATTCTTCTATTGATAATATTTGTTCTCAATATAGAGTGGTTAATTTTTTTGGCGCAAGATTCAATCGTTTGTTAGTTTATACTATAAAGCAATTTTTCAAATTACCAAGTTAAATACTCGACGTTTCGATCTTCGTTTAGATCATTTTCAAGATTAATTAGAATTAATTAGAATTAAAAGAATTATTAATTACAACATATCTTATTCAGAGAAGTTACCCAGTTGCTCGTGATGAAATCTTTTTTAAAATACTATTTTCTTTAAGCAAAATAAAGTCTAAAATATTAAATAGTATTTGAAATATTTGTTTTGCCAAATAATGCCCACCTCTGGTTCCGGCGAACGCGCTGAACCTGCCTCGCGCCGGCCCTGATTAAAAGAGTAACGTTACGAAGGCAAAATTGTGGTAAACATTATATCCTAATTATCATTGTATCTGATGTCGCGAGAGAGCTTCACTGTGGCTCATATTCTACAGTATTACATCGTGTAGCGGTGCCGATCGAGAGTGCTAATGCGATTACACGGAGCAGTAGACTCGATTTTCCATAATCAATGACTGACAGCTCGCTTCTATCGTCTCTTCCCACACTATCCTTCTACTTAGTTGACTGTAACTCGACTAGTCTGGTTGCTATCATGCATCCCCATAATGTAGAGAGTTGGTAAATCGTGATTCTACAGAATGGTGGCGTGTAAATTTAATTTCGCGGAAGATTGATATCAATCTCAATTGCCTCGGTCACCGAAGCCTCAAGAAGACCAGACAAAAGACGCGTAGGAAATATTATCACGTATGTTCAAGCCCGTTCTTAATGAAGATGTCCCTCGCCGTGCACAGTAGCACCTGTTTAACGCTCGTACGCTCCTCAGAAATAGTTGCATAAAAGATTAATACTTTCTCACTCATTTTTTGCTTCACACTTTAAACTAATAAACTCATGCTTTGCTTCATTTATCACGTAACGCTTTAGAGAAATACGTCTCGCAATACAGATAAAGAGGAAGCAATCATTTTATAGTATGTAAAAATATTAAATCTATAGGAGGTTTATTTAAATGGTTGTTTATTCATTAACGGTTCATTACATTATGAAATTCGTTAAAGACTGTTATTTTACAGTCGAATATCGGTTGTTAATAGCAAATCGATCGTCGGTTCGTAACGACGACCAGCAGCAGACGATCAGCTGGTCACCGACGATCGATTGATACCAACACATTAAACTATTTAAATAGATACCAACAAATGTGTGAATTTTCACCCTGAGAAACGTATGGGGGGGGGTTAATTGAAACAGTAATTTCGAATTAGTTTCAAATGAAACATATGTAACACAGTTGTGAGAAACAGTACTAATAATAATTACAATAGTTTAATAATAGCATTAGTTTCAAATAAAACATGTGCAACACAGTTGTGAGAAATAGTATTTGCAAATATTTGTATTTCTTAGTATTTTAAGATTCCATTCGGTTGAAACGTGGATCTAGCATGGCGCTAGATTCTGCAAAAAAACAAAAATTGAAGTTGATATCTCCGGTAGATTCCGAGAAAAAAGGAGTAGAACGTCGGTTTGCTTTGGTGTCGGGGAAAAAAAATGCGCGTTCCCTAAAAATCAGCGCAAAAACGAATCCGATTGGAGCGACCTCGCGCAGAAAATACGACGAACGCGGCCCGGAGACCACGTAAGACGGCAGCTGGTCCACGGAATCGTAAATGCAGCTAAACATGTGTACGGACATAAAAGTCGGCGGCCCTCTGCCCCCGCGCCCAACCCCTCGTTGCGCGCGTTGCATAAATATACAAGCGCCCCTTTAGCCGATGAGTCGTGGTACGCTTAAGTTCCTCGGTAGCTAGCCGTAAACTAACGGGGATGGTGTGGGTATGGCGAAGGCGGGAAGAAAGAGAGAGAGAGAGAGAGAGAGAGAGAGAGAGAGAAAAAGAGAGAGAGAGAAAGATGACTTGGTCCTGTGGAAGGGGTTGGAAGGCGAAGAAGGAGGAATTTATCGTGCAGCCCAGGCCGGTGCAGCTGAGTGAATCGCTGCAATTACAATTACATGCCAAGGTAATTGCACACTGCGACCGGAGATTTTTATCCTCGCACCTTCCACAAAGAACTTCCCCTCCCATGCTATTCAATTTATTCGTTCGTGTCTACGATCGCCGGCACGTCGCAGCGGAGCGAAAAAAGAAGGCACCCTACATTGCGCTTTTTGCGGGCGCCGTTGAAAAATGCCGACCACCGTTTCCCGAGGGCGGGTTCTCTCCCGTGGATCCGAGAGAACGCTTCGGGGAATTTTCGACCGTGCCTCGTTTGTTATCCGAGACACGGTGCGCAATATGTAAATGATAGCGTGCCGATCGCCTCGGACCCGCCGCGGCAGAAGAATAACTTTCGTTTATTTCCACGCTTATCATTCCCCGGCGAGCCGAAGCTCTTTGATCTTCGCGCGTCCTTCACGGTGCAACGAAAAAAAAATCTGCACAAATATCGAACAAAGAACGTGTACTTTCGTTCAAACTATCCAGAATTAAATTGTTCGAAATTGGCAAAACTGTGTTACCGATCAATAATCGCGACATCTATAATTGTACTAATAACTAAGTAACCACAAATGTAATGAGGCGTACGTGAGGAAACAAAGCCGTCACTCTGTGTACATACGCGCGTGCGAATAGTCGAGTCAGTTCTACAAGTGTATCATTCAATATACATATAAAGATATTTAGTCCACCAAAGATGAGTTCAATTCACTGGAACAACCTAAGAATTCTACATAAATTCACCAGTGTAGAACACAAGATTTAGTACTCGAAATGCGTCCTTTTTTACAAGTCGCTGCGAGCAACTATTTAATTCCTCAAATACTCGACTGCGCGACGCTTGTAAATCGAAGGTTGCATCGTTTTAAGCGATGAAAGAAAGGCCCACGCATCGCTGGAAGCCACAACGGAAAAGAGAAGAAGTTGAACGGGAGGGGCCGGCGCAGCGCGCGACAGCTCGTTACCGTGTTCTTACGGGTGGCTCGGATGATCGATCGGGTTGAAATTAGCGAGATAAGCGGGTGTAACGTTAGCGGGTATCGCCGGTCGGTCCGGTGAATCCGTGTGCAACGCTAACGGGGCTGCTCGGAGGTGGTGGAGGTGCAAGAGGCAGCAGGCGAACGCGGAGGAGGCGGAGGGCATCGGCGGCGGCGGCGGTGGTTATCCAGATAGCAGATAGCCAGGACGGTGGTCTCGTTTGCGGTTTGACCACCCTTGTGGTGCACTGCCCTAACCGCCCCTAACCACTATACCGCACCATCCGCAGCCGCGCGGTGTGTGCAACCGGCGATAATGTCGCCCTTGCTGCGGCCGATGCATGTCGTTGCACTGGCCACGCTCGAGGCACAAAGTGTCCTAGCAAATGCTTCCTCTCTGTCCCTTACGTTACTTCCATTCTCTTTCTCCCTCTCTCTCTCTCTCTCTCTCTCTCTCCCTCTCTCTCTCTCTCTCTCTCTCTATCGACTCTCTTCTTGGCCTCCAGAGAGATCCCACTCCTCTTCGTTTTCTCTCACCGTTCTCTCTTTTTCTCGTGTCCGCTTCTTCGATTAATTCCAACCGCGACAAAAAAGAAACTTCGCGATACCGGATGATCCCGATTAAAACGACCGAACATGCTGGCTAAACGTCTTACCGGATTACTCGCCGGTGTCCGATGCGGGACAGGTTCATCGACGGGGCTGCGTTTCACGGCTTATTTTATGGGGAACGACGATACGGATGCGGGACACGCGAGACATGTTAATTACGGCGCGCCGCGATTCCGCGCGGACTCCGTTCCACCGGCACTCTGTCTCGGCGTACCTGCGTGCGGTTCCTTTTCAGGACATTTTGTCGGCAGGTGCAACGACATCGAACCAAACGGGACCGACATCGATGCTACGGAAACTATAGGTAGGTTGCACAGTGTGGACGATCGACAATCTCTAACTGTTCCAAAGTCCCAAAATGATAATTAAGAGATATATCAGAATATTATTAAACTTAATGAATTCAGACGTCCGTTATTACTATGCATACTTCACTTCGCATATAATTGTTCTGAAATTTAAACAACAAATGCCATAGCACCCGAGATTCACTTTCATCAAAAGTGCACAGCTTATAAAAACCTTATTTTTTACGTTTTTCTATAAAATGGTCAACTACTGGTACCTGGCCAACTACTGGTGCCTTTACGTTACAGTAATTTTTAATTAATCCGTTGTGTCGATCGTAAATGTTGAATAAATTTGTTAATGCTTTCGGCGCACAGGTTCGATCAAATATTGACTGTAATAGTAATTTTGCCTGTACAATATTCTATAATGTAATGTATGTTAAACATAGTGGGGTAAAATTTAAAAAAAAAATAGTTTTATGTACTTGCTACGACTAAAACGAACTACGCAAATTGAAAAATTAAAATATTCATGATTTGGATATACACGATGCCGGTTGAAATTATTACAGTAATGTCTCGATTAGAGCAACAATGCTGCGCACGGTTGTTGCGACGAAGTTATCCCTTCAATTTAGTAATCTGATCTCGGCTCGGTATATCGGTGTGAACCGCTACAAACGCTTCGAGCGCAAGTGTCACGGCTCGATAAGACCCTCACAACATATCACCAGGCCCAAGTCCATAACTGACTGAACAATCAATACTTTGAACCATGAAACAGTCCCAAAAGCTTTGTACCCCAAATAAGATTATCCGTTAGCATATAAAGCCCCAAAACTCCTGTATCGAGTTATTAATCGACTGTTACCTCTGCCACGGCACGTCACGCCGATTCAACCTTTAAATAAAGTTACTTTGTTTTCCTGAAACGTCTAAGTAGTGATTCGCGAAAGTGAAATACACCAGCACAGTTCAAAGGCCCGCGAGTAGTTTCTATTTACACGCGCTATCCTTCTCTATGTTCGGCTTGCTGTTTGTAGATAAAAAAAATAGTGTCTGCGCACGGTTTCTGCAACTAAATTCTCCCGAGGCTGTTGCTCTAATCGAGACATTACTGTATAATCGAAGAATTTGTTCTTACCGAAAACAAACAGAATTGTCCGCGGTATGATTGCGAAAACGAAACGACATGGGGTCGGGGAGTGGAAGCGGAAGAATTGCGTTCGGTTACGGTCGGTTCCCGTGCGCCGGTCGTTAAACGATTCGTCGGGTATTGAAAACGTAAAAAGCGGAAGCCGAAAATCCATTGTTGCCGGACACGAAGGGAAACGAAATTTCAACGTTATGGACACGCGGGAATTGCAATATCGGGCCGAGAAAGAGCACGAGAAATAAAGAGAGAGAGAGAGAGAAAGAGAGAGAGAGAGAGAGAGAGAGAGAGAGAGAGAGAGAGAGATAGGCGCGAACGCGGTTTCGACACACGCAAGCAGGTGCGCGAACACGCAACCGCCTGCGCCGCGCGTAACTGCAATTTTTGTCATTGCGTTAACACGGCAGAAAAACAAACGCCACGGGGCTGTTACATTTTCATCGGCACCGCCGTCGCCTCGCGCCGCACACTCGAGTATTTGACCCGAAAAGCGCGCAATAGGTCAATTTAAAATATTTCCGGAAAACGTAAAATTGCTATCTGAGACAGTTGAATATGCGAGGATGCATGAATTTTTTTTACCACGTTTTTATTAGCTCGCATTCTTCTCTGTCTGTCTGTTCGGTGACAAATTTTGCAATTGATTTTAAACTAACTTCCCGATGAGCTCATAACGTAGCAGGAACATTCAAAATATACAATTGAATCACGTATGTCCACCGTATATTTTAAGGTGATTCTAATTGTAAGTCAATTGTAACATGCGTAATAATGTTATTTCTATTTACGTATGTCTTATCATAAAGGATATTATAAATGTTTTGAAAAATTATCAGTGATTTTATAAGAAATATATAATGGATCAATAACAACACGATATACTTAATGGCCAGAAAACAATATTATATTTATTAAAATAATTTCTTTTGCTATTAGCACCATTGTTTTTTTGTTTACATATATAATTGTACCTGACTTTAACATAATTATTAATGATACACTTGATCAGGTGTATCCTATGATCGTACAATACATGTTGATCATTATCATTACAGTGGTTTACTAACGTAAGAAATGAACGTTGTGTATCTATTTTTCTTATAATTTCGTTACAAATATGCGCCGCTGGTGGCAACTTATCATAAAATCTTACTATTTTCTCCGTATGTATATTTGAATACGCATGTACTAATGCTCATTTTAATGATCCTTATTTTAATTCGTATAATTTTTAGAACGTTGATATTAATTTATGTATACCCCTACTTTGCTTTCAAAAATTAGTAACTGTATCCTAAAAATTAAAACAAATTAAAACACGTTAACACACGTGTATTTAAATGTACGTGAAATAGTACACGTGTATTTATGTATACGTGAAATAGTACACGTGTATTTATGTATACGTGAAATAGTACACGTGTATTTATGTATACGTGAAATAGTACACGTGTATTTATGTATACGTGAAATAGTACACGTGTATTTATGTATACGTGAAATAGTACACGTGTACCCGTATACTTAAAATGACACGTACATATATGGATCTCTATTTTATTTTTTAATGCGAAACCTGTAGCCGCAAATACCTTAGATGTAAACGTTAACCATTAATTTGAATGAAAAATACATCGAAAAGTAACTGTTCGTCCTGTCATTTTATCGATTTTTTTATCGCTGTGTCAATTTGACACCGAGGGACAGATTCAGTTCGTGATATGAGGGACGGACGAGGGTTAACAATTTTTCTTGGAATTCCATGATGCCATTGCGCTTAGGTACATATAAGGGTTCAGGTATAAGGGACGGTGGGGCCCAGCCGGAGACAGAAAGTCAGTCCAATTGCAGAAGCTAACCCGAGCGGATCGCGATAAAGTATAGGTCCCACTAGCACTGTAAAAAATAGTACGTTTACTGTTTATGTACTACATTGTGAATCACGCGGATACACTGTGGCGTTGTAGGATTGGCATCTCAACATATAATCAAACATTTATTTCGTCATTTTAAAAAATTCAACTCCTAAGTGGGTGAAAAGGGATTGCAACGTTTGTATGAGGAATATACATGTATTGTTCGTGGTCTGATTTACATCATACTTGGTCTTAATGATGATTGATACAATCGTAGGAGTGAATGGGGGGTTAAAAGGTTTTATGGAGAAACAATATCAATTTTCGAAGGCATTAAACAGTTTCCTGTGCGAGCGAAGCCGTGGGGAAAAGCTAGTAAAGTATATGTGTAAAGAGTGTGTTTTCCCTTTTTAAAAACAACGCGTACAGAATACAGGTCACATCCAAGTTGTGATCATCCCTGGATCAAGTTTATTTTCCCAACAATTTTCTAAAACGATAAATTTTTGCATTATAGAAGCATTTTAGCATTTGCACTTTTTCCATCAGAAATATTCGCATAGTAGTTATTAATAATGTAAAATATTGTAAGATGTTCGGACATCGTTTGCATGGAGATGAAGCTACACAAAGATTTATTTTGAATTAATTATTCGAGGAAACTGATTTGAAAATGTGTGCTATGAAACCGGTGGCCGATAGCATCGCTGACGCACGCCGCCTCCTTCCTGCGGTACGTTTCCTCTGTTTACTACGTAATTATGTAAAATCATTGAAAGAGGATTCACGCTTCCACATATATTCTTCACCCTTTAGTTCGACGATAGGCAGCAACCCATTTCCGAAAAACTCGACTCGCAACGCTCGAGGGGAAACGAGTTTCTGATTTTAACGGGGAAGTCCCCTTCCCGATCTTATCATGGAAATCAGCTTTTTTTCCTCGCTGACGATTCAGCGAAAGAAACTGCCGATAATTCCGCATTCGTCCGATACATGCAAATCACCGTGGATCGCGCGATCAAGCTTTCACCGTCGCTAAGATTACATGTCACTGCTTCTAGCGATTTCCAGGAACGATTTCCTCCGTGGATCGATCGATCGAGGTTTCGAAGGAAGGGAAAAAATCGTATGAAAACCTTTATCGTCTGTAATCGCTGCTCGGAGAGACGCGAACGGTGGTTCGAAGTCGTTTCGCTTTCGTTTAATGCGGACGCTAGGAGATTCTAACGACACGTTATTTCATTCACTATGAATGGAAAGTAGCGGACAAAGTGTTACTCGCGGGATCGTCTCGTCAAAAAAAAAAAAGAAGTGCGTTCCTTCCTGATTCTCGAGGAAGAACTGTTTCTCCAGGCAGTTCGTCGCGGAAACCATGCCATTTTGCCTTCCTGTCGGTATTAAGGGAAATGGTAAATTGCCTCCTGTGTACGCACCGATTCAAACAGAGTTGGGCAATGAAATTTTTATTTCGATAAATACTTGTCGGAGAAGCCCGGAAATTTTATAAACATCTGGCGTTTTTGTTTCCTATTATTCCTCGCGGCCGAGGACTCTTGGGTTACCAGGGAAGGGGCTCTCACCCCTCCTACCTGAGTGAGACGGATAGGCCCGCGGACTTTGTCGTCAGCTTTGAACGAAGCCAGTTTGTGTTCTCTTCTTCGGAAAATAAAAATAATTTATTGTGAGTTTTCTTTAAAGCTGGAAAGTCTTTAATTTAATTTAATTAAACATTGTCCCGTTGGATAAGTCAGGAGGTGAAGGGGCTTCAGGGATCTCTGAAAGGTGAACTTTATACGCATAAGGTGTAATTAATAATAATTTATTTAATGTCTACCTCGCGGCCAAAAAATTGGACTTGGTCTTACAGATCTACTATCTCACTCATCCATCTATGCATTCATTCTTCCTCCCACCCATCCATCCATATCCTATGCCATTTGTTAACCCTCGTCCGTCCCTCGTGTCAATTTAACACAGTTTTCCCGAAATAAGTTATACTGTTTTGTTATTTGTAGATAAATTTTCCCGAAACTTCGTGTGACTTTTATTTATTTAATGCGGAACACAACCGACAAACCTAATATGTAAATGTTAACTCATCAATTTGACTAAAACACATTGAATCCTTTTTGTTTATTTTTTCTTACTGTTAATTTGACACTGAGCAACAGATTCAGTTGGTGAAATGAGGGACGGATGAGGGTTAATCTAATCTAGTCTAATCGAACCTAATCTAATCTCATCTATAACAGACCAACGTTATATTGTATAGGCTTGGTATGGCCTTTGGTGTAGATTTATTTCTTTTCTCTCTTTCTCCTCAACTTTTCCAACCACTCTTCAACATTTCTGTCTTTTACCGCTCACTAGATCCTCGAGCCTGATCATTTCCCCCATTATACTGCATTCCCTTGTTAAATTCTCTAGGCTTCCATACTTGTCCCCACATAGGTCGCACATAAGGTGTAGCTTAACCCACATCCGTCCCTCGTGGCAATTTCACACAGTTTTCGCGAAATAAGTTATACTGTTCTGTTATTTGTAGATAAATTTTCCCATTTCAATATTTCTGTCTTTTACCGCTCACTACATCCTCGAGCCTGATCATTTCCCCCATTATCCTTCATTCCCTTGTTAAATTCTCTAGGCTTCCATACTTGTCCCCACATAGGTCGCACATAAGGTGTAACTTAAGAGTGTAACGTAACCCCTGAATATTACTAGATTTAAAGGGTAAAAACAGTGTTTGTAGAAACAATTGTTTGTCCTTATACGAGCATGTTACGAGCTGTGTGAGGGCTCAATCTAAAGAGAAAGGTTGATACGTAGGGCGCACAGCTCATGATTTAACGAAATTATGCTTATATCTAATAATATGAGCGTCCACAGTAGGGAATAAAAATCGAAACAACCATTCTCAGGTTCCCATGTATTTTACCACGTTTTTATTAGCTCGCTCTCTTGTTTGTATGTTTGTTTGTTCTAATACAAAACGATTTTTCTAACTTACCTCATGACCAGAGCGCCCTACGATTAACCTTCCTCTATCAAATGAGCCCTCACAAACACTATTTTTACCCTTAAATCTAGTAATATTCAGGGGTTACGTTACCCCCTTAACCTTAATCCGTCCCTCGTGTCAATTTGACACAGTTTTCACCCAAAATAAGTTATACTGTTTTGTTATTTTTCGGTAAATTTTTCCAAAACTTCGTGTGACTTTTATTTATTTAATGCGGAACACATAACCGAAAAGCCTAAGAGGTAAATGTTAACTCATCAATTTGACTAAAAAAACATTGAAATTCTTTTTATTTTGTATCACTGTGTCAATTTGACACCGAGGGGACAGATTCAGTTGGTGAAATGAGGGACGGATGAGGGTTAATATGCAAACGTGTGAATTTCGAGTGCAAAGTCTATATTAACAATAAACTCGTGCACGTTCGCGAAATAAAAGTGACAAAGTCTCGGATCAATTCTTCCACGAATGGCAGAATAACATCACGCTTCCCGTGAAAAATCTGTCGAATCGCGTGTGCTTTGTTTGCTCGGGAGTGCAACGGATACGCACAGTGTATACATTATGCAGTGTCTTACAGTATCGTCGCGGAGTGTCGAATTCGATGTAGTCGGTCCGAGTGGGACACGGAATGGAGTAACAGAACTGGATGGTGGAGAATAGTAGCGGGATAAGGGATGCAGGGGGTGGGTGAGAAGGGAGGGTGGCACGTTGGCGCGTTTATTAGTGTCCAATTGTGATGAGAGAGACGCGGGGCAACACGAAAGCGAGCGCGTGAACTCGCTCATTTGCGTGCCTGTTAATTTGCCACGTTTGTGTGAGCACCGTGCCGCGCCGCGTAGCTAGGGTCGCCGACGGACAGAGAGAAAATTAGCGCTTTGAGTGTGGGTGCCTGACCGCCTGCCTGCCTGCCTGCCTGCCTGCCTCTGCCTGCCTCTGCTTGCCTCTGCTTGCCTCTGCCTGCCAGCCAGCTAGCCCGCCTCTGACTGCCAACACGCTGCCTCTATGCCTCGCAACGCGGACGCGTGTACGCGATACGTGTGCGTGCTGGCCCGCGTATAAACGCCTGGGTGGTCCCTGTATCAGGTTCGATAAAAATCGACCGCCATTCGACGCGTCGTTTTTCCCGCCGCGACGAAAGCATAAGTAGTGTGCTGCACGCAGCTCAAAGGGCCTAATCGATGTTTCGCGGGCACCGAACAGCTCCGGCGAATTAGGAGATCTTCCTATCCCAAGACGAAACAGATGTTTTTCTTACACACAGACACATCTGGATTGCAGACTTCGGTGAACCGTTGCTCGGCCACTTTTCCAATTCCGCTGGTAAGCAATAACGCTGGCTAGGTCTGCAGTTATTCTTCGAGCTAAGAACATGAGTGGCGAGTGCCCACAAGAAACGCACAGATGGGAGAAGTACAAGTGGGGCCTCGTCTGCTGTGTGGGCGGTAAGGTAGAAGGAGGACTGGGACTCGGTCCTAGACGTGTGATATTTTTTAGTGAGTATTTTCTAGGTGTAGGTAAATGTATTTCTTCTACGCGACTTTTATCTAATTGAATAGTTAGGAATATTATATAACCAGAAGGAATATTGCATTCGTTCCGACTCCCTTTCCGGGTCTCTTGTGCAGCAACCTCCTCGTGGTGAGACCTGGCCAATCGGTATTATCCTCTATTTGTAAGAACTTCTAGTATCTTATGAATAAAGGATAATATCGAGCTAATAACTGCACACTTTGAATTTTTCGTTGATATTGCTTACTAGCGTGTATTTACAATCAATTAATTTTGATATCTTCTATTATTTCAAACCTATTCTTCCTTTCCATAACGTTTTGCAATGTCACGTTCACCCGGAACAAAATATGTTATTCCATCTTGTTCATTTGATTTTTTTTATTAACGCGAATAATATTACTTTTAGCCTTGAGATATTATCGTTCTATCACTTTCCCCAATGTCTATGTAACCTTTGTGTGATTCGTGTGTTCCTTTCTGTTCCTAACACTTCAGTACGCAGTAAGTTACACTCGTCTCTGATGCGAAATTTCACGAGGATTAAGTTGATTCTAATACAAATTAGCTGTCGCTGCTTGGGGAGCAGTTATCTACATTCGTATTCACATGGATTCTTCACATGGGCGTAACTACGTCACCGCAATTCTACTAGACTTCTTATTTTCATCTCGTCACAATACATAAGTATTTAATATTTAATATTGTAATCTTTTGGTGAACAATAAAGGATATTAGTTTCAATAATTAATGCATTAATGTGTTCTTTTTTACCTACCCTGAACTTTAGGACTTACAAACAGTTTTTGTCAGCTTGCCATGTGGTTGAGTTGTACTACTACTACTACTGAAATCCAATTTTCGAGCGTCTGACTTGTCGTTGACTGTACTACTGAATTTTCGAAAATTTTCGGCCGTCTGACTTATGGTTGACTTGTACTACTTCTCAATTTGCGAAATTTTTCGAAAATTTTCGAAAACTGGTAAGTAGTATAAGTCAACCATAAATCAGACGGTCGAAAATTTTCGATGTCTGACTTGTCGTTGATTTGTACTACTTCTCAATTTGCGAAATTTTTCGAAAATTTTCGAAAACTGGTAAGTAGTACAAGTCAACCATAAATCAGACGGCCGAAAATTTTCGATGTCTGACTTGTCGTTGAGTTGTACTACTTCTCAATTTGTGAAAAATTTCGAAAATTTTCGAAAACTGGTAAGTAGCACAAGTCAATCATAAATCAGACGGCCGAAAATTTTCGATGTCTGACTTGTCGTTGATTTGTACTACTTCTCAATTTGCGAAATTTTTCGAAAATTTTCGAAAACTGGTAAGTAGTACAAGTCAACCATAAATCAGACGGCCGAAAATTTTCGATGTCTGACTTGTCGTTGAGTTGTACTACTTCTCAATTTGCGAAAAATTTCGAAAATTTTCGAAAACTGGTAAGTAGTACAAGTCAACCATAAATCAGACGGCCGAAAATTTTCGGAAATTCAGTAGTACAAGTCAACGACAAGTTAGACGCTCGAAAAGATTCGAGTACGAGTCAATGAGAAGTCAGGCTGCCGAAAATTTCCGAAATTTTTCGAAAATCTCGAGAATTTAGTTGTGTGTGTGAGGAGGTGGTTCGAAAAGGTTTGCGGAAATGAAGAAAGATGTGCATTTTTATAATACTGTATTTATTTATGCATTGTACGATGATACATAAAATGTTTGTTTTGTACAAACAAATACTTGTAACGAGAATATCAGCGGAAAAGAAATGACGGAATATTTAAGGAGAAGCGGATGGAGGCAAGCAGGGCTTGGAAGAGATGGTAAGACATGTGAAGAAGATAACTGAGAGGTTTAAGGGTAGAGACAGAGAAGTACTACAGCAAGAGCAGTATACGAGGATGGAGCAGTGTTAATATAATGAAAGATACAAGTACATAAGACATAAGACATAATACATAATATTAAAAAATTTAAATAAATGTATCCGTAATATATTTAAATAAAAACATAAAAAAAGTAGTACATATTAGAAATATTAGAGTGAGGAGGGTATAGCGGATAGTTAGAAGGTCATAGCGCGGATAAGATGCGGAAATTCAGAGAATAGGAGCAAATACTAGCTGGAGGACGATCAAGTTGGCAAACGAGGGTACAGACGATTGAGACACAACGCCATTAAAAAGAAAAACCCGCATAAAAGCGACCTATTTTTTGGATCGGTCACAGTAGGTAGTCCCCTTAACTCCGGGCACCAGACTCGTCCTTGCACGGAGATCAGCGTCGTCAGTCAGCTGGTTCTTTGCGTCGTCGCTTTAATCGTTTACACCGGCGTAGTTTGTTCTGCGGTAAGAGGATTAACGCGCGGGGTCTCTCGGCGTCCATTCGATCGGTAAACGCGGTGTAGCAACTTAATCGGGCCGGACCGCGCGGTATATGGGGATGCTCGCACGCGCAAAACGTATCCAATATTATTTTATGTGATACCGTAATAGTGGAGTACGATATTACTAAGATTATGAACGATTATGAACGGTCTTAGGACGACGAATGTCCTCCAAAACGTCCGGCACGGATCTATAGTGCCAGTCCCATTAACTCTTTGCACTCCGAACAGTTCCTCAATTTTGTTGCAAACAAGTCGCTAGTATTTCAACTTTTTTCTTTGAAATTTACCTCAAAGTACAGTTCCTTGACAGCTGCGATGTAGTCCAAATAGAAAAAAGAAACTTTGAAATAACGCTAGAACACTTTTGGCCACAAAAATCGGGTTTCCAGACCATATACGGTAATGTCTCTATTAGAGCAACAGCCAAGGGGGGATTTGGTTGCAGGAATCATGCGCACACACTATTATTTTTATCTACAAAGTGCAAGCCGAACATACAGAAGGACAGCGCGTGTAAACAGAGACCACGCGCGCGCGGGCCTTTGAACTGTGCCGGTGTTACGGTAAAATAGGAGACTTCATCAACATCGATGTATTTCACTTTCGCGAATCACTACTTAGACGTTTCAAGAACACAAAGTAACTTTATTTAAAGGTTGAATCGGCGCGACGTACCGTGGCAGAGGTAACAGTCGACTAACTCGATACAGGAGTTTTGGGTCTTATATGCTAACGGATAATCTTAGTTGGGGTACAAAGCTTTTGGGACTGTTTCATGGTTCAAAGTATTGATTGTTCAGTCAGTTGTGGACTTGGGCCCAGTGTCCCGATTGAGGCCTCAATTTCTCGCGCATGCGCGGCAATTTCAGTCTCAGTAACGTAACCTTTTCGATGAAATTGGGTAGCTTGAGCACCCCGCAGACTTTTAAAAAATTATTAGTGTATACATTGAAAAGGCAAGGGGTTAAGATACCCTTAAAACGTTAGCAATTAAGTTTTAGGACAGAACACTCGTCGCGCAAAAACACCGGTACACTCCCGCCAATATAACTGCCTCAGGGCGACAGGGCCCTGGCCGCTCTGTTGCGTCATTGGAGATACGCTACTGTTTTGGTCGCGCATGCGCGAGAAATTGAGGCCTCAATCGGAACACTGCTTGGGCTTGGTGATATGTTGTGAGGGTCTTATCGGGTCGTGACACTTGCGCTCGAAGCGTTTTTAATGGTTCACACCGATATACCGAGCCGAGATCAGATTACTAAGTTGAAGGGATAACTTCGTCGCAACAACCGTGCGCAGCATTGTTGCTTTAATCGAGACATTACTGTAGCGCGCTGTGAAACGTGTTGATCGCGCGCTTGCCCCGGAAACTGTAGCCGAACGGTCCCGATCGAGCGACATCCAACGAGGTATGTATGCATCGCGTGCGCGGCGAAGCTCGTTCTCTCGGTTCGTCTTCGTAAATGAGTTCCAGGTAGCCGGCAGGTCCCGAACGGGCCCGATTCGTCGCGCGGAATCTCTGAAAATATCCGAAACGGTTGCAACTCACGCGTCCGTGTTTCGTTACACGGTTGGATAGCTTGTCGGGAACGGCGATAGGAAGCATGGGGAAGGGGGCACGTACAAGAAGGAGTGGGGGACAGAGGCAAGAGGAGTACCAGGAGGGAACAGAGAGGAAGGTACGAACGATGGAACGCGTGACCAACATACGACACGGTACACGGCCCGTAAAAGGTACACGGCTCTCCGCGAAATTGGACATTGGCCGCGGCGGCGCGGCGTAATAGGCTCGCGGAACGGAAAGTTCAAGTTACCGTCCGCTAACGATCCCGAATGATAGCGCTACGCTTCGCTTATTACGCCGTTACGTATTTTTACGCGCGAAATGGAAATTACACGGTGTCGGGGCTTGATCACGATCGATCAAACACAGCTCGCCGCATCCGCTCGCGGCGCGACTCGGAAAACGGATCCGCGCTTGACACGCTCCGCTTGTCCGGAGGATGCGTCGAAAAATTCGTCACGAAAACCGTCAGAACACGAACTAATTAGGTCGTCCCATAAGTTCGTGTCGTTTCTCGAGCGGTTGCATAATATATAACATTACTGCTATAATGTTACATTAATCAAAGTACGTCGTTCCATTAAAACATACGACGATTACATACCTTGATATATCGGAAAACATGACGTAGAGAAAAAGAATTATCCACAATTAATCCGCCCCATCGAATCAAACGTTTTCTGTCGGAACTATTTTCTTGTACATACTGCTATAAAATTACAGTAATCAAAGTACGTCGTTCCATTAAAAAATACGACGATTACATACCTTGATATATCGGGAATTATCCACAATTATTCCGCCCCATCGATCGAAACGTTTTCTGTCTGAAATATATTCTTGTACAGTAATGTTTCTATTAGAGCGACAATGCTGCGCACGGTTGATGCGACCAAATCCCTCGGAGGCTGTCGCTCTAATATAAACATTACTGTATTACCAAAAAGAACGGAGATATTTTCTGTGTAACTGTTAAATATCTCAGCCTGTATATTTATACTGGAAATATTTTTGCAGACAGCAGCACCACACGACTAATATCACTCGTCCGAGACAGCAGTAGATTTCACGATCCGTCGGAGGGTTCACGGGCCCGGATAAAACCTCGGGCGAACAGGTGCGCTAAGATAAATAACGCCCTGGGCCGGCTGTTCGCTTTTCCGTCGACTGAATTAACCAGTAATAACCGATGCATTTAGCCGCGACATTCAAAACTTGTGCGCGAAATACCGTCGGCGTTCCGGCGCGGCGTCCCCGGCCAATTCCCCCGGCCCGTTC
Source organism: Lasioglossum morio (assembly GCA_916610235.2). Taxonomy (NCBI): domain Eukaryota; kingdom Metazoa; phylum Arthropoda; class Insecta; order Hymenoptera; family Halictidae; genus Lasioglossum; species Lasioglossum morio. The sequence goes on along the minus strand of OU744325.1, from coordinate 11,857,651 downwards.
GTTTCAGCAACGCGTCCCCCGTTCCATCGGCCCTGCCGCGTCGCATATCATTACCATGCAAATACGGCCGGCGTGCGGCGAAGCCCGTGTGAAATCGTCCGCCACACCCCCTGCGCGTTTCCGCGCCGCGGCCCGCTTCCGCACCGCTTCCGCACCGCAGCCCGCTTCCTCTACCGCAGCGTTCGTCTTCTCCCAGCACGAACAACCCTGTCCGGGTTCTCTGTTTCGCCTCCCGCCACGCCGATGTGTCCACTCGTCTCGCCCTTTTACACCCCTCCCTCTCGCCCCTCGCCTCTCATCACCCACCCACCACTTTGCACCCGCTACCCAGTCACATATGCAAAACGCGCCACTATTATAATAACATTACGCCGATGAACCTTCCATTGAATATGCGCTTCGCGAGCGTGGATTGCATCGCTAATTACGTACCGGGTGATGCGATTCGCACGGGGCCTAGTCCGCACGGATTCATTGGGCTCGAAAACCCGCTCGGCTACCAGGAACAGGTGTAAAAAGTCGCGAGCACGAGTTATGCTTCCGTTGCTACGTAATTCGCGCGACCGGCGAACTGATATTTAGCATTTTGCTAATTCGCGGTCTGGTTTTTGTCGACCGCCTCGCCGCACCACGCGCCTCGCTGCTCGACATTTACATCTTTACGTACCTACGAATCGCCGCAGTGACCAGCAAACCCGCTATTTTTCTGACCCAAAGTCAATTCTTCGAGTTTAACGCGTTAATCCCTCGGTATCCAACATCGGTACGCCGCCGCACAGTGGGAAAACTTGACCTAACTCGATTCAAAAAGGAATAACTTTCGATAGAAATGAGGTAGAACGATGAATTTTTTTTAAATGAAAGCTGAAGTTTCGTAGAATATGGGGAAAATAGGGAGATTACAGTACGAATGGTTTTTAACCTTGAGAAAATTCGTCAAACTTGCACAATTTCAAGAAAAAGTCGTTTCTACGTTACCACGAGCAGAAAATTTTTTTTTTCAATCTACCATTTTCATTTCCCGTAGATTTTTTTCACGCCGATTTCAAATCTGGCCTCAAAATTTTTCTACGACCTCTGGTTTTTTCAAAAAATCGAATTATAGTTAAACTTTTATTTTATCAAGGTTAAAAACATTCGTACTGTAATCTCCCTATTTTTCCTATATTCTGCAAAGTTACAGCTTTCATTTAAAAAACAATTCATCGGTCTACCTCATTTCTATCGAAAGTTATTTCTTTTTCAATCGAGTTAGGTCAAGTTTTCCCACTGTGCGGCGCACAGTGGGCCAAACCAGGACAAAAATCGTGTGCCTCGTTGTGCCTGAACGAGACTAGGATAAATCTTTTTCTTAACACATTACCGACCGGTGATTATTGCATAATTTTGAAAAATCTGGTACATGGCTAAACACTTTTTAATGGAACTTTCTTTAATAGTAACAACAATTTTCATTGAGAACTAACAAGTCATCCTCAATAACGTCATCTAATAATTTCATTTAAGATTGCAATGTAAAAGAAAATTTCTATGCTTTCTTTTGATACAGCACAATTATTGAGAATCCTATTAATAGGCTTCCGGTAGGTAAAGTGTTAAAGTATCCTTAAAGTTATGAAAGAAACCCCGTTTGCCCATTTTTTCCCATTGAAAAGATATTAATATTATAATACTATACGTATTTTCATGCAAACAGTTAAGTGCGAATACCCAGAATCAAGAAAGGCTATTTATGCGAATCTGTTCTAAAAAAATAGCATGAATCCAGTTTATTTCATGTGTTAATAACATTTTAAAGTTACTAACAAATTGTTATTAACACATTACCGACCGGTTATTATTGCATAATTTTGAAAAATTTGATATACGGTTAAAAACTTTTTAATGGAACTTTCAATAGCAACAGCAATTTTCGTAGTGAACCAACAAGTCACCCTCATCAATCTCATATAATAGTTTCATTTAAGATTGTAATGTAAAAGAAAATTTCTGTGCTTTTTTTAGTGCAGCACAATTATTGAAAATCCTATAATAGGCCTTCGGTAGGTAATATGTTAACAAATAAATACATTTAAAAATAAATATACCAGTTGATGAGCGAAATATATCGTTGGACTATCTCACACCAGTATTTCGCTCCAGAACTTTACATACGTATTCAAATATAATTAAAATAGCAATTAAACCAAATCCAGTCACTATTTAATCTGAAGAGACGGATGAGGGATAATGAGAAAAACTAAATATTGGAAAGATACAGATTGAAGAGTGAATTTTCCTTGCGCACATAAACGATCCAGGTTTCCCGCGGAGGGTTAATTCTAGGGGGTGGTGTATTTCCACTTGTCGAAAAGACGAGGTGGCGCAGCGCGAAAGTTTAGTGGCGCTTGTAGGCGGAAAAAGAAGACCGCGAGCAAATATTATTCCAGCGGGTACGGTGTTGTAACATAAAAACCGATGAACAGCGGTGAGCATTTCGCGCCGCAAACTTCGAACGCGACCGTCACCAAAACTATAAAACAGGGGCGTCACCCCGTTCGTGTTGGCTGCCGGCGCGGCGTCCCATAAACGTGTCAACGTCCAGCGAGAGAGCGACGCGCGGCACCAGAGCGTCAGAGGGAAAAAGATACGGGGTCGACAATATTTAGTCCCGACGCTGGGGAGGGATCGTGTCACGAAAATCACGACACCGTTCCGACAATAAAAAAAAAAAAACAAAAAGCCGCGAAATACGTGTCGGGCGCCGCGACGCACGCGATTCCCACCGGAAACAAATTGCGGCAAACGCGATGACGGTGTCGAGCAAATGCCAGCGCGCCGAAACAGCTTACCACGGGGAACAGGTGAAAAAGGGGCGAGACGAGTTGCACGAACATGAGCGGTCGCGACGCCTTGAACTCTCAGACCGATATTTATCCTACGCCACACACACGCTGACCGAACAACCAGCCACCGTAAATATTTCGGCGATTCGAATCGCAGTGGCTCCAAAAAGAATTGACTCGCTGAAGGGTGTAACTCTTTAATATGAGGACTGTTTTTATCAAAAATGTTAGACTGTAACCAGACGTGGGCATTCTTTGGCGAAACAAATATTTCAAATACTATTTAATATTTTAGACTTTGTTTCGCTTAAAGAAAATAGTATTTTAATATACAATTTCGAAAATAAAATATTTCTATTTTAATAATCTGAAACACAAAATAGATAATTGTATTTTTTGTGCCTACTGAGTTGATAAACATACAGTGTATCTTATCACCAGGAAATGATTTCTATTCTCATAAATCTATTGAATGCGAATCATTAGTTTCAGCAATAATATTTAACATTGAAAATAAAGATAAAGACAAAGTCCAAATATTTTCAATATTCATCAAATAAACTACTATTTTCAAAAATTACTGCCTCAAATAAATTATTTTATTTTCAAAAATTACTGCATCAAATAAAATATTTTATTTTCAAAATTGTACACATACTTTAAGCTAAATAGGATTATTTATTATTATCTATTTAAAATACTATTTTCCCCAGCTCTTACTGTAACGTCATGTTTAACCCTTTCACTTAACCCTCATACGCTCCTCAGAAATGGCTGCATAAAAGAAACTAGAATAACAATTCACCCATTTTTATTTTACACGTTAAATCAATACATTATGTTTCATTTATAGCGTCACATTTTAGAGAAATACATCTCACGACGTAGCCATTAAAGGATGAATAATTTTACACTTTTTGAAAATATTGAATGGGTGAATTTTCACCCTGAGGAATGTATGAGGGTCAAATGAACGAGATATCTCGTTTCCACGATGTCGAAGATACATGTAATCGTTGATGGAAGGTACTTGAAGATTATAAATATAAAATACTCCATATTTTAAACTAATTTATGCTGAGGGATGACGAGAGAAATCCAATTATGTAAAAAAATATATGCATTTCCATTAAAGGAGTAATGAAATTGTTAGTGCACATGCACCATTGTACTTCTACACAAAACATAATTCTACAGACATAGTACTCTTTAAACCATTCATCTTTCTCCTCTGACATTTTTCTGAATTTCTACTGCTAACCGAATTATAACATGAAACAATTCCATACGTCAGCTTACATACTGCCCACGTTCATTTTGAAAAATGGTTGGTCTTTAAACTTTTATATGCTAAAGCTATTCTAGTTTTAAACAGTGAATTCTCTATGTACACGTCCCTGAACTCAGCTTTTCCGAAATAATCTTTTTCTCACAAAACTGAATGAAAAACTGAAGTTGCTCTGTTTCCTTTGCGATTTTACAAGTTCAGACGGCTCCGCAGAGTTTAACGAATTTCGTTTTACATTCGTTTCAACGTGACTTTTCAAAGAGAACTCTCCCCTTTGCAATGACCTCTCGAAAGTTGATCTGCAATTTTTTGTCAGGGTTTTGTTGTATTTTAAGTGGAAAGTGTGCCGCCGATATTAAAACACATTTTATATCTAAATTTGAAACTTGTAATTAGAATATTTTAGTTCCAAAATTTGCGTTTCAAATAGAAAATTTCTATTGAATAGACTACATCGGGTTTATAAAATTCGGAATGTTATTACTTTTTAAATCACTGTTCTAAAAACTGCGATTTCATTAATTTCAAGTTCGCTGTTGAAATTTTTCAAAAATCATATCAGTCGCACAATTCAAACAATGGAAAACGTGATGTTTAACATGGAGACTTCATAAAGTATATTGAATGTAAAAAATGCAGAACGTTGCATTTCAATTGGAAAATCAATCGAAATTTAATAAATCGCTAAAGTTAAAAAGCACATTGTGATTGAAAAATTTCAATTGAAACATTTACACTTAATGGTTGAATCGCTGCGATGGAAATTCTGTGATTTAATTTGACCATAAAATTTGTTAACCTCTTTCGAAATAAACACTCGAACCGCTCTAATGAGTACATCGAAACAACAAATGTAATTAAATTTGATTTAAGTACGGCACATGTAAAACAGATAACTAGACTGCGAATTTTATGCAATTATGATAAAACCGAACAACTAAATACTTGATCTCGAGTATGTCGGATCTTTATGCATTTAGGGCTTCTGAAAATTTAAAAGAAAAAAGGGTAGAATATAAAATTCGACAGAATTTGGTACAATTTTTACTTATTTCAAATCTGCGAAGACTCCACCTTCTTAAAATTCGTCTAGAAAAATTGTAATTTGCATAAACATCCGCAATCTAGTAGTAATAAATAAAAATTGCTTACCTTCCTCAGGGATAATCCTTCTGCCGAAATCAAGACGAATAAAATCGAAGGAAATCTCGAAGTTGTACAGGTACACTAGGACGAATAAAAATCGTATTTAATCTCGAGTATCACTTTTTATTTAACCTTCTCTCATCTCGGTCCTCTTATATTTTCTAAGCCTGACAATATTTACACAATTCATTTCATTAGCTCGCCTTTCGTCTCACTTTTAGGGGACGTAGAAAAATATGACGGTATGCTTAAAGACTGTAATATAATATTTATATATACATATAATATGTATACGTATATACAAAATGTACAAGGGGGAGGGCGTGTATGTTAGGGGTGGGGGGGAGGTAACGCTATTACGAATGCTAGCGTTTATTCTAATTAACACGCGGTCTCGCCGCCGGAGGAGATTTATGCGCGCAACGAGCGGAACGAAACTGATTTCCCGGACTGCCGGTGAAAAATATTTATCTTGGGGGGAGAGAGAACTCGATCGGTCCCGGCATTAAGAGATCAATTCGGACAGGAAAGAAAACAGATACAATTTCCCTCCGTCGTTGGTTAAAACGGTTACTTCACGATTTCGTCGGATTAAACAACGATCGAGCGACTCCCCTCAAATCGACGTTCCCCCTTTTTCTTCCCAGCTATCGTTCGGCTCGTTCTCGGCGTCGATCATTGCCTCGTCAAGAGTAACAACAACAACAATAACAAGAACAACGGCCAACAAACGTCTCTCATAATGTTGTATAAGAACTATGTACACGCTGCGGAGAGCCATCTCGAGCGAATCAGTCCGTCTTCCGGTCGCGGTTACGATCATTAGATCACCGTTCAGTAGATCACCGTTCAATAGATCACCTCGTAGACGGTCGCCTTCTTATCACCGGAACCTGTCACGATGTACCTGTCGTCCGCGGATATGTCGCAGCTCAACACCGACGACGACTCCTTCGACTAAAAACAATAGAAGACACCGGCTGCGTCAAAGATCCGCTCCGACCAGACATACTAATTGTTACAATATGTAATTTAACCCTTCGCTGCATAGCGTATCACATCTGATACAGTTAACAAATCTGGTAAACTAATAATGTGTTTTCTTACTATATTTACTTATGTTTATTTTTCTGAAAGTGTTGTTTCAATTTTTTTCAATGTTTCTCCTTTAAATAAAACACAGAAACTGGCCTTCTTTCATTTTTTTCAATATTTCTTCCTTAAATAAAACACAGAAACTGACCTTCTTTCAATTCTTTTATCCTAATTTAAAAAATCATGCAGTGAAGGGTTGATAGTTGTGGTGTACAGATTTTGCAATTCAAAACCCTGTTGCACCCTGTTGCAAATAAATTTCATCCATTTGCAGGTTTTGTACTTCAAATTCAGCCTTTCGCAAATCAATTTATTGATTAACTTGTAAATTTTCTTTTCTCTTCTACGACATTTGTTTAAAGGTGTTTTGATCACTGTATACGTTAAATTATTTATAAAAAATATTGTCTAGGAACTTTCAAGTCTACGGTCGTGTTGTAGCGAGGTAAAAAAATGTGATGCAAAGCACAAACTTCCCTTATCCCAATATTTACGGTCAGTCGTAGCATGCGTAAATTTTCAAAATTCACACGTTCGCTACCAGCCATCACTTATGTTTGACGACCATGGTTTTGTATTTGCGTACAGAAAATCAAATTGACTTCACACCTGTAGTTATTTAAAGTTGCTACTACTCATGCGTCTGTGACGTGAATTAGGTTATTCCTAATGATATTTGTGCTGCAGTAATGAGCACCTCCTGCACTTCAGTGTACGTAACGATTAAGAATGTTTTTGCAAATCCCGAGATTATAAAAATATGAGAACGATTGACAATTTTGTTGGAATACATTCTCATCGAATCGTACTTGCATTTTTCATCTGATTGGGAAAAAATACCGGAATAATAGATAGAATTAAGGTAAAGGTACCAGTAGTTGGCCATTTTATAGAAAAACATAAAAAATAAGGTTTTTATAAGCTGTGCACTTTTGATGAAAGTGAACCTCGGATGTCACGCCACTTGTTCGTTGAATGTTAAAACAATTACATGCGAAATGAAGTATGCATTAAGGTTAGTAATATGCCGATATATTTCTATTTCCTTAACTAACGAACAGAAGATCAATTAGGGTAAACTGTACAATGAGTGGCACCCTAAGTTAAAATCGTAGAAAATAAGCTAATAGAGATTTTTCAGCAATATCAAACAGTGTTACGAGCCATAAATCTTTTATTATAAAATATATTCAGTGAATAACAATCATAAGACAAATACTACAGTGATTGGCACAGTGAGAAGTAAATGTTAAACAGGCTATTTGTTTTATAATTAGATATATACGTACTCATTATATCTGTAGTGCAGTCCGAAATTAAGTTATAAAGCGACAAAGTATACATACTCGTAACGAAAATTTTAATAAAACACTATTCACACTGCACTGTGGTCATCCGTCGGTTTTCTGAATATAGCAACGTTGCTAACAGTCATATGTGAAACTCTGTTATGAAAACTAACAACGACTTTCAATACCAGGAAATTCTTAATATTTGCCGTTTAAATCCAAAGTCCCAATAACTACTGCATTGCCAGCAATAGTACAGTTTACCATACTAGATTTTTCATTTTTAAGAGTGGTCAACTTCTGAAGCAATTACTGAATTTTTAAATATGTTTCTTTAAATTTGTATAAGTAAACTTTTCTTAAAAAGTGGCCTCGTTACATAATCTAGAAGACTTAAAGAGTGTCTTCAGGCATCGACTGTCGCTATTTGGTGACAGAGCAAGTGGTTACTATTGTTCTCGTGGAAAACATCTCTTCATTTTGGTCAACTACTAGTACCTTTACATTACCCTAGCTCCTGAGACAAGTGTATGTAATGGATATTTGGTCCCCTCAAGGTTTCAAATCCCGTTCCACACCTCTCACCTCTGCCAACACTCTCGCTATCGCCTATTTCAGTGGGACCTACTTTTTATTCCGGTGGGTTCCGAACCACCTCGGGCACCACAGTTTTTGTCTAGTGACAGCCTAGTCGCAATCGCGCGCTCTATCCACTGACCCACTGCGCGCCCTAGCTCCTGAGACAAGTGTATAATCAGAAAATGTTCTCACCTGGAATATCGATGCTCCGTAAGGCGTGCGCCACGCGTTCAGCAGGTTGTCCTTGCCGGTGGAGACGAACCATTTGCCGCAGGACGCGAATCTCAGCGAGAGGACGCAGGACTCGTGCAAGTGGAGCTGATACTTGTCCGGCTTGGTGGCGTGGAGCACTTCGACGTTCGAGTTCTCCATGCCGACCGCGAGCCACTCCCCTGTGGGACAGTAGCCGAGGGAGAATATCTGCGAGGTGAAGTCGTGTTGCTGAAGCTGTCTTCCTTCCCGGAGGTCCCACGAGCGAACGGTGTTGTCCAGACCACCGGTCCACAACTTCGACCCGTCCGCGGAGATGTCGATGCAGGATGCGCCGTCCGTGTGACCTTGGAACTGTCTGACCAACGTCTGATTTTGAAGATCCCAGACAGCGATGTTGCCGTCGCTGCAGCAGCTGAAGCAGACCTTCGAGTCCGGCGAAATGGCCAGCGCGTAGCAGGCGGGGGCGGAGGAGATTAGCTCGGCCTTGATCCTCGGCGTCGGACTGGCCAAGTCCCAGATGCTCAGCCGACTAGCCTCGCCTCCGACTATCAGGGTCCTGCCGTCCGGCAGCAGCTTCACTGACCTGCACATTCCAATACGAAAACTCTTGTGAAACTGTCTCCAAGTTTTTCTTCGTTACTGCGAAGATCATACAATTCTCTTTTACGAGGAGACCGCACGGTTTCAGAAATTGATATTTCCTCGGAACCACACTGGATGGTCCAGCACATAATAGTACTTAATTATCTCAGCTGTTTTTCAAAGTGTGAAATACGTTTCGTTAACCCCTTGCGCTACGATTTATTCTAGGGGTACCGTGAGTAGAACCTTCTTTGTCGATCATAATCTCTTCGAAAAAGGAGAATATGGTTTTGTCTCTAATGAGTAGACCGTGGATCTTTATGCATTTATAGGAAAATTGAGTAGATGAAGTTCAAAATTGTTGTAGAACTTTTAAAATTGAACATGTTAATATGTGATTTCTTTTCTATTGAAATCATTGAAGGAAGAAATAACATTTGACCCTCGTACGCTCCTAAAAAATTGCTGCATAAAAGAGACTAGGATAAAAGTACAGTTATTTTTATTTTATACGTTAAATAGACACATTATGTTTCATTTGTAGCGGTACATTTTAAAGAAGTACATCTCGAGTAGACATAAAAGGATAAATAATTTTGCAGTATGTGAAAATACTGAATGGGTGAATTTTCACTCTGAGGAACGTACGAGGGTTAATTTGATTTCTATTTCTTGCAGTCGATGCAGACAATTTTTATTTTCTATAAAGATCTGCAATCTAGCGAACAATTATGTAAGTCACTCGTATGATGTTCTAATATTTCAAGTCTGTCGAGTATTCCTGGAAAAGCAAATTGACGCGCCAGTGATGAAAAAATCCGGAGCGAATTGGCGATATTTTCACAAAAGAGCGAAAAGCATTGTTCAAAAGACTCGCTAACTCGGTTGTCCACGTAACGTTAATTAACCCGAGGCTACTGTGTGCCGTGTTTTTGCATCCTGGTATCGCGCGACGTATCTTAAGAATGAGTTCAACAAACACGTAAAAGTAAAATAAAAACTGGTGTCCTTTTTGTTCAAAACTTAATGACCGAGACGCTTTTAAAACTACCTACTTCATAAATTCTAGGGAAGTTTTCTTCCTTTTTCTGTACTAATTGCGAGACCCTAGCACATGCCTCTGTATTAGGTATGGAATGGTCTCTGGGTTTCTTTTCTCTTCTATTTTTTTAACTATTAGAACACGTTGGAAAAGTAAATAGTAACATATACGAAAAGTACAATAAAAACTCGTAGAGACATTTAAAGTTATTATTTAAAATGTCAATTCCTCATTTACAATATTTCTCTTTTATAATCATTCAACTGTGTGGCGACTGTGGCAACACTCACCAATGTGAAGTTGACGTTTTATTTAACATGTTCTGAACGTTATCATTTTGTCTTTAACAAAATAGAAAATGGTTTTTCGATAGATTGTTTTCATAGAAGAAAGATCAAAGAATTGAGTTATATGTTATAAGTTATTAATAAACTTAAATAATTAACTTCAGCCTTATATATTTATTGGAAGCTCTAGTCCAAAATTCCCTAGAGATCCTCAAAATTGTTGACCCCGAGTTTTTTCAGCGATTGAGTTGAATTTCTTTAAAGAAAGAAAATGCCTACTCGTCAAGCTTCTTCTGGACCAAGAACAAGTCACCAGTCGACTGAAATAATATTCAGAGAAGGGACGGGAACCAGAAGAAAATCTAAACTCAAATCAAAACGTCAATTTCACTGATTCAAATGGTGCGAATATCGAAGCAGTTCAGAAGGTATGTTTACCACCTTTTTGGAAAGAAAACCCCATTCTTTGGTTTATGTAAGTCAAAGCGGCATTGTCAATTAATATTGTTAAAGTTGGTATTTAGGATTGCTAAAAATTAAGTTTCCTCTGCAGCGCTATCCCTTATACCTGGGTCCTCCTACCCCTCGGCCACCAATAAAAAAAAGGGACCGTCTTGTAGGTATACGCTGAACACGTTTTTACCACGTTTTTCTACCCTAAAGTCAGTTGAACCGAAGCAGTTGAGCGAGAAGCTTCATTTGTATTCTTGTTTTTCTTAATAAACTCTCTATACCGAGTTTTCATATTCTCTGTACTACGAATCCTTGGCATTGCTTTATTTCATAACCTTGTAGAATAATAAACAAATATAATCGTCAAAGACGGGTCACAATTCAGATATGTAACAGTATATTTAGACAGTTTCTTTACATCTGTTTTGCTGAAAACCGAGACGGTCACATTCGACAAAGAAGTGCAAAGGGTTGACTGTTAGTAGCTTTAGCGTCGAGTAGCCGAGGTTCCCGTGTTACAAAACATAGATAAATAAAATGTTTCACGATTCTCGTATAATATGCAACGACGCGTCATAAAATCGAGAGATCCGCTCGCTCGGTTTCACCGGTTATAAAAATGATAATTATTTTTGCGCATCCGTCCGTGGCTAGATCGAGCGCGATCGCGTTGCCCGTGATTAGCAACTGTGACTGATGGATGGATCATAAAGTACCTTTTAATGTGGGGAAGCGTGCATTACCGGGGGAAATGTATTGAATTTGCCGGTGGACTGGACACACAGCGGTGTTCAAAAAACCTGCTGGAGGTCCAATTACTGGCCGTATCGGCGGGCATTAACAGTCATACGAGACCGATATTATTCCGTCCCGCGACGGTGAAACGTGCAACGCTCGCAACGCATCGTAAAAATGCCGAACATCCCGTTTATTCTATCACCGACACTTCCACGTGATTTTTCAACGTTCCACGCCACGCCGGGAATACCGAAAATACTCGACGCGCGGATCGCGATGTTTCACGCGTGGCCGCACGCTTTCTGCTCACATAACCGTTTCACCCTTGCGCTTTCGAAAATAAAAGGAAATTGCCAACAACGTTGTGAATATTGTCGACTCGAAAATATCGCGTAATCCCTTGCGGTACACGAAATTCAATTTGCAATTCATTGCTTCTTCGTAATATTTCAAATCGCGTGCTCCCACTCGTACACGCGCGCATGAGTTTATTTATGTTACTTGCAAACCGTGCGATTTCGATCGTTGGTGCTTTGTACATCGGGTTACATCAGCTATTACACTAACATTAACCGTATATCAAAATAGAGCTACTCAGCTAATTTCCTTTTTCGTATATCTCTGCGATTTGAAATATATTAATTACAATTTGGTAAATATTAAATATTGAGTTACTATTGCACTAACATCAACCGTATATCAAAATAGAGCTAACCAGCTAATTTCCTTTTTATAAAATCTTTGTGATTTTAAATATATTAGTTACCATTTGTTAAATACTAAATATATTAAATTATTAAATATATCAGTTACTATTGTACTAATTAATCAACCGTATATCAAAATAGAGCTAACCAACTAATTTCCTTTCTCGAAACTTTGTGATTTTAAATATACTAGTTACAATTTGTTAAATATTAAATATATTAGTTACTATTAGTTACTATTAGCTATTAGTTACACTAACATCAACCGTATATCAAATAGAGCTAACTAACTAATTTTCTTTTTATAAAATCTTTGTAACTTTAAATATATTAATTACAATTTGCTTCCGAATGCAAAGATAACGTAGAAATGTAAATATGAAAATCGCTAGCTTGATCTTTCTTAAAAATGTACTCGAGCCACTTTCAAAATAAACCGCTCATTTGTAGGATTATCCGTACCACTAGTTCGAAAGGATTTCACTTGATCACATGTTTATCTCGTTGTAGGTATAAGAGCGTGATGCACTATTCCATGTGGAAGGATGGATGAGGGGACTTCATGCTCAGGTGTATCACAAGTAAACACTCGTCTCTCTACCGTTAAATTGAGTAATGAGAGAACCTTCGTATTGCACACCGAGTTACCATTGCACAGACGGGATCTGTCGTTATCGTGAATGAATAATATATGAGCACGGACAGGTAAAAAGTTTGCTAGTTAGCCCCTTGCTGTAGAACAAGGAAACAGATTCACGATTTTGTTTCGACTTCGATATAAATATAATATAAGTCCCGAAAATGTTGTACTTCTTTGTAAAAGGCGATTCCCACATGTTCTCATTACATGTTCTACATTAACAAAACCAAAATAGAATTTGATTTCTGTGCCTCGAGATAAACGAAATTTAACCCTCATACGCTCCTCAGAAATAGTTGCATAAAAGATTCTATGATACTATCTCACTCGTTTTTGCTTCACATTTTAAACTGATAAACTTTGTTTCATTTATCTCAACACATTTTAGAGAAATACGTCTCAAAACGCAGATAAAGAGGGACCAATCATTTTATAGTATGTAACAATAGTAAATGGGCGAATTTTCACCCTGAGGAACGTATGAGGGTTGAAGGGACATTCGTCGCTAGGCCCGTACCAAGTGATCGTCTCCCTGACCACTTGGATCATAAATTTGAAGTTGCAAAATATGAATGAATACGCTATATCAATTTTTATACATAAGAATATTAATCCTGGGGTATTAAATGCTAACGTCAAGTGTAGGTACTTACTAATTTTTCAGAATCTTCTGTTACCCCGTCGGAACAGTAACACACTGCCATTTGCACGTTTTAATAAGTGTGAAGCACAACACAACACATATGTATTCCAAAATCGTGACAACGAACGGGAAGAAGTTTCTTCGACCATAGCCAAAATAATACTGCGATTGTCATCTCGGTTTTTCAGGGTGGATTTAAGTGGGGAAATGTAGCGTCTGTTAATTGGACGGAGGTATGTCGGAAGGACTTAGGTTGAGAAGTGGGGAAACTAGGAAACTTCTAAGAAATTCCGTTTGTTATTGTAGGGTAAACTGTACAATGATTGGCACCCTAAGCCAAAATCGTAGTAAAAATCTATTTATCTTTTTTTGAAATGTTTAAACGAGCTTAACTTGATATTATTATAAGTTAATAGAGATTTTTCAACAAAAATCAAACAGTTTTACGAGTCAATAAATGTTTAATTATAAAATATATTCAGTGAATAACAATTGTGATACAAATAGTACAGTCATTGGCACAGTAAGAAGCAAATCTAAAAACAGACTATTTGCTTCATAATTAAACATATACGCATTTATCGCATCTGTAGTACAGTCCGAAATTAAGTTACAAAGCGATAAAGTATACTTGTAACGAAATAAAACATTATTTACACTACACTATGGTCTTACTGGACGTACCTGCGTTGCTGGTACTATATTCATAACTCTGTTATGAAAACTTACAACGTTACTTTGAAATATAAATAAGAAGCAATATAAACTGATTTTCTATACCAGGAATTCTTAATATTTTTTAAATCAGAAGTGCCAATAACTACTGCAATGCCAGCAATAGTACAGTTTACCCTATTCGGTTGTAAATAAACTGATTTATGAGGGTATGTCCGGTCGTCGCTTCGATGAGAATAGAATTTGATTTCGGTTCAAAGGAGATTATTAACATACATTTTTCTCAGAATGTGTTCAGAATCTTCATCGCGTGTCAGACACCTAAGGCAAGGGGTTAATTTTGCTAAATAAAGATGAAAAGTATGCTGAAAGGGCACCGAACTCGCACATAATACTTGCGATAGCGTTATCGAAATGGGAGAGCTGAAAGAATGAATGGATCGATTAGTGAAAAAGAGGGAGAACCACTGACCTGATATAGTTATCGGGCTGCAGACAGTCGAGCTGCGATACGGACTTGGTGCTTCCTGTGCCGCCCTGTCCGATGTCCCAGACCTTGACGCATCCTTTGCCGCCGGTGTACACGTACTTGGTCGGATTAGAGATCGTGACGGCGCACACGACCTCCCCGTGACTGAGGGTATTAATTTGCCGCGCATGACGCGGTATCCCCTGCGCGATCAACGCATCCGGTGGGAAGGGCACCGGCTGCATCTGGCCCTCGCTCGACACGTGGAAGCTGTACGCACTGGAACACAGATCGGGAGAAAAAAATGCGACTCGTGCGGCGAACAGGCGTGTTTACCAGCGACGATAGAGGCTCTGCTCCCCGCAAGGCAGATCGCTAGCCGGCAAGCTAGTCGCTTCTCGAGCGCGCGTGTAAGAGCGCGCGAGCATGCTTCGCGGGCCCCGCATGACTCGATGGCTTGCTCGGCAATCAATCGTGAACTTCCTTATGGGGCTACGCCTAGCCAGAAACTGCAAAATTTCAGACATTTCGATCGTCGCATTTTCTCACAGAGTTTCAATCGCAAGGGAGCGTACACGGTATGTCGAGAAAATAACGGAACTTCGGTCATTTAAAGGAACGCCATATATTGAAACAATATATGTATGTATAATCTGAAAGATGTTTTCCTCTACAAGACGAGACCACTATCGCTGCAATCGATCAACGGATTGTCAAGTTTATAGCGCACAAAGTGATACCTTTAACCCTCATACGTTCCTCTGGGTGAAAATTCACACATTTACCTTTTTCACGTATAGCAAAACGATTGATTTCTTTTTGTATGTATTGCGAAATGTATTTCTTTGAAATGTCACGCTATAATTGAAGCGTAGATATACATAATTCGTAGATTTGAAATGTGAAGTAAGAAGGGGTGAAAGATTATTCTAGGATCTTTTATGCAACTATGACTGAGCAGCGTATGAGGCTTAAGGGACTTATTCGCGATCAAGCATATTGCGCAACAATTATTGTGCAGCATGATGTCCATTTAAATCTCCATCGCTGTTTGTGAATTTTTGACGAGAAAACAAGTTTGTGAGCTTCAACCTTTAATCCTTCGTATTTCCCTGATTTATCATCGTGCGACTATTTCCTGTTCCCAAAACTCGAACTGGCCATGAAAGGAACGTTTTATGTTAATTTTATACTAGTCCAAAATTAAATTAAGGGGTGTATTTTGAATAAAGAGGAATAATTTCGGCGAAATTACTAATTGTTTATTTTTTAATTTAATAAGTTCCATTATTTTTCCAACATACTGTGTACAATGTACAACAGTGCACGATCAAGCGTCCGCAGTCGGAACCGAATTCGGACATTTCACAGTGCACTACTGTATTCAAGTTACGCAAGCCGATTTTAGAAGAATTTATGCGAGGAATAGTGGTGCTCACTTAAGAGGGCAGATTCGTTTTTCATTTCTCGATAAGGCAAAGGTGGGATTTTTCCGCAGTCAAAACTGCTAAAGTCCTGGTTTTACGTTTACGAGGTGCAATTTGCATTATTCGGAAGCACAAAGCTGTGCATGGAGCTATTTTCATAGAGCTGCGTCAGCTACAAAGTGTTCATACACCTTTTCAAGTAGAATAACTATTTTATAATTGTACCAAACAACCTGATTTTTTATAATCAACTAGAAACATTGGTTTACAAAATGATATGCAAAAGAGATTTTCGAAAAATTATAATTTACAAGGTTACGCGCAAATTATTTGGGCCCTTACAGACAATTTCAAATATATGGTTTGTCGTCAGTCTGTCGTACGAATAATATTTTCCGTGGGAATTTCAAATGGGACACGCTGTATATCCGTGTCCTTTCGGTTTATTTAAAATCGCACGTCGGTCCGCGAATAACGCGAAAAGTTAGATCAGTCGTCATCGCGGAACTCGTTCTCCAATTCAGGAAGTCCGTTATCCATTATTCACTGAATCAAGTCGCTAAAATATCGCTTACACTTCGGGCAACATCCTCGCGAAAATACATATATCTGGAGGCAGGAATAAATAAAGAGGGTGATTAATTGGCAGCATCGATCGGAACGAGCGCGGCGTTCCTATCGCGTCTATCTATGCAGTTTTCGAAGTCGTATATTATCTTGTACATTAATGGACGCCCGGGAAAAAAAAGAGGGGAAAAAAGAAACGTTGTGTTACATCCGTTGTGTGCAACATTTCATATCGTATCGCTCTTTATCTTGACCGTTAATCTCGTCGCACAGACATTTGCTTTGAACTAAAAAATATCGATAACGCCGCGTGTGCTGACCGCTCGCAGCCACAATAAACAATAGGGTCGCGGAATTTTCATACCGAACGGAAATCACAGATAAATCGAGATCCGGCCTCGCCGGTTCACCGAATATTCAGCAACATTAGCAACAATATTATTCTACCAGTCCGTTGCGCTATCTTGAGTTTATGTACAGAGTGTTTCAGACTTTCCTCCTAATCTCTTTAGCTGTTCTCTCGTGCACGCAGTTGCATTTGCAGTTGTTCTCCGCGTTTCGAGATTCCTGTGGTTACGATAGATTTTTACGCGAAATAAGAATTGTCTAACAAGGAGAGTGCACCAACGACGTATCACCGATTTAGTTGAGACTCTGTATACTTATAGATCTCGATCTCCCATTTACGTATATATACCATTATAGACGCTAACACTCAATAGTTGTCGAGATATTCATAAACAAAGTTCTTACGTATGCTTTTACGACACGTACCACTGTTGTAATTAAAAATATGTAAGTGCAATATTATTAAATTTATCGTATACCATATTTTCTCTTCCCATATTTACTTTATTTTTTCTGTTTTCAGACACGAGGGGATACTTTCTATTTCATTAATTTCGGCTAATTTATTTATAATTTATTAATACGTTTGTTCTTTAACTTGTTGTTGAATAAATAATATAAATAAATATGAAAAAAAAATTTCCACCAAACGAGAATCGAACCCTAGCCCACCGGGTGGAAGTATACCTACTCTACAACAGCAGATTTAAGCAGTAATGTAAGAACTTTGTTTATGAATATCTCGACAACTATTGAGTGTTAGCGTCTATAATGGTATATATTCGTAAATGGGAGATCGAGATCTATAAGCATACAGAGTCTCAACTAAATCGGTGAGACGTCGTTGGTGCACTCTCCTTGTAAGTAGTTGGTAAAAAATGCAGGTTAGATAAAAATGTATCTTTTCTTTGAATACTTATAGTGACTCCTACTAATATTAGGACACGTTAAAAAGACGATACCATTTTTAATATCGGATCATACGATTTGAATTTTCTGCAGAAGTAAGAACAATTCGTTTAAACATCATACATTTAAAACAGTAGGGAGTTGTTGGCAACAAAATGGGAAAATAATTCAGAGTGCAAAGGGTTAAACAACTTAATTTGCTTGGAATTATGTCGCGTTTGGTCTCGTTTTAATCAGAGAAACGTGACAAACGCGCGCATAGAAGTTTCATTGAAGACTAATTAAACTGAAACGAGTTTCTTCATTGGATTAGCATATTTTCCTTGGCAGAGGAAAACCTGGAAAGTCTGTAGAAAACGCGAAACATGTCTGCCTGTTTCGAAGTCATAAAAACTATATTAATATTGAGTCTGTATGAATATGCGATCCCGTCCCTGAGAGCCCGAAACGTTCTTCCATCTGCTGGAATCTTCCACGATCCGCGTAGAGTTTCGCGAGTGAATTTATTCGTTCGGTCGCGTCTATAAACGCGCTAAATATATTTAATATCCTTCGTCCAATATTATACGACGCGCAGTCGAAAGGTCTTATCTTAAGGCACCGACGCATTTTCGATCTACAGGAAAGCAAACAAGCTTGTAGTTACTTAGCCTTCGTTCAATTTAGATTTGTTTGGAGAACTGGTTACGCGAGTCTCGGGACGCGCGTCACTTGCCAAACCCGAGAGATATCGTCCGCATTGAACGACAAGGTAAACGGAACACCTTCGTGTATGTATAGCCGGGAAATGATCTACATTCTCATCGAACCCATCAGCCCCGGGACTTGAAATAGACGACGACGCCTTGACTGTCCGATTAGCAACTGTGTCACTACTTTCGAATTACGACACGATCCACTTTGAAAAGGCACCGAGTTTCATCGGCTCAAGTGATACCTTCGATTGATCTACGATCCGCGCTTCGCTATCGACCGATTTCAAGTGGATCTCCAATGTTCTTTCCTTACGTGCACGTCGACATGTGTTTTTCATTATTATCTGATTCAATCCACGACATGTTCTGGAAAGCTGATTTCGACGGTTGGAGAGAAACTGACCGCGGACGATTTTGAAAAATTACACGGTCCAACAGCCAAAAAACGTTTCGATTCTCACTATGCGATTCTCATAGAGTTCTCCGCGCTGACTCCGAATCTGTCATTAATTTTTCTACTAAATATGTTTAAACAATCATAATGTATTAGTATTGCACATCACTGGATTCGGGAAAGTCTGGAGAATATTTTACTGTTAAGAATAATACAATATCTTTTATAATAACATCACAATATTTGTTCAAAGTCTAGGAGAAAAATTAAGGACAGATTCGGAATCTCCGTGAAAGACTATAGAGTTTTTCTTATAGAAGAATCGCATAGTGAGAATCAACAAGTCAAGATAAAGTCTCAATTTGTTGGACCGTGTTATCAGTCTCTCTATAATTAGGTTAAACAGTGATTGGCACCCAAAATCGTAGTTGAAATCTTTTCATTTTTGTTTGAAATGTTTTAGCGAGATTAACTTGCTACTGTTAGAAGCTAATAGAGATTTTTCAGCAAAGTCAAACAGTTTTACGAATCGCCAAGCTTTCGCGTTATAAAATATATTCAGTGAATAACAATCGTAAGAGAAATAGTACAGTCATTGGCACAGTGATCAGTAAACGTTAAACAGGATAATTGTAAGTTACAAACCGATAAAGTGCACACACTCGTAATGACAATTATAATAAAACACTATTTACACTGTACCGTGGTCATCCGTCGGTCTCACTGGATGTACCAGTGTTGCTAACAGTAATATGCTGAACTCCGTTACAGAAACTAACAACGTTGCTTTGCAATCTAAGTACGAAACAATATAAAATGATTTTCTATACCAGGAAATTCTGAATATTTGCCGTTTAAATGAAAAGTGCCAATAAATACTGCAGTCGGTTTACACGAAATTAGTAACACGTACATATTAGAAATTAGTAACACATACATATTTAACACGTTGATCGCCCATCGTAATTCGGCTAAGTTTCCCGCGGGCCCAAATTCGACCGTCGGTACGCAGAACGATATAATGTGTTTTTAATATTTTTATGTTGTATATCCAATATATAATAACCTATACATATTGAATTACCTCGAACAAGAAGAGCGTCACCCATATTTGGGTGACGGGGCCTCCACGGAAGCATACCCGTCACCCAGATAAGGGTGACGTGGCAACGAACGTGTTAATTAGACTGTTCGGAATTTTCGTCGCGAGTCTGACTCGATATTTCAGGGCAAGGGTCTAAACAAGCGTCCGCATACTTTCGAGCGGAAGTCCATGATTAGAATTTCTATTGCTGTCGAAGGAATCGATTAAAATGGATCGACGTGCCATTGGAAAAGAACCGGCTAGATAATGTGTAGCGCTTCTGGCGTTGAGCGACTTCGCCTAATCACCGTCGGAGAACAGCAATAAATAAAAAAAAATCCGGGTGGGAAATCGGACTGATGAGAGGTTCTGAAGAGCGCGATTGAAGAGAGAAGATGTGTACTCACGGTTTGCCTCCGGGTACTCCAACGGATCCCATGGGAGTCCTCATGGCCACGTGGGGATCGTAGAGCTGCGAAGGTGGTGCTCTAGGCGCCACGTAGCCGTTATAGCCCATCATGTCGACGTGAGGATGTTGGCCAGCTGGTGCCAGATGGTGAGTCGGCGGGCCGGGTGGGTAGTGCTGAAGATAGGCGCTCGGCACACCGGGAGGCGGTGGTCCCTGAAGTAGCTTGCCAGAACCCGAGGGTTTCAAACCGGCTGAGCCGATCGCCGATCCCGAAGTCGGCGTCAAAGGTTTCGAGATTGGTGTCGTCGGCTTCTCCCGTTCCTCCATCTTCTTTGCCGAGGGTGTGCTCGCGTTGCTGCTCGTCCCACTCCTAGGCGAATGCGGCGGCACGTCTTTTTTCGTTTGAATGCTAGCGCTCATCGCAGGTACCTTGTCCAAACCGTTCTCTCGAGGTGACGTCGTTCCGTTCACCACCGGGCTGGTTGGTCCCTCGCTCGCATCGTCCACCACTAGGTCCTGATCGCTTTTCTCACCGTCACTCTGTTTCCAGAATAATTCATCAGAATGAAGCCATAACAAAGGACCCCGCACTAATCATATGGAAAATCTATCCCGGTTAAATCAGTTGCATTTTTTTTTTTTTTGTTGTAGCTTATGATACACTGAACAAAAGATGTAATAGGCACGAAGTTCAACAATGGACAGTTATCGAGTTATAATCAGTGAAACATGACAAATTAAAGCCTCCGAATACTCAAATCTCTGGATGAAATGAGTAATACATAATAAGATAATTTTTTTATTAATCCACACACACACACACAGCAGAGAGGGTTTGGAGTGAAAAAAATACTACGGGCGTAACGAACCGTGGGGTCCTTATCTCTGCTGTGACACGCAAAGATTTTTGTTCACAGATCTTTTCAAGGGGATTCAACATTCAAAAATAATGACACCACCTAACAGATTTTGTGAAACCCTACTATTTTTGTTTCAAATATTTTTCCAAAAAATAAATACTTCCCGAGGTTTGAGTATTCGACAGCTCGAATTTTTTGTCATTTTTCACTGATTATAACTCGATAACTGTCCATTATTGAACTTTGTGCCCATTACATCTTTTGTTCAGTAGATCATAAGCTACAACATATAAAAAATCCAACTGATTTAGGGTCTGTTTATACTGGTATATTTCCGACCGGATATATCAGACCAGACAGATATTTTTCAATGCATTTTAATGGAAGCATGTACACTTAATGTAGGTCTGCATACTTCCATTAAAATCCATTGAAGAATATCTATCTGGTCGCATATATTCCGGCGAATATATTTGAGTATAAATCGACCTTTAATCGGGATAGATTTTCCATATGATTAGTGCGGGGTCCTTTTTAATTTATTTGAATTGAAGGATAAGGCCAGTGACGTACTCAGGGGGCCTCCCCCAAGAAAAAAGAGACGAAACACTGTGTGGCTACAGTTGACAGATATTTTTATTAAAAAAATGGTCATTTTAAGATTAAATCCTGGGTGCGCCACTGGACCAGGCCTGATTTATCCATTGTGCACTGTTCCGGACTTTTACGCAAGGTGGGCCAATAAGTATGATCACAAGAGTGACTCTTATTTTGAATTTATTAAATCAAGAAACGCTATTACAGCCTGTAAACATTTATTGAGTATTTACAAGGCTACATTTGATTGTTTCATAAACCGTCAATTTCATTTTTTCCCGGATTCCACGAGAGGTTAAACGTATCCCCAGAATTCCTCAAATCTGCACCGAGTTTTGTGATCCCCGCGGCCCGATTCCGTTGGTTCATACTTAACGGAACGAAGGATTTACTACCGGCAGAGAATGTTTGTCGAATACACATCGCGGAGTTTGCATATCAAAGTTACATATTGGTTAAGCTAATCAGCGTTATCTTATTTAACGTCTCGAACACAGTTCAACGCTTCTTTCACGCCGGTGATATATCAAAATAATGTGAATTACATCATCGTTGTTGTACGATAGCGGTTTAATTAAAACGCATTGTCGATCGTTATCTCCGGCGAACGTAAAGAGTTCGAGAGAAGAATGCTACACATCGCATCCGTAAAATTTGTTGTCGATTGTCAGTTTTCCTTATTGTTCAAGATCTTTGTTGCCGCTAATTAATTAGACGATCCGCGGTGCACCAGATTGCGATTAAACGGCTGAAATAAAGAAAGTCGATGCACTCACGTGGCCGATGTCTTTGTCCTGCTCCTTTTTCATTTTCTTGATGTGCATGGGATGGTCGTGGTGATTTTGTGAGTGATGGGAATGGTGGGTCTCCTGCGGTGTTCGCGGACGACTGTATTTATCACCGGGCGATATCGAGCTCCTCTGTAACGTGACGAAAATTACGTTTCGCGTGTAGTCCTAGACAGGATGCGCGGATAGATCGCAGAGCGGCTAGATCGCGGCCGATCGACGCGACGCGAGACGGTGCAGCTCGATCGTATCAGCCCCGCCGGGAAAATATGTTCTGGCTGCGGTACATACACGGGGCCGTGGTCGGGGAACGAGTTTTTGATTTATACGGACGATTAAACGGACCGTAGGCCGATGAAGAAGCGTGCTAACGACGGGCCGAGCAAGAAGACACGCGTTCCCCGAACGCGCAACAACCGCGCCGCTCGCAAGCCTCGTTAATCTCTAGTTAAATAACAGAGAACCGGCGCAGACCGAAACAACGGGTTACCCGTGTGTTTCCTGCGGTCCGATCAACGTGACAAAACCGTAATTACCTGCGTCGACGGTTATTATCAATTGTCACGCGAGCCCGTTCGCGATAATCGATTTCGACTTCGCTATGCGCCGCGCCGCGACGCGCTGCATCGTGCTGCGCCGCGCGTTGCACCGCGTCGTTTCAATGCCAATGGAACAGAATTTTCAGCGTTTCGCGTTCTTGAATGGCGTATCGACGAGACGAAGCCACTGAGTACGACCGCGATCATTTCGAAACGGCGTATAACGATGCTCAATGGTTTCAGCCTGGTAGTTGCCTCAACCATGGTTAATTTAATTAAACCTCCAAGTTTACCCTTAATCAGGCGACGCGCACTTCGCCTCGTATTTTTAACCCTTGTGCAGCTCATCAAAATGTGTACATTATTTACAACCCACTGTAATTAGAATTAAAACTATGATTAACCCTCATACGTTGCTCAGGCTGAAAATTCACCCATTTACTATCTTTACATACTATAAAATGATTGTTTCCTCCAGTGGCGGATCTAACGGTAAGCGGACTAAGCGGCCGCGTGGGGCCCCGGAATACCATAGGCCCCGAATTTCAAAGAAATTTATTGAATGTGTATCGGTGTGAAATCTTTCATCATTTTTCGTTTTTGTTAATAAGTCTAGGAGAGTTCTCCTGCCACTTCTATTTCTAACTTGAGTTTGAGGGCCTCAAAATTTCTACCGCTTGAGACCTCTACTTGACTTGAGCGCCATTGGGCCCCGGGATACCATGGGACCCTGAATTCATAGCATTCATTTGTTTTTATAAAAAAATTCAATTTATTTACGAGAAATTAAGTTTATGAGAGTTTTCTTGCAACTTTATTTCTAATTTGAGTTCGAGGACCCCAAAATTTTTGCCGCTTAGGGCCTCCGCTTGACTTGAGCCGCTATTGGTTTCCTCATTTTTATGTATTTTGAGACATATTTCTCTACAATGCGACGTGATAAATGAAGCAAAGATTTTTAGTTTAAAGTGCGAAGCAAACATGGGTGAGAAAGTATCATAGGATCTTTTATGCGACTCTTTTTGGGGAAATTAAGACTGTTAAAATGATCTAGAGCGCAAGCTAAAATGCTACAGCATGTTTTAGTCCGAAGCTTTGAAGGTAAATTGACAGACAAGACGGTTAGGTAACTATTCTATTACACGAACTGTCATGTTCTTCCGTTCGGTTCGAATAATCGAGGTGTTCCCACTGTACATATCCCAATCGTCATTTTCTGCGAAAGTATATCCATCTAGGTTCGAAACACGTTGTTCGCTGCTGATTGATCGAATAAGGCTAATTGAAAGCAGAACAGTCGAGAGCACCGCGAATAAAATCTCTGTCGGCGCATTATCCGGGAGCGAGGCTGTCGCGAGCGCATGTTTGGTCGTTCGAATCGGGACTTGCTTTGAAATTTACATTTTTATGCGTCCGGCACGCGACGTTTACGGGCACCGTTCAATTCCCGTGGCTCGGCAAATGTAATCAACGGTGGACAACAGCTTGTCACGAGTGGCGGAGCTTGGAGAAAACGGGGGATGGCATTAGAGGGGTGGCCCCGAGGCGTCTACGAACACCACGCGCGGCGCATACAGAGAGAATTAAAGGAAGCGTGATAGCGAGGAGTAAGAGGCGGCGATGGTGGTGGAAGAGTCGGACGAAAATAAAAGGGAAGAAAGAAAGAGAATAGAAGGGACAGGAGAGAGGTGGATGCTTTGGGAAGAGGTCGATAATGATTATAGAGTCGGCGGAGCGCGGGAGAGCACGAAACGAAGAGACACACGCATACACGCGCAGTGCACACACGGAGGCTTGCCCCGGCAAACACACAAAGAGCGAACAGGAACGAGAAAGAACCGAGGAAACTGCCCGAGGATAGATCGAATAAGGAGAGAGGAAAATAGAATGGCGAGAGGTAGAATGAGAGGGCGTCGATGGGCGTTTCGCGGTCCCGCGATGATTACAGGCTCGGCAAACCTATAATACACGCTGCTATCTGCCCCCCTTTCCACCTCCCCTTCTTTATGGCTGCTCCGGCTCTTTCCATTATTTTTTTCTGCCTACCACTCCTCGTCGGTCCCTCTATTCGTTCGTCCCCGGTTCGTACCGAGCCGGTTCCTCTTGGCCGCGCGAGAGAGCTCTTCGCAAGAAGATCGTTACTTGCATTTTCTACGGGGCAGCCGTGCCTTCCCTTCGGCTACGAGAAAACTTTCTGGACGAGGATCATCCGGTGGACCCGACCGACACGAGGACCTTATCCTTATAGCCCGATACCATCGAGTCTAGCACTCGCCCGTAATTACTTTCCTAACTTTATTACCGACCGATCCCGATCTGCCTCCCAACCCCTTCGGGTTCCGAATAAAGTAAACGCCCCTTCACTGTCCGACAGCCGTGTCTTGCACGGACAGTGATCGTCACCGGACACTATTTTTCATTTAACTTCAATAGAGAACCGAACATATACAGGGTGGGGCAATAACTATGTCCAGTTTGAATATTGCCGTTATTTGTAATAATATGAAAAAATGTTATATAGAAAATTTATACGATATAGAGCGGGACATATTGTGACACAAACATTTTCTGCGTGAGTGGAGTCATAGAGGAGATTTCAATGTTTCAATGTTGAAGAGGAAGTAGATATGATCCTCATTTATGGAGAAATGCGACAAAATTCGATAAGAGCTCAATCCTTGTATGCTGAACGATATCCAAACTGTACACATCCTTCGCGCCAATAAAGTTTACTTTATTACCATATTAGACCTTGTATGACCTTCAATGATAACTCGCTGAATTCGTCTCAACACTGGCTATCCCATCGTGATAAAAAAACATAGCGTTCCATTTAAAAAAATAGATATGACCTTGAGACCTCCTCTATGCCTCCACCCACGCAGAAAATGTTTGTGTCACAATTTGTCCCCGTCTATACTGTGTAAATTTTCTATATAAAATTTTTTCATATTATTACAAATAACGGCAATATTCAAACTGAACATAGGTACTGAACATTTATTAGTTATGAGCTTCTTCCGTAGTATAGCTTTTTCTCTGAAACCCCGAGACAGTTTGACATTTCAACCGGGATTCTGGACAGCAGCTTCAATTCCCGGACGGTTGGCACCCCTACTGACAAGACCAATATTTTTGTCTCCATGAGGTGGGTGGAAAAGAGAGAAACGAGGAAACCGAGTAGGTCCGTGTTTTCCCAGGGGAGGAGCACGCGGGTGAAAGAAGAGTCGACGTTCTTAGGGTAGACGGTTAGGGTTTTTTCCTCGCCGGCCACTTTTCCCTTTGCCACTTTATAGTGCTCCTTCCCAGCGTTCGTCGAAAACATAATTGCGCGTATAGTAGACACTCGTGAGCGAAGCACGCCGGAGCCACTCGTTGTACCCTTCACGCGCACGAAAAGTTACACGCGTGTAACGTACCTGTAATACACGGGGGCCGCGTCGCGAGTACTCGTGCTGCGTCGAGCACCTTGTACGTGCGTTAAAGTTGCGAAACCACGGCTCGACGTGCACACGCTGCGACCGGGATTAGGAATAGTTACGAGTGGACGTTTTAGAGCGAACGAGGCAGCAGGAAGAATAATTCTGTGCTAAACGAAGCGGGATCGTGCTATGCGGGTTGCTCTCAGAATGAAGGGACACCAGCTTTCGACCTGACAAGCACCTCAACCCCCCGACTGAAAATGTTTTCACGAGTCTATTAGCTCTTAAGGGGGTAGACTCGATTTTACAGAATTCCAAGGATGCGAGATGATGCGTCTGCTCATTTCTCG
Organism: Lasioglossum morio; assembly: GCA_916610235.2. NCBI lineage: Eukaryota > Metazoa > Arthropoda > Insecta > Hymenoptera > Halictidae > Lasioglossum > Lasioglossum morio. The sequence continues at coordinate 11,830,591 of OU744325.1, read as the reverse complement.
ATAATGCAAAGATGAGGTTTCAGTTAACCCTTCGTTGCATGACATTTTTAATTGGGATGAAAAAATCTAAGTTTTTGTGTTTTATTTAACACTTGGCATGCGGGCAACGTACTTTTACGTTTTTCGCAGTCGGTCACTGGAGCGCGGGTCACGCGAGGGTTTCGTCATTTCGTAAAAATGTCGTTTTTTTTGTTACAATAATCATAGAGTATATATTTAAGTGTATAATAAAAAAAGTTTCGTTGATAAAAACGAAGTAGTTTTCGATTTACTGCGATTTCACTGAATGACCAAACTCGCGCGCGAAGTATACCCGCATGCCAAGTGTTAAGGAGAAAATACTGAAAAAAATTAAAACAACGTTTTCAGAAAAATAAACAGTAAGAAAACACATTCTTAGTTTACTATATATCAGATTTGTTAAGTGTATCAGATATGATACACTATGCAACGAAGGGTTAAAAGCAAAAATAATTTCCACAAATCTAAACTACAAGAAAGTTTAAAATAAGCATCAGTGCGGGAACTGTTGGCAACAAAATTGAAAAATAATTCAGAGTTCAAAGGGTTAAGTTAGTAAAGATCGAGGCAACGTGCGTGGCGCGAGCGTCGGGCCGGCCTGCATTGTTTTCGCGTAATTTCGCACGTCCGCGATACGACGAGACGGTTTTTGTAGCTCGTCGATTCGATACGATTGGATTATTTATCTACGTCATTAAATCCTTCGAAATCCCCGCGAGGGAAACGAGCAGCGGAACGGATAAACGGCGAAAAAATGCCCATCCGCGTTTATTTGTTTATTTGTACCGATAGATTGCGCGTAGAAGTTCGACGGATAATCCGATTGTTAACTCGACATTTCGATAAATGATTTGTCTGCGCTCCCAGCGGAGAAATATTTACCGGCCGCGCAAAATACGAGAGCCATAAATCGCGGCGCGTATTATTGTTTCATCCGTGATAAAACAGCGCCGCGCTGACATAATTTCATTTGCGTAGTAAACCTTAATTACGACACGCGAAAAATAACAGCAGGCGACCGCCCGACGACGAGAGAGAACACCTCCGACGCACGCTCTCCTCCCCCACCCCTCTTCATCCCTCAACCCTCTCTCTCTCTCTCTCTCTCTCACTCTCTGCAACGTCGATTAATAATTTAATCCGAGCCGGCGATGTCATCGTCGAGCGTGATTATCGCGGCGCGGCGCGACTCCGGGAAAAGGCTTGAAAAATTCGTTAAAAGCGAAAGAACAGCATGCGGGGGAAAAACGATGCCTTCTGTGGGGCGAGCGCGAAACTCTCATTAACGGCCCGATCCGAATGCTAAATCCTCCGGATGCCCGGCGAATCGGTTTTCGAACTCTCGGTTCGCGCGAATCGCTGAAACTATCCGCTCGACGAAACAAAAAAAAAAAAAAAAAACAAAAAACAAAACCATTTCTACTCACGTGTCTCTCCTCGGTGGAGCTGAGACCTGTAACGAGACAAATGCAAACAGTCGTCAGTCAAAAGCCCATCCGGTGTCCGCGAGGGGGAAGGGGTGGGATGTAAAAATGATTTTCATGCATGAGGTCCACGATGCGTGGAATCGGGGGCGTCCGGAGGTGAGTGAGAGAGAGAGAGATAGATAGATAGAGGGTGGGTGGCGTGTGGGCAGAGGAAAAATTGTCGAAATTCCGGCCACCGCGCGTCGATAAAATGTTAATAACGTGCACATAAAAGGGAGACTACGCCGAGGGATGGTGGAACGGGTAGAGAAGAGAGGGTGCGAGGGTGGTGCGGAGGGCGTGGATGGTGAAAGAGCGAGCTGCGCCCGTATAAATGATCTTCATGCATATTTATGCGCTTTTCGCTCAAAACCGCCGGTGTCCGCTAACAGGGTGACGCAAACACGCTCACCCCTGCCGAAAGCGGATACCCGAAAAGCGCTTTGAAAATTTCCAGTCGAGCGAGTTCCGAACCGCACGCTCACGCCACGTCGGCTACATATTTTTTTTCCACCCTCCTACCCTCCCACTCACCATCCCTCTATTCCACCACCCTCGCGGTCCACACCTAACCCCGGCCAGAATTTTCGGTGGCGCGCACCCCTCGGCGGTCGACTCTGCGCGATTTTTTCCTCACCCCTCTCAACCCCAGCCGAGCCGAGCGAGTATCACAAAAGCAGGATCAAACGGATGACGGTGACAAAAAGAGGGAAATCCAGGCCGCGCTCGTGCGCTCTCGCAGGTGAGACTCGTTATATCGGCTCCCGCTCGTGGAACGAGGATGGCCAGGTCCGTCGGAACACGAGGGGCCGGGGGAACGGCAGACGAGGGGCACTCGACGTGACCAAAGGCCGGAATTTCGTTAATTTCTTTTCCGGTCGCACTCGCCGCAGCGGTGGCAATTAAAATCGTGTGACAGGGCGAAAGATATGCGTATAACGAGTACCGCGCGGGGTTTTACGATTCTCGTCGAGCCGACTGTTCCCTCGTTCTCTCCCTCTCGCTTCCTTTTGCTCTTTCCATTTTCTCTCGTTGGAGGAATTCGATCGTGAAGGGAGGCCCGCGTAGGGTTTCTGCGGTTTTTCGAATGGACCGTGGAAATTAACAGGCGGCGGTAATTTGAATTGATGTCGGCCGGGCTTATATGGAATCCGAACGAGACGCAAAGATCTGATTTTTATTCAGCGATAATGGCGGGTTTTCCCGCTGGGATTATTATTTCGGGGTTTCTCGTGCGCGTCGACCTCGTCGCGGTTGTTGTAAACCGATGAGAATTTTGCCTTGCGAATATATTGTAATAAAGCTTTTCATGGGATTTTCTGCGAGTCTACTTATTCTATCGTCGCGCACGCTGTTCAAGTAATACGTTCGCTAAACCACCGAGTGAAAAGTACAGGCTCGAGTACACAGCAACTTCAACAATTAATTAATTTCTCCTACCAAATCTGTCTATATAAATAAAAATTAAATGCTGTTCGTTGGTAAGCGTATCACTTGAGAATGGCTGGACTGATTTGGCTATTTAAAAAAAAATGTTCGTAATAGTCCGAATAAGGTTTTTAGGGGAAGAAAAATTGGAAATGTTGTCCGGAAAAATGTAAAACTCGAGAAAAAGCAAAGTGCTTTTTTCTATGGGATTTTTGTATGAACTCAAGACCATAACTCACGATTCGAACGATGGGTACGCGTAATTCTTTTTTTTTTTGTTCGTTATAGCCCTGGAAAAGTTTTCAGCAAAAAGAAAATTCGAGACAATTACAAAGGAGAGTCGGAAAATTCGGAGAAACTGCAAAAATCATAATTTTTGAAAGGGTGCAAGTAGCAGGTTGACATGTTTAAACAAATTTCTTGAAATTTGGACAGGACAACGGCTGTCGAGTCAGCTAGTTGTTTGCATATTTCGTGAACGAAGTGATTGCATTTGATAAAACATTTCCGCAACGAGGACAGAAGCAAATGGTTATGCGAACGTATTTTGAGAGGCACGCGGGATCTCGATATGATCGTTTACAGAAAAAGGAAATGAACCGCTGCGGAACGTACTTTATTTATCTGTTCACGGAACTGTTGTTAGTAAAATGATGTTCCGCAACGAAGCGCGTATCGCATTCGAGCGTGCAGCGATCGATCGTGGACGCAAGAGTTAATATTCCCGCGACACGTGTAACACCCGTCTGCCTGAATCGACGATAAATAAAAATATCAATTACTCACCGCCATTGCTCTTTAAATCATCGGGCTGGCCACGATGCAGTTCCGGTTTACCGAGCATCGAAAGCGGATGCGCCGCCGTTGTACCGGGTGCTGTGGCAGCTCCCGGCGTCAGACCAAGACCAAGAAGAGCGGTCGAAGCGGAAGTCGGCACCGGAAGTCCAGCAGCTGGCCCTAGTCCCGGAAGTCCGGGTAGTCCAGGATGAGCACCTAACGGTGTCCCTGCTGGCAGTTGTTGAGCATGCATTTGCTGCAATAATCTCGATATGTCGGGTCTCTGTTGCTGGAAACAGAAAACATTGATTCTCAACGTCACTGGACCTAGATGACAACCAATATCGACGCGTGCTCAACCGATCCTCGAACTAATTCCTCGCCAATTCATCTGCTACATTAGTTTCGCATCGTTTGTTAACCTCTCGTATTCGACTGTGACTCGACATCACGTTTTGTTCTAGCACGAACGACATTGCGAATATGTATGTAACATGATATTTGGTCCCCCCTCAGGGTTTCAAATTCATTTACCAATCTTCTTCCCCCTCTTTCCATTCTCACTATCGCCTTTTCCGCGGGACCTACTGTTCATAGTGGGTTCCGAACCACCTTTTGCCAACAACACGTGAAAAACACCCGGGTGGGTCACTTTCCGGTTGTTTTTACCAGACGGTCACCCATCCAAGTGGCATGCACGTTCCACATTGTTTAACTTCGGTAATCTAATAAGAACCGGTGCTTTCAACGGGACTACGGTTGTTGGCGACATTGCGAATATACCACGTGGTAAAAATTGTTGCAGTTCAATGTTTCCATTGAAGAACTTCGACTGTAAAATGCGCTAACAGCGTAGATTGCTACACGTATTCTTTAGAGGTGTGTGTTACAGTGATTTCGAAACGATGCTAAGGATAAAGTTCGGAACGTTTCCCAGCCGTGACGCATTCTAGGATCATCGAGAATGGCTCACGACCACAGTCTCAATTTGTGGACTGCCCCTCCTATATAGATTCTCGATTCGTCATCGAAGACCCATCAGTCATCTCGAAAGAAAATCGGTGGTTGGGAGCAGGCTCTAACGAGGGTGAGAAGGAGAGCTCGCGTTCGAGGACCCTCGCTAACCACTGGCGATAGCCAAGCGGTGTGCGGCGGCTCGAAAAGCCGCATAAGGAGCGACGGGAGAGTAATGGGGATGGATAGAGCAGCGAGAATCCAGAGAGAGAGAGAGAGAGAGAGAGAGAATAGAGTTGCACTCTCTGAACGGAGAAAAGAGCGAAAGGGGGCAAAGGGAAATATCGAATGTAAGATCAAGAGGGGATAACAGAGGCCGGTAAACTCGTTACGTGCGCGAATCATGCTTATCGTGGATTTCACTTAGGTATTTAGGGTGTAGACGGGGAGAGGCGAAAGTAACACACTGCTCGGCGAACGAGGGTCGTGGTCTCGTCTCCGAGGGTGGATTATGCGAAATAACCCCTCTCGGGCTACGCGCCGCCGATTGTGTACGATAGTTATTTTCCTGCACTGTCGCTGAATGGGGCAACACGGTCGGCGAAGGGGCCCGAGGGGAATGGCGGAGGGCGTAGCGTGTGCATACGGCTCGTATGGTCTTCCCGCAGCACAGTTTACCCCCTAGAGACGTATTTGTGGCGCCGTACGCACGTGTACGTACTCCACGGATGTAGCTTGCAATTTGCCTTGCGGCCACTCGACTTCCGGCGAGGGGCTTTTGACGCGCTACAATTTTTTTCCGTCGCGAGACCGCTCGGCCAAATGGAAGGTTCCGAGAGGCATCGTCAACGGTTCTTTTCCTCTTTTTCACCGATATCTATCGATTTTCTTTTTATCGTGCAAGACTCCCCCGTCCGCGGACGGCGAACCTTTATTGCAGTTTTTTTTTCAAATTTTAACGATGTCCGGTTTCTGCTCCGCCAGTGTCTCAATTTGATTTTGCCGTTATGCTTGAAGGGGTAAGTATCGGGCAGCAGTTTCAATCGAAATATCTATTTTTACGTTAGAAAATCAACTCGAACAATTTATAACATAAAACATATACATTTTAAAGAACTGCATGTAGTACATGTATTGTAGTTTGTCCCTTTTTTTGAAATTCGGAGGGGGATACCACTGGACACTTTTAAGTGTTCGCTACTGTACCGACGCAACTCGATCTTGCGCGAAAAATTCAGCAAACCGAACCAAGTGAATTCCCACAAATCATTGCAGCGGAGCCGCAGCCACAGCCGCCGCCCTTTCCGCATCAACAAATCCACTTTTCCCTGGCTATACAGCGAAATCCCGCTTTCGCCGAACAATGCTCCAGACTTCACGCAATTTCCTCTGTCGAATTTTCAGCAGCGCAGTTTTTCGCGCGATACGCGGGCGTTTTTTTTATCTACGGCATTATAAAACGTTATCGCATCCGCGCGTTTCGCTCGCGAGATGAAAAAGAAAAAAGAGAGAGAGAGAGAGACCGGTCTGATTATAATTCGCGGCGTGGCGTGGGTTCAAAACGATGCCCCTTCACTGGCAAACAAGCGACGAGCCGTGAATTCATTTTTATTTCAACAAAAAAAAAAAAAAAAGAAAGAGAGAGAGGAAGAAAGAGGAGCATTCACAGTTCGGACGAGCGAGCAATAATTGTATAATGTACCGATGGCGAGCGGAAAATGCATCGCACGGTTATTTTCGTCGGAAATCGCGTTTCACCGGGAACAATTACTCGAGCTCACCCCCTCCTCCCGCTGCTGCCCGTTGTTCCAGTGCTCCTCGCGGGTCGAAACCCGGCTGGAAAAAAGCCAGGCGAAGTACGTAAGCGAGGCATCGATAAATACAATAGATACAAAGCGAAAATCGTCGGTGACCGGCTGAACGGACGCGATACGACGCGACGGCCCCCGACGGTATTCAATTCGTATTCGAAGCAACGAGCGGCACCACGGTCACTCGTGCAGTGCCAAACGGAACGTAATAGTCCCAAACGAGGTTTAACGCGCCGTGAATAATACGCGGGGATAGGGTGGAAAGAGAGAGAGGGAGGCAGAGGGGTGGATTGGTCCGGGGTGGCATCGGCGTTGCCCCGAGGTGCGACTCGTCCATACCTGTGCGTTTAAATACGTGTCAGGGAATATACCCCCTACAACAAACGCACCCCAACGATGCGTGCACATACCGAGGGGTGGAAAGAAGAGGAAAAGAGGGGTGGTGGAACGACGGGGACACAACAGAGAGGTCCAATCAGGGGATCGGAGAGGGGGTAGGAGGATGGCAGCGAGAGAAGGGACGCGGTACCACGTTCCACCGTTCCACAGTGTTATTAAACGAAATATTGATTCAACCCCTGTTTACCGAGTAATACATATTCATGGGGGTTGGCGCTTATGTCTATTTGCCTCCGTCGGTCCCTTCAGCCTTTGGCCCCTCGCACTCCGCTATTTATATTTCGCCCTCTCCGTTCCTCCAATCCAGCTCTCCGGGAACTATACCCTCTGTCTCCATCTGGCTGACTCTTTGTCTCCCCCTACCCTCCCCAACCCCATCTCCACCGGTTTTGCTCTGTTTAGTGTTTCTAACCCTACGGGAGAACTGGAACCCACTGTTCTCTTATTCTAACTTCCGCTATCTCCGTCCTTCGCTCCTTGCCCACATGTCACAAACCCTCTCTCTCTCTCTGTCTCTGTCTCTCTTACCCGTGACTGAGTCCGAGCCCGAGCGAGGAGTTGCGGTGCATGTGCACGTGTCACACACCCGGCTTCACCTTGTACCCTACTATTCGGTGCGGAGTGCACGCACTGATTATGTCCCCACATGCCGATGACGCGTATTACGCAACTGCAGATTGCGGTACGTGTCACGACCTCGATCGGACGATTTGTAGCGGTCAGGACTGCGCGCGCTCGTTAAATCGAGGGCACGCGACGGGACACTGGTTCCGTCTAAACTCTAAAGTCTAGACTACACCGGAACAATCGAGACCTGCTTCTTACTCCAGATCGTCTTTGCCCGAATACTACAGGTTCTTTCCCCATAATCTATAACAAACTGTCCTAAACCGACGAGTTTCTCGAAATAAAAACAGTTCAACTGGTTGCATTACAAACGCGGACTGGTCTAACTATTTATCTGTTAATTTAACCCTCATCCACACGGGTAATTTTTTATACGTATTTTATACGAATTTGAAATAGATACCCGGGTACCACGTCGTGTGGATGAGGATTAACACTAAATCTACCAACACCGGTCACAGTTACCGGTCCCTGATTCTTTGTTTTACAATTAGAAAAACGATAAAACTGTTATAAATTTTCACACAATTTCTATGCGTTGCTCGATCGTGTGATTCTCCATGACTAAACCGCAATACTTCCTGATGCCAGTTGTCATAGATTAGTAACAGTTCTCTGTATCTCGATCGACAATTGTTCAAAACTACAATTAATGTTATTGGCGCACTGGTTCGATCAATTGAAGACAATAAGCAAATTTGCAAAATATCACATGAAATTTAATTCAACGTTTCGGTCTGCATTTAGACCATTTTCAAGAACGTAAATTTTCTGTATTGCGTTTGTAAGATTTTATCAAATAATTAATATGTGGTTAGGTAAATTCATTCCCGAACAAGCAGAAAACACTGAGGTATTAAAAACGAATACAAATGTATAAACTCACTTGCTTAGAAAAATGTACTAATTTAAATTCTTAAGAGTCGAGGAACAGCATGTTGGTTCCATGCCGGTGACATGTGGACTGAGTAAACCGTGAAGATTTGAAACGACAACGAATCAAAGAACACTGATCTATGTAATTGGTCAATCGATAAGTGTCGGCAAATATGAATCCTTTGAAGTCACCCAAACAACACTGTAGTTGGTTGAAATACCAATATGAAATTGATTAGAATCAATTAGACAATATGAAATTGTCATAGATTAGTACTCTATAATAAATGTTTAATATTCTCGGCGCTACGGTTCGATCAATTATTACTTAGAAAATCAATAAACAATTTTGCAGATTATCATATAATCATCGACGTTTCGATTCTAGTTTGAATCCTTTTCAAGATGTATTTGCAATGCGTTTGCTTTTGATGTGATTTAATACTTTAATTTGGACATCGTGATTCACGTGTTGTACGTGTGTCGTCAATGCTTGTTGTCAAGACACTGCCTAAATTAAATCACATCAAAAATAAACGCATTGCAAATACATCTTGAAAAGGATTCAAACTAGAATCGAAACGTCGATGATTAAGTATTTGATAATCTGCAAAATTGTTTTTTGATTTTCTAAGTAATAATTGATCGAACCGTAGCGCCGAGAACATTAAACATTTATTATTAACAATAATACGATCGATATAAGTGACATATTTATTAGTACTCTATGTTTGGCATAAAAAAATGGCGCGCAATTTAATATGTCAGGTCATTTTGAGACACCATTTACTTATGGACGGTGTATGTATAGTCTAAGATCGTGCACGTGTCAGAATGTCACGTGACTAATCCGGTATTAACAAGAGAGAGGGTAACTGTATTCCCCTGGATTCGAGTGAATTCCCCTGACCTGGCGACTCCGAATGGAACCGATGTAAGCCGGAAGAACAGAACTGGCGGGTACATCTGTACTGTAAGCTCGTGTACACACTGTAACAACATGACGGATCCCGGTTCAGCAAATTCTTCGGGCTGGCCTGAATAGAAAGCGACGAAAAATGTAAAGCCACCACGGTGACGAGACCGAATTTTCAATGGGAGTAACTGTTCGGATAAGAGTAATCGAAGCACGCTTTTAACCCAGTGACGAAGCACCGTGGTTTTGTTTAGCCCGCGGCATCGTCGGCCGAGGAATTATTCAAGTCGTGCCTACCGAGAACCAACTTGGAACTCAATTATACTCGTCGCGGCGCGGTGGTCGAATACCAATTTGATCTGCCTCGTTCCACCCCCGTGACCGTGCTGGTAGCCGCGGAATACGACGCCTATAAGTATGAGAAAAACGTTTTCCGCCGGAAGTCCATCGCGGGAGACACCCGGTCGAAGAAAAGAAAGGATGTACCCGTCGCCTTCTCGACGACACGGCGGCTACAGTCGACGTCCGTTTTGGAAGTCTGTTATGCAAATTGAATTTCGCTCGACGACCATTGTAACGGTCGAGAGGCAAAGAAGAAAAAAGAAGAAGAAGAAGAAGAACGTCCGTGAAAAAGTTCCGACGCTTGTAACATTCGACTTCGACTCGCTCGCGAATCGTTCGCCGTCTTGGAAGCTAGGATACACAACGCGGCAATTAGTTTTTTGCGTGTCATGTTTGAGAAGACGTGCCGACGTTTCGTTTCTCGGATGTATAATCAAATGCCTCGGGGATATCCAGCAGAGGGAATCGAACACGAAGAGAACAACTGCGCGAGTAACGAGGAGACGCGCGAAGTGGAAATGAATCATCGGATATCGTTAGAAAATTTTACTCGACGTTGTTGCAAACGTGCTTTCTATCCTCGCGTAGATACGATGTATCCTCAGAGACGATTTATAAAGTCGTTAAAACCCATTCGAAGCAACGCGCTCTGCCCACGACTGGTGTATTATGAACTGGCAAATGACTTGCAGCACTTCGAATAAAAAGATCCATCAACGGTGGTTATGTAAATGTTTAAGTATCAATTAGTAATTAACAGCGGCGCACGGAGTCGCATCGCTAATGCCAGCATAAACGTCGGTAATTGTTGTGATTGTTGGCAAAAACAGCCGAGCAGGTTCATAAAGTCGTAACGAGTAATTTAATTTTATCACGTTACATGCACTTACCCCTATTATGGAGTTTAGCTCCGTCATAGTGACCTGTTTAGCTCTGTCGACAGCAGACGCGACTTGTTGCTGGTGATCTTGCGATAGAAATGGCAGGATTTGGCCAATGATGGCGTTCAGTCTCTTTGAAATTTCAGCCTGGAAAAGAAACGACGATGATTAGTGTTTAGAAGTCCAGCAGGAGGTTTTAAACGAAATTATCCGACTGGGAAACTTTATGCGGAATTAACATTCTCTGTGTAATTTAATATAGCAATGGTGCTCTAACGAGGTTTTTAAATTTATCGAACATGTCAGTGAATTGTATAAAATTCTATTTTCTATTCATTTCCATAGAACGTTGTTTCCTTGATTATTTTCAGATACGACCGTTTATTATGCTACGTGTAAAATCTGCATAACTATAATTAAAGGACAAAACGCGGAACCTTAACCGAATAAATGTTCGAATTAATTAGAAAGTTGAATGCGATTAAAAGTTGGTCGAAAACGAACGTTCGCTGGAACAAGCGACGCGCACGACCGTTTAAACGCTTCCTCTAGCCAATTCCTTGTTCGAATAATAGCTTGCCTATTTCTACCCACGAGTGCCATTCCGGGGTTAACACGGTGGGTGATCGGTCGACGCGTGAGAGCCCGCGTAGTAAAACGTTTCGTTAACAAAGTGCACAACAGAGGGAAGATGGTTTTATTTCGTTTTCGTGCCGCGCACATGCCTCCCAGCTGGCCGGGATCGAAAATATTTTCGGCCCCTTTTCGTCAGCGAAATATTTAAGCGCGAACACTTTTAACGGACCAACCGGCTAAATTTAGCCGCGCGAAAGAAACTGACACGGCCGCCGTCGCCGCCGCCGGTTAAATTACTTTTAAACGCATTACCATTTATCATGCCCTGCTTACGTCCCCGTCTCCTGGCCTCGAGTAATTGTTGAGTAATTCACGCGGACAGTATTAATGAACGGACTTATCAAAACTTACAATTTTCACCAGCGGACTGTGGACTCTTACGCAAAATCAAAATTGCCAGTCAATTGCGAGAAACAGAAACGAATTTTCGCTTTCAAGCATTCTAGGCGGTCGAGAATACCGCAACAACAATTTCCAAATTCTTCGAATGTATTTTCCGGTTAACTTGATACCAAATACGATATAATTTATATCGCATTTACTTGTTTGATTAAAGATTTCAACAATTATGCGAACCGGTGTAGCAGAAATCTATATTATTCGAATACGTGTTTCGCGTGTAAACAGTTCCATATAGAACACGATTCCGTGTACGGTGAAGATTTAATCGAAAACCGTAGGTAGGTAGCGGCTCTATTATCTGAAAACTCGTGTTCCATTAATTAGCACGGATAATCAAGGTTCTATAGCATCGTGAATTTAAGCAACAAATTGCGTAAACATCCGCAGTCTACTAATGAAATATGTGCTTATTATTATTTATGAAAGAAATCCTTCAGGATCGAGTGCTACAATTAGCGGCACACCTCAAGAAATAAGCCAGCCGTTGATTTTTCAACGGGAATTGTGCAAGTATCTGTATAATTAGTAAACAAAATTGTATAAAATAAGTAGCAGTCGAGGAATATCTCCTGAAGAAAGTTCCAAATAAAACAGTTGATATTGTGGAGAGTTGTAGGCAACAAAATTGAAAAATAATTCGTAGTGCAAAGGGTTAATACTCGTGAGTCCAACTCAGTTTCATTTCTGAACCGCGACACGCCCCATTAACCAAACAAAGTGTCGAATACGTTGGAGCACTTCGGAGTTCGCAAACGTTTATCGAGATTGGTATTCGTTTCGCGAGCGGTGCAGCTATTTGCCTAATGGACCGAGCAATAAGAAACACCGGGCGTACAATGTGTACGCTCAAAAGGAGTCGTCGTCTCGCGCGGTGAATTCGCCGGCTCGTAAACATTTTCAGAGGTGTATTATTCGCGCGGCGAGCTCGAAAATACGTCGGTCGCGAAAGCTGTTCGTCGTTTCGTCTCGGCGTCGCGTCGTTTCCGCGATCTCCCGGCTCGGAGGACGAGAACCTTTTCGAGATCGCTCGTTAAACCAGCGGAACGCAGCACCGTGGCACCGCTTTATCCCTCCGTGTCTCGTTAATCATCCACCTTATGTCCGCTCGCGTCACTTATTTCCGCGGCGCTCCGGGATTCTTACGAGGTGCGACAAAAATAGAGACGCGCCGCGTTGACGAGGATCCACGCTAGAAATACGGAGACTCGTCGGCGAGGCCTGGGGATTTCTGGGCTTCTGTATATTTTCTTTCGTCGCCCGCCACCGCCCGACTACATTTTTCCACCGCAATTTGTTCGCCGGCTGTGTCACCTCCGCTCCAGTCGCGAAACTTTTCCCGCTCGTCAGACCGATGCTTTTTCTACGATCCTCGAACCGACACGGAGTTTGGTATCTGCGGTCTAGTGGAACGATATTCAACTTTGATAATGATCCAGATGTATGAAAAATCACAAGACTGCGAATTTTGTACATTTATGACAAAAATGAGAAGGTGTAATTTTAATCAGTCGACGGAATACAAATATTTACAGATATTAATGTATCGGTTTCAGCTTGTTAACATGATTAAAAGCAGAAACGAATTTCTAGTTGGCCCTTCTTCGTTATAATTGATAAAAATAATTTTTATTTTGCATAAAAATCCGCAGTCTAGTTGTCAAACAGTCTAGACACCGTACACGTTGGAAACACCAATGTCGTGGATGAAAACTTTAGTTCTGCTTATAAGCAAACTTTTCATGAATATTAGAAGCAACAAATCGTGTTCAGTGTAACTGTGGCAAAAGTAAAAGCTAAAAATATGATCAGAAAAGTTCTATTGTGTTTCTTCTCGATTCGGTTTCAATTGAAAGTATTTCAACCCTGATTGCTTAACCCTTAACACTCGATCTTTCTGCGATGTTGAGTGACAAATAAGTGCGAAAGGTGAATCAACAAGTTTTATTTCGAGAAAAATGATATTTGTTTAAAGTTTTGAAAGATAAAGTTTAAAGTATGAGCTGTCGTGTATTTCCTCGAAGACATCCGTCGGTGTTATGAATCAAGTGTATCTATTATTTCCGCGCAGAAGCGATCCTAAACACGAGAAAATAACGCAAACGCAGCCGCGAAACGCTGACAGGTGCTCTTCTTCGTTATAATTGATAAAAACAATTTTTATTTTGCATAAAAATCCGCAGTCTAGTTGTCAAACAGTCTAGACACCGTAAACGTTGGAAACACCAATGTCGTGGATGAAAACTTTATTTCTGCTTATAAGCAAACTTTTCATGAGTACTAGAAGCAACAAATCGTGTTCAGTGTAACTGTGGCAAAAGTAAAAGCTAAAAATATGATCTGAAAAGTTCTATTGTATTTCTTCTCGATTAGGTTTCAATTGAAAGTATTTCAACCCTGATTGCTTAACCCTTAACACTCGATCTTTCTGCGATGTTGAGTGACGAATAAGTGCGAAAGGTTAATCAACAAGTTTTATTTCGAGAAAAATTATATTTGTTTAAAGTTTTGAAAGATAAAGTTTAAAGTATGAGCTGTCGTGTATTTTCTCGAAGACATCCGTCGGTGTTATGAATCAAGTGTATCTATTATTTCCGCGCAGAAGCGATCCTAAACACGAGAAAATAACGCAAACGCAGCCGCGAAACGCTGACAGGTGCTGTGTATATGCATACGCGGCTACCGGTTTATCGAACAGGCGGAATGACTTCTTGGAACAGCGTTTCTCGCCGGCGTCGAAAGTGCCAGCTCTCGTGTGGATTTTCTCGGAGCCTCATTCCGTGTCGGCGAGTCATCGTGGCAAATGTTTATTCATCCGTGTACACGGGACAAACTTATCCTCTCGTTAATGACTTCGGCAAACACGCGACGTTAACCGACGCGCGTCTCGCGCGACGAGCCAAGAAAGAGTGTTGAACGAGAGACATCGGCGCAGAAGGGAGCGGGAAATTGTTCGCCAACGGCGGGAACGAAGTGGAGGCAGAGGGGAAGTGTACACGGACCACGATCCTGTCGTTCCGCGTACGAAATTGCCGCACGAAAATTGGCAGAACAATGTTGCTCGACGCTGAGACAGCTGCGACGAACTCTCGGTCGCTGCGCGTAGGGTTGGATTCTACGTTTCAACGTGGCGAGGGGGTTCGAAACTTACCTGTTTGTGCATCTCCACGTTCAGGCCGTAGGACATCTCGTAGTACTGCAACAGAGAAATGAAACTTCGTTAGAGTGAAAACTGGCGTAAGCTCGAGCACAACATGCAGCGTGCTCGCGACTGTGTTTGGGGACGATCACGCGATTTTGGATAATAGGGGATGATCGTCGCACGCGTAGCGTCGTACAAACGTTGTAATGCAGAAACAGTAGATTGTAAAAATTGATTAACCCTCAGATTCCGAGCTATTCTTATTAGAATTCAACGATACCATAGCGTATTGGGTATAAGGGTTTAGGCGCAGGGTTTAAGGGAGGTTTTTCTCAAGGACAGAAAAGCCCAGGCAAGGGCATGAAGTCAAGATCGTAGTCTGGCAGTCAGTCTGGTAGAAGCAGCTAGTCTGAACATTCGCTTAAACTTATACTATTCGCATAAAGTTTAAATACAGGATACGCGGAAAAACTGTTGCGTTATTTAGAGAAATACCTTTATAATGCTAATAAAGTATATACGGTATAAAGTGTAGTTTGTATGATAACGGACCAAATTAAAGACATCCAACAATTCTTAAAAGTAGACTAAGGATTTTATACGTTTATACACAGGGTGGTGCAGTACGTATCAGTACATCATTATCTCCGCTGTTTTTCAAGATATAAACGCATTACCGACCGGTGAATATTGCATAATTTTGAAGAATCGTGAATAAACACTATTTAATGGCGGACGTATGAACAGGAGCGTACAAGAGGTAAATAATATAAACAATACAACATTTTGCAAAGACGGTAAAATGCAAGAGATACGTAGGGAACAAAATTTTAAATGATTTCGACGCCCAGGTTCGATCAGAGGGAAAAATTATTTTCCCTCACACTAAGCAAGTAGGTTACAGTTTTTCTTCTGGTTTTAAATTCACACGGTATAAAACTTAGTTTTGGATTATTGTTTTACAGACGCGATTTTTATAATTTTTCTTGAAAATGATCTAAAAGGAGATCGAAACGTCGAAAAATAGATTTTATGATATTTTACAAATAGTGTATTAGTAACAACTGATCGAACCTGGACGCCGAAATCATTAAAAATTTTTGTTAGCAACAATTTACCATCGAAATCAATTAAAAAAACATACGTAGGGAAGTTCGGAACATCTCCAACGTTATCTGTTCAAGAAGAATGGTCAGGGTTTGAAGTATTCATCTTGACCGGTGCCGCAGGAAAGTTCACAATGGAGCTCTCTTTCCGCGCAGGTAAGAAAAGGGACTTTGAAGACGAAGCGCGACTGGGAATGAAAGTAGAAAACGATTCCGCGTTTGAAACGCTGCCTTGTCTGACGGGACAGAGTGTTGCGAGATGGGAACTCGCGACGCGAAGTGTCCTCCTATTGGCTATCAACGGCCGGTCGTTAGCGAGACCGCGAGGATGCGGTTATAATTGCGGTAAACGATCATTTTACCGAAGAGATCGTTTTGTAGCGTCATTACTTAACAGTCAACTCCTTGGGCTTCGCCGGTGGTCATTTAGCATCGGCGTCGCCCTCGAGCGTCCCTCCACCTCCGCCGCCGCGGCAATTTACCATCATTTGCCAGATTTGTCCGTGTCTTGCTTCGTTATTCCGACGATTTCTTTTTTTTTTCTTTCTTCCTGTCCGGTCCTCCCGCCGACGTCGCGTCATTAACATTCCGGCTACCATTAATCCTCGGGAACGAGGCGGCGGCGGCGACGGCGTGCCGACCGAACAAACCCGCGCGTCTACAACCACCCTCTGGCACGCAGCTCTGCACTTTCCGCGGTAACGCGTTATTAATTATCGTTAATCGCGATAAAGTTAATCGAGTCTGGTCGAGTACGCTCGAGAGACAAGAGCGGGACGGAAGCTGGCGTGGTAACGGCTCGGCGCGAGAGTGAACGAACGAAAGGAGACCAGACGACTGAGGAGAAAGCAGGTGTAAGAGGAAAAGGTCGAGGAGGGAGGAGACGAAGAAGAAGGAGGAGGAGGAGGAGGAGGAGGAGAGGAGGAACAGGAAGGGTAGTAGAACGCGTGCAACACGCTCGAGAGCCAGGTACAGGTTCTTAATTTTACGGGCCATTAGCCCCGTAATTACACGGGCGAATTAATTGCGTCGTAAGTAAGTTATTCCACCCGTGGGAGAAGGGGGTAGAAGCGAGCCAACAACGGGAAGGAAGAGAGGGGAGAAAGAGGCAGAGAGGAGGAGATCGAGGAAGAGGCTGTGGCGGAGGGTAACGTGGAGGCGAAGAGGGCAGGCGGCAGAGGTTGTTAAGATCAACTGTACCAGCAGGAACCGGCAGCGGTGATCACCGGCACCGGCAGCACCAAGCAACGGCAGCAGCAACAGCAGCAGAAACCAGCCCTTAGCAGTAGCACACTCTGGACCAACTTCTGCGACTCATTATGGCTTGCACAACAAATTAACGTGGCGGGCCTCGACCCCTGTGCACCAGCGTCCTTAACGTGGCGCTTGTTAATGAACTCGACAAAGAGAACGAGAAAAAGCACGCGATCTCCCTCGATTCACCGCCAGCATCGCCGCCGCCGCTGCTGCTGCTGCTACTACCACCTCCTCTTCTCTTCTCTTCCTCATCCTTATCCTCGTCCTTCTCTTGCCTCGCCTTTCGCTCCGCCTTGACTCTGACACCCCACCGCGATGTACTCTGTACACGTCGTTTAAGCGAGTTAACAAGCTGCCTTTTGTTAGAGACCTGACCTTTTTTACTGCCGCCGGTACTATTGCTCGAACAGACCCGGGGAAAGATCTTGTTATAAGAGGGGAGGGATAAATGATCGGGCCGAGCCGAGGAGCCCCCGGGTGTAATTCAGTCCGACAAATTTTTATTGACCGACCAAATAGCATGCTCGGTAATCGATGGCTGCCTATTGTCGTGAAAAAAAACGTAACCCAGCACATGACGTGCACGCTCGTTTCGAAGCCCCACGCGCAAGAAGCGTGAGGGTAAAGCGAGACAAATAGAAGCTGATCGAGAAGTTCGTGGCTTCGAAAGGCTACGAAAGCACTTCCAGTACCCTCCAAAGACAACCGATAGCTCACAGTGACCATCGAGGACCGTCGTCGCCTCCTGAAACGCTTCTAGCCTAGTTCCAAAGATCACCGAAGGTCTATCACGACCGGCAAGACCCTTCTGCCAACCACCAACGACTATCGAAGGCCTCCGAAGGCTCTCGGATACTCGGTAGAGTTTGCACTAGCCCGTAAATACCTTTTTAATATACTGTAGGACCACCCCAATTGTAAGAAACATGGATGTCTCGGTAAATGTCAAAATGATACAGTAGAAATCATTTTTGCAGAAATACGCGTTCACGATTTTGCGTTAGAGACTGGTGAATGCGACGGTCTGGGTCTATTTACGCGATCGTTCACAGAATCTAGTATCGTTTAACAGGCAACAATGCGTTTAGCTGATGCTACACGCAATAATAACGTCCCGGGGGACAACGAAATCTACATTCCGCGGGAACAGGAATTATGAGACAAGGCGCGTCGGGAGGGACTTGCTAGCAGCGTAGCCTGTGTCGATAAATCTCCGGAGTCTCCACGGCAACTTCCTACGGCGGCGGCGGCGGCGGCGGCCGTGTCGGCTCGTTCGCTTGATTAATCGTGTTTAAACTAGTCGCCTCCGCGCCAATTAAGACTGTACAACGCACGGAGAGAGCAAGAAGAGCAAGAAGGGCCAGAGACGCTCCCTCGTATCCGAGCCAGCCAGAGTAAAACTGGGAACGTCCCCAACGGCGAAACCGACCAACGCGTGCTGGCAACCACTCGAGGGACAACAGTAAATTAGTATAGGACCGATGCCCGCTTCGAACAAGACGCTGGCACTCTTCGACTGATTGGCAGTTTGTCAATACGGAGAATCGTGGTTTAATTCAACCGTGAATAATCTACTAGGGAGACTCGACGCAATATGCCAGGTCAGGCAAACGAGACACTTTTCAGTTTCTCACTCTTGGCCAACTACTCAGCCAGGTCACAAAGCGATCAACGCAAACTTTCAAATCTTCTAAATTTTGTTTGCTGGAAGCTTGACTCCGTATATTTCAGCTTGACTACTGTGGATTTTTACGCACTCGTGGCTTACGAACGTGCTCGACATAGGCTAGAATATAAAATTCATTAGAACTTTGGACAATTTTCATTTGTTTTTGTTGAAGCAGAACTGTTTTGTAACGAAAACTCGAGAATATTGTTACAATGTAATGGGTGGTGTGCGTCACGTCGAAGTGACGATCGGCGATCAGAAAGACGATCGGCAGCCGAAGCGACGAACAAGACGAGAGTTGCGAGTCAGTTCGACGCTAGAGTCGGTTTAGGCAGGATATACCTGGTGCTGTTGTTTTATAATAGTTATTTGTCAAAGTTATCTATTTTACTAAACTGTTTTATTCCACGGAAAATCATATATCCTTAACAGTTTTGGATCTACAAGGGCTGTTCCTTTCAGCTAAACAAGATGAAGAAACAGTCATTCAACGTAGAGTTTGACCATACATTTGATTTTCACAAAACCAAAGTGATTGATAGAGAACATAACCTACGATAAAGATTATTACTGGAAACAATTCACATGATTAAACAGTATACCGTTAATCTAAGGTACGAAACGCCTAAGATTATTACGCAGCATTACTGAACCAGTAATGTGTTATGATGAAGTATCCTTTCATACTTTTATAATTGATTCTTACCCAGTATAATTATTACCTGTTCTCTCACATATAATAAAAATCACATCTATTGTTATTGGTCTTACTTAAGAATGTTGATATTGTAAGATAATTATATATTTGTGTTTGACCGTTATATATACTTTTATTGATTTATACGTTATATATATTTTTATCGATTTGTATAATAAGTGTTTTGTTAACAAGTTTGCATGATGTTTTGGTTTTGTTTTAAATAAATGTTGCTGACAGTTCCAAATCAGCAAATAACGAATAAATACGTGTAGAGCTTACTATTAATAATATTTTCTTCATCTTCAATTCATGTATATTACATACTTTTCATTGTATATAATTTTTCTTTGGTTTCTTCCTTTTTTTAGACGCAATTTACCTTAAAATAGCTAATTGATTAAAAATTGATCGAAACTGTTGCGCCGAAAACATTAATTTAAAACTAATTAAATATCTGCGATCGATACAATTGATTATTTATTCAACGTAGACTTCGTATTAGGCGTAACGACAATCAACTAAACCAACTACCGCCGCTTTATTCGACAATGGAGAGGTTAATGAAGAAATTTCTGGTTGCAACTGGTTCCGTGCACGACTCGGTGCAAGCTTTTACTGTAGAATGATTGGCCCCAATCGGCCCGGATCATCGAGATTCAGCGACGACGAGACGCGCGACAGGGTGGAAGAAACGGTAGATCGGATAACAAGATCGAACGAACGATCCCCGCGCTGCGTTTTCGCAACTGTCCAAGTAAACGATAGCTCGGCTATTGGAGTCAATTAATTATGTCACCGGGTTCGCGATAAACTGTTCCCCGGTCTGGCATATCCCTCCCTCCCGTCCGATCCCGCCGTTTCTCCCGCAGTCCAATTTTGCGAGGGTTAACTGCGGGGCATTTACCATGAAAACACCCGGCAGTAAATCGCATCTTGCGTGCGGCGAGCAACGCGGTTCGGATTTCCTCGCGGGACACGTGGATCGGTATAATTAGACTGGTTTACGGCGGTCGATCGCCGACGAGCATTCGGGGTACAAGCCAACGAGGGCAGCTGAGCTGCATTATCCTTCGGCGTTGCTCGCGTTACGGCCGTGTTACTTTGTCGTTAGGTGTACGAAGACGTGGCCAGGATCGTAACCGGGCATCGTAACCACCGCCTTGTGCCCTAACTCAATTTAACCTGGATTCCCGCTATCCGATGAAACGGCCCGACCGGCTGCTAACCGCCGTCAAAATACTCCTCGATAGATCTTGCATGCTGATCTTCGCAACAATGTTTCGTCGGAGGTGAACGATACACCGCAACCGATAGAACCTGCCTCCAACCGTGAAACCTTCCTGCAACCCGAGCCTATCGAAGCACGAGGTGTGTTCAAATACGAAGTGTGTCTGAAAAGTTCGGTGGATGGTCACAGAAAATAAAGGAAACAAGACCTTAATAATCAAATCATACGTGGAAGTATAATAACCTCCTTTCGTTTGTAGAAAATTGCTGCTGAAAGTTATCGATTGTTGGTTGAAGCTTGTGGTGAACATACTCTAACCCAAAAAAACTTCTGTACTATGGTTGAAACGGTTTCAACACGGTGATTGAGGTGTGTCTGAAAAGTTCGGTGAATGGTCTCAGAAAATAAAGGAAACAAGACCTTCATGGTTAACTCTTACGTGGAAGTATAATAACCTCCTTTTGTTTGAAGAAAATTGCTGCTGAAAGTTATCTATTGTTGGTTGAAGCTTATGGTGAACATGCTCTAACTCAAAAAAAACTTGTGAACGATGGTTGTAAAGCTTTAAAAGCGGGGATTGAGGTACGTCTGAAAAGTTTGGTTGCTGTTCTCAGAAAAGAAAGGAAACAAGACGTTAATAATTAAATCTTACGTAGAAGTATAATAACCTCGTTTCGTTTCAAAAAAATTGCTGCTGAAAATTATCTATTGTTGGTAGAAGCTTATGGTGAACATGCTCTGCCCCCAAAAAACTTGTGTACGATGGTTGAAATGGTTTCAAAGCGGTGATTGAGGTACGTCTGAAAAGTTCGGTTGCTGTTCTCAGAAAATAAAGGAAACAAGACCTTAATAATTAAATCTTACGTAGGAATCTAATAACCTCCTTTCGTTTGAAGAAAATTGCTGCTGAACACGCTCTACCCCAAAAAAACTTGTGAACGATGGTTGTAAAGCTTTAGAAGCGGGGAATTTGATATAAACGACCAAGACTTCCGAAAAAGTTTGAAACAATTGGCAAAAGCATTACTGGCGATCGCTACCAACAACAGTTAATAAAATTGAACGTGGCATCGAAAGAAAAACGACCAGAAAACACAGGATAAGTACTTTGTTTTTTTTACCCAGGATAATTTGGGAAAAAAAGAGGAAAGAACTTATTCGCACAGCTAACAGAAACCTCGGCGATTCTTGCGTCGGTTGCAGCGCGATGCGTGGCGTCTTGGTTCCCTAGACAACGGAGATAGTCCTGCTAGTTAAGCTTTGCTCGGCAGTGAAACAGCAGAGCTGTCCCTACCCTGTCCTGGTCGTCAAGGAAACTTGGACGACGAGCCAGAAACCCGTCTACTGTCATCTGGGTGGCGACCGCGACCGCGGGAATCCTCTCTCTTTTGTAGCGACCGCTGTCCTTCGTTAGCATTGACGAGTGGGGCAGCTGAAGCGTTAGGGCAGACCCGATTTACCCGCGAGAAGGGCTCCGGACAGCGTTCTACCACACCGGGAGGTACATTAATCTTCGGTCGCCGCGGTGTCGACATAAATAGTGTGAAATTACACAGGTCGAAGCACACCCGCTCGTATTTCTGACGCGATCGAGGTGGCCAACAACTCTGCAGTTGCAGGAAAACGACCGTAACCGGTCGGTTCTTTCGGCCAGATTGCAGCTTGGAAGAAGCGAATCTGGCTCGGGTTATGGTCGCAACCATGCGGTCCAGGAAGGTGTAACAGCAACTCGGCGACAGCGACGGCTCTCGCCACACAGTGGGCCGAATCGAAGAATTTAGGGACATCTCTGTATAACTTTCAAATAGTTTGAGATATTGCAATGAAGTTTGAATGAATAAAATATTACACAGTAATTCCTTTCTAATAATACATGAATAATGCGGAAACTGAATCAGAAACTTGACTAATAATCTAAAAGACACAACAAATACATTATAACTAAACAGACAATAAGCTATAGAAATAAGAACGTAAAATTCAATTATATCGACAAAGAAATTTTCTTCGATCCGGCCCACTGTGCGCCGAGACGATGAGAACCGCTGAGCTCTTAGAGCCATTAGCTATGCGCAGTAGGTGCGCAAGATAAATATACGGATACACGTGCATCGGTTGCGGTCGCCTGTGTGTGTACGTGAGGGGCGAATACAGGTGGGCGCGAGCGCAGGGTAACAGGCCAATGTAAAGTCGGTGCGGCGAGGATGCAATTAATGCTAAGAAGCCAAGCTGGTTTAGCGGTCGAGCGAGCATGATTATCCTGGATAGGGAAAACGAGGGACCCAGGCTGCGGCGAGAGGAAGACGAAGGCGAACGAGCGAAACAGCCGCACCCGGTGCGAAAGAGAGGCAGACTGTTAGGCGAATAGAGAAAGGAAGGGCACGGGACTTAACCGGAATTAGTGTTACGGAATGGTGATTCCTTACCATCACGTAATGTCGTTGAATCTCGATCTTCTCCGTGGCCAGTTTCTCGCACTCGAGTTTCAACCTGCGAACAGAGGCAAAAAGGGAGCTCGGATTAAATGATTTTCTACAGGATACCTATTAGAGACTGTAGCGACGATCGTTCTACGTCCTTTATCGGACGTTAGGTCACCGGATACAGTTACGACTATCCCCTTAATTCCTGTTCCCACCCCTCATCCGACGACTCCGGTCTACACCGAGAAAGTATCGAGTATTCGAGACCGGATCTCGCTTTCCTCGCTACTCGGAATCGTTGCGAGAGCGTTTCCATCGTCTGAACTTTTAAATCATCGACCGGAGAGAACTATAGGCTTGAACGTCTGCGAACTTCAAAAGGGGGGAACGTCAGAGGAAAAACGGGAAGACAGGGAAGGGCGACGCGGTGGCAGGCGTAAAAGGAAAGAGCTTGAAACTTCCGGTAGGGTCTAACGTACAAGTTCCACGTAGAAGCAATGAAAGTTTCGATCGGCGGTGCACGACCGTTGAAAAATGCAACCGCCGCGAGCCGCTGGGGGCTTTCTTAATTCCGTATTCGCGTTGGTTACCGGGCACACGGGTGTCATTACGCGTCTGCCGATAGCCGCGCTGTCGTAAATCACTTATGGCTTTCGCGGATCGCGTGCGGCCAAGAAACCAGATGCATCGGTTCCCAGGCTATTCCGATCCGCGGCGCACTGCCTGTATCACGGTTACGTATGCAACTACGAGACAAAAGACGCGGTAAGCCGCGACGATCGGACAGCTGATGCCGCTCAATCGTGTTTCACCAAGATGCTTTCTGCCTTATACAACGAAAAATCGCTCGAACTCGACCACGTTCTCAGGCGAACTGTACACGGAGTCCTTCGAACAAGGGACTGTCGTAAATTGCTTCTACAATTGAATGGAAACCTTGATTAAAGTTTCAAACGTCTAAAGTGTCAAAACTGAAGGTGAAAACAAAGACTTTTCTATTTAACATGGCGGTATATTTTCTTAAAATTAATTTTAAAAGAACGTTCGCAAATTGTTGAAAGGATTCCAGTAAGTAGGTACTCCGTTGTCTACACAAGGATTATTTAAATAAGATTATACATTTTGTACTTACGCGTGACATTGGTTCTGTAGAAAATTGAATTCCTCTTTGATCCTGTCGCAGGACTCTCCGACAGTGAATTTAATTTGTTGTCCCGGTTGCGGTGGCCCCTGCAACAAATATTGAAAATTCACGTTACAACAGGTTTCGATTATCGAAATCAATAAATAGATGTATTTAATAATGTACACAATATTTGAGTACAGCAATTTTAATTGGCACCTCTTTCGGACTCACGATTCCAGTGAAAAGGGTTACATATCAAATTCTTATTAGTTTAAGAAATTCCACGGAGACTCGAAAACTCAGCCTCGCATAATTTTAGACTCGCCACAGACGTGTTTTCTCCGTAATGAGGATACGCGAGTCTCATGTTCCTTTGTATTTTTTATTCTGTTGCCGTAACCAGCACCGCGTGTTTCCATCTTGGTAACATTAAAGCACCGTATCACCAGATATCGTGCTTTATTTAACTTAATCGCGTATAAACGCACGATAATGGAATAACAGAACGTTAAATAACACGGTGTTCGGATAACGAGTGTTCGAAGAAGAAAAGAAAAAAGAACTCGCGACAGTAATACACATTTCAGCCACCGTGTTACTCGGTTGAAACGGAAATTTACCTACACGTCTTGTAATAAACATTTAATAGGCGAATATGTTCGACAGCGATCACTTTTGTACGTTGCCGAGGAACATTGTGGTACTTATTTTGCGGAGATTTGTTTAATGGTATACATCAGCCTCTCCGCCGTACCAAATTACAGCTTACAACCGGAAAACTGTGGGTGTAGCAGCTTGACTGTCTAACTATTCCATGCATGATATCACGTTATGACGCAGCAGTCTGTGAACCACACCGACAAAACTTTTCGATCTAAACTCCGTTCTATTTATCAGAGCATACAACGCTACACGGAAACTGTCGACAGAAGATAATACATCATTATCTTTTTACTAGGCGCTCGATGACACGATGTTGCCGATAAACAACGGCACAGCCGTACACTATAGTCTTCTCTAAACATCGATTTCAATGAAATCACACTTGCGCGCACATACACGGTTACAACTTATTTATACGAACGATTCCGCGAAACTCTATAAACTTCAGCTACTTCTAAATGAATTCGAGCTAAATATCTTTGCGCAACAAAGTTTTCCGAGTATTACGTTGTCGCAAAAGTTCTTTTCGTAATGCGAGCGTTTGTTTCCTATTCTCAGGACCACTCTAACCACGAGGCTAAATGGGGCGGCAATTTTTAATGGTATTATAGTTTCTGTTATTATTAGGTATTTAGTTAGTAGTTGTTTCTATTCAAAATCTTTTCACGACAAAAATAACCTGTTCTAAATGATAAGAAAATATTATATGTACGCGTATCTTTGTTCTGGAACGAATACGCAAAAGGAAAAAACAGTACGACGAAAATACGTCGGAAGAAGTTGATGCCTAAAGTTGGGGCATAAATATGTATTATGCTATTATTGATAAACTTCTAGCAAAAGTACACAAGAGAAAGTGTGCCTACGATGATATTTACTCAAATTTTGGGTTCCTGGTCAATTTAAAATATTTAAATACAAACACAATTAGAAAGAATGCTGGAAAGTTGTGTGAAGCGTGTATGCACAATATAGAAAATAATTCTATTGAAGACTGCATTCGTTTTAAACACGTATATTTATTGGAAAATAAAAAAAATATACGGTCGAATGTATGTATTTATACGTATTAGCAGACAACCCTATATATAGTAAAATTTATAAAAGTAGAAAATCGAAAATAACAACAAAATTGTAAAATTGCGATCGCCAACGAATTAGAAAAAGAAGACAGATCGAAACGAACGCGTCCGTGACAAACAATTCTGTTAACGATTGCTTATAAAAAATACGGCTATTCCTTACAAAAAATACATCTACTGTGCAACTTAGTTTAAGGACAATAATTGACTCGAAAATTCGGCCTACATTTCTTAACGTGGCCACAGCACTGCGCATTTCTTTTAAGTATTGCCACTACAAATTGCAACGGTAAGAGATCCTTTTTGCGACAGACCAAATTAAATGATTTGAGTATTTTATCCATAGAGAGTGACTTAGTTAATAATTTAAACACGCGTGATATTAATAATCAATTCGCAAACGAAAATGCTGGGAAAATCAATATATAAGTTACTGTCGTTTTTTCTTTACTATAATGTTTGTTTTTATTCATATAGATTTTTGTTTAATTCTGTATGAATTTTATGTTTTTGTTTAGTATAATGGTAATAAATTGATTTGTTCTAGTTCTGACACTTTTGTATAACTTTACCGGTCAATCCGCTCTGGCTAACCATCCCGTGTACATATTTTCTTATGAAGAGGGGCGCATTATTTTTAGTAGCCCACACGGACAGATCAGAAACGAAGTTTATTTTCGAGGTGAAATTGACGAAAAAACATTAAAAAAAAAAGCATTTGAGCATTCTCGTGTAATGAAATTCATCACAGTTCCCGAGGAATGAGGGACGAGCAAGAGATCCGGCAGTTGCTCGAGCTAAATAAAACAATGTTGAAGTTTCGAGGAACGTTTCGTGCACGCCTCCGACAAATTCTCGCTGGCCGAGACAAGAAACGAGCGAGCGAGCGAGCGAGCGAGTACGCGTCAAATCTCGCCGCGCTGTATAATTAATTTGGCGCAGCTGTTCACCGCGATGGAGAGGAATGGATGCAGGAAGTAATGCGTTAGTCGATTCGCGGCTCGACGATGAAAAGGGAATGAGAAGTAGAGGAGGAGAGGAGACGAGAGGTGGTTCAACGAAGAGAGGAATGGTCGTCGCGGTGCGGCGGTTTGCAGCGCGGAGGTGGTTCTCGCGAAGCAGCGCGCGAGCAACCGGTAAACAGTAAAAGACATTTAAACGCCATCGGCAATCGTGCATGCGTGGATGAACACACAATGTAACGCGTAACATAACGCGATAACAAGATTGCTGCTGGCAGGTGGATCTCACCGACGGCGGCTCGAGGAATCCGTGCAAATCATTCCACTTGGCAAAATTCTAGTCTTTCGAGAGGTCGACAGATTCGCGCTGCTGCCCGTTCAATCGATCTGTGCGAGCTGCATTGCATCCAGTTACGAACGCGTCGACTTCGGATTCCGTTAACCACCGTTTCTCGAACCAGTTTTGGACAAATCTCGTTCAGGATAACGGAGAACAAAATAAGCCGGTCGCTTGCCAAATCGACTAACTACATACAACAGAATATTCAGACTTCTCATATTCTTTTAACCCTCGCACGCTCCACGAAAATAGCTGCACAAAATAAACTAGGATAGCAACTCACCCATTCTTATTTTACAAATTAAACCAGCACATTATGAAATACATCTCACGACGTAGACATAAAAGGATGACTAATTTTACGGTACGTGAAAATATTGAATGGGTGAATTCTCAGCCTGAGGAACGTACGTTATATTCTGCTGAATCTACCTTATCAATGTATAACTGTAAGATGTCAGATCAATCAAATGTATATCGGATCATATGTTAATCCTAATGTATAGCTTTATAACCCCCCATCAGTGTTAAACAGGGCATGTTTCGTGTTTCAGACTGTCTTCCAGCGCTCCAGCTTAAACCGAATCTACAGGAAATAGCAATAAGTCGGGAAAACGTGCGAGGGTTAAATAAATTGCTTCGGCTCCGTGTGATTTTTATGGGCTGCGGCGGTTCGGCTGGCGACGGGGCCGAGGAATCTTCTGGCGGATTTATCAGGTCGTAACTTCTGCGGGGCTGTCTTTTTGACGTCGATCGATTTCCGCGAGAGTTCAACAGAGATACAGGACGGTTAACGTGGTCTCGGTTGTAGGGAGCGTATCCAACACGATCTACAGGTCGGTCGAAGGACGAGGCTTGCGTAGGCAGGGCTGCGAACGTAGTTAACAGACTGCCCTCCTCCTCCTCCTGCTCCTCTACCGCGTTCTCTCTGCTTGTGCACACGTGTGCACGCGTGCACACCGATTGCACCGTGCTCACGTGCATTTGCACGCCCACGGGGTCGCGGGGCGGAGGGTGCGGGGGCGAGGGGCATGCGTGCGAGCACCGCTCGCAAGTTCATAGTTTCGGTTGTAGCGTGTAATCCTCGCGGACACCGCAAACATGTAATTAACACTTGCTCTCTCTCTACGAGCCGTTCCAGTCAGTCGAGATCGTGTTGACTGTACCCAGGTCCTGACTGTATACCCTGTGTAAACGTGTGCGCTCGCGCACATACGCGCTCCACGATGTAACGAACGAGACCATTGGCACGAGGTGCCTAGGGACGTAATGCAAATGTTTTCGTGGCTGAAATTTTGTATTGATTTTTCGGCGGAACTGTGCATGCGAGCGTCGTCGAATTTATGAAAAGAATTTTTCCTGCCGGAAATAACCCTTGAGATTTGTCGTTTCGACGAATAGTCCATGCCCGATTCGAAGATGGAACTTTACAGTCGATCGCGATTTCAAGTGAACAGTTTTGCCGGTCGATTGTACATACGGTCACCACCTGTCATCAGAATTGAGCCGTTTAATCCAAAAGTGGTGTAAGTCAATATTTCTCTGTTTGGTTTAATGTCATATCTGAACAGTTTGCACGCGAATGGTGTGCCGTTATTCGAAATACTTTTTACGTTGTTAGGTTTGTTGTGTACAATGATTTATCGAACTGTGAAGGGAAGTCCTGAAGCAATTATTCAAATTAATGGGAATTTTAGGAAGTTTTTAGAAGAAGAAGTATTTTAGGTTCACTTTCCAAACTTTAGGGGCATTTTACTGGCCAATTTTGTGTGTGTGTGTATATAGATATGTTTCTCTCTCTCTCAATAAATAGCCTCTCAATAGGTTAAGTAGGTACAAGATAGTAGATAAGTTAGAATTAAGGTTTTTGTAAGAGCGGCGGAAGGAAAGGAACAGTTGTATAAGGATTTGTAACCCCAAAGGGAACAAAATAAAGTTTATATATACTGGCCATTTAAACAGTGTAAAAATGACTTTCTTATTACTATTATCCAATACTAATTTGCGGATCTTCAATAAAGGAAAAGTCAATGTCGTTCCTGTATTTTCGAAACGCTTCAGTCGATAAAATAAATTTTTACTTCGTTTTTCTTCTCGTAAATCGGCCAACGAAAACAGGAGCTTGCGCAAATACCCGGAAGCCAGTTATTATTATTAGGATTTCGTAATCACGCGAGAAAGATTGACAGTGCCAGCGAGTTTATTAAGTCCCACTTAGATATTAGCGAGACTCTTTCCAAGATATTCAAATTTTTGCGCAAACACTTTTGTAACTTGAGATATCGTTACTATCAATAACGTCTGCAGCGTGCAACTATTGTACACATCGATAAGTATAGACGCGAGCGTTTGTAGTGTCTCGAGTTGGGTCATAACTAATTAGCACCGGTGACGAAGGAAATGTGTTTTGCTTGAAAGAAACTGTGCCGCTCGTTTGAAATCGACGCACGTGTGAGTCGTGAACATTCGAAATAAAATGTTGCTAAGACGTTGAGAATAACAAGCTCAACGCGTATTAGTAACCATTTTGCAAGTAGTCATAACTGGTGGCGTAATATCTTCTGGTCGTCGATACAAGAACTTTATTATCGCTCGTAACAAAGTTATTTTGTTCTTTTAATTCTAACATACGTGTTAGAATCGACTAATTGTCAACAATACCGTTGATTATTATTTAGTTCGATATTATACGCATCTGATATTCCAATCAAATCTAACCACGTGTTATTTCCAATCCACAGAAACATACCGCAGTGGGGTTTCTTTGGGGGTCGTAATGGTATGAAGCAAGATCAATTTGGTTATGGGGCACATTTGACCCCTTTATCCGGCTATTCCCCCTTTTACCGCAGGATCTTTTGCAACGATCCACACTGGTCCACGCGCTCGATCTAGCAGTTCATTTAGTAAAAAAGTAACTTGCCCAAATCGATGTTTATTGAATGTATATTGCTTCCTAAATGTCCATGACATTCGAAAACGACGAAATTAATGAGATTTATTAAAAATTGTGATCAGAACAAGCATTTAAAAATCAACATTTTATGAATCCTATTTGCCACTGAAAAATTACGTCTTTTCTTATTGATACCCTGGAGAATCTATTTAATATTATGTGTCCATGTTTGTTGCAAATGAATAGTATTTTGTCTGTATTTAGAGTATATCTCTTGTACTACGATTTAATATTTATAATTTATTGAAATAACAATGCTCAATAAACTAAAGAGAATCTTCAAAGTTTTCAATCTTTGGTAAAGGATATCTTTCGAGACCCACATGGGCCCTGATTGCATCAAAGTGCATTATTATCAGCGTTCTTTTCTCTATGAAATCGTGCAAGAATCACATCCTGTTCGGTCCGGGTACACAAGTTATTATTGTTTAATAAAATCAGTTACTTAAAAAATGATTGATTATTGCGTTTATTTAAAACCTGAACCTGATTTCTCAGACACTTCCGATAATCGGAGAAAAAAATGTTTTAAACAAAACTTAATCAACATTCAGCAGTCTATAAATTGCAATCGAAAAAATTAAAAAAGAAATTTTTAATGCATAAATAATTAAAGTTACCTTGAATTTTTAAAAGTCAATACGTATTTTTGATTTCACAATATTGTAACTGATACCAAAACGAATCCAACGACCTAAAATTACTATACCTTTAAACTTTCAAATAGAGTGATAAAATATTAATGAACAGCTAGATCGAGCCCGTGGACCAGTGTGCGATCGTCCCATATTCCCGGCGGCGCTACGCATTGTGCAAGGAGTTCACGTGACCAGTGAATTATCTTGGCGAAGAACGAGCTGGAAAAAAAAGGCGGGGATACTGACGAAACATGGCTATTTTCGGTGGCCGTTTCTCGCGATGCGACGGATTCCTGGGCATCCAGAGCGAGAGAGCGCTATAATCCACGATTCTTCCGCGGCCGCTTAACAAACATAAATCAGATTTCTCCGAGCAGATACTCTTCCGTTCGTGGAAGCCGGCGGGAAACGAACGCGGCTTAATCGCGTCAATTATTCCGCGAAGCTCGACGCCGGCTCATAAATCTCGCCGAGCTGCTGGAACGTTCGAATCGAGCGGATCGCTCGCCTCGCGCCACGACCCGATAATTTGCGAAACTCGGTTGATTACTTCTCCGATGAAGAGAGACGGGCATGGAGGAGGCGGGGGAGCGAAGCGGGAACAAAAAGGTTGCTGATTAATCAACCGCCGCGCCGCGCGAGTTCCTTGGGCTCGAAGCGTGTATTCACGGGTACTAAGGAGCATCATCGATGAGCAAGAACGAAGAAGGCCAACAGGCACAGAGTTATCTCGGGTTAAGTTGTAAGTGCGCCGGCTACCTCCTGACCTCGATCACAATCGAGCCGTTGTAATCGAATGAACCGGCAGAGTCCCTGCCGTTGGTTCCACCGACAGTGGATCGTGATCGATCCTAGGATCCGTTCGATCGCGGACCGCAAAACATTCTCTCACGCGGATAACTCGTTTTTATCAGACACTTGTAGTCCAGGATCCATGGTCCATTTTTACAATTGATTACTATCAAGCTGAATCTTTGTGAATAGCTTCGTTTCGATGACACGCCCAAAAATTTCCTGTACGAAAATTTTCGATTGTGGTAGCTAACAGGGGTAGCAGGGATCAAATATGTCGATTTGACGATTCTCCAAAATTTATTACTAACTGGGTATTGTTTTTTGTTAAATCTCAAGATAATTATCTAAATTATTTGAAAAAATATTTGTCCTACAAAATTTATGGTTTGATCAAAGAGTTCCCTCCTTCCAACATGTATCGATAACGAGGTCATCAAAAATTATTATTAACCAGCTGATTTTTTTACTGTTTCTTAGTTAATATTTATATAATTTAATAGCCACATTGTCCTACAAATTGCGTGGTACGTTATCCCGAAACTTCTCATCGAAAAGAAGCTATTCACAAAGATTCAGCTTGACAGTAATCAATTGTAAAAATGGAACATGGATCCTGGACTATTGCGTATGGAATGTCCAATTTCGGAATGTGTTTCGTCAAGAAAACACTATTCCTAACTCTATTGACCGGTTTTCTATTCCATAGTTATTGAAATGATAAAAATGCTTTCATAGAAAATTACTGAATTGTCTCTTTATTTAAAACCATGCAAAGCTGAAGTAAATTCAATCTTCTCACTTCGATACGGTGCTTGATTTTTCTATGTGTTGAGCTCAGTGTTAACACTAATCAAATGACCGGTTCTATATTTTTCATTTTATAATTATTGAAATAATGAAACTTCTTATAAGTAGTAAAAATAATCACAATAATAATTCATCACGAGACCGTGGCTACGATTCTCGCTAGTAAAAATAAGAATGGGGAGAGTATTGTACGTATAAATAAAATATATTCCCCACTTATATTATTCACTGTTACGCTTTTTCCTGTCGCTAATTCCGTGACGCGAATATTAGGCTTACACAAAAATCCCATAAAATCTAAATAAACAGAGTCTTGTAATTTTTGTAAGGCGTAACATTTTAATCGCTTAGGTGGTCGATTAGATTCAGTGTTAACAATGTACGGTCTATTCGAAATGTCCGTAATAGGAAAACCGAAATTGAAAGGGCAGAATGACGAGAAAAGGAGAAACGTATAAATTGAATCCGGCACGGCAAGGAGAAACGACGAACGTCTAATTTACTCGGGTGGATCTCTCGTCGGTGTTCGCGAGCTCGCGGTCGGTGATCGCGGAATTTCTAATTTCGGTGGACGGCGTGCGAATGCGGAACGAGAGGAACGCCGACCATCCCAAAGGCGAAATCGGCGCAAAGAGGCGAGAGAGTGGGCGTGTGCTCGCGGCGCGTAACGCAAGCGGCACTTTGCGGCTGTTAGAGCGTTTCGGCTAATGCGCTAAAATGCACTTCGTTACGCCGTGCACCGCAATGCAAACCGGCCGGCACACGGTGCATTCACTCCGCGCCCACTGCGGTGGAAATAACGTATAGTTACCGGCACCGGGGATTTTCGCAATCCGCCGGCAAATTCGTCGTCCGACAATCCGGCACCGCGATAAGTTTACAAACAGATGTCCCTAATCGATTCCATCCGATTTCAAGAACCCGTTGCGCAATCATATTTCGTTATTATCGAACCCGACAGCGCGACGCAATATTATTTGATCACGGTTCTCAGTTTATTTTGGGGATCGTCATTGTTAGAACGCATATCAGCTTTGTATCATAGTTTACAGTTTCACTGAAAATGATTATAACTAATGATGATACTTTGAATCTCTTAATTCTTAGCACTCGAGTGGCGACTTCGAGGCAACACCAGAAATTGTTACGTTATTAAATTTATTATTTATTATAGACGGACTGAAGCCCTTTTACATAAGTGTTTACAATTTTTAAAAAAAGAGAAAGATACAAGACTACTCGTCTAATAACAAAGAAGGGACATGCACAAAAAAATAATAATAATGGTACAATCGATATGGTATTATCATATAATCGTGCGTAGTTGCATTTGAAAATTTTGTAAAGATTCAATGAAAAAATCAATACGATTATAAGTAGTGCATGATTTTGCAATAATGCAATTCATTTGATTAATTTATCCATAAGTAGTTTTTGCTTTAAGTGTTTGAAAACCCGCTCTTGTTTTCAATTAAATTGTTTTATATCAAACAAATTACTGGACTACGGATCTTTAAGCATTTATGGCTTACTCACTAAGAATTTTGCTCAATTTTTATTTGTTTTAGATCTACAAAGGCTGTTTCTATTGAAAATAGTATTTCATTTCATTCGACTTTCTTGATGTACGATTCATGTTTACTTAGAACAAAAGGATTCAAAATTATACAAAATAGCTCTCAACTGGAAATCACAAACGTTCATTAATGTAAAGCTTTACATTAAAATTGTAAAATCGAGGAACCACTTAATTTTCTGCTATAAACCAAAAAAATAGCGAATCCAACGTTAAATTTCGACGGACGCAAATAAGATTTCGACCTCGAATTCAATCCGCTAAAGTCAAATCTTCAGCGCTGGGTAGATCAAACATGAATTTGTTAATTGCATTTTAAACAGCTCTCGGACCGTGGAGAATCTAATTTGTCGAAACCAGAATTTCACCGTTAAATTACATCCATTTACACATAAATGTTAATCGCTGCTCGGCTCATTTTCATTTAAATTGAAGAAATAAATACGATAATTTTATTCTGAAATAAGCACACACAGCCAGCACACGCGAAAATCGACAAACATGTTTGTCATTATAATATTCTGCTCTCGGAACTTCATAATTCGCAACAATTTAGCGAGAAACATCAAATCGCGATGAAACCGACGTTCGACTTTGGTTCCGCTTCGGCTTTTATCAGAGTGAAAATATTTTTTGTTCGTCTACCATTCTCGCGGTCCGGCATAAATCCGATTTACGTGGTTTCAGCCACGATAAAAGCCACCCAAGCATACTGCACAGAATTTAAGGACACTTTCGCATAAATATCCGCAAACATTCGAACAGTATGCACATCCTACTTCGTGGTGAAAAATAGAAACTTCCTTTGTAAACCGTGGCGCGAGCTTATCGCGCCAGGTGATTCCCTAAGCTTGCAAATTCCTTCGTTCTCGGCTGGCGAACATGAATTCCGTGGTGGAGTCGTTTTTCCCAGTCGCGTTACTCATCGAGTCGCAATCACGCAGCTCTAACAATCCCAGCGAGCCCATCAGAAAAGTGGGTCTCGCTGATTATAGATCTTAGACGTTCCCGTGGCGCGCCATCAGAAACCAATTTCCACGGGGATCACCGAAATCATCATCCAGAGCCAAGTCGAGTCTAGTCGAGTCGCGGCGATCGCAGAAGAAACCGATCCCTCTCCTTTGTCTAGCAATTCCAGACGCAATCACACGTTTCCCTAGTCGAAGAAGCGTGTGTGGTCGAGATCCTCCACGGAATGTCTAACGCGCTAGAGAGCCGGTGTCTCACCTATGGTATCATTAAAATCGTTTGACCCTCGGGGATAAAGTACACAGACGGTGTCGTTCTCTCGGCGCGAGGGTCTGCGGCCAAAGGTTGCGCCGTCGAGTGGACTGGTAGTTGCTAAATTCTCGAGATGGTGCACCTGAGAGAAGCCACCGAAGGGGGAATGTTCAGCGAGACGAGGAGAAGAGCGGAGAGGCGACGGTGCAGAGGCAAATGGTCGACGAGGAAAGCGAGCACGCCGCGCGCGAGCGAGACCCGTTGAAATTGCGGAGGAAAGAGGGGCAAAGGTGGCCACGGACGAGGGAAGCTGCGGTTCCCGCGGTCGCCGCGGTTGCGGCTTAGGCAAATTGAGATAGTTCGCAAACCGCCGACCAGCTGACCTAACCGTCACGCCAGGTTGCAGCGAGCCGGGACGACGCCGTTGCTCCTGGGAGTGAATTTCGCAGTTCGAAACGAAACGGTGAATGCGAGCATGGTGTCGCTTCTCTC
The DNA here is from genome assembly GCA_916610235.2 of Lasioglossum morio. Taxonomy (NCBI): domain Eukaryota; kingdom Metazoa; phylum Arthropoda; class Insecta; order Hymenoptera; family Halictidae; genus Lasioglossum; species Lasioglossum morio. The sequence goes on along the minus strand of OU744325.1, from coordinate 11,794,875 downwards.
TCTCTCTCTATCTACCTTTTTATTCCTCCATGCGCGAGCCATGCGGTTTTGCGGCAAAAAATACTGGCGAGCGTGTTCGCGCGAAATCAACTGATTCGCAGCGATGTTTCCCCTCGCTCGAATCGATGGGAACGGCTTGCCAAACGTTTCGGGGAACGCATCCTTTACTTGCATATAGGGCCGTCGAAATAAATCTCGAAGTTTGCCCAGCAATCCCATAAATTAGATGAACGTCAGGCAAATATAAATAACGCAACTCGTAGAGAATAACAGAATGGATAAGACTAGACACGAAAGCCAAAGGGAAATTAAAAAAAGAAATTAAATCTTGAAGTTTGTCCGACAATTTCACAAATTAGATGAACGTCAGGCAGATATAAATAACGCAACTCATAGAGAATAACAGAATGGATAAAACTAGACAAGAAAGTCAAAGGGAAATTAAAAAAAGAAATTAAATCTTGAAGTTTGTCCGACAGTTCCACAAATTAGATAGATGTGAGGCAAATATAAATAACGCAACTCATAGAGAATAACAGAATGGATAAGACTAGACAAGAAAGTCAAAGGGAAATTAAAAAAAGAAATTAAATCTTGAAGTTTGTCAGAATGGATAAGAAGACAAGAAAGTCAAAGAGAAATTTACGACAATAACCGAGGACAACGGAATCGTGAGGTTAAAATTTTTGTATTAGATCCGTTGAAATTTTAACTACGTTCTCGAAGATGTTTCGATAGACGTAAAGATTCTGCGGTCAACGCAATGTTTTAGATGTTAACTGCCTTAGTTGTTGACTGCACTTTGTTATTGTGGTTATAAAAATAACATGAGCCACATGTTTTCACTTTCAAGATATTAGGGATTAAAGTGTGAAGTACTCATTGATAACTGGTCACTTCGGATGTTGATATTATCTTGATACTGCACAAAGTCTGATAGGTAGACTACGTATAGTACAAGTTCGATTTTTGAAACTTGATTACATCAAACCGTGTAAGTATATTCAGTTATGATTGGACTGGTTTTATACTTTATACAAACTTGTTAAGTGCAAGGTAACTTTTACTTGGTATTCTTTGTCATACTTGAAAGTAACTAACGAAAGTTAGTGAGCTCGTGCTTCAGTGTACGTAATGCCGAGGGGTTAATTTTGTTCTTCAAAAGACAAAAGAGATTTCTTTTTGCATTTCTATTGTATCCAAATAGGTAACTTTGATCAACGTCATTGGTTGGCATTAAATTTACCGAGTCATCGAATATATATATCGCCACGATAGCATCCGCTACAAAAAAATCATGACCGGGAAACACTTTATCGGAGCATCGATATCGCGATAATGCTTGTTCTACAAATACCAAAAATCGATCTTGATCGCCCATCGCTTATCTCGAGTGCGTCCTTTCCTCGGCCATATCGATAAGGAGAACTCGGTTTTGGACTGGACGTTAGAAGCTTCGTGGCCACTCCGAATTCCTATCTATACGATTTTCCGTTGTATCTTCATCGATAACACAGCGAACTGAAGGACAATTAATAATTGTATCGGACTTGGCGCAAATAAAATCTTCAATATCGGAAATCTTGTACGTGGATTTCAATCGTCTACAGCTGAAGTGTAACATTCGAGTGACAAGGTTCGATCGTATTGTTTCGAGACTCCTACCACAAGTTTTGTGTTGGACAAATGAACCGTCGAAATTAACGATGATTGTGCACCGATTTTATAAATAAGATCTCGTACTTGTGCACGGTTTGGATAATCGAGATTCGACTTATATCGTGAATTAAACAAGTAAATACGTGTCGAATTACATCGTGTTTGGTCTCGTTTGAATCAAAAAGATGTAACGCACATATCGATACACGTTTCCTGAAGAAATCATTAAAAACAAAGAAGTTTTGTCACTCTAGGAAAAGCGTGTCGAATTAAATTATGTTTGGTCTTGTTTGAATCAGAAAAATGGAACGCACATATCGATACACGTTTCCTGAAAAGAATCATCAAAAGCAAAGAAGTTTTGTCACACAAGTAAAAGCGTGTCGAATTAAATCATGTTTGGTCTCGTTTGAATCATAAAAATGTAATAAACATATCGATACACTTTTCCTGAAGAAATCATTAAAAACAAAGAAGTTTTGTCACTCAAGTACAAGCGTGTCGAATTAAATAATGTTTGGCCTTGTTTGCATCAGAAAAATGTAACGAACATGGCTGTACACGTTTCCTGAAGAAATCATCAAAAGCAAAGAAGTTTTGTCACACAAGTAAATACATGTCGAATTACATCATGTTTGGTCTCGTTTGAATCATAAAAATGTAATAAACATATCGATACACTTTTCCTGAAGAAATCATTAAAAACAAAGAAGTTTTTTCACTCAAGTACAAGCGTGTCGAATTAAATAATGTTTGGCCTTGTTTGCATCGGAAAAATGTAACGAACATGGCTGTGCACGTTTCCTGAAGAAATCATCAAAAGCAAAGAAGTTTTGTCACACAAGTAAATACATGTCGAATTACATCATGTTTGGTGTCGTTTGAATCACAAAAATGTAATAAACATATCGATACATTTTTCCTGAAGAAATCATTAAAAACAAAGAAGTTTTGTCACTCAAGTACAAGCGTGTCGAATTACATCATGTTTGGTCTCGTTTGAATGAGAAAAATGTAACAAACATGTCGATACACGTTCCCTGAAGAAATGATTAAAAACAAACAAGTTTTGTCACTGAATTATTATTGCCTGACTTATCCAATCCCGTATCGCATTAAACTTCTGAGCGATCGAACTACTGAGGTAGAACCGATGTTAGTGGGGATAAGCTTGTCCCAAATATCGAGCACATCTCCGTCACATACATCAAGACGTTACTATATTTCTGTCTAGCATCTTCCACAAATCCCTTTCGGCACCACGACGGCAAACGGAGTAAAGCGGAAGGTAGTTCGAGCGAAAGACTGGATCGATCGTGGGCGACATGCACGGTTTCCGTTTCGAATCGGCTGCGCGATCGAACGTTGCTCTCTCTCTCTGTCATAGTGCAAGACGATGAGGGAGGAGAACAAGGAGAACATGAGAACAAGGAGAACATGAGAGCGAGAGAGAGGGAGGGAGGGGAAGTAATTGCAAACGGGTCGGTGGTATCTCGGCGTCGATCAAAACCGAGTGAGCGCCACTGGCGATGGGTAAACAGAACTGTATTGTATTTGTGTGCTTAGCCCGGCAAATATTAGCCACCATATCGCTTATGGTGCTTGTTGAGCGAGGGTGATGGTCGATAGTTTCCGTGGTGGGAGCGGTGAAGAGGCTTGGTTCCGTGGAGCGAGTGCGCGCGTGTACTCGTCGCGAACGGCTCCGCAGGCTTAGTCGGTCTGTATGGCGTATGGTGTGTATAGTGTACACGCATGTCGGCGAGGGTGGTGGTGCGCGGTGTGTGATTCGTGGCTGAGTGTGTTTGTCCATCCGTCCATATAGGACTGTTTGTCCTTGCTCTCCTTGTTTGAAGAACGTCGGGATCCCAGTCTGTGCAAACTCCTCATTATTGCGAACAATGTACACACACCGGCCGGAACGCGTGCGTGCATGTGTGCGTGCGTGCGTGCCTGCGTTTCCGCGCGCTGCTGCCACGGCATCGCATGCGCTGCGTTCCGCGCGTGTGAACGCTACACGTGTTGCGAACCGCGTGAACATCGCGTGCGTGTCATCGAGACCACGACGAATTCGTTTCCTCCTTTGCAACGCCTGACACGTTCTCGCCAACGGTAAAGGTCTTCGAGGGGAAAGCGTGAAAATGAGTTTCGTCCACCGTGAAACTCAAGGTTCTCTATGGAGACGGAGACATTTATCCCTTTTCTTAAAGGACAGACTCGTTCGGGTCGGCATGGCATCCTAAAAGTTTATAATGCTCGGGAACCATACTCCCTCTCACTACACCCAAACTACAAGTGACTATAAAAGGGAAAATGTACCACAAAAGAACACCATAAACGGAATACAAAAGTTTCCAAATACAATCTTGCAGTCAGTCTTATTCTAGTGTGATTATCACAAGATCTGACTATACGTTGGCGAACGAACACCTAGAGAAATCAATAGCGGCAGCTGCGAGTCAGCCCCGATTTTAGAGTTCCGTTAAAACCTTAGGCACGTTTACGGTCGAGAGAAGGAGGGCTCTCTCCGATGCTGGCAAACTCCTCCATTTTCTGCTCTGTTTATGCTAGGCACGATTTTAATTTATAATCAGAACTTGCCTTGCGAAAGAAACAATCGATACCTGTTAGGGAACCCAACACACACACACACAGAGAGAGAGAGAGAGAGAGAGAGGGGCTCCTTACAAAATGGAGTCGGTTACTTTCCGGTGTTTCACGAGCACGAGACTCATACGAAGACGGTTTAATGGTGACGAGGGTCCAAGTACCATTTCCTAAATTCGGCCATTAACACGGAAATTGACGGCAGTTTTAGGGCGGTCCGTCCCAAATTGCCTGGAGCCCTTCAATTTCGTAGTCGATTCCGTCCCCTCGCAATAATCCACACCGGCCGCCATAGGAAATTCGCCGGGGCTATACACGACGGACGGATCCCTGTTGTTCTCACCTTCCCACCGATCCCTGCTTAAAACTTCTTCCATACCTTCTTCCCTAATTGTACTACCGGACCCGAAGAGCCCCCCAAATGGTGAATGGTGAATCACGTCCTCTGCTAACGAAGGTCTTCCCCACTCGAGATGAACGTTCAGATATAACATACACTGCACAGCGAGCCAGGAGCCCGATTTTCGTGGTGAAAAATGAATTTTTCAAGTTTAATGTATGGAAACAATATTATCCTATAAACTAACCACCCTTCAAAACTCCCAAATCCAAAATATCATTCCTTTCAGATGATTCTGCGACGAGATACAGCGTTCTAAAGATGAAATCATCAAACTCAAAGTAAAACTGAACGTGTTCCACACCGATTTTGCATCATTGCACTCCGAATGATTTTTAAATTTTGTTGCCAACAACTCCCTGCTATTAGATGTGTTTCATTTGAAATTTCCTTGAAAGGACAGTTCCATGGAAACGAGTCCACCTCTTTAATTCCTTTGTCAGTCCGTTCGGTTCGCTTATTCAAAATAATACGATTCCCCGTAACGAGTTTCCTATAGTTATGCAAAAATGTTGGGTCCTCCGCAGCCGAAAAATGTCCTTCGCACGCTCCAAGGTATCCAAGTCCTTTTTCTCCTCTGGCATCCATTAGCCAGTACGAATCCTCTTCGGCGAGAACCAGAAAACCGAGAAGCGAGAGTATTGTGACCGTGATAATACCGACTAATTTGTAAAGGGCGGCTGGTGATGGAAATCAAGAACACCATTGTCGCCACGAAGTCCTTCGCGGAACATGTCGTACAAAGCTTCTCTCGCAAGCCTCGGAGTCCTTAAGATCGTTTCATTGTTCATAGAACCGTGGGCTGCTCTTCCACGGCTCATAGAGCTCACGGAGCACCGCTGGTCTACAAACGAAACTGACGATATTATGCTCTCGACGCCTCCTGGCCTCCTCTACTCGAGACAGGCAAAAAAGTGTCGTATTGTTTGCGACCCACTTTGTCAATATTTGCGGAAGTCGTTTCTGGGCGAGGTAGGTTGGTCGACGAACCTGATGAAATTGGTTGGCCACGATGATCCGTTGAACGGTGCCGATAACAGGAGTTCTATCTTATCACGATCCTCGCGTCGTGTACTCAATGAAATTGTTACAAATATTTCACGATGAAAGCAAACGGAGTCACGGTGATCGAAAGGCTCAAAGAACGAAGCTACGCGATAAACCAATGTAAATTGCGATTACGCAACCATTCCGAGTACGTATGTACATCGTGTCGCTAACTGAAGTGTAGATGCACCGTGCTCATTCGCCGCGTGTTTTTGCAATGTCTAATCTAAATCTGAGCACAATTGAATGTCGCGTATTAATCATAACGGGTCTTTACGCAAAATAAAAATTGTCTGCATCGATCGCGAGAAGTAGAAACCAAACATTGAATGTTATTTCAGCCGTTAATGATTTCAATAGAGAAATCATATATTGGTGAGAAAATGAGAGAAGTTGCCCAGGCCTGAGTCGTAGAACATTCATCATTGAAACTAAAAGAGGAACACGAGTGCGTTCTTCTAACAGAACAGTTACTTAATTACAATTCTAGATTAAACGTTTATTGGTTTGTACGGTAAAACCGGTGTAAGTCAATATTTGTCTGCTTGATTTAATACCGCATCTCAAGTGAGTCATCAACGTTAACGTGACTTGCACGAGATAAACGTAACGCCTTCGGTATTATTGTCTTTTGTAGAACTTTTACTTAATTTCCCGCTATTTGATGATTATCTGTTTTCACATGCAACAGTTTTGCATAAAACGGCTGAAATATGAACGGCTCGTCGACTTAGATTGAGCTATTTAACTTTGAAGTACGTTGAGGGTACCACAGACTTCAGACATCAGACAATTGCATAAGTTTATGCCTAATTGTAGAAAAGAATAGTGACTATATGTATAATTGATTAATAAGTCTGTATTATTTAAAATTGAACCTCTTAATTATATTTTCAAATTGCACGAACTTATGCAATCATTTAATGTAGTAACCTTTGAAACTTTGTAAAAATTTGTTAATCCCTTGGAATATAGGCACACCCGATCAGAAACAGAATCTGCTTTATACATACGTCCTTTCGTTATCGATATTGAAACGTTCAAGTATAAATATAGTCACAAGACAAACATAAATTCCATTTTACCACGTGTTTTATTCTAGGAAATGATCAAAGGCAAAGAGACTCGAATCATCGTAGCTGTGAAGGACATCGCTTCGAAGCGATTCCATCTTGTTAGAGAGTTACAAATAATTCGTAATGAAATGCTCTCACAGATACGTAGAAATATCGCTGACTTCACGGCCCATTTACCCGGCAATATAGTCAACGTAGCGTTTTTGATCGAGTATCGCGCCGTTCAACGAATTTTTCCATAAAGATAGATCGTTATTGCATCATGCTCGACGTCCGGGCGATAACTTCGCTGGAACGATTCCTTAGGTGAATCACAGGTCAAAGGGGAATCGGTTTAATCACGCCGAAACAAAGTCTAGCGGCTAACCATAGCGAAGATATATGGCAATAAACTAATGACTGACCCGAGATTGCGCGCCACGACGTAATTTGCTCGGACTCGAGCACGTTATTCCCCGACCTAGCCTCGTTAGAAAGCTCGTTCCGGCGATCGTATGGGATGCGCGCATACTTTTCTGCGGTATCCTATGATCGTAGACCAGATTACGCTCCATTCTGGCGAATAATCGCACGGATCATCGCAGACAAATTGTTGTAAAATCTTGAAAACGAAATTAAAGGGGCAGAGTCTCGTAGTGCACGTGAAATGGCGGGATGCTCACGTTAAAATGTGTTTACGATGGAAATAAGAACTGAAATCGGATGGATCACCGCAGACAAATTGTTGTAAAATGTTAAAAACAGAATTAAAGGGGCAGAGTCTCGTGGCGCACGTGAAATAGTGGGTTGCTCAAGTTGAAATGTGTTCACGATGAAAAGTGGAACTGAAATCGCACGGATCACCGCAGACAAATTGTTGTAAAATGTTAAAAACGGAATTAACCCTAATCCGTCCATCGTATCAATTTAACACAGTTGTCCCCCTAAATAAGTTATACTGTTTTATTATTTCTCGGTAAATTTTCCCGAAACTTTGTGTCACTTTTATTTTTTTAACACGGAACACTACCAAAAATCCTAAGATGTAAATATTAACTCATCAATTTGACTAAAGAAACATTGAAATTTTCTTTATTTTGTGTCACTGTGTCAATTTGATACCGAGGGACAGATTCAGTTCATGAAATGTGGGACGGATGAGGGTTGAGGGAGCAGAGAGTCTCGTGGTGCACATGAAATGGCGGGTTGCTGAAGTTAAAATGTGTTCACGATGAAAAGAATAACTGAAATCGCACGGATCACCGCAGACAAATTGTTGTAAACTGTTAAAAACGGAATTAAGGGGACAGAGTCTCGTGGCGCATGTGAAATGGCGGGTCGGTTACGTCAAAATGTGTTCACGATGAAAGGAAGAACTGAAATCGCAGAGGCTACGTGCTCGAATATCGAGTGAGTCATCATCTTCTTGAATGCCTTTATTGACGCAGGCCGCATCATCGACGAGAGCGATTATATCCGAGATACAGATGCTCTGTTGCGATTCCGCTGACAAAACCGTGAGAGGATGGATCGAACGAGCTACGGATGCGTCCGAGTTGCATTTCGCGGCAGAATGTCCGACTGCAGCGACGAGTGTGCTCGTCGATAAGTCGACCGAGCCAATTGCACGCTTATCGCGCGATATCACGACACGGACTCGTTGCTCTTATAAATAACGCGACGAGCGCGTGTGTGCTCGTCGTTGACGCGTTCCTGGCAATATCTCGAGTGGCTCTTTTCACGACTCGCCTCGAAATTGATTCGAGATCGGCCGCTGGAATCGAACGCTATAGTACACATGCGCCGGAGTTATCGCAGTTTGCTTTACGATCTCGGTCGACTCTTTTTTCTTTCTTCTTTAATTCCAAATCTGTACTCCGCGACCTGTAAATATTGGCGCATAAGCGCGTAACCGCCAGCAAGGATATTCGAATGCAAATAACTTCGATTTATTTGCACGCCGTTCGTGTTCTCCGCGCTGTCCGACTTCTGTGATTCTATCGTAGTTATTCAATCTTTTCTGGGTTACTAGTTTTGTATTACAGTCAATTACCTAAACCATTTGTTTGTTTATTCCTTGTATGTTCGTCAAGCTGGATTTTATCTAGCTCAATTTTAAATTCTAAGAATTAATCGGATAAGAGAATTCCACGATATGTTGGTTAATTATGCCAGGAAATGAAAATATTTAATTTCGTCTATACGAGTGGTCGGCATAAATCAATTTGAAACATGTAATTCGTGGAAGAGCAGATTTATGGCACGATAGTAAGAAGTTTATTAAGAATGGTACTCGATTGGAATCTGTTTAAATATTTAAACGTCGATTCGATCTCGAGCGAAGCTTTTGCGATCGTGGAGCGTTAATTCGTCGCGGCACGGAATCCATCCGGAGTAGTCGCAGGAACACTGTCGATCCTGTATAACAATCGGTTCGTCGGGAAGTTTAAAGTATCGTCTGGAGGGCCGAGCGGAAGTGGGTGGCGAGGAGTGAGAGGTCGATGGGGTGGGGTCCCTGTTAAAACTTTCCGCCTGGAGTTTCGTAATGATCGGCGAGCCAGTTTGCCCGGAAATAATATTTGTACAGCTTGTACGTAAACAACCCTGGCGGCCCTCCAGAGTGCCAATAACACCGCCTGTGTCAACTCGGTCAAGCAGCGAACCGCTTAACTGAGTCACGATGCGAGCGAGAAGAAAGGTGTAACTCTTCTTTGAATCCGGCCACGAGAAGAAGCCTAACCACGCTTCGAGGATCGAGTCGCGACCAAACTGTTCGTGATCCGCGGAATTTTGGCCATTCGAGTACCGAAACAGTCGTTCAGGGAGTACAGGCAGAAAATATTCGATCAAAATTGTAATTACGAGTGTGGAACGAATTATTCGAGGGTACGTTAACTTTCTACGACTGTTAAAGGAAGAAGAACATTTCTAATTGCAATTGGTGGATGCTATTTGTATTTTGCATTAAAATCCACGTTTTCTTGGATTCTTGTTTCGAATTGTTATCTACATTGAAAATATGGGTGATTACAATGGTACAAGCTTAACAGGTTTGGTCGAATGTAATTTTTCCAGAAACAGAGCAAGCTCCTTTCGATCGCACCGCGTCGAGAATTGAAATACTCCGTTATTCGCGGCGCGGTATACCATCGGATCAAAACCAGCGTGAAAGGGTAATTTTGATGGAGCGAAAATAAAGGGAGGCTTTTCCGAAAAAGGATACTCGGACATCGATTCGGCAGAACGCTTCGCGGGAGAGTGGAGCGGTCGCGTAGCAGCTATTTGCACGTCGCGAGATTTATAATGCGCGTCAATTACACGTAACACGCTTCGCTCATTCCGCGGTGTAATTCATCCCGTGTAATTACCAATGCATATTGCGGTCTCTGCGGAAGCTCGCAAGCGTGCGGACCACGAATTTCGTGCAATCGTACTTCGAACCCCTTCATTCGACGCCAACCCCAGCCCGACGCGTCCCCCACCCGCACCCCAATCGTCGTCCTCCTCTCGTCTCGATTTCAATTTCGCCCTGATCCTGCTGAATATATCCCAGCAACCCCCACGAACACCCCTCCGGCACCATCAGTCCCCAAGCTGTAACACCACTCCATCCTCTCCTCCTCCTCCTCTTTCTCTCTTACCTTCATCTCCGCGCCAGACGACAATTATATGACGAACAATCGTTGTCGCCACACTCTTTGCACGTATCGCGATTTTGTAATTAAGGATAAGGCTTTGTTTGATCGCCGTCGCGATTTCAATTCGCTCGGCCCCCTCTCACCCTTCACCGCTCCCAATCCGGCCGAGCCGATATTTTAATTTTCCACCGGAATTTTTGCTCGCCGCAACGGATCCCGATTCGAACTATCCGATAGATCACGGGTTACACGGTTCACCGAAAAAGTCTACGCAAACTCTTCAAAATATAGCAACATTTTTAACCCTGAATTATTTCCAAAATAATTATTTCCAAAAGGTACGAATTTGACGAGAAATTTCCGAGAGTTTCTGAAAATCTTACGGTGCACGAATAACCGGAAATTATCGGAGTACCCCGTAATCAAGGTGCCGAAAAAGCTTTTGTCAGGGCGTACCTTATCGACGGTTCTGGATCGAACGAAAATCCTGAAAAGTAGCACGGCAGCAATACTGGAATAAACATTTCAAGGAGGATTAACGAGGCTATAAGAACGCCGATATCTGCGCGTAAACATATCGCACGCTCGAGTAACGGGAGAAAAGATAAACCCGTGCAACAAGGTTGAACGGTGCGCGATTTCACCAGAAATCCTCCTCCGCCTTGGTCGCCCGATAAAACCAAGCATTCTTAACTACTCGAATCAAAGTCCTCCTATCGTATCGGCTTTTATTCGATCGCGAGGCGATAAACGTTGCTAACTAAAACATGTATTCGAAACTGCGAACGATTGATAAAAGCGGGAGGAAATTCTGCTAACGAGTCGGACAAACAATCGAGAACGACAATTGAAGGTAAACATGATCGATGTCGGTGACGATCACGACTCAGGTAACAGCTTTTTTCCATCCCCTGTCTTCCTCTTGCCTATTCCCTGATCCGCGCACCTGTGTTTGCCCTGCAGGCACTTGTCAACAATCAATTGTCCCCTCTATAAATTGCAGCCTCGCCTGCCGAGAGAGAGAGAGAGAGAAAGGGAGAGTCGAGCCTGCCTCGAATTTTACGATCCGATCGCGTTAAGGGGGTAGACTCTCGTTTCCAGGATTACAAGGGTGCAGGGATACGCCTTCTCATTTCTCGATAATACGAGGATACTTCTCGGTAGTAAAAAGCCCCCAAATTTCTTGTGCTAACGAATAATGAAAATTAAGCTGTGCAAGAGGCAGAGAACAGCAATCCGTAACCTCGTAAAAATAGGACTTTCGAAGGCGATTGGGGTCTAACTTGATCTTCTATCTAGCGCTTTTGACTATTGGAAAACCCTATCTTTGCATTATCGAGAAATGAGAAGGGGCGTCCCGCACCCTTTTAATCCTAGAAAAACAAGTCTACCCCCTTAATAAGGATTAACGGATTAGACCGTGGAAAACGAGGATGCGTAGAAGCAACGACCGATGGGGATGGTGTCACGTGGCGTCCATGCGAATTTTTATATTAGCCCTATCGATTACGGAAACCCCACGACGGCGCGCATTACCGCGATAAAACCGAAAGCGTTAACTTCCGTCGACTCGACGATCTCGCACACGCTTAAACGGTTTCCCGTGATACGATAACGGCGACCCACGTGCGCGATCGTTCCGTTTCGTTGCAAAAACATCGCCAGGTGTGCTCTGGAAATAAGAAACCGACTTCAGAGGGAACATTTTCTCAATTTTTTGCAAAAACTCCCACGTTGAGAGCCACCCGTCTCTCTCTCTCTCTCTTTCCACCCTTACCGGTAACCTCGTTTCTCAACATTTTCTCTTATCGTTTCGTAGCAGAAAAATTGATAAACACTGTCAGAAGTACAATTAAGTCGTTAAAAGAGACTTCGTGTAGTCTCCGTGCCTTGCAAGAAGTCTCCTGGCAGGAATTCGAAAGGAATGCGGCGGCATCCGATTGGCTCATTCCACTGGCACTTTCGGTTCCAGCTAAATTATTCGCTAAAGCCTGTGGCGTCACGACCTGACTTCTTGCGAGCCACGGAGAGTATTTACTTCGATTGCCCACAAACAATTCTCAAAAATGTTAGTCGCATGCTAAACTAAATCCGCTTATAACCTTTCAAACCTGAGGATGCCGAGTTATCCCATCGGCTCTATCACTTGTCGGAGATACAGTTTACTTTATCATAATTCAAGAAATAACTCTTTCATTTTATCATGCCATAAATATGGGGAGTTTGAACCCTAACCGGGAACGGTACTCGGAACCGTAGAATGTAATCTGTGTAACCGGAGTTCAACGAAGAATCTGTAACCCAAGTAACCCGGTTAATGCGGGTTTCAGTAATAAAACCCCGTGCTCAAAGTTTCCAAATAATCCACGAATTGAAGTGAATAAACAAATCCTTACATAAGAAACGACGAGTATTATACAGAATGTATTATACTGGACGAGTATTATACAGAATGGAAATATTCTAGGTTAGAAAGAATGTTTATTTTTCATGTTAAAACAGTTCCTATATGATAACGATGGATCAATTCAAAATTTATCGGTATATTCGATTTTTATCAATGATCAGCAAACTGTTGGAACTGTCTTTAATATAGGTACGTTATTTTAAGGAACTACACTGTGAATAACGACACAGTGCGTTTCCGCGTATCCTGAATTTTAATTATATGTAAATAGTGAAAGCTGTACAAGATTGCGGCCTGCTCGAGCTAGCAGCTTCTACGAGACTAACGACGGTCTTGACTTTATGCCTGGGTCCTTCCGTCCACGAGGAAAATCGCCCCTTGCGCCTAAAGTTTAGTATGTAGTAAGGGTTTAGGCCCTAAACCCTTGTACCTAAGAAGCTACGGTAACGTTAAATTCTAAGCAAACTTATGGCCGGTAGTGTTCGTCAAGTGGTTGATGATTTTCGAGATCATTAAGGATGGCTTAGCGTCGAACGGAAATCGGGTAGGGGTATGAAATAAAGGAACGATCGTGTGACAGGATCGAATAAAAACGGATCAGACAAGCCGGGCTTTCAAAGTGAGGAAATCTGTTCCACTTTCAATACAGTATTGGAAGCGTTCCAGCAGTTCCAGGTAATTCCGAACGGCAGAGGGACGTCCCTCCTTATCCGGGATTTACTCCTCCTATCCGGACCGGTTGGGTCGTTCCTTTTCCTTGCGTCCGTTGGGTCGGTAATCGTCGATACCACGTGTCATCTATACACAACGGCCACGTACAGACGTAATGTAATCGTGGATATTGGCCCGGCGGCAGTGGCGCGGCGGTCACGGGTACACGGATTTATTTTCGTCGTTCCGACGAGCTTTTCCGCGTCAGCTAGCGGCCTGTTTACGGCCGAATGAAAATTTGCTCGCCGGCCAAATATTATTTCGTCGACGACTCCCCCCCGTTTACGAACCGCTTTTGCCCTCTCCGTCCGTTCCTCCGCTTTCCTTTTCTTCGCCGCTGTCTACCACAAACGTTCCTGCGCACCCGCCAAACGCCAGGTATAAAACAGATCCGACGATGTAAATTTTTATCTCGTGTTTGCGGCCTCTCGTTAACTCTTGTTTGCCATCCGACGGTCGAACGAATATAGACAAACCCCTCTCTCTTGCCAACGAGAGATATTTATTGTTACAAACCGTTCCTATCGAATTGTTACGCGGGTATGCATTCCGGTCTTGAACTTCAAAAAAATCAAGTTTTTTTCAAGTGAAAACTTCTTGAAAACTACAATTAATGTTATTGGCGCACTGGTTCGATCAATTGTAGACAATAAGCAAATTTAAAAAATATCACATGAAATTTAATTCAACGTTTCGTTCTGGATTCAGACCATTTTCAAGAATGTAAATTTTCTGTATTGCGTCTGTAAGAATTTATCCATTAATTAATATATGGTTAGGCAAACGCCTTCCCGAACAAGAAGAAAACACTAAGGTATTAAAAACGAAAACAAATGTATAAACTCACTTGCTTAGAAAAATGTACTAATTTAAATTCTTAAGGGTCGAGGAACAGCATGTTGGTTCCATGCCGATGACATGTGGACTGAGTAAACCGTAAAGATTTGAAACGACAACGAAAACTTCTTGTGAACGAGTCCGATACCTCGCGCTATTGAAAGTGAAACGCTATTCGGGTAAACTCGAAGGATCATAGATTTCTTGTAAAAGGAATTTGCCTCTTTGGAATAATGAATTTGTCGTCCGCTATATAGATCAATATTAATCCTTGGCACTCGAGTGGTGAGTTTAGATTATTAAATATGTTGGTATCTAATCAATTACTGAACATTTAGTTATTGTATGAGATGTTATACCAATTTCATATGCATAAAATTTCAAAAATCATGGAGAATGGAAATAGTTTAGGTCGGAAGATATGAATAATTTTCGCGTTAAAATAGCTCCGAGTGCAAAGGGTTAAAAATGTTATCATTCTTTTTCGACCGTTCGAATACTAATGGGAGTCACTGTATACAGGGGATCGTCGCTGTATCATTTCTTCAAGTATATTCGGCCCACTCCACGGTCATCCATTGAACACCCTGTACAAATGACCGGCCGGATGAGGGTTAAACGACGCAACGAAGCACGTTATTATTAACCATTATCGTAATAAATCAACTGTGAATCGTAGAGCGCGTTGGTACACGAAATATGGGTCTAAATAAGACCCACGAGCCGGCGTCCAATTAAATTGAATATTCCAGCCGACGATCGAATCGCTATAGTCTAGCTGGCGCGTGATGAAGTTTCGGGGCTGCGTGTGTTCCGGCAAAGAAGGGAGAGAGTTTGGGATCCGGAGGGTCGAAAAACGTGGAGGACGAGGGGAACGCAGAGGGAGTGCGGAACGTGGGTAAACTATCGAGAGAAAATAAATACGGGACCCGGGATTCGTTCGACTAACGATCTGAAAGAGAGTCCGTCTGGCAGCGGGTACGCGCGACTCGCCGTCGCGTCGTTGCCGTTCGAACAGTGGAGCTCGTCGAAAAAAAAACTCCGACAGTACTTTCCAGGTCTGCCTTTCTATTCCGTTCGAGTGACGCCAATGATAAAAAAACACACAGAGAGACACACGGAGAGAGAGAGAGGCGCACACAAAAAGAGAGAAAGAGGAAGAGAGAGAAGAGGCAGACCATGGACTACGTATCTATCCGACGGGAGGCTCTACAGCCGGCTGGCCGGTCGGTCGATATCGGTAACTCGAATTAGCATGGATAGAGGAGCCCAGGATCGGTATACTGCAACGAACGCGATACTTATCGAAAGTACGCTCACAATTGAAAGGATTTTCGAGCACGAGGGCACCGCGCGGATGCGTATTCGATACCCGAGGCGGTGAACTGCGAGAGGAAAATCGAGAGAATCGGTGGAAAAAAGAATATCGCGACAGAGAGTCCGGGAAACGCAAAAAAAAAAAAATAAAAGAGAGAAATAAAAAGGAATCGGTCGACGACGGGTTGCCAGGTGCAATTTTTGCAACCTTGTTTCTTACGGGACCGTACCCGATTTAAATTGGTAGCGCGAAGGTTGAATTTCATTTCGTCGAGTTTGTATTGTGCACCAACGACACACACGTTCGCACGATTGCTCTCCGTCTCTCTTTTTCGCGCGCGCGCGCGCGTACGTTCGACAATGTCGGAGAAACGCCGCGGACGATGAACGTTAATCATATCTTGCGAACCGATCTGAATATTTTCACGGTTACTTTAGACTGGTAATGGCCGGCTATTGACAACGAGATGCGGCGAGGGCAACCGGGCACGTTAAACTGCCTCATAGCGACGGGTATAATTTCCCGATAAGTAGAAACGTGCTTGATAAGCGGTTCGATCGAAAATAAAAATGAACGGTGTTGTGTGTCGCGCGTGATTCACTGGAAACGGCATTCTTCCTTGCGTGCCGATTAAACCTTTTCGAAACGGAAGTTTCTGATTATTGTACAGTTAGCGGCTATGTACTCTGATTTTGAACTTTCAGAAAACTTCTTTTTTCTTTTTTTTTGTATTCGCGGTAAGCACGGAGCTCTTGAACATGTGCACGAAAAGATTCGTTCAGAGAATGCAACACGCAGTAAAATACCGCACAGATGAAATTTAACGTTTCTTCTGCTCGACGAACAAATAATTCTGATCGAAACTACGTAATTTACCACATTTTCGTTTGACTGCGGCTATTCGCGTACAAGGTGCAACGTTTCAAATTTGTATCTGTCAGGGTGCTCCTTCGAAGACACGGAATCAGTCTAGCAAAGCTAAAAAGTCTCTCAAAAGAATAATTGAAATAATTTTAATTTTGCAATGTTTCTCGGAAACAAAATCTTAGACGCGCAAATTACTTTGCTCAGCCACGTGCCCCTCAATCGTAGCTAAAAACCGTGAAAGAATATCGCAGCTCGTGCTAAATCCAACAAATCTGAAATTGTGTACACAGACTGAAATTTTTACGTAAAGCCGAAATCGTTATTTTAAGGTGAGAGTTTGAATCTAATTCGCTGCTTTAGAAACTCTAAAGTGTTGCAACAGCGCCGTATACTCGCTCGTATCGGCCGTGTCGAATCGAATTATACGGCCGACCGCGATTAAACTGTGGGAAACTAAAAACTCTCTCGCCAGGAAATGTCTCAATACCCGGCGATCATTTTCGATATTTTTTTATTTCCATCGGGGAGCCGTGCCAGTCATTCCTGTCAAGCGTGCACGCAGATCATCCGAGCAGCGATGTACAAATTCGAACATCAAAACATTCGAGAACCTGTTCTAACGCAAAAACTTATCCAATCAATCGAGAAGCTCCGATCCCCTCAAGTTGAAGACGCTCTAACTTCAAATTGTACAGCACAAAATATTTTCTACATTCTCAGACCATAATTTCCTCGCGTTTTACATCAACAATAACCGTACCACGACCGGTTTTACTCGTTTTTAGAAATTATTAACACTCTGCACTCGAAGCTATTTTAACTCGAAAATCAAACGTCTCTTCTGATCTAGAATATTTCTATTCTCTAATGATTTTTTAAATTTGGTAGATATGAAATTAATATAATACCTCGTACAATACTTAAATGTTTAGTAATTAGTTAGATACCGACATATCTAATAATGTAAACAATATTTTAAATAATAGTTCGCCTCTTTCGATACCTTAAATGTCAAAACGCATTTCTGATTTCATGTTATAGCCAGAGTTGGGCAAACATTTCATTCGAATAAAAATGTTTGCCAAACTCTGGTTGTAACTACGCTATACTGTATCATAACCTCGCGTTATTAATTTTAAATCGAGAAATGAAAACTAGCCACATTATCTGCCGGCGATTATTCGATAATTTTTCTAAGTCTCTGACCACGGTGCATTATACAGCTGTTCCGACTAATCACCTCCGTAAGTCGGAACACCTGTATACACCGTGTCTCTGACCCATGGCTTATGATTTTTTAATAGAAACTGCGATCATAAACCAGCAACTTACCATACAACATCACCAAAAACATTTCGTTCGAGACTGTTGCGTAAAGGAATATTATTAAACTTGCATTTGATGCAACAAAGTTATTGAAAAGCCAATCAACTTCGGTGTTAATATCGTTAATTAATACCGGTGTACTTTACAGTACGAACGTCTGAATATATCGACTCGTTCGACGTCGAGTCACGAGCATGCGAGGCTATCAAACCGATCAGACGAGGGGATACGTGTTCGAATTGGTTCGAGCAACAAATTCGTATTCGAAGTTGAAACAGTCTCGAGCATTATTTACAGTGCTGTGTCAGAGAGAAAGGCGGTAGAGAGAAGAAAAAGGTAAAAGAAGGACGCTGCGAGAGGCAGGGTGAGAAAGACGATCGAGCAAGAGAAAACGAAATAAAACCACATACCGGGTGCCGTGCCGCAGCTGCCACAGCCACAGCTGCCGCCGCGTTTATACCGGCACTGGGGTACATCTTATCGTCAGAGTCCTTCGAAGAGGTTATGTTGGCTCCCTCCCGTCACGACGAAGTCCTGTCAGGAGTAATGGATATGTCCTCCGTTATCCTCAGGTATATCCAACGGTATCCCAGGTCATAGCCTGTACGCACTATTATTCACTGGTCTCGAGGAAAGAACAATCGAAAACGGTCGAGAAAAAGCAACAACCACAACGGAATTGTAGTAGGGCAGGTTCCAATGAGCGAAGAACAGAAACAGAGAGAGAGAGATAGAGAGAGAGGAGGAGGAGAGAAAAAGATTAAAAGAAAAGGAAATCACAAGAAACCCGAGTGCAGTCGACGCTGCACACACCACTTTTGCACACTGGTCACTTTCCTTCCTCTCGAGAGTCGCCCAACACACTCGCCGTTTCGTGGGCTCGTTTACACAAGAAAGGCGAGCGAGATAGAGAACACAGGTAGAAGAAAACGAGGCACGGTTCACCGGGTATAATAAGAACGGTGTTCAGAAGCACGGTAGAGGCGTACACGAATCCACTGCGTAGAGAGAGAGACACATACACACACGCAGGAGAGGACGCAGCTCGAACGATCTACCCTCGGCAACGGACGGGTATCAACTAATCAACCGCAGAGCCAAGGGGAAGCGGTTCCCTCCCTTCCCTTGCGTCCACGCCAGTTATGCTCACCCCCACTGCTCGTCGCGACACCACGTGGTCTCCCCTCGCTCGATCATTCGGGCCTCGTCGCGCTCACGGCGCCGCTCGAGCGCGCTCGTTTCCCGTGTTACAACCACCGCCGCGCAATCGCTCCTTCTCACTTTATCCCATCGGCGGCGCACACCTTCGACAATCGGGCTCTTAGCTCGTTCGTCTCTTCTACGTTCGCGCTGCGTGTATATGCGAGCTGGTGCTATCCAGTGCTTATACGTTTCAGCGAGACCGGGAATCCGTTCTCGTCGCGATCCGCTTTACATTTTTCTTCTCTC
Source organism: Lasioglossum morio (assembly GCA_916610235.2). Lineage (NCBI taxonomy): Eukaryota > Metazoa > Arthropoda > Insecta > Hymenoptera > Halictidae > Lasioglossum > Lasioglossum morio. The sequence continues at coordinate 11,775,557 of OU744325.1, read as the reverse complement.
CGTCTGTCCAACTGTTTGTCTGTCTACCTTACCATTTCTACCTCCCTCTCTCACTCACTCTTTTCCCTTCCTGTTTCTTTCTTTTTACTCAAGCAAAAACGAGATTCGCGCGGTAGATCTTGCGGCGGAGTTTGTAGCTGCGTTTTACCGGTCGAGTATTAAATTATTACTACAGGACACGATGAACATCGCTAACGCGCGCGCTCTGGGAAACCCGTGTTCGCCTTCCTCTTTATTACACGCGAATTTGATCGCTTCATAACGAACGCCGGCGTCGCCGCCGCCGCCGACGAGCCGCGACTCCTTCCAATCTGTTATTAAATTGAATCGCGCCGCGCGACGTGGGGGCCCCCGGACGATTTTAAAATAATTATCCCTTCGTTCGGACGATTACGCGAAATTTCGCGTTCCGATAATGGCGGATGGAACGACGGCCGAGTCATTAACGACCACGCCGACATATTGCACTCGAGCACTCGTAAATATTATAATAAATATAGTCGAGTCACACCTGTATCCGAATTAATGAGACACGCTCGCGCACCGACGTTCTTCGATAATAGAGTAATCGATTTCTTCTCTCTTTTTTTCTATTTTTTTTTTATTTCAACGCGGATGTAATTTGTTTTACGCTTCGTGATTCTCGGTGTAATATTCGAAATATCAAACGGTTTTATTGATGGATCCAGGCTAAAGAGATTAATTGATCATTCTCTAGCATTGGAATGTTTTGTCATGGAAATAACAGTCTGGTGTATCACAGACCTCGGCGAATTTGATTTGATATGAAAATTGTTTATTTCGCTTCGTTATTTTCGATACTGTTGTTTGGAAATAAAGATAACGTTGTCTTTTGAAAATTAGTAGTTTTGGAAATAAAGATAAAAGTTGTCTTTTGAAAATTATTAGTTTTGGAAATAAAGATAAAAGTTGTCTTTTGAATTTCAAAGACAGAGAATCTAATTGTTCGAATAATATTTTTTGTTATTAACTTTAGACTTGAGCGTTATGGAGTTTTTGTAGTCGCGTGGAATTTCGCTGGCGAAATCTCATAGTGAAACTGCCTGCTACGAAAGCAAACCAAAACCTTGCCTATGCCGTTCGGGCCCAATCGAGGAACCGATACCTGAGGAACGTCGTTCCAAACAAGATTTTCATCGGGTCCCTCTACAGGGTGGCCGAAAAGTTTCCTGCAGATTTTAGAAAGTCGTTACTTTAGTTTAGTTGCACTCACAAACCAAATTAACCAGTCTACGAAAATTGTTATAATTCACATGAAAATTTTTGTAAAATTGCTTAAAACTGTACTCGGATTCTTTACTGAATGAACTTCATAATCTAAACACGCTGGTTAATTTTCTACATTTTTTATAAACTATGTTGCCATTGGAACTAGTAAGAAATCTTTCAAATCAATAACCACGATCACACTGTATACGAACAATGGATGAAATAACTGATACACTTTTTAGAAGATCATACTTGCTCGTGATAGTTCAACGTAAATTTTCATCGATTGATTTATTACGTATTACGTGTACAAAAATTACGACAAAAATGAGTAGGTGCAATTTGAAACACTGAAAACATTAGAAGAATTTAAAAATACTGTTCTATTTGCAAATACATATTTGTATTTCTTAGTTGAAACATTTTTTATCCAGATCTGCATATAACGTTCTATAAATGCATGAAGCGAGCAGCCAATGCGTGGGTTGAACCCTGAAAAAGCATTCGACATTTTGCCCACCCTGTACACTATTTCCTTGTTATTTCTGGCTCCTGCCGTTCAGAGTCCTTCCGCCACAATCCTACAATCTTCTCTCACGAACCAGCACTTTTTGGTCGGTTTACTTTCGTTCTGTTCGCCGACACGAATCTTTCGGATTGGAGTTCAGTCTCCTCGGTCATCTGTCATCCTTGTCACGCTTGTTTAGTTTCTCTCATTTTCGTCCTGGCTATCTCTACGGACCGTCCGTTTCATCCTCGACCTGGTGCTTTCCGTGTACCCTTGCCCTCCTCGCTCCTTCGACAACATATTGGGCGACCTCTTTCCCCCCTTGTCCGAAACCTCTTTCCCTGTCGCCTAACCGGGTACATATACTTAAATCCTCTGTATATGTATGTATAGTATACATATATATTCTACGTGCACCGATTACCATCCCCCTTTCGGATGGGACGCGCTAGCCATCGACGACCTTTCCACCCCAACTCCCCGCAAACAATTATTATCGCTTTACCCTCGCCTGCACTCGGTGACATTTGATCTTGGGCGTTGTTGTTTAGCGAGAGACGAAAGAACCGGGGTGTAGACAGCTTCTGAGATCCGTGGAACGAAGACTTGTTTGGTCGGCGAGCGAGATTTTAATGACCGGCGACACGCGAGGTATGTTCGTCACGAAATTTCGCGGCTGCCAGGCAAATGGAAGAAGAAATTACGAAGGCTCGCTAATGACACCGTGGCCAAGCTCGAACAGCCACGGTTTAGCGATCGCGACTCAAGGAAATCGTAACGCTCAGAATTCTCAAGCATTCTCCTCCCCACCTCTCTTTTTTTATCTCGGATTGGAGAAACGATGTTTTAATAATCTCAAATGTTGCACACAGCCTCGTGTATTTATTGGAAACTGTTTCGACGCGGCAGACCTTTCCGACTTGTATACTATATAGTTTTAATTTATGATCGACGCAAAAAAGAAGTGATTATTGCTATTTTTAGCACGGACTTGAACTATTCGCGTACACCGGCGCGTATGAAGGTATCGGCACAGCTAGTTTTTTTTTGATCGAATTAACCCCTTTGCCCCAGTGTCAATCTCCCGGAATTTTTTTGTCGGCGATCGAGGTAAGTGTTGTGCGCCGAGTTTTTATCGCGAAAAAATAGCTGTCGGATATTTGCATGAGAGTACGAGGCTCGAGTGTTCTTCCAGCTGGATTTTTTGAAGAGAGGGTAAATGATTTTAAATAATCTATATATAAAAATGACGTCCTGACTTATTCACCTATCAACGCCCAGGCTAAACCCTTGGACCTAAAAAGCTGAAATTTTGCACAGAGGTTTCCTTTATGATCTATACAAGGGAGAAGAAATGATATTTCGAAATGCAACTCCTAAGGGCGTGAAAAGAGGTTGTAACGTTTGTATGAGGAATATTTTGTTCGCGGTCCGATTTGCTTGAAACTTGGTCTTAATGCTCTTTGATGTAATTAATCAAACACCTATTTCAGCATTTTACAAAATGCAACCCCTAAGGGGGTGAAAAGAGGTTGTAACGTTTGTATGAGGAATATTTTGTTCGCGGTCCGATTTATATCATACTTCGTCTTAATGCTCATTGATACAATCGTAGGGGTGAATGGGGGGTTAAAAGGTTTTATGGTGAAACAATATAAATTTTCGAGGGCATTAAACTAAATTTTCGTTGGCCACATAAGGGTTAAGAGGAACACAATGTCGACTCGTTTCGAAATTCTCTGCAAATGAAATCCGATCAACGTACTTGCACGAGATGTCGAAAGAACTCGCCGTTGCCAAAGTCTCTTTCGCACGGTTCCCCGAACGAATTCATTAACAGCCGGACTTTTACAGACAGCAAGAGAGCGTAGTAATCGTTGCAGAATGCAACAATGCAACTTTCGAAGGACTTTATTTATAACACTTCGAGTTTCGTGATACACAGAGAATCGTGCAATCGTCCTCGCGATAGCCGGCGTATAATTAATACGCGGGAGAATTAATTACCGTTTCGGGAGTGATATTTAAGAGTGAGCCGACACGGGTTTCGCCCGGAACGTGTAAAGCACGAAACGATTTGCTGTAATACATGACGCGGAAATCGGTGGCCGCATAAATTCGAGCCGCGAAACCTGGAAAAGGAACACGTCATCGCTTGTCATCGAACTAGAACGCTCGATACGGAATTCCTTGCTCTCGCTATCTCCTGACATATCGACGACGCATTTAACCGGATAAGTCCCTCGCAAAAATAGAACGCCTCGCCGAATATTACGTCGGTGTCGAACCATCAAGCGGCAGATAATTCGCGTTTCTCTCTCTCTCTCTCTCTCTCTCTCTCGCTCTCTCTCTCTCTTCCTCTCCGCTTCGCTCCCGGTTCCATCGTGCAGGAATGTAACGTAAATCGCGTAAAAACCGGTTGCTATCCGACGCAAACAATACGAAGTTAACGCAGCATTTTACAGAGCCCGAGTGTGACGAACGGCTGACGTTCCTCAAACAACTCCCCAAGCCCGCTGCCTCCTCGTTTATCTTATTTGCTGAAAACTTTAACGGCTCGTATTTTTCGAAAGGGAGAGGGCACCAACTATTTTCCTGAAACCGTACGATGGACTCCGGACTCCATAATTTCACCGACCAACGATCGATCCTATTCGTATCCGTTCTTTCTTTTTCCGTTTCGCGAGAGAGAGAGAGGGAGAGAGAGAGAGAGAGAGCCGACGAATCGATCGCGAGCGCGCTGTCATCGGTGCTTGTCCGGTACTTATTTAAACAGTCGCGACGGATCCCCCCCTCTCTCGTTTATCAATGACGATGACGAATATTTAGGATCATTGATGTTTATAGTTTGTTTAGCGCGCGTGTTTGTCAACGGGCCCGTACGGTTTATTAATGCCGAGGCCGGGATTCCTACGGGCCGGCTATTTATTTACATCGCTCTATTGTTCGGTCAGTTTGCCCGACAGAAATTGATCGGCGAATATCAAAACGATCCCCGTCGGTGTACGTAATAATTCCGGCAAGCGTGGCGATCGAATCATATAAGATTACCAGGTGACATATTGCACGACCCGGCGCGGAGCGCATGCAACTCTATCGATTACCGAAAGAAAAGCGGCGTATAGTCGTTCCTCACGTACGTACTTACACCCGGCGAGCTCTTTTTATTTTCTGACTCACGTCCGCGATCGCCGGACCGATCGAACGAGACGTGTTTATTCGTTGCGACACGTACCTTGAAAAAAGGCGTACACTCGAACGGCACGTAAACACAGCCGATTGCTAAAAAAAATAACACTTTTATTTCGTTACGGGCTCGCGAGAAACCGATATATCGTTTCGTCCGTTCGATTCTTACGCACGCCAGGACTTCGTTCCGGCAAAAACATATTTCATTATCCCAGTCCCAGTTTCGAGTGAAACGAATCCATCCGCAGACAGTTGCACTTTACAATTTTATATGAAATTTAACGCTACAACGTTATCGCGATTTAATTGAAATCCGATAACTCTTATCACAACTGATCAGTTTGCCCAACGAACACGTCATTTAAATCGGTGATTTTTAATAACACGATTTGCAATAACAACGCGATGGGCTGTTCGACAAGTTAAGAAAAAAAAAAAAGAGTCTACAAGCCTGTGTAGTGCGTACATACACATCCGACGACGGCCGCTGAATAAAGACCGGGAAAGTAAAAATTTCGATAAAGTCCGACACGGGTTTAATATGTTTCATTAGCCAGCAAAAACATTTATGGAAACGGTAACCTTTCATCTGATTCCTGTCTTCAATAACCCTCGCGCACTGTTTCAGTTAATTGGACACGAAAAGCAGACCTTCGCTTTTAATTGTAATTTTTACTGCTGGAACATAGAAATTAATTGAACATCAACCGGTCAAATTGAATGTCAGCCGTGATCCAATTTAATTCGGTAGATATAAACGTCTGAATTTTTCGAACCGTCCGCAGGGCATTAACTTGTCTTTAAAAACGTGAATTTGTGCACACGGAACGTATCACATTAAACTACAACTTAACTCGGTACAGTATCAGTATAATTTACAGGCAGAGAGAGAGAGAGAGAGAGAGGGTAACTTTTCCCCTGAATTCTCTGGCAAGACCATACCGATTCCGTTGTAACTTCAACTCGGTAACCGATAAGCGATTGAAGTCTTTTCTTCGATTCGGCCGCGTTACTCTTCATCAGCTCGAGACTAGTATGCCACAAATCGGTCCTTCGTCGCTAATCAAAGGACCCCGCACTAATCATATGGAAAATCTATCTCGGTTAAATCAGTTGGATTTTTTATATGTTGTAGCTTATGATCTACTGAACAAAAGATGTAATGGGCACAAAGTTCAACAATGGACAGTTATCGAGTTATAATCAGTCAAATATGACAAATTCGAGCTGCCGAATACTCAAACCTCGGGAAGTATATAATTTTTGGAAAAATGTTTGAAACAAAAATAGTACGGTTTCACAAAATCTGTTAGGTGGTGTCATTATTTTTTTTTTGAATTTTGAATGATCTTGAAAAAGTCTGTGAACAGAAATTTTTCTCAAAAATCTTTGCGTGCTACAGCAGAGGTAAGGAGCCTACGGTTCGTCACTCCCATAGTATTTTTTCACTCCGAACCCTCTGTCTGTGGTCCGTGTGAAAATCGAAGAAGTGGGGTGCGGCTAGCGTTGTTAACACTAGATTGCCCAAGGAAGTCATTTTGACTGCTTTTTAATTTCAATTAGAAAAACAATTATTTTTAATTAATTTATAGACTTTTTGTACAACATATAAATGCGTTTATTAATAATTGTAGTTACATCCCCCCTCCTTTATTTCCGGTATATATATATATATGTGTGTGTTATACCTATATTACCCAAAAGCAGTCATTTTGACTGCTTGGGAAATTTTAAATAATCAAATGACTCTTATTATTGAATTGAGTAAATTTCTTATATGACCAGTTCGGCTCTGTATTGAAATAACAGTTTTCATTTTTTTTTCGATTACCGTCACATGATAAATTGTCAATTTGGGCGTATACTTGATAAGTTGCAGATGCTCAATAAGCTAAAGTAGTACTTGTTATTCGAATCTTCATGCAGTGATACTTGTTCTAACAAGTTGTTCTAACAAATTATTTTTATTGTTAATATTTACTAATAACTTGTTATATAACTGTAAATAATATAAAAAATATTAAAAATTAATGTTAAACAAATTTCTTTACACATTAGTTATTCTTTCACAATGCAGTCATTCTGACTGCTTTTGGGCAATATAGGTATACATATACTAAGTTTCAGTTTTTCTAGTGTTAAGTAAATATACTTCCCGAGATTTGAGTATTCGGCAGCACGAATTTGTCATATTTCACTGATTATAACTCGATAACTGTCCATTATTAAACTTTGTGCCCATTACATCTTTTATTCAGTAGATCATAAGCTATGAAAAATCCAATTGATTTGACCGGGATAGATTTTCCATATGATTAGTGCGGGATCCTTTACCTAGCCATCGATTTACACGTCCGATCGGTTCGCGTCGTCGATTAGTCAAATTGCTCGGATAAATACCGCCTCGATTAATCTTGCTCGAGCGGTTGCAGAGGCGACTGCCGAAATCGTATCGTTTCGTAAACCGACGTTGACAATGATCGGTTTATTTGCCGGTTAATCGTAGCCGGGGACAACGGAGCACGCCGATCGGTCACGAAAAGACGCCTGTGCCCGGAAAAAAGGATATATCGCGGAGGCGAATCGGCCGACGCGCGGCGCAGGAAGCTCGATCGACACGCGGAACGTTTTTCGCCGGATATCGAACGGACGTGTAGCCACCGCGCGGCGATTGATGACCGAGCCAATTGGCAGCCAGGCACTTGGCAACAATGATGCAATTAACCAATAAACACGTTTTCCAGCGAGGCAACTGTACATACGTACATTCGCGAGACCGATCGTGTACACATACACGGATCGGTTCGTTCAGGACACACGCATCGCCGCGAGAAGTCACATTCCCGCTCCTCCCCGCTCTATCATTGCACGATTGTCTGCCCTCCACGATCCCGTTTCCCTATGATCTTGCCGCGATCGCTCGGAAATCCAGTTTTGCCAAAGTCGGACCGGCTCACAGTGATCGATTCGTCGATAACAGTTTCTCCCAGACTCGGCCGGACTCGATTCTTTCACAGCTTTGAAGAATTCTTACTTCAAAGTAATGATACTAAATATCGTTCGCCCGTTTTTGCCCGTTAGTCATTTATGTAATTTTGTTAGAAAAGACATGGGTTATGCCACGAAGACTGACATTTGAAACCTGGTGTTTAGTAAGTTCTAAAGACACTAAATCCAAAGTTCATGCAATAATAGCGCTGATTCTACACTTTTTTAACATCGAAGCTGTTAATGATTCAGCTAAGAATATTTAAAAAAAAAAGTTTTTGCACAAGAGTGCAAGAAAAATGGCAGAAATGCTTTTAAGTTCATGTAGTTTTTAAATAGAACGTTATTACTATAAGAGAACACAACAATTTGAATTTTGTCCACCTAGAATCGAGGAATCGATCACTGTGCGGGGATTCTCCGACTATTGGAAGAGCAGACGAATACAGGGTGCATTTAGTAACTGACCTTTTAAAAACTAATAACTCTTTTATAGTTGTACCAAACCACCTGACTTTTTATAATTAATTTGAAGCATTGGTTTACGAAATGATACGCAAAAAAGATTTTCCATAAATTATAATTTACAAGGTTACATGCAAAAATAAGAAAGGCATTCTTTACAACTTTTTCATTTGGGCCCTTAACCCTCATCCGTTCCTTATTTCACGAACTAAATCTGTCCCTCGGTGTCAAATTGACACAATAGTGAAAGATCGATGACATAAAAAAATAAACAGTTATTTTTCGATGTTTTTTCATTCAAATTGATGAGTTAACAGTTATACCTTAGGTTTCTCGGTTCTGTGTTTCGCATTAAAAAAAAAGTAAAAGTCACGAAGTTTCGGGCAAAATCTACAAATAACAGAACAATATAATTTATCTTGGGAAAAATGTGTCAAATTGACACGAGGAATGGATGAGGGTTAACGAAAATTTAAAATATACGGTCGACGCGGAAAGAAACGACACGCATGGAAAGATGTACGATTCTGTGGATTTTAAGTAGAAACTGTTCAAAAGTCGTGTAAAACTACGATTTTCACCGCTTTTAACCGTTTGTAGCTCGTGTGTATATACATATATAAGTATATAAGTAAGTATATGTATGTATAACTATCATAGAGCTACGAAACATATTTTTTAAATTTTCATTGAGGGCCTAAATAAAACAAATTTTTAAAAATGCCTCTCTTATTTTTGCATGTTACTTTGTAAATTATATTTTTTGGAAAATCGTTTTCGCCTATCATTTCGTAAACCAATGCTTCTAATTGCTTATAAAAAATCAGGTCGTTTGGTACAATTATAAAAATGTTATTAATTTTTAAAAGGTGTACGGACACTTGTTTTACTGAGTGCATTAGGTTGTCCCAAAGTTTCATTCATGATGTGTTCCTTTAACCCTCCGTACACCGTGCCATAGTCTATTTAGACTGTGCAACGAGAATTACCAACCGTATTGATCTTGGAATCGATCGGCTATAGAATTGTCCCAACAATAAAAACAGCGTTGCTTTGTAACAGTAAACGGTAACTGTATAATTGATCGGATCTCGAATGGTCAGACAGTACGCTACCAAGAATCAAAAATGTCTTTGAGGTTTCTTCGCATTGCATCCAGAGCATGCGCTTTCCTACAAAATTCATATATGTGTTATAGAACTAACATAATTCCTATTTATAATTTCTATATGATTAAACCAACACTTATAGTAATATTGTATATCTTGGAGTATTGTATACGTACAATGAACTAGATACTAAAAACAATAGCGAGTGGTCTTTTTTCAATATGTTTATTAAGGTACCAATTATTATGTAACATAATGTACAATTATAAACCAATGAACATATTTATAAAAAAAAAGTACGTTACCAAGACGGCCGAGGTCTTAAATCACGTCGTGGTTGCCGGTGAAAAATTTCACGAATCCGGGAACAACGGGTGAAGCAGGACGCGTAATCTTTCCTATTTATCATCGATGCAGTACGGCCGGTCGCGCAATCGTCCTGAGGATCACGCGGAATCCAATTTCGGATCAAAATATTAAGCCAGGTCACCGTGAAATGCACGCGCGCGGCCGCGTATCCGCGAGTGGTTTCAGTTTGGTAAAACGATCAAAAAATGATTTTCCGCGAAAACACCTATGACGCCTGTGATCCGGGTGTTCCCAGTGACCGTCACTATTTCCACGCTTCCTGATAACGGACACACGAGCGCGCTGATATCAGCCGGCCGCGCGCGAGAGAATTAATTGCCGAAGCGGCAATGGATCAGGCGAGAAGTTTTATCGGCGGCCGCAACCGGTCACGGATGGACGAGCATCGCTCGAGCTGGCTGGCTTCGAACGGGAAAACTTTTCGCGACGATGCGCTGCGGGGGATCTTCGGGACCTGCTCCCGGAGACTCCGGGAGCATGAAAAGTCATTAGAATCCTATCTGAAGTCGTTCCTGCGGAACAAAGCGGCTGTACTCGTTTCCCCCGTTGCACCGGCAACGCGAATCGCACGTTCTCGATAAACCGGGGCAAAAAATAATTCTGGTTCGCGTCGATAACGCTGCGCGCCCGCGCGAACCAGACGAACAGAGTCACTGTAGAAAAAGAAAAAACAGAAAAGAGTACTCCTTTGGTCGGTAGAAAATGCTTTTTATCGTGCACGCTCCACCTGCGTTCTCCCCGCCGAGAACGAAACAAAGCAGGCGGGGGCTGTGGGAGGCGGGGCGGACGTTGGAAAGAGAGGAGCTCCCAGAAAAAGAAGCGGACTATTACTTTTTAATATATTGTCGCTTTTTATTGCGCTCGAATCGTTTTCCCTTTGTCAGGGACCATGTCGGCGAGGAGCACGATAAATGCGGTCGCGGCTCGTACGCGGCCAGATACCGTACGGTCGAATCGGAAGAACCGCGATCTTCCGCGAGGTAACCCCTTAACAGAGCACTCTGACATTGCGGTAAGTGCAAAATGAAAAAAAAAAAGAGAAGAAGAAATGCCACGGGAGAGAGAACGAAAACTCGGAGAGAGACCGAGTCGAGATGGAAAGGAAGAAGGGGGAGAGACCCGTATACGAGCACGATATTAAAAAAAGGGAGAAGGAACGACGACGGGAGAAATCGGGAGGAGTGTTTTCGTCACAGCACCGAGGCGAAGAGAAATGACATTACATAGCATGAAGGCGCGATGCAGAAAAAGCTCTCGAGCTTCGAGCAACGCTTCGCGCCCGTCGACGACTGCAAAAAACCGCTTAAAAAGCTCTACCGCGCGCTGCCTAGGCTCGAATGATCGCCTGGATTCGAGCGCGCCGATTATACGCGTACCCATTGACGTGTGCAGGAACGTTTACGCGTTCAGAAGTGCTTCCCTTCTCGACAGCTTTACGGAGACGCGGAACAACGGCGTCGAACTTGCCATTTAATTCGATAATTCGCAGCAGCCTCTGGATCGTAATCTCCCGGAGCCTGTTCCACGGTCTACGTCGAAAAATTCTGTTTCACTACAGTTTCTTGCGATTCGCGTAGAAAATGTTTAGTTCGTATAAACGACCGCTGTCTAATTACGTACTACACTATGCCCTAAGGATGAACAGTGGCTGGCCACTTTGTTCCGTCAAATGTAGAGGAATTTCTTAGTAGATGCAAGTAATAAAACATTCGATCCATTACGTAAAACGATGGTATAATACCGTTGATATTCAACGCTGATAGAAGTCTCTATTCTATTCATGCATATTTGATTATATCAATTGGCTACATTTTGAAGAGATCCCCTCCCCAGGTAAAACGGCTGGGAGAGCGTTTATGAAAGTTTGAGACCTTAAAAACACGACTGCAACAACGTGGAAGAGCCCGGAGTCTGTGAAAGGCGAAGGATTAAACGAACCCGTGTTTAAATTCAACGAAATGCTGAGCCCAATCTTTTCTACGCCACTGGTTATTCGCAACGAATATACATACGCGGGTCTCGTGTAGCTACATACGTGCCCGTGGGGACTGACTGCGGCTAGCAAAGAGGGTGGTTCTCTGAAGGCTTGTGAACACGCGACGGTAAAGTGTACACGCGCTCAGCGAAACGTTACAGAAAACCGGCGCGGCGCGCTCGACTCGGTGCAGCGGGTATAGCCCATGGAAAATCACGAAGCACGCTTCTGTCTCATCGTCGAATCAAACGGCAGACAACAGTTTCCCCGATGCGGTACAGTAAATCCCCTATAAACGCAACAAGACTGTACACGATAAACGCAACAAAAATTTGTCTCTTTCTCTTTGAAAAGGGTCTCCTTAAAATTCCGTAGAAATTTAATAAGTTTTGGTATATATTCAAATTCCAACGATGTCAAGAAAACTTCATATTTGCAGGGGCAAATTTTATATATCTCTGAAAACAATGCATTGCATATAAAATAAAGCAATTTAAATCATTAATACTTTATCTGTTTTAACAATCTTACGATCGAGAACATTAATAACATTTAAGCAAATTAATTGAAGAAATACATTCCTATTCGTTTCCTGTTTCTTGCTGTGTACTAAGCATGCATTAAGTCAAAAATGATTATTTTCCTTTTCTACATTCGGTTCGGCCTGTGAATTTCAAAAATAGTTACCGGTCTACGAGAAACGCAACCAAATCGGCCGAAGGCTGTTGCGTTTATAGAGGATTTACTGTATATCTATTTACGACGAGGCAGTAAAGCTCCACGGCTGCGTCTACGTGGCACCCTATACACCCGGTTAATGACAAACACCGCGAATTGCTCCTCCGCCCTCAATTCCTCTGGTTCAATAAAAACTGATCGTCGGAGACCGGCGAAGACGCGAAGCGACGTGTTCTTCGGAGTGCGTAAAGCACCGCGGATAACGCGCGTGCTAAAAGGACGGAAAGTCCCTGAAGAGATAGATAGAGAGAGAGAAAGAGAGAGAGAGAGAGAGAGAGAGAGAGAGAGAGAGAGAGAGAAGGAGAGTGGTAGAGAAAGAGTGGAGGAGAGGAGTCGAGTTCCAACGTGGCCGCGGCAGCGGCAGCGAAGAGGGACAACGCACTCGATCCGTCTTTTGGCGTGCCGATGATCGTCGAGACGCGTCGGCCGCCGCAAAACCATAATTCCCCATCGGCGAGCAGAAACCACGGTCGTTTCCGACGACCTCGGTTACTTTTGATCCGTCAAAATTCAACCGGCGCGGCGCAGACACAGCGGTATGTAAAGACGCTCCGAAGAAGGAGGAGAACAAGAGACACAGACCGCTCCGACGATAGTAGGACAAGGACGAGAAGAGGAAAGAGGGATCAGCGTATCGAGTGCAAGACGAGGACAGACGGTTGAACACGGTACACGGCGCGAAATGCTCTTCACTGATTTCCTTCTCTAAATATGGCCGCCTTCGAACATCCTCTCCTCCTCTACACACCGAGGGACTCCGGTGGTGCACCCCCTTTCCGATAACCACCCATAACCGCCCCTGCTTGCCCGAGGTTCTACTTGATTGCCAAGGCGTCTTAACCTCGGCCTCGGCGGCAGTCCGCGCGGACTCCGGGATCCCTCGGCGTTTGGAAAAACCGACGAAACGGCCTATGACGGACGGGGACTTGCGGCAACAGCCAACCTGAACGCGGAAAAATACACGGCGACGCCCAGTGGGCGAATAAAGAGGCGTAATCGAGAACGAAAAAGGCCAATCCTGCCAGAAGACCGCAGTCACTCCGACCAACTGGCTTCGACGCAGAGCGCCGCTGACAGCTGCCATTAAGTCCGCGCGGACTGCTTCCCCGACCTTTATTATGCCTTTCTACGTGCCGGTATACGTGTGTATAGACACGGCTACAACCGCGCGCGCGGCCTATACTCTCTCGTTGGGTCTTTCTCCCTCTCTCCATCCCCTTTCTCACTCTCTCTCTCTCTCTCTCTCTCTTTCTTCTCGAGACCTGAACCGGTGGTAGGGGCTCGAAGAAAGAAGAGGGTACGACCCCCGGGGTCGCAGAAGAAAGAAGAAAGAGGAGGCAGTACGGTCACCAAATGAACGAACATTTCCGTGGCACGAACCACGGAAAACGTTCGAACCGGAGAATAACGTTGCCGGGCGGTAGTGGCGGTGATAGTTCCGATGCTGGTAGTGGTAGCATTCGCGTTCTCGGGCCACTCCACACGGACTGGTCCAGCCAATTAATACCAACGCCTTTCGCTCCCAGACTCCGAAAAATCCTCTTGTTCCTAGCCACGACAACGAGCAGCCGCGGGTCCATTCGACGATATCGTTCCTGGTAGCCCAACCGTTTCGTTGACAACTGCGACGAAGGTGTTATCCCCGCGCCGTGAAAAAGTTTTGTCAAATCGGACTCGACTCTGCTGCAGACTATACAACCCCTCCACCCCCTCTCTACCGATCTCCGTTCGTTCCCGTTCTATGTCTATGCACTACTTTATCACTATTTATCTTTCTCCTTCTCGTTTTACGTCTCGCCGGGGACAGCAGAGTCCGCGGTGTCGGGCCCCGATCGCAGTGATGCCAGAAAGGGACAAAACGGACCCTCGGTACTCTCCTCCTTTCCCTTTCCACTATCCTATTCCATCACCATCTAACGTCCCCCACACTAACCCCTTAGACACGCTGCGCGTGCACATTAGGGTGGTCCTTATTTTTCGACCATGAAATTTTGGACACGCCTCCCCCCAATATTGTTCCTTTTCATGAAAAAATGATATATCCAAAGTTTTAAAGCTATCGGACGTCGGGAAGTCGTGCCTCATCGAGCGCGAAATTTTGAAATAGAAGTAACTGCGCGCTAAATGTGAAGAGTATACTGAAAATTCAAGTTAAATATTTTATACCTCCAAAAATATCATAATTTCTTACGTGCATTCACGTACAAGTGTACTCTGTACGAATTAAGATTATTTCACATTAATTAGCCTGTCTAATTAGGCTGTCCGCCACCTTCCCGCTAACAACTCCGTTTTCGCTCAAATCTCGTGTTTCGGGTTAACATTGTAAAAAATCCTATCACAATCCCTCATGAATTCTGCAGACGGTTAGAGGCCCCTGCAGCAATACAAAAAACTTCTAAAAAAATTTTTTTTCTTTTTTTTCCTATAAAATTTCTCATGTTTTTGTCAACTTCAACGTCAATGAGGCACGCCTTCCCCTTATCCGATCAACTTTATCTTTTGCAGGAATTATTTTCTTACCAAATGGCACAATTTTAGGGGGAGGCGTGAAAAAAATCTCGCAAAAAAATTTTCACAAAATATAACTAAGGACCACCCTAGTGCACATATTACTCTGATCACCAGAGAGGGGGTACATCATTTCACCGTGATTCCCCTCATCTTGCATCACTGCCCCGATGTCCTTATTCCGACGCAAAGAGACGTTACACACCTGCCATTTTTCCTCGAGTGGTAAAGAATTTCGAGGCTAGTGGACTGAACGGATAGGGTGTAGAAGGGAAAGACAGAGGGCGAACAGAATCCAGTTACTTGCAAATGAAATTACTCTTGCTCCATTCCGTTAAGCTATTCGAATCGATCTCCCGCTATCGGCCGATTACGACGATCGGCTTGCGTTCCGTGATCATTCAGACCGTTCAACCACCGGCTTGTTTAATCACGTCGAAAAACAATATTAATAAAGCTCGGGGACGGTCGTGCCGCGCCGCCGTTCGTTCGATCTAACGAATTCACCGACACAGACAATTATATCATTACGAGTGTATTTACGAATGCGGCGACACGCCGACGGCTCGGTTTTGGCGAGTTCCCCGGCTTCATTGACGAAATCGTAAAAAATTCATCGCACGGTATATTCAGTGCAGACGACCAGTACTGGCTACACCATCTGCAGAACCCTGTGCCTCGGTTAGAATAAAATTGTAGTTGAATGAAATGGTTTTTGGTAAATACTTAATCTGCAAAAGCAGAGTGATGTTTCTGTTCGATATGACGATAGAACAACCACGATAAAACTGACTGTTGATTATTCTACATGGTTATGACATAAAGCAATGCCAAGGATTCGTAGTATAGAAAATATGGAAACTCGGTATAGAGAGTTTATTAACACATTATCGACCGGTAATTATTGCATATTTTTGAAAAGTGTATTGTACATGGCTAAATTATTTAGTAAGAACTAACTAAGTCAACCTCAATAACGTCGTCTAATAGTTTCATTTAAGATTGCAATGTCAAAGAAAATTTCTATGCCTTTTTTTGGTACAGCAGAATTATTGAAAATCCTATTAATAAGCTTCCGATCGGTAAAGTGTTAAAAAAAAGAACAAGAATACAGATGAAGCTTCTTGCTCAAGTGCTCCGGTTCGACTGACTTTAGGGTAGAAAAACGTGTCAGCGTATAGCGACAAGACGGTCTTTTTTATTGATGGCCAAGGGGTAGGAGGACCCAGGTATAAGGGATGGCGGTGCAGAGGAAACTTAATTTTTAGCTAGATCCTAAATACAGTATTCACTTGATTTTTGTCCCAGGGGCTGTTCGTGGAGCGGACAAAAATCGCGATGTAGACTTGCTTTTCTGATTTATGGCTGGGTCTACCGCTCCGATCGCGGCGAGCGAGACTACAATAGAGCAACGGTGTCGGGACGGCTACGCACATTGCGACCGAAACTTTCTTCGTCGATTACACCACTAAATTACAATTGAAACTATATCGTGTTTGGTCTTGTTTTACTCAGAAAGATGCCAGAAATACGTTTTCAAAAAGTCCCATGAAAAAATAATGATTATTAAGAAGTTTGAACATTCGATTCATTGAGTCAATGTAGTGGTGTTCACACCGATATACCCGGGCCGAGAACATTAGTCGCCGCCCTGCGGCGCGGGACAGCGTTGACAGGCAGTGGAGTGAGTAGGCCTGGACAAAAATCGAGTCGTCGGACCTGGGACAAAAATCAAGTCTGTACTGTACCAAGTTTAACACTGACATTCAAACGAAATTATAAAATAGCTGATTAATTCGAAGAGTCGCGAATTAATTTGTACACCTGATACTTCGATTGCAAAAGAATCCGAGTTTGCCAATACTGTTTTCGTTCGGCTGTACGCCGGAAAAGTGATCGTGCAGGAGTGAAATATCGAGGATAGAAACGCAATGAAAGAAAACTCGATGTTTGTTCTGTGAAAATGCGCGTTAATTTTCGGCCCAGCTTTGCTATTATGGCGGCACGTTGCACGTTGCGGCTACTGCAGCCGGTTCTGCACGTGGCGGCGCGGCGTACCGGTCGAAATAAACCGGAAAAGAAAAAACTGAAACACAGCGACGCGCATCATTATTTTGGAGAGCGGCGAGCGACGACCGGATATATATTCGACGTATCAATAAATTATAATGAATTTCGGCACGCGGAATGTTAACAGGGGCGTGTGTTCATAAAATCCCGCGTGCGCTTATGACGGAGCGCGTTCATAACAACCTATGTCAATGCGCATCGTTTTCCTGCGGAGATTTTCGGGAATTCCAATATATATTCCGTCAAAACGTCCGGATTAAATTAATAATCGATTTTACAACCGGCACGGGGTAGGGGGAGAACGGCGGCGATTTATTAGCATACCGGTGTTGTACATAAAATTGCACTTCACTTTCTCTCTTTTTCTTGTTTCGTAATCTCATCCCCCTTACCACCCCCTCTATCCCCACCCCGACCGTTGCCTTCCAGCATACTTTGTCCCCTCCCCCCGTATACGGGAATTCATCCCCCTTCTCCGATGCGGTGAGCTCTTTCGCCAGAGATTTCGATCGATCGTTTTCAATGCGGTGTCATTTCAACGAGAGCCACGGCAAGCGAACACTCTCGACGCTTAACGATCGTTTTATAAAATGACGTGACCCTCGTAATTTCATTATACCTTAATCCGACGAACGTTGGCGTTGCGGCGGGGGAGAAAGGGTAGCCGCGCCGCGACAGAAAGAGAGAGACAGAGAGAGAGAGAGGGAGAGAGAGAGAGAGAGAGAGAGAGAGAGAGAGAGAAAGAGAGACAGAGAGAATGAGACAAGCGAACCAACCAGCAGAAGCGAGAGGAAACCGAACGGGCGAAACGCTGAAAAAAGGGAGGGAAGGTAGAAACCTCTCTTCGATATTCAAGAGTGGCACTCGCAATATTAACGAGCGCCTATTAGCGAGTGGCAACTGGTAGAGGAAGGGAAATCCGTTTTGCTTTCTTTCGTTCTTCTTTTTTTCCTTTTTTCTAAATACAAGAAGGGTTGGCGCGAATCTCCCGTCCACCCTGCCATTAAATCATCCACCCCTTCTCTCGTCTCTTTTTACGAGACCGTTTTTAATTCGTTCGTTCGCCATGCGCGAGTTGAATTTTATCGCGCGACGGACGAGCTATAGCCGAGCCGATGGAAGTATCGACTTAGGCGACGACGGTTGTTTTCTGCACGAGACCGCCGATGAAATGTTTCAAATAATTTTTTGTACTGTACAGTAAAACTGCGAGTATCTAAACTCGCCGAGGAGACAAGCAGTTTAGATAGTCGGCTCGTTTAAATTATAGGAGTTCACCTATTCTCACCACTCTCCATAACTGTCCGTCCAAGTACAATAAGGAGTTCGCGTTTAAATAAGCGGATTCAACCACACATTAACACAAATACACATTTTATTTCCTGCGTTAATCAATTTTCAATAGGGGGCAAAGGGTTAAAGCTATTCTTGAAAATGGGAAACTCGGTGTTCAAATACTTTTCCACTGTATAAATAACATCGTAACACAGGAGGTTATTTACCGCTTGTTCATGGTAAAGATAGACCTCGTCATAGTAACAATGACGGCGCGTCTCGTCACGCAATGAACCTTTGATTAGTCCATTTTGCGCCGGATAGGAGCGCTCTACCTTGTCACAAACATGTGCGCATAGCTTCTTTTTCATTCTTGTATACTGGGTGATCGGTAGCTGGCGGTACAACCGAATAACGGGGCCATTCTGCATGGTTTAGCCATGTAGAATAGCAAATGCCACGCGTTTCTGGGCCCCCTTTTTCTTTATAAAAGTTGGGTTTTATTTTACTACTAGCTTTTCCCCGGGACTTCGCTCGCACAGGAAACTGTTTAATGCCCCCAAAAAATTGATATTGTTTCTCCATAAAACCTTTTAACCCTCCATACACCCCTATAGAGTTTTAATTTTACGTTACGTCCCCATCTTAGATTTCAAAATTGATGCCATTTTCGTAATTAACGTCCCTAAACATCAATAACCGATTTTTAGACACCTATACCGATTTTTAGGCTTCTTCTCACCATTTTACCCCATTTGTCGAATATAAGTTTGAATTTAATTTATAAGGAGTTGATTCTTGAAAAACCACCACGTATCTAAGGGTTAAAACTATTTAGTTTATACTTATAGTACCTCTTTATATACTACATAAATAAAATATTTCTTGTAGAAACGTTGCAACCCCTTTTTACCCCCTAGGAGTTGAATTTTTTTAAATGCCGAAATAGGTGTTTGATTAATTATATCAAAGAGCATTAAGACCAAGTATCAAGCAAATCCGACCACAATTAAAATATTTCTCGTACAAACGTTGCAACCCCTTTTTACCCCCTTAGGGGTTGAATTTTTTAAAATGCCGAAATAGGTGTTTGATTGATTATATCAAAGAGTATTAAGACTAAGTATCAAGCAAATCCGACCAAATTCGTTGAAAAAATGAAGGAGAGACAAGTAAAATTTGTCAATAGTTTATGCCAGCTGCTCGACAGAATTTCGTAACGCGCCGAGGAAGTGCCAACTTGCTTATCAACGTTTACACTGTGCCTGCGCAATAACTGATTTATCAGTTCTTCACGTCGAATGTCTACACTCTGATATCGTGGACACACGATCAGCATCGGTAAACAATTTAATGTGTTGTTATGCCGATAAGCCCTCTTGATCTCCCTTCTTTCCCTCTCCCCTCCCCCCTCCCCATCATTGAAATAAATTCGAAAATATAATACTCGAATACACGGAACGTGTTTCTGGTCTGACTCGATGGCTTCGAATTTTGAAACGTTTCGGTAACTAACGATATGGAAGTTTACATCCGTCGAGTATACAAACGTTTATTTGAAAGCTGCTTGCCCGAAGTTTTACATACATAAATTCTGAGCAAATATTCTTCACGATCCGACTTTAACGTGTCGTTGTCGTCGAATGTTTGGCCTGTACAGGGTGTATAAAAAGTAATGGTCATCCGATTTAGGGGTGAAACTATACCTCAGTTTAACCCCTTAACCTACAATATCGTGTCAGACTCGTGATGAATATTCTGAAGAGAGTCTGATTTTCTTCAAAATAAACTATATTGGTTTTGTTAATGTAGAGCTATTGGAAAACAAATAAGCATACAACAGTTACACATTTTCTTCTTTCGTAAGAAATTACGAAGTATAAAATGTTCTTAGTCACTGAAACCGTAAACTAAATCGTAGTGCATGGGGTTAAAGTTGCAGAATATGACAGAAAAGCTCGCATACATTGTTATACATAAAAATATTAATCATATATTATGAAATACTGATGTAAAGTGTACTAACATTTCCCTGTTCCTCCGGACCATTTTTCTTTTCCTTGCATAACCACAAATGTTTGCTTTTTTTCGATAGATCTTTTCCTTTTTCTCATGTTACCAGTAGGTTTGGACAAGAAGATGTGACGAATTCAAGTTTCAATTCTGGAGGATCAATGGTTCAAAACTTTTTATTCTATTTCTGCCACTTTATTCAAATTTGTCTATAAAAATTGAAAATTGCATAAACATTAATCTAGTGATCAACATACTGAACAATGCAGTCTATGTAGTGATCAGATTCGCGCGTATTTGTGGTGCCACCTAGCGGTTCGGCGTGCAACCGTCGCTGCACATAACATGGCGGCGCTAACCTATAAAAAATACTGAAAATTGCTCAACTTCAAACATTATAACTTGTGAAACATTGATTCTCCAGAATCAAAACTTGAATTTCTCACATTTTCTCGTCTAAATCTATGGGAACATAGGAAGACGGAAAAAATGTATAGGAGAAAGGCCAACATTTCTGGTTACGTAAAGAAAAGTTTACTTGTGCCTGTCTTTCGAAGTACAAAATGCCACGCTTTTTCACAATCACTAAACACTACACAACATACTTTTCGAAAACGTAACTGCGATCGAGAAAAAAGTTCTTTCAATTACGTTCAAGATAAATCCGCCATTTAAATGCTACCTCCGCGCGAAAACTCTGCCCTTCCCCCTCCCATCCTACAAAGTATTCGATCACTGATCGATTGAAACAAACATCATCTCTATCGAATGGCAAGAAAAGTAATCCAAAGTAGACTACGGATCTTCAGGCAAATTAAATTTTTCATGGTTAACTTAAAAGACACTAAAGTGAGAAGAAGTTGTTTTTCATTGTACTATTTTTTGAACAAGATTATCTCTGTTTAAATATCAACGGTTCCTCAAGAACGTAAAATACATATAGTGTTCAAATATACTTTTTGGATTGAAGGTACAATGGGTCTGTAATGGAAATGCAGCGAGGCCGTTGCTGTTTCAAATATTCAAATGATTGAAAATCATTCAAGCAAGTAAAACTATCGATTCTTCCCTTTTTAAGCACGTATAATATTACCTATATACTATAAGCTAGCATTAAACCGAGTGTCGTCTGTGGCTTATCAATCTGCTCTCAAGTATGTTTCAACCAATCTACGCGCCATGATCCTTTTTCTCAGTCCTTCTCACACTAAACAGAAAATATACGCTGACGGTTTCAGCCCGCGCGAAATAAAAGCTCGTTCGTTCACAGTTACCTCGTAAATTCCGAAGTCGCTGACTAATCGTGTCGTAAATATTCAACGAAACGGGAACACGCGAAAATGGCGTGGAAACATGTGTGTACGGTAAACGAGAATGTAAACGCGGGCATTTCAAAATGATGCGAAAGAATACCAACGAAATCTAGAGATGGCGCTAGTTACAAAAAAAAAATGGCGAAATGAATTTGATTTTTTCCTTTATCATTTTGTTCTATATTTACTTAAAAAAAGAGCAGTAACTTGTCCCATTTCCCAGAAACAATCTGAATATTATAAAATAATAGCTAATATAGCGTTGTATTAACCCTCATACGTTCCTTAAAATTCACCCATTTACTATTTTTACATACTGTAAAATGATTGGTCCCTCTTTATTTGTGTTGCGAGACATATTTCTCTAAAATGTGACGTGATAAATGAAGAAAAGTTTATTAGTTTAAAGTGTGAAGCAAAAATGGTTGAGAAAGTATCATAGAATCTTTTATGCAACTATTTCTGAGTAGCGTTCGAGGGTTAAGGGATTACAATGGAACAGTACGAGCAGCCGATTATACTGTCATTTTTAATAACGTACAAGTACAGCGTTAATCATTTAACATATTTTTACATTGAAAAATCAGAAGTACCTCGCAAGACTACAAGCTATGTCGATTAACGGAAATTAACAGTTTACATAGTATCTCATTGTATGATATTATTTCAAGATATTTCAGATTTATCATAGTCATTGTATCTTTAATTAAACTCGCGCATACAGTTACGATTATTAATATTTGTGGTTATACATTGTGAATATATCTTACGTTTTCCTTGGTCGCTGAAATTTTTCACTTGTTCTTTAAAGCTACCTGGTGTCTCCTTTATAATTATTCTAAGTTATTATAAACTCATTTGTGCTTATAGAATGCATTATTATTTAGGTGGCCTATCCTGATCTGCAAAATATTTCGTAGCATTAGGAAAACGTGTGGAGTCTGGGAAATCTGGGGATTCGTATCTGCGTGGATTCAAGCAATCTCTTATTGCTTGACCAAATGCGCGTCTGACACCGGGATCTACTGCGACACCAATGGCAGCGCCATCGACTTCTTCAACGCCCGCACGGGTTACACCTTCTCTGACTAAACGTTCCATGGATGCAGATATTGCAGAATGATTCGGCGTAGGGCTAACCAATAATCGTGGTTTCTGTTGTTCAATTAGTTTACGTCGTTTAGTGGGCAATGTGCCTAAATAGGCATCGCTGAATGTCGTTACACCTCCGTTTGTCATGCCCTGTGTTTGTAATTGACGGCGTTGTCTTACGCCATCCCGAGCAATTATCGGCACCCAATCCTATAATGTGAAACAATTTTTGTATTACCAGCGTTTATTAGTACATTCTTAATTTTCAACTGAAAACGTAGGGAAGGATAAACTTACTGAAGGTAACAGTTCATGATTTGGAAACGTCTCTGGAATTTCTTCACCATCGTCTGGTGCAGGGGCTTCTAAACTAATCCTTTCTTCCACAACTTCAGTCTCCATAGGCTATAGAAATACACATTATCCACAGGCTACAGTGATACAATTTCATTTTTCATTAAGAAAATCTTTGCCTGTAATTTACCTCTGCTTCAGACTGTGCTTGTGGAGGTTGATGCGAGGATTCTGAAGGTACCGCTGACAGTTGAGAGGAAGGTGTTTTGTATACTAATAGACCAATAATTTCCGCATCGGTTAATTGTCCCTCTTCAGTACTTGTGGACATAAATACATCTCGCCACCACGATCCTAAAATATGCTCGCTGCGCTGCAATCTCCCAGACTATTCAAAATATAAATCTATTAATTTCATGTCTAGTCCAAGAATACAGGATTAGATTAATCAAATCAAGTACATAACTGACCAAGAAACGTGTCATAATCCCTTCGAATCTTGTTCGAACACCACGAATAGAATATCGAAGCACTGCGCGTAATTGTTTCTTTAAAGTCTGTAGAATAACGAAAGTTTCCCGTCCGAACCTACCATTGTTAATATCTTCGAGAGAAAAAAATTTTGGATTAGAATATTATTGAGAACAGTTTGTTGTACCGCAAGTAATTTATAAATTATACGAACCATTAGTCATCACTAATTGTACAATATTTTTGATATGACGTTGAAGCAAAGATTCTATAGTTGCGACAATATCGATACGGGAACCATTTCTACTATTAGTCTCTTCTCCTGCGAACACGCTTTGCAAATGTGGTCTGATCTGTGATAGCAACTCGTTCGCAGTCTGCTCTTGAATTTCCTCCACCGAAGAATGTCGGAAATTATGTACCAGGAATTCTAATACTGGTATTCTTTGACGAGCAATTGGACGCCACGATCCACGTCGTAAACTTATGAAATCGTCCAGGGTCAGGTTTTGTAACTAATTATTTAACATAAAAATTATTCGGTGTTCTTATCGCGTAGGATAGTACATGATATCAGTTGTAAAGAGCATGCTTCTCTAATTACCACCAATGAAGTCAAGTCCAAAGAGAAGTTTCCTTCATTCCTTGCACTCTGCGGACCAAATACTATTGTGTAAAGCGGTAAATCTCCTGTACCTATTCCACGTACTCTTCCTCCCTGTCTCTGACCCATATTTAAAGACCTAATGAAATGTAGCAAATTTAATGTTAGCCACGTTTTCCATAATAAATAAAAATCTCACAAGTAAGGAATCAACGTACTCCTCTACTACCGCTGCTAAATTCGGACATCTACATACATAGAAAATATTCCTTGCAAGATCAAAAACTGCACCTTCAGGCGCTGCATCTTCAACAGTTGTTTCAGAATCTTCAATTTAACAAAAAAAAAAGTTATTTCGGACCTCTGAATCGTAGCGTTTCTTTACTTTATCATATTTGGTTACGTACTGTTACTACTGCTACTAAAAGTAGCTGGTTGTGATTGACCAGCTATGGCCCCTCCTAATGTTCGTCGTAGTAAATTCACAAGAGGACTTTGTGCCGATGTCGATGAGGACGACGATGATGCCGATGATGTACTAGTATTCGAAGTGATATTTGTAGCATTAGTGTTACTGGTGGTAGTTGCTGATGTTGTTGCTGAAAATAATTTGAATAATAATTTTACTTTGTACAGAGACAACACTTTGTAATAATTAGAACGCGGAGGTTTACGAAATTTTCCATTTTTGTAGGCAACATTTAAAAAAGTGGAATTTATCTATACCTGTCTGTGCTTGAGGTTGACTTTCAGTTGTCGATGGTTGACTTGTTCGAGGTCTTTGCAATATAGAGGCGACAGTATTGGCTGTTGCAGATGGTAGTGTTCGAAGGTGGTGCGAATTGCAAGGAAGATATGGGTCAAACTCGGGCATTTGATCTATACTTTCAATGTGGAAAGGATGTGCTTGTTGTCGCGATGTACTTCTAGTTTGCGTTGCTGTGGTAGGATGAGTACCAACGTTACTTCTAAAATCAACAATAATAAAATAAATAACAATCGAATAAATTAGACATCTATTAACCCTTTCGTTACAATGAACGAGATATCTCGTTTGCACGATGTCGAAGAAACGATGCTATGGACGAGATATCTCGTCAATTAATGTTTTTATTGTTTATTTTGTATGGAATGCATGAAAACATGGTAAAGTGCATCATGAAATATTCAGGACGTACCGTGCTTGCGTACTTTGTCCAGCATTTGTATTTCCATCGAGCGATGAAACCGTTTGTTGCCCCCCGGTTGGAAGATGTTGGGTAGAAATTGAAGTGGAAGTAATACCACCTTGTACTATATGACCAGCGACAGCTTCCACTATGTTTCGTATAAAGTCAGGCGGTGTACTCCAAGAATATGCGCCGGTAGCACCGCTTATTCTTCCTATGAAGAGATACCGTAAAATTCACAGCAACAAGTATGTTTTATAGAGGTATGCGAAAATTCAGATTCTTGCACACCTCTAATTTTTAATTTCGCACGTACCACCGTTATTGTTGTTATTGTTGTTATTATTATTATTTTCACCAGACTGAGTCTGTTCAGTTCCCGATCCAGTATCCATATTACCTTCAGGATTAACCGCCATTACTACCATATCGTTTGGTAAGTTGAAAACTGTACCTGAGAAGTATAATGTTTATCATGTCTCAAAACATTTTCTTTATCTTTTATGAAATAATTTATTTACACGTACCAAATGGTGATTGTGTTTGTTCTTGCTGCTCTGTTTGTTGTTGAGCACTAGCATCAGGTTCTGGTTGCTGATTGTTACTTTCAAAGTTGGTTTCAGTCGACTCTGGTTGAGCAGCTGTATTCGCACTTTGACCACTCTCCTCGTTAGTATTGTTGTTATTCGAATTTTGACCGTGGATACTGAAGTGGGCCTGCAAATGTAACCATTACGGAATCAGTTCTAGTAGTCGATAGGTTCAATACGAACATTGAAATACAAATAATTACTCAGCTTCACCTCTACCTGAATGGGAACTCCAGGTTGCAAAATAGTCGAGTGTTGAATAACTGGTCTAGATCTAAGATTTCTGGGTGGTTCCTGACTCATGTTAACAATTATATCGCTCAATGCATGGCAAGCATGAGACAAGTAGTGCAAGCTTTTACTGACACCGTTCACTATCGCTTGACTTTCTTCAACACTTCCAGGTCCTTCCTACATATATTAATGATTTTTAATTTAATAGATATGATTGCTCAGAATGTAATACAGTAAAGTCCCATTCTAAGTCCGGCGGAGAAGACCGTCTTAAGTCAGTTCGCCTTCCATTTCCACCGGGGGGCATACCTAATGTGACCATTAATTTTTTTCACAACACAGAACCGAGAATTGGCTTAGATTATGACTTTACTGTAATTTGTTAGCAGAATTTATTGGAGAATATGATATACCTGAGGTAATACTCGATCTTCAAGCATAAGCGTGCGATAAGTTTCAATGTAAGGTCGTAGAGTGTCCTGAGCATTCAATAACTGTTCTAATAATGCTGCCATCTGCGGAGTTCGCACTGCTCTAAAACCATGAAATACATTAAATATATATATATACATATATCGTATTCAAATATTTTAGGATCCCTATAAATGTCATTACTGATGTCTAGATCGTCTCCTCGATTGTCCTTCGTCAGTGGATGAATCACTAGTTGATGCGGATCCCTGTTGTTCAGACTGCAATGATTGCGATTGTTGTGTACCTGTTTGTGGCTGGGTTTCCTCATTGGTATCGTTCACTGGTGCCTCCACATTATTGTCACCACCTTCTGCTTTTGTATTTTACAATTACATAGAAACATAAAAATTACAACATTTTATAACATTCTAAAATCAGACATATTAGATGCAACAAGCTTTATATGCAATTTCTGTTTGTATACACGCCTCTAAATAATGTGACATTGCTGGCTCCAGCTGCAGACAAAGCTGCTGCAAGTACTGCAGCAGTAGCTTCTGTTAATCTGGTGCTATTAATTGATCCGCTTTCATTAATCGATCCGCTTTCATTAATCGATCCAGTTTCATTAACCCTATTAAGAGGACCAGATATTACAAATCGATTTATTTCACTGCATTAGTCCATAATTATCAAGAAAACTCTTTGTACTCACAAATCTGTGTCTATTTGCGGTTCTTGCGCTTGCTGTGCTGAAGGTGGTTGATTCATTTCAGATGTAGAAGGAGGATTAGTAGGACAATTCGAATCTCTGGAAATTTCCACTGCAAGTCTTCCCATGAGGGTATTCGCACGATCCAACATTTGTCTTGCCAGACGTAGACGACGAGTAGAGAATCTGTTGCTGAACTGAGGTACTCGTAATGCTATTCAATGGAATATTATACATAAATAAGGTATCTTTCTATAAATAAATTAGGTAATTATTTATAAAGAGGTACTCCCAAGGAGCAGGCAAACATTTTCTATTTTGCATAAAGATTAGTATACTAATAATGACCATAAATTATATTATTTAAGTAATCTAGTAATCATACCATGGCCTTCGACAATTTCTGGTGGTACTGACATTGCACCAACGTACATGGCATTACCCTGCACTTGGGTTCGAGTGACTCTGTAATGTGTTCTCGGTGCATTCTGCCAGATTTGTACTCCAAGACTTTGGCCTTGACCTTGACCTTGACCATTATCATTTCTTCTTTGTCCAGGTTGCGGTGGTGCACGTTGTACCAAATGTATAACTTTTCCATTAACGTCTACATAACAAGTATTGAAATTATTTCATGGTTTTCTTAATTCTTTCTACTTTCATTGTGTAATGAGACAATCATTTTTTACCATAGTCATTTAATTTTTTATCGTCTTGAAGAACTCTACCACAATAAATAAGTCTTTGTGAGTCTGCCGGTACTGAAACTGATTCTGCTATATGTTCTTTGAAGCCTCGTACAGTAATTTGCTTTAAAAAATATCAATACAAATGTTTTTCATATATCATAGGTCTACACATTAATTTAAAATTAGTTACATATTTGTATGTTTTTTGGTTTTGCTGCATGTTAATGACCAACAAATAATTAACTTGTATGAATTGTCTCTCTGCAATTATGTGAAATCAATACAACTTGGTAGGTTTTAAGTTGCTGCGTAAACTAATCCATATTTATTTAATTATACCATACATTAACACATCAGATAGCTGATGTCTTGTGTCGAAAGTAAAACAGTTCAAATATTATAAATATTCCCCAATAATGAATATTATAGTAAATGCATGGACTATATAGAAGAATTTATGTAAAATCAAGTATATATTACCGACGACATACTAGGAAAATATGAATCATACTGATAAAGGAATTACATGTGAGAGGTTAAAGATAACAAACATTTCGTGTTAAATATTGCAAATTACTTAATAGTGTATGATATAGAAGTTCTGCGAACGTCATTGTCTGCATAGTAACAGTTTCTAAATGCGCAAGTGATACCATGAAAGGTAATACTATGAAATTCCGATTATTTTGTAGCGAGTAATATCGTGAAGAAGTCATAAACATGCAGAGGTAGGAATTCGTTGTCTTGAAGATGGCAAGGTAAAAAAAAGTACTCACATCGTCTTCCAAAGAAAAGGCATGATTCTGTGAATCCAAAGTCTTTACTGTAAGGTCAATCATGTTTGATCGGCCTCAGCTGGAGCTGCAACACTAAAATTTCGGACACACTGGCAATAGTTATTGTGACGGTGACAACGCGAAAGACGAAGATATATTTGAACACTCACGCAAGCACGCAGGTACAAGAACTGCAAACGACAATTAGTCACTAACAAACTAGTAAAAAGGACCGTATAGTACTCGAACCACGGAGAACTATGTCTTTGTTTGAAAATCGATTCAACGTTAGAACGAAATTATGTAAGAAAATTCTATCGCGTCGATTTTTATCGTTTTTGTAAAATGAACTCAACGTTGAAATTTCACAGACGACAGCCGACACGATACACGTTATTTTACCCAGAATTCGCTTTACCAGCGACACCATGATGAGCGTTGCCACCACAGAACACTTAAAATCCCTACAGACTTTGCATGCAATATACTTTCGTGTCTATATTCTGAATCAATTCTGAATGATCGAACCGAAAGGTTTCATATCTTTTATTTCATACGTATTGAAATTATAAACGTGATTCCATAGTTTAATTTTATACAGTAAAGCCAGAGAGTCTATATACGTGGCCTGGACAAACATTCTAACCACTTTTAGTGCTTTGTAGATTTAGTGTTAAGGTCCCAATCTTGAATCACGTAAGTCTGTGGCCATGCACGATCAATTGTATTTGAATTGAGTAAATTTATTTTGATTTTATATTCAAATTGAATTGTTTGTCTATTATTAATTCCGATTTAGTTATGAATGTTTGTGAATTTGCTCTTTCTGTTACAGATTCCGCGGGAAAAGAATCCATATATCGAATGACCAACTTCATAGTGCAGATCGATACTACTCTATGCTTTCGATAATCGAAGGCGAGACGTTAGTGTCATGGCGCACTTTCTTCAAGCAGGAGAAGACGCGAACGTGAGTAAAATTATATTTCCAATTATATAATGTGTAATTGACCATCTATTCTCAAACTATTAATGAAGAATTAATAAATATACAATTAGAATTATTTATTTCCTATTAATTCGGATTTACTTCTGTGTCGTGACGATTAATTGCATTTTAAAATTAGTTCTAATTTCACGTACAAGTTGAATGATTTACATCTATTATTCATTTTGATTTAGTCTTTTACTGTTTGCCAGTTGAAATTAATGAATTCGTTGTTTCTGTTGCAGAGTCCTAAAGGTTTTTAAATGTTTCGATCGAAAGACAATATTGAAGACTGAGATCGATAGTATTCGAAATTACGGGATAATCGAAATCAAGATGCAGTTGATTGTACATTCTTCAAACAGAAGGGGATGTGATCGTGAGTAGCAATTATTGCTTCGATTAAACTGTGTTATTAAATATCTTTTTTCCAAATCATTAATGCACGGTTAATCGATATTCAACTTGAATTATTTGCATTTATTATTACTTCTGACTTAGTCTCTGACTGTTTGACAATTGAAATGAATCAATTCGTTGTTTCTGTTGCAGAGTCCTAAAGGTTTTTAAATATTTTGAGAAATCATCGATCGAAAGACAATATTGAAGACCGAAATCGATAGTATTCGAAATTACGGGATAATCGAAATCAAGATGCAGTTGATTGTACATTCTTCAAACAGAAGGGGATGTGATCGTGAGTAGCAATTATTGCTTCGATTAAACTGTGTTATTAAATATCTTTTTTCCAAATCATTAATGAACGGTTAATCGATATTCAACTTGAATTATTTGCATTCATTATTAATTCTGACTTAGTCCCTGACTGTTTGCCAGTTGAAATTAATGAATTCGTTGTTTCTGTTGCAGAGTCCTAAAGGTTTTTAAATATTTTGAGGCTGCTTACGTGGATGCCTAATGCTGCCTACCTTGATGACGACATCGAAAGCTGAGAAAAGGCGATATCGATAGCCGAGACCGAGGGGAACATGCTTTCTTCATGGGGGAGAGAGTCTCTAACGCAGCTTCTCATCTCCCCAACCAGTAGTAAGTGAACAAACAACTACATTTTTTATTTCTCTATTTCTTACGTAGTTAATTGTGACGAGTACAGTGGCCGTGAGAAGGCCAGGCGTCGAATTGGCCCCGACAAATATTGTCGCTCGAGAGGGCAACTACAATGGACTCTCATCTTCGGATGCGAAGTCATTTCATTCTTACCTTATCACTGTACTCGTCTGTAGAAGTAGTAGTAGTACAAGTAGTTAATAAGTATAAGTAACAGCGGAGATGGGCACGTCCGCGATTTGCAGTAGCGTCGCCGAAAAACTAGGCGTGTTGCATTAGTCGATTTTGAACAGGAATCAAAGTTAGCGTTGCGAAATAATCGCGATTTCTATAAAATTCAATATAAATTGTTTAGATTATAGCGTTGCGAATGAAATGTCGCGGTTCCCTTTAGCATTTTGATCGCTACTTAAAGCAATTTTTAAGGTATACCAATTTTATAGCAGTTTGAAGTTCATATAGTTGTCTTACAGAGAATGTAAAGTAGTTTTTTGGATCCACTGTTCATTGAAGTAGCGTTGCGCAGCAATAGTATCGTGTTTGCGTTCGAGTCTTTCGACATTTCAGGGGCCCATGCTCCAGCTGCAACCACTGGACCAACGTCGTTGCCCCTGAGTTTCCCAGCCGGTGTGACTGCCCCTTTAGTAGTTTATTTTGAGTTCTAGATTCTAGAGCCCTTTATCATTTCTATTCCTACCGTATCGGTTGGAACGAATACCTTGATTGTCGACAAGAGGGCGTAAGCAATCAAGTTGTTGTTAACGTCGTCGGTATTTGAAATCGTGAGACACGAAACTCCATGTGGTGAATAATTAATTTAACACCATTAAAGTAAAGAATCGAACATTTAAAGTACTTTAAATATTTATAAATACTAAAGGATAAAGTACATTATATTTAGATCGATGGGTTTCAGGTTGTTAAACTGAATTACGTGAATGCACCTCTCCTAATTTCAATAATCGAAAATTAATAAAATTCTAACTTATCTTTTTGGCGGGTCTCATAGCCAAGGTGTTAAGCGGTGTTAATTTTGAAATAGTTGACCAATAAGTATTTCGTTCATGTGGATTTTGACACCGACGTGAATCTCGTCGGTGGTTTTGATCACTGTCAACTTCATTCGCTGGCCGAAATTCAGACGACCGACCTGAAGCTTCCAATACATGAAGCGCAGCAATAAATAGTTCGGTCTGTTCTACTAGTCTGTGATGGTACTGTGCAGGATTTAGGTTAACGAACAAGTTTCATCGAGATAGCGGTCTTTGAAACATCGCTCGTCGTTCAAGAAAAGAAAGAACCTGTTCTCGGCGTGTCTGGTATGCACTATAAGCCGTTATGCCACTTAAACACAATTATTATAATATTTTTATGACAATTCTTGCGCGTCAATGATACCGTTGATAATTAATTATCTTCACGAAACGTTGCTGAATATAATCAATCACTTTAAATTCTAAAAATTTCAAGGATTGATTAAAAATAAAGAATTGATACATTGAGTGGTAATTTATACGACGTTTATTATCAAATATTTCGAGTAGATTATGAAACATTCCGTTGCTTGAAACAGACTCTCTGAAAATGAGTATACACTTATGAATTGTGATTTTCTATAAAATCACTGTTGATCAAATAACTGATAATGATATTGTGCCAATCATGTTATATATTTACTCGAGGAACGATATCTTCTTGCTTGCAACAAAACAATTAGATAAGTTCGTAGAGAAAAAGTTAAGAAAACTGTAATGTAAGATAAAATCCATCTGATTGGACATCTGAAGCGCAACCAACGCATAGAAGCGTTGGATTTTTGCGTAAGCAGGGAATCGTACTTGGCTCTAATTAGAAGAGTGCATTATAATTCCACGCAACAAAACAAAGATGGAATGGTACCAATCAAAATGTTTCAGAGATGTAATTTTATTAAGACAGTACGGTAGCGGTCAATTCTTTGTAGAAGTATCCGTCTGTTAACCATTTTAACGCATGATTGCACCCTAAGTGATTTGTTTTTAATTCGATCAGAACGTTCGCGCTACGGACGATGCACATTCAAGTTTCGAACGGTAGAACCTACTTATACTCGGACGTAATTCGACTTATTTCACCGTCTAACTCGCTGAACATGAGTTTTCCTTTTGCTTTATCGCAACGAGTATTTTCTCTGTTTTGCGTAACGGCGTTCTGTTGATTCTTTTTATCGAATTTTATGCAACTGCATGTTGCGGAACAATAAGATCGTCGATTTCTTAAACACGTACAAAGTCTGGCAAGTTTTTCGCTGTGAAACGATAAGAGAAAACACAATTTTATGATACAGCACGCACAGCTACTTTGGGACTTCAGACGCCAGAAACTTTGTCGAAACTTAGAAGTTTTCACCGATTCGGAACATTTTATAAATTACGAGAATTGATTTTTAGTGGTGCCTTAAAGTCGCCATTCGAGTGTAAAATTCTTATTTAGAATTATTTTGTAATTGAAAATGTCGAGTCACACTTGACGAAGGTGTGCAAAGGGTTAAGAAAGAAAATAAATTTCTATTTCAGTCCAGTTTGTTGAAAATCAGGTAGAAAATTTTTATTTTGCATAGAAATTCGCTATCTAGTAATGAGGGATTCTTACAATTTAGTTGGAGTGTTTTCTGTTAGTACGTCATTGTTACGTCCTTATTATGACATTCCAAATTCCGAAAGTTTCTAGAGAATCTGGAATTGGGAATGGTATAGGTACCGTTACCGAAACTGACTCATAGCCCTCAAACGAGTCCAGGAATAGTAATACTGTGCTGGTTGTATTAGATAATGCGTGAGTGGCATAGTGTAACATTGCACTTTCCTGAGTTTTATTGAAATATTCGTTGCGCCTCATAAACGTGCGGGCAAATGGCAGCAGTGAAAACACAATGAATACGATAATTAATCACTCGGTGATATTGAAACAGATGTGAATGCAACAATTTTTATCTGTTGCACATAGTGTCCAGTAAATATTAACGCAGCATATTGATCTTCAATTTACAACGCAATTCGAAGCATCAGACACACATGTTACAAAACTTTAAATACTGCTCCATTCTTAATACTAATTTCAAGTAAATTATGTGCAAATTCAAGATGCGAAGTAACGACTAATTTTTCGAAAAGTTCAGCACGAAAAGATGGCTTCCAGTTTGAATTTTGCAGAAAAATGATTCACTAATCATTCGTTTCTGCATTTATACAGCAACATGTGCATCAGTCGCATTTAATCGTCGGTACGTTTTGTGTTAATTAGCAAACAACGTTTCCAGTACTTTTTCTGTCGTATCGTTCATTCGGTTGACAACTTTGCACATTAGCGCATTTGCTGTATCGGTAATATTTTATCGTATTTGAAATGTCCTCTTTGTGGAACATTTTAAACAATACGGAAAAACTACCACTTAATTTTTAAATGTTATGTCAAGGAACTTACAGAATAGCGCGCACGAAATCAGTTTTCAGAGGAAGAAAAATGTATTTATTTTTGCATGAAACCGTGTAAATTGTACTTTTCAGGAAATCTTTTTTGCAGATCATTTAGTGAACGAATGCTTCTAATTGCTTACAAAACATCGGGTCGTTTGGTACAATTATAAAAAAGTTATACTGTTTTAAAGTGCTTTCGAATGCTTTCGTGGTTCACTGTAGATCACTGTGGATCTAACGCTGCGCGATGGTTTATCGGTAGGGGCTGTGGGAGCAGCGGCGAACGGCGGATAGAGCCGAAGAATGTCGAGGAGGAGCTCGGGCCTTGTTGAGGTTGTTCGGGTGATCTCGTTCGGTCGGGCGTCAACGCGCAACGCCGTTTTCCGTGGTGTTTACCACACATCGGCCGGCCGGGATGATAAAAGTCCGTTGTTCTCGCGACTGATCAGTAGCTGTTCACAACGTGGCGCGCAAGCTAGCGTGCTCGATCCGATTAAGCTCTTGGCCACACTGGCTCTACGCCGACTGTCCCTAAGAACGTACTGCTGCAAGAAACAGATCGACAACGACGACAGCATGTCGACTTCCAAGCGAGATCCTGCTTCCGAGCAGCTAAACGACTACAAAAGAAACACGAAGGTAAAAACCTTTGTTCCTTCAGCAGATCACGCTTTTCTTTCTTTCTCTCATTTCACTCCACAACTCCTCTGCCTCGAGTTGCTTCTCGTTTTCTCAACATCCGCCACTTTCTTTCACAGTGCACGTCTCGGCCGGTAATATAGGTTACCATCGGCACGATCTATAGATCTGCGCTAACTTTCTTTTTTAGAGCGAGTGAACGTGATTTTTGGATTTAATACTGGGAGACCGTCTATATTTATGCGGTGTCGACGTTGACCGAGAAAGCAATAATCGTGGGCGGGAGAAATAAAGGGAACGATTAGAAAACTAGAAATTTAAAAGCAATGACTTTGTTTGGATCCGTCAGGAATAACTTGGTTCCCGATTTCTAAGCTTACTTCCTTGCGAAACTATTTAATTTTGTGGTTACAGTGATTAGAAATTCGTCATCGTTCAGACTGTTCAGAGTTTCATTGGAAAGATTATGTTCATTGCCTACGACGAAAGAGAATTTTATTTCTGTTTAAAGGATCTTAATATTTTATGTTGATGATATCGTACTACTTCCTGATTTTAGCGACAGTTCTGTCTATCGATATTATTCATTTCACTATTCACTTACTCACATTGTCATATTCTCGTGGAATACTATTTTGCTGACGTTACTGGTTGATAACATGTCATTACAATGATGGACACCGCCGCAAGCGTTGAAGCAACTTTAGCACTACAGTAGTATTATTTTTGTGTTGAACTTATTTTGAATTGCAAATCACAAACTATTTAATGTTTCGAGGTCCGTCTCACGGCGTCTCTATTATCGATATCTCTACGAAGATGAATGTTTTTGGATAAAATGACTTTCATTTCAATAAAAAGCTTAGTTCTAATTTATTATTTAAATAATTTTGTCTCTGTCGTTTCGTTGGATCTGAGATATCACTTCTACGAGTTTGTGGGACAACTATGCTTTGGTTGTGCGTCGCTCGCTGTCACAAACTGCTTCACGGTTGATTATTATGATTACTGTTCCTGAATTACGCGATTGTCGATGGAAGCTGTGATTTCATTCGAACTATCATCGCCTTGGGAAAGAATTCAGTAGAATCATTATGGATTCGTTAAGGATGGAAGATTTCCGTATTATATAAGGACTTCAGCAACTTCACATGCCGAACACCGACTTTAAGAATGATTGTTTCACTAATTATACTGCTCTATGATTACTAGATTGCAGATTTTATGCACTTATAATAAAAATGAGCTCCAATTTGAAGCAACAGAGAGATACAATATAGTATCGATATATCGTTCTTGATTTACTAAAATTTAAATAAAAAAAATAAAAAATAAACTCCGCGGTGTACTCGTAAAAATTATACTAATTGGCTCGACGCTAAATGCAATTCCAGTAATTATTCTCAAATGCAAAGTCTGCTACATACATATAATTGCGGGTGAAAAATTGTTGTTAACCTCGATCATATTTCTGCTGATTCACGCTGCACCGAGTTTAATAAAACCCAAACATACTTTTTAACTAGTATTTTTCATAGATTACGTACCCAGATAACTTCGGACTGAATATTTCTATAAATTTCTATATGTATAGTACGTAACAAACTATATTTCTACGATTAGAAATTGAAATATTCGCTATCGTACAAAACGCAAAATCATTCGACGTCACTTGGATACTCCAGTCTTTCAATAACATTCCTCGGAAGTTTTCTATGAAAACGTGCTATTCTTACATATTTTCTTTCGCAAAGCAATACAACTCGTCGATGCACCGCTATCACTGAGTAAACTGTATCTTATCGGTTTCATAACGCATTTCCTTGCAACGATTCGCACGGTACCCAGATCACTGCAAAATATGTATCACG
The DNA here is from genome assembly GCA_916610235.2 of Lasioglossum morio. Lineage (NCBI taxonomy): Eukaryota > Metazoa > Arthropoda > Insecta > Hymenoptera > Halictidae > Lasioglossum > Lasioglossum morio. The sequence continues at coordinate 11,738,738 of OU744325.1, read as the reverse complement.
ATATCCACAAGGAAAAGTACGCAATGATGCGAGGAATACCATTAACCCCCGCCGATTTAACTATTATTAGCTCGTCATGTGTACATGTGTATTTATATTGACTTCGAGTGGAATCAGACGGTATCGTAAAATAACACTATCGTAATAGGTGTTTATCGCGATTTTTTCGCGAAGTGTGAGCATTTATTTATATAACAAAATAAATTACCTTAATAATCAAATTATTGGCCATCGTTAGCTATGACTTTTTCTCATCTTTCTGTCAAAGAATGGATTCCACGGCAAAAGAACTTTTCGTTTTTGGAGGCCAACCATTCATCAAGCCAAATTTTCACTTCTTCGTAAGAATGCAAGTGTTGTCCTCTCGATATTCAAAGCTAGACATGTCTAGGATAAGAGTGAAATTTCGCTCACTCAATATTATCATAAACGCTAAAAAAAATTCGGTTTATTTTGCAAGATACTGTTTCAGTGTAAACAACCTCTGTTATCTTTATACTTGTGTGCGCGTGATTATAAATAAAAGATTCCTCATCAAAATTCAACAAGCTACCGAATATAAATTAAATGATCGCGGCCTTTGATCACCCACGAGGTTAATATGATACAGGTTTGTTTTCTCAAGATAACAGTTGTAATCAACAACGAAAGTTCTTCGATCTTTGCCTCTGCAACATAAAATCTAGATTTTTCGATATTTTCCGATCTTAAATCTTTACTTGATTTTATCGCATAACCGACATTTTAAATAGGATGCGCAAATATATCTAACACATTACATGTTAGCAGTTCGTTAGCGCGTAACCAATCAGCGCAACCTACCTAAACAAATGTTGCGAGTTTTCACTTCTCAACGACTGTGTTCCAATCCTTTCACTGCTGGAGGAAACAGTACGCATCAAATAACGCATAGATTTATTCGTAGCCGAACACGAACTTCTTCCTTCGCTTTTGTTTGTAAAAACAGTTCGAGGAAAAACTGACTTTCCCCTGTTGCATGACTCACATTGACCATTTAAATGGTACAACCTGTTTAGCGATCGCCCACGTGGAAAATGGAAAGTTACGAAATGGGCATAGAGCAAAGATTTTTTATGGTGTATTGTCATCATGCGAAAAATTCCGATAAGAACGGTGTGAAACCTTGAAGTCTGCCCGATCAGCATTGGTTCTTTTTCCCTTCACGGCATTTGTATTTAGCACGGTCGAATAATTCTAACTTGAAATGTGTGACGTAAGCGGGCGAATGCAATCCTTCGCAGAATTGCAGAAATTGCGCCGTTGTCCGTGTACGATATACAAATCGCGAAGTCAACGATAGGTGTCTTCTAGTGTAGACTCTATAGTGCAGAGCGTAGGCTGATGAACGACAATAATTGCCATAACGATACCCCGAAACGTGTCACGGTTGCACACGCGATGAAAAAGATTGTCCGATAATGCAACAATAAGAGAAAAAAGTGCGAAACGATAACGTCCACGCCACAATTTCACCGTTAGATCTGCTGCAGATAAATGTTTGATCAATGTCGGTTCTCGCAGAGACGATCGGTTGATAGTAACGATCGATGTTCATGCAAAATGGATCGTAAAATACAGTTTCTGTCATGAAAGATTCCGTCGTTCTATTAACTTATGTGCAGTGCCGGATTAAGCCCCGTAGCAGGAGTAGCAAATGCTACGGGCCACGCGCTTGCAACAAAAAATTGATCTAAACTTGGGTCGATACCGTTCCCAGATATTTTTGGTAAAAAAATGGTCATTCATCGTGTTTTATTATATTATCGTGCAAAACCTAGGGCCCCTGGTAACATTTGCTACGGGCCCCGCGCTGGCTTAGTCCGGCACTGCTTATGTGACTCCGAGAGAGGCGCTACTAAAAATTGCTGTACCATTATTCAAAATATTGTTTACATTATTAAGTATGTTCCCTAACAATATTTTTATGCTTTCGGCGCTGGTTCGATCACTTACTATTTTAAACACTACGACACGTGTTTCTATAAAGTTAAAAATTTAAAGCATAATTAAGTTTAATAATTTACAGACGCAATTCTTCTATTTTTCTTGGAAATGATCTAAAGTAAGATCGAAACATCCGAAAAAACATTATTATGGTAATTTGCAAATAGTGTTTAAAATAATAATTGATTGAACCAGTGCGCCGAATGCATAAAAATATTGTTAGCAACAATCTACAATCGACATAAGGAAACATTTATTAAGTATGTTCGTATCGAACAATTATTACACGTTTAGGTATTGTATGATGTATTGTACCAATTTCAATAAGCGAAGCGGATCCTGTCCCTTTTTTTTCCAATCACAACCAGTGGCACTCCAAAGTATTTTTTGCCGATGCATTGGAAGCTGGAATTGTTAGAAATATTGTTAAAATTACCGCAACATGTGGAAATGTTGAAGCCCCTTCTATGACATTTTACTATAACTTTTCAACCATAAAAGATATCGGGATGAAATTTCCACTAAAATTCATTAAAAAATTATTGTCTATTTCTATCTCTATTCTCTATCTCTATATACATATAATAAAATCAAAAGTGTCTGTCTGTCTGTTTGTGATAAAAATGTGTCTTTTTTTAACTTGCGGAACTTATTTATTTTTAACTATAGATTATTATGTAGAATATTGTGTATAGAATTGTATCTTAATTATGAAAATTATTTATAATATACAGAAGAAATGTTTCTTTCTAAGTTTTTATTATCTCAAAAATAATGTAGAACTGTATTATGTTAAGGCCGCTCTATTATCATGTATACATTTTCATAGTATGATATGTATATTTTTCATTATCGCAGTAGCAGAATTGTTTCTAAAATTCCAGCATCAATTGCGAGAATTGTTAGTATTTCCATTTTATGCGATTCACACTGTTCGTGTAAACTATGACACAAGTTGTGCAATATTAAATGCTAGGTAGACATTACGCATGGACGTCTATTCGCAATGTTTCGCGATCCTTATGGGACACGGCATGTTCCTTCGAAGTAGTTAGGTGCGTCAATTGTTTACTTTACTGCTGACTAAGTAATTTCTCGTTATGTCGAGTGACGTTTAAATAGTTTTCTATTCAATCTTCTTTTATCGAAGAAGAAGTTACATGGCATTCGCATTTTTTATTACAGAGCGGCTCACCTGAAATTTTTCCAATAATGATAGTTGTAGCGGATAACTACTACTCTTTTACCAATGGAAACTATCATTCGTAGACAGTAGATTTTTATACAATGTAAAAACGTTCTATTTCAATTGTAACAAACTAGAGTGAAAGATCCGTTGTCTAGTGGTATATGTATATACATATATATTATATTATTTTTATTTTAGTTATTTGTGTGGGTAACGCCCAAGTCTGGCTTATCCTAACGGTCTTTTATTTTTCGTAGGGCGAATGTCCGACGGTGCTGTTAACCGGAAATGGAGCGCCCATTGCCGAGAAGAAAGCCAGCTTAACGGTGGGCCCGCGCGGGCCCATGTTGATCCAAGATTTCGTTTATCTTGACGAAATGTCTCATTTCGCTAGAGAAAGGATTCCGGAACGTGTGGTGCACGCGAAAGGAGGCGGTAAGTTCGCTTATCAGGTTGTTATCATCATAAATGTTCGATGTTTGTTCTATTTTAGAACGGAAAAGATTTCCCAAATATTGAGAGAACTCTCTGACTCATGTAAATTGTAAAATGTCACTTGACGCAACTTTTCACCACACAAAAGATTCGTCATAATAGTAGAAACTGAAAATTTAGAACCAGTGCTGGATAAAACATATAGGAAAAATATTTCCAATACTACACCTTAACCCTCGCATGACGAATCATAATTGCCGGTGATCGGATCTCGCGTGACCTATACTGGCGATTATGGTAGTACGAGGGGTAGTCGAGATCCACACTCATGTTGTGGGTCACCCCATACCCTGCTCACGTCATGCGGGGGTTAAGTAATTGTTACTATACAGTTCAAATAAAATAGCATTCTAAATATGAAGTTTCCGCTACAATAAGCATTACATCACCTCTCTTTCTTGGTCGCAGGTGCTTTTGGGTATTTCGAAGTTACCCACGACATCACAAAATACACTAAGGCGAAAGTGTTTTCCCGTATCGGGAAACGTACCCCCATTGCCGTAAGATTTTCCACCGTCGGCGGCGAGTCTGGTTCAGCAGATACTGTGAGGTAATAATCGTAAGCAAGATTTTTATGATTTATCAATTTACAATCATTACTCTCTCTCTTACAATCGACGAAGAAAATTTTTATCTTGTATAAAGATTCGCGGTCTAATTATATTAGTTATTGTGGTCCCTATTATTAATTGTTTCTTTGCTTTCAGAGATCCCCGCGGGTTCGCGGTAAAGTTTTATACCGAGGAAGGTATCTGGGACTTGGTTGGCAACAACACGCCTATTTTCTTCATCAAGGACCCTCTGTTCTTCCCCAGCTTCATCCACACGCAGAAGCGGAATCCTGCTACCCACCTCAAGGTCTCGTCTTGCTTAATTCTTCATTTCTCTCACCATCTCTTTATCGTTATATTTGAAACGTTAATTATTATCGATCATTATCTTAAACAATCTAAACGACACGTTTATTTAACTGATTTTCACAGGACGCAGACATGTTCTGGGACTTTATTTCTCTGAGACCGGAGTCGACGCACCAAGTCATGTTCTTGTTTTCGGATCGTGGTATACCAGACGGTTTTCGTCACATGAACGGCTACGGCTCCCACACGTTCAAACTGGTGAACGCTGAGAATGAAATGGTCTACTGCAAATTCCACTACAAGGTGCATTATCTCCTTCGTTCCGTTTAATCGTTGATTAAATACATATAATTTTACATCCAGTAAGGAAAGAAAATTGAAAACTAGAAAATTGGGACAAGTGTATCGTTAGTTTCAGCTTTTTGTTTGGCTCCTGTGACTGGCAATCGATGAAAACATTTTTTATACTGCACAAACATCCGCAGTCTACTTATTAAAATTCTTGTGTATTCTTTTTATCAAGTTTATCGCATCAGTTTTTATCACAATTATTGTTTAACAGACTGATCAAGGAATCAGGAACATTCTGGCTGAAAAGGCGGCACAATTAAGCTCGTCCGATCCGGATTACTCTATACGGGATCTCTATAACGCGATCGCCTGCAACCGGTATCCGAGCTGGACGTTCTCCATTCAAGTTATGACTGCGACTCAGGCGAAGACCTTCAAATGGAACCCGTTCGACGTGACCAAGGTAATGATCAACGGTCGACAAGGCATCGATCACAGCATTTCTGAACCTGGACCTCCAGGGCTTGAAACGGTCCCGAAATTAACTGATTGAAACTGAAATAATTCAACGTTATTTATATATTAACAATATTAGAATCTAAAGTAAAGTGATAAGTAATCAACGTTTCCGCAATAATTCACGTAAAGTAACATTACATTATGCTATAACGTTGGATTAAATGACTAAAGGAGTTGTTGCTTTTTGAACAGGTATGGCCGCACAAGGAATTTCCGTTGATCCCTGTTGGTAGGCTGGTGCTAGACCGAAATCCTGAAAATTACTTTGCTGATGTGGAGCAAATGGCCTTTGACCCGGCTCACATGATATCAGGTATTGAACCAAGCCCTGACAAAATGCTACAGGGCCGCCTATTCGCTTACGGCGACACTCACAGGCATCGTCTTGGACCGAATCATCTCCAATTGCCAGTCAACTGCCCGTACAAGGTAATTTCTCAATCGTCGGTTTTGCCAGTGGCTACAGGCCCTGGGATGACCTTGTGTCTTCCCGTGTATGAATGCTCATTATAAGCTCAGGTACCTCGCCCTGTGTTGTCTGGCGGCCTAGGGAGACCTTTTGTCTTCCTTTGCACGTGGGCAGCCCGCGGCCATAACAACCACCCGGCTACCTGCACGCGCCTAGCCTAATACCGTTAAGAGTTGGCTCACGTCATTATTCTAATAACAATAACATTCTTTCTCGAACCAGCCTCGCTGTTTTTATATATCTTTAACAGAGAATTACAATATTCGTATAATATACGGTATTTCTTGCAATAATCTTGTAAAACTTCAAATATCGCCACCTTTTCGCTATAATAGTGAACGCTCTTAATTCTATCCGCAACAATAATGATAAAGATAATCGTATAAAAATTACAGTATGTTATCTTAAAATATGGCCATACTATTAAAACACATGACTAATCGTAACCTAACCATTTTTAATCTGATGGAGTGTTGCTGCAGCATAGAAATAATTGAACTTGATGATTTTCAGGCAATTTCGGCAATGAATTACCAACGTGACGGCTTGATGCCACTATACAACCAGGGCGGTGCACCAAACTACTACCCGAACAGTTTCAACGGACCGAAAGAGTGTCCAGCAGTTCGTTCACCACCGTTCCATGTCAGTGGAGACGTGGATCGCTACGAACCAGAGGACGAGGATGATTTCGGCCAAGCGACCACCTTCTGGAGAGAAGTCTTAGACTCGGATGCGAAGACCAGGCTCGTGAACAACATGGTAGGCAGCCTCCGCAACGCGTCCACCTTCATCGCCGAAAGAGCAGTGAAGAACTTCTCCGAAGTGGACGTCGATCTTGGCAGAAGACTCACCGAGGGTCTACGCAAATCTGGGATGAGGCTCAACGTCTTCGGCAAGACGGCCAGCCTGTGAAAAGATTGATTACCTATCTCTTCTTTTTCTACTACATCGTCGCTAGACCACCACCTTTGTAATTATCGCTGTCCCATTTAATGGCTTAGTCGAGTACACCACATGATTTGTTAATATTTTACACAAATAAATAAAATTATTATTTTTCGTTAGTGGCGGTTGTTATTTATAGGCCGCGCTAACTTTCGTTTCAATCCAGTATTATATCCCTAGTAGCAATTACGGTTGGCCAACGATGGCCAACGGTTGGGAGTTTGTTGGGGAATGGTTAGTGGTTTTGCCGACAAATCCCCAACGTAGGGCCAACGAGGAAAAATGATGTCAATTTGCCGACAAATATCCAATGCTGGGCCAACGACGAATACCCAACGTAGGGCCAACGACGAATACCCAACGCTGGGCCAATGACGAATACCCAACGTAGGGCCAACAGATATTATAGTCGGTCAAGTAACGTGGACTTTACAACGATTATACTACATTGGCCCAACGAAAATCTGTCAACATTTAAATATATCGTCTAACGATAGTCAGACAGAAATTGTTTTTTTTTTCGTATTTATAAATGTACTTATAATTTGTAATTTTTGCGCAATGGTTGATCCACTAAAGTTTTATTGCGAGCAGCCTTGGAATTTTTTCATTTCTTAAATTTTTCCTTTTTCCAAGGGAAAGGCAAGAGGGGTGTGCATGTAATATAAGAAGAGCCTTTTGGATTTCTTAGAAATGGGTCTTCCTTTTTTAGATACTTTAATTTTAATTTGTTGACGTATCTAGTAGCCTTAATCATAGTATCTACAAACAAGAATCAATTGTAGGTTCAGTCAGAGAGGAAATGAGAGTGCTCACGCCTATCTCTGAACTTGACTCCACTGTTTGCACGCTCACGCTTAGCACGGAACAGCTCCTATACCGGCGGTAGAGCCCACTTTTACCACGTAACAGACAGCACACCAGTTTTAGCATGAAACAGTATGAAACAGAACCTTTACTAGCCTATGGCATAAATTAATTTATACTTTTATGCCAAGTTTTGCAAGAAAATTACGAAAAATATAAATTAATTTGAGAATAAAATCCGCTCTACCGCCGGTCTAGGATCTGATCCAGGCTAAAAGTCCGCTCTACCGCCGGTCTAGGAGTTGATCCAGGCTAAGATCCAGCACTATATTGGGCACGGTCAAAACCTGGGCGTGAGCACTCTCATTTCCTCTCTGGTTCAGTGATAGGGCATATGCCAGCGGATCCGGGTCCAAGTCCGACATGGGTGTATTATTTTAGTTTTTTCTTTTCCCAAATTTTTTTTTGTGAAAATACATTTTTAATATGTATAGTATGTATGATATAACATAAAAATGACTATTTTAACGTTTCGATCCTCACTATGCGATTCTTATAGAGTTTTTCGCGCTGATTCCGAATTTGACCTTAATATTCCTCCTACACGCACAGTTTTCGAGAGATTTGAGTTTGAGAAAAAATCATATTTTTCGACTTTGAACAAATATTGTAATCTTATTATGAAAGATATTGTATTGTTCTTTAAAACAAAAGATTCTCTAGACTTTCCCGAATCCAGTGATGTGCAATAGTAATACATTAAGAGCGGGCGTCCGCCGCGCCGCACAGTGGGCAATTCAGACGAAATAAATCACAGAGAGACACGATTTTATTATATTGTTTCGGAAACTGCGGCGCTGTCTTGCCGGCGAACACATTACGGTTAACAATAAGGAATATTTATTAATTGCACAATAGTCAACAGCGGATAAATGTGTAATCGTAAATATGCGTTCTCGCTTCAATAGCTTCAGAGGATCTGACTTCTTTCGTCTTCTTATCAACAACCTCGTTGTCCGGATATCGCAATATCGATCCGACAGGCGATTTCTTTCGATCTCTGCGATATCTTCAGAATATCACAGAGGGAGGAAATTCACCTCGTGCCGTTGTCATAACATATAGAGATAGAGATAGAAACAGACAATAACTTTTTTAATGAATTTTAGTGGCATTCCGATATCTTTTATGGTTGAAAAGTAATAGTAAAATAATAATAGTTTGAGACCAGTCTCCCGCTTGCCCTTCCATGACGCTGTCCCCTCACCCTCACGCTTTGGCCGAGGCAAATAATAAATATTTCTCGACCTTTTCACGTTTTTTCTACATACCGTCAACATAGTAAAACTACATTCCCCTTACTTAGCGTCCCCTCCTGGAGGTGTCGAAACTTACCAGGGGACAGGAACCAAGGTTTTACCCATAAAAAATGCCTGAGCTGGCCGAGTAAATTTTTCGGGCGCGGGCGAGGTAAACAGTACATGTAGCCTTCCTGGCCGCGGGCCGCGGCAAACAACGCGTTATCGCATTGCTTGCCTCGCCCGGCTGATTCGGATCACGGATTTGCTCATATATATTTAACGGTTCATTTTATAGGATTTTTTAAAACGCAGTTCTCTTTATAAGACCTTAACCCTTGAGAAAGTGGAACCCGAAAATTTTGAAGACCTTTAAAGAAGCAGATATGTGGAATGTCCTGAAGATACCAAAGATACTATTGAGTTTTTACATTACAATTTTACATTACAATTGATATAATTAAGATATTTATTGATAGGTTTATTCAAGAACAGCACATGTTAGCTCAAAAATGGCAAAAGGTAATAGAAAAATATGGTATTGAGTAACTGTATGAATAAATATCTGAATTTTATGTTTGAATTTTCAAATAAAAAGTATTATATTAGATATGGTTAAATCGGAGAATTAAATGCTGTTACAGATTGGTACTTGACCGCTTTGATATCTATTATCTTTAATCAAAGTTTCCTTCTTGAAATATCAATGGTTTTTTATGTGTTCACATATATCAGTGCATTCGATTTATGAAAACGTATTCTGAGCACGTCAATAACTGATAAACATTTACACATGTATATGTTTCGAGAATAGTGTCTACTTTCTTTGTAGACTGTATGTGCACGAAAATTTCCCACTCTTCGAAACATTATTCGTATTCGTCAGAGGAATTAAATGATTTCAAAACTGATTGATCAGAAAATGTGCTTATCGATAAATCGAACTGCGTAAAACGGATGTGTGATAACTAAGCCTTTCCGAGAACACAACAACATAATTATCTTTCGGAAAAGTTATGAGTCCATCTGATAAACAATCAGATTACCCCACCCATTCATCGGAAGTAAATAAAACCGGTATATAAAGACCACAAGGCACAGGTGAACAATTGATTAGTGAACAAACTACAACCGAATTTCTACAACATGAAGGCTTCATTTTTCCTTGTTTTCTTCTGCTTGGCTGCAGTCGCACTTACAACTGCTTCTGCTAAGAACATTGAAGGTGAGTCGACTTATTAGTTAACACAATATTTACAATTATTTGCGTCACTTGTCAGAACTACTAACTCTCTTAACCCTTTGCACTCGGAGCTACTTTAACTCGAAAATTAAACATTTCTTCGCAACTATAATAATTCCATTCTAATTCCGAATTACAATAATACATTAATGTTACGAATTAATATTACATCAATGTAATTTCAATAATATAATTAATTTTACATTTAATAATCTAAATATCTTGAGCAACGGGTTAATATTTGTGTAGAAATTGTTGTTGCTCTAATAATTTACCAACCGAAACGTTTTTACCGTGAAATTTCAATGCCCTACCCTGGTAGTATATATATCTAAATTTTAGTATAAACAAATTTCTTGGCTGTGAGGCCGAAATTAAATAAAATTATTATTACTAAAATAATTAGCGACATAGGCGGGGAATGTAGACTTTCGCTTACTTGTAAATATGTTGCAGACGTGCCAGAACAGGAAAATGTCGAGGCAGTCGAAAACGCAGACGGTGTTCAACCATTAGGTACCTGTAAAATTGGAACCTGGGCTTGCACTCAAAGCTGCAGTTTGCAGGCTGTTGGCCGCTGCAACAGTGCTGGCACATGCATTTGCGGATACTAGGTATGTATCCTCTGGAACATTATTACGTAGGTATAAACAAATTCGCCTTGCAATGATATCTAACGTATTTTTTCTTTCGCAGAAACTAGACAGCTGGATGATTGATGGAACTGTGAACAATGGAATACTTCAGTGGAATCGCCTAAATACTTTCAACACATACACTTATCTTTAATAACAATCTGGATTAATAAAATTCTTTTTTCTTCACTACTTTGAACCAGTCTGTATTCCTTTCGACTTGAATCTACGCTTGAATGATTCTTTTTTCGTTCATAGCATATTTCCCGGAATCGTCGTCCATCATAAACAATCATATCCTTACAAAATAGTTCTGGGTTAGTAGTTCACGATAGTGTTAATATTTAGGCGTTTAGGTGCAATTGGATTACTTCACGAATTATAATTATGAAGTAATTCGATATTTAGTCGTTTCATTCAATTAAATAATAATGTAAATGTGATGATTGAAATTACAATCTAATTCGTTTCATTCAATTAAATAATAATGTAAATGTGATGATTGAAATTACAATCTAATTCGTTCTTACAATTGAAATAGAATTACAAAGTACAGTGTAATTACGAATTATAATTAAGAAGAATAGGAGTGGTGGAAAAAGAAAAAGATTAGCATCAGTGATAAACATATTATTATTCATAAATTCGTATTGTGTGATCAAAAAGAAGCACTAAGATTGTGATAAAGTATTCATTTAAAAATATAATAAATGAAGAAGTTATGGTAAATAATAGGTTTTTGACATGCAATTAACGTAAATATACAATATACATATAATACCTGAGTAGTGCTACCGTAGCACAAGTCAGCACAACTGCCAGTTTCTCTAGCACAACGATATTAAGGTCACTCCAGTACAATTTTAGCACAACCTAGAACAACTTGGCACAACAGAGAAAATTGAAAAAGTGAAAGGCGAAGGTTACTAAAAAAATCGTTTCTTTCTTCAATTTTTTGTACCTAATTTTTTATACGATAGTTTTAATATTCGAGCACATTGTAGCACAAACTCACCACAACTCGGCACAACTGTTGAAATTATTTAATTCAACAAGTGGGGTCAAACTTCTACGAGGCCGTTTCTTTCCAAATTCAATTTCAATTTCACTCTTCACTTAAGGGTGAAATTGATTTGCAAAAGCGTGAATTTGGAGTGGAAAATCTGTATTGACGACAGCCGATCGGTTACGAAGAATGAAGTGGCGAAGAGACTCGATTCGAGTTGCTTAACTATCAGCTGCCTTCGATTGCGACAGGAAAGCGTTGCTGCCGAGTTCACGACCTCAAAAAGACACTTGTCGAACGTAAATAGTGTGCGATTGATGTCAATAATCTGTTGGCTCGGGTTATCTGTCGGGAAAAACCTTGCGGTGAATCCCGGTGGTACTCATATTCCGTTTGCGTGGGAGGCGGAAGCGCGGCACTATTGTATTCTGTCGAATATGCAAACAAGCTGATGAGGTTTCTGTATTGAAGAAACAGCACAAAAGACAGGAAAACCTAAGACAAATGTGATGGGGAAGAACAGGGAATTTCTAAATACAACGTTATCTGTGTTTGTCGCTATAATGAACGACTTACCGCACGTGCCAAGTGCTTAATTGTTTATTTTTCCTTTTGTAACAACTGCACACATATTTGTAGCGAGATTTTCCTAAGTATCTGGGGAAGATTATTCTATATAAAGCGATCCATGTTGCGCGCATCCATCATCAGTCTTGTAGCTTCTCTTCAGAGTAGAACGGGAACGTAATCCAGAACTAGAATGGCGAAATTCTACATCCTTGCCGCTTTTTTGTTTGTGGCTGCTGCCGCTGTCTTGGCCATCCCCGTTGGTAATACAAATTTGTCTATTTCATTTTATATGGTTGAAATTGATACAGAATTGACTATAATCTTTTTTTATTTTACACAGTATATGTACCGTACAATTTCAATTAATAACAAAAGTTTAATGTTCTCGGCGCTACGGTTCGATCAATTACTACTGAGAAATCAAAGTACAATTTTCCAGATTATCAAATAATCATCGACGTTTTGATTCTAGTTTGAATCCTTTTCAAGATGTATTTGCATTGCGTCTGTGAAAATATATATTTATTGTACAATTTTCAAAATATACTATTAAAATGCTTGAATGTAATAACACAAAAAATTTCAATTAATCCATTACACTGTGTTTAATACTGCATTCATTATTGTGAATAATATTCGCCAACACTGTCTGCATTTAACGTTTGATAAATTCCAGACGAAGAATACGAACCTGCCGAACTCGCCGAAATTGTGGAAGAGAGTGCCGTTAGACAAAGAAGAGTGACCTGCGATCTTTTGTCATTCAAAGGAATCGCTGAGCACAGTGCTTGCGCTGCTAATTGTCTCAGCATGGGCAAAGCTGGCGGCCGCTGCGAGAATGGTGTTTGTCTCTGTCGCAAGTACGTCACTTCCTAAATGTTAATAACGCGAAAACAACTTATCGGATTTTATCAAACACTTATCGAACCCTTTTTATCGAGATCTGAATCGCATATTTTTAGGCTTGAGCGTTAATTTCTTTAACGTAACGTTCATTTCTTTCAGAACTAGCTTCAAAGACCTGTGGGACAAGCGATTCGGTTGAATTAAACTTACAGTCTGACCACCGAGGCTCGAGGGAATTTGTCTTCAAAACCTGACAAAGAACTACAATGTTCTGCGAGAAACAACGAATTACACGGCCCTCTCGAATAACGAAACTTCCCCAGGCCTTGGACTTCCTTTTATTTAACAATACAATGTTGTTTAAACAATATATACTCTACTTGGTACAGATATGCATTTAAAATAAATATTGCTTAAGCTTCCGAAAATCTGTCTTTATCTTTCTTTATTTGTCTTGGATTTTGTAACTTTATTATACTTTCGTATACTCTTATTATTCTTATGTTATAAAATAATAATTATCTGGATTGTATAGAGCCTTATTCTTTTTCCTGAAAATACCATTAAGATTTAAAATTATAATTCATTGATATCATTAAGGTATTTATTGATTGGTTTACTCAAGAACATGACAAGACTTCTAAATGAGTAAATCATGATTTCTATATTGTGTAATAGCATTGAAGAACTTCGGGGGGCAACTTAAATAGCGGAGGCGGTTGGGCGATACCGTCCAAAATCATGATATCCACGGACGCCACCACCATAGTGACCTACCGTATCTAAAAAGGTTAAAAATGTTATCGTCTCTTTTTTAGCGGGATTTACCCACACGTAATATTCTTTCCCCGATGGAGAATATTGTATATAAGGCGATTCATATTTTGCACATCCATCATCAGTCTTCTAGCTTCCCTTCAGAGTGGAACGGTAACCTAATCAAGAACAAAAATGGCGAAAATCTACATCCTTGCCGCTTTTTTGTTTGTGTTTGCTGCCGCTGTCCTTGCCATCCCCGTCGGTAATACAAATTTGTCTATTTCATTTTATATGGTTGAAGTTGTTACAGCATGGACTATAATCTTTTTTATTTTGCACAATATATTTACCGTACAACTTCAATTAATCCATTACATTATTGCGTTTAATTCTTCATATTCATTATTTTGAATAATATTTGTCCAACGCTGTCTGCATTTAACGTTTCATAAATTCCAGACGAAGAATACGAACCTGCCGAAGTTGCGGAAGGGCCTCTCGTTAGACAGAAAAGATCGGAGTTATTCGTCCAAATTTTGGATATCATAGCGAAAATTGCAAGAAAGGTCCACGAGGGAATCTCAAGCAAACCGTAAGTACTACGTCCTGCTTAAGTAACACCTTAAATATTAATAACGCAGAAACAACTTATCGGATTTTATCAAACATTTATCAAACCCTTTTTATCTAAACGTTCCTTTCTATCGATCCTATATTTGTTTATAAAAGATGTATTAATGCTCTCGGCGCACTGGTTCGATCAAATTTTTACTTAGAAGCAATTCTGCAATTTAACAAATTCACATTTTGACGTTTCAATCTATGTTCAGATCATCTTCAAGAAAATTAATAATTGCGTCTGTAAATTGAACATAGATCGAAACGTCAAAAGTTGAATTAGATAAATTGCAGAATTTCTTCTAAGTAAAAATTTGATCGAACCAGTGCGCCGAGAGCATTAATACACCTTTTTATCTAGGTCTGAATCACATAGTTTTAGACTTCAGCACTCGCGTTCGGAATTAACGTATTGTACATTAACTTATCTGTTCGCTAATCGATCAGCAGTGCAATGAACCAACAACGATGTTCTTCTCAAACTTTGCACAGTTAATAGTGATACAACTCTTGAGATCTATGAAGTAGAGAAACTGTGCAACCGAGTGTTTCTAATCTATACAGTATCACTATCACGATTGTCTACAAAGATACAGCTTGCTCTTGAATTGAAATCTATGCTATTAGGGGATATTTAGGGGACCAGTAGGGTGACATTGTTACTAGAAAACTTCAAAACCATCTTAAAATGTCTTTTATAAATTAGAAATTTCGAAGAATTTGTAATGTTAAAAAGTTGTAATGTTAATTTTTTTTTAGGACGCCCGACCGAGATACAGAGACGCTATTTGATTGAATCGAACTTCCACTGGCCTTGGACTTCCGTTTTATTTAACAATACAATCTTGTTTAAACAATATACACTCTACTTGGTACAGATATATATTTCAAATAACTATTGCTTAAGCTTCGGAGAATATATCTTTATATTTATTTATTTGTCTTTGATTTTGTGACTTTATTATACTTCCGTATACCCTTATACTCTGATTTTATAAAACAATAATTAACTGGACTGTATAAAGCCTTACTCTTTTTCCTGAAAATACTATTGAGTCTTTACAGTACAATTAATTGATAGCATTAATTATTTAATCGGAATAGACTACTAACTGAGTAAATCATGATTTCATTATACATTTTTATGTACTAACATCGAAGAACTTCATTAATTAACAGTTTATCTGTGTGCATTATGTTTTAAAGTAAACGACAAGGGCGGTCGGGCGATATTCAACGTATAATGTCATTATAAAAGTAAAAAAGCCACCATAATGGGGTAGCGTTCAAACCGACGGTATCCACGAAAGCCACTGCAGTGGCGTACCGTATCTAAGAGTCTACAAAAACTTATCATCTTTTTTGGAGCGCCCAATATTACTGCGGGTCACTGTTTTTGTAGCGGGATTTATCGACGGGCTACATTTGGGGAAGAATATTCTATATAAAGCGGTCCATGTTGCGCACATCCGACATAAGTCTTCCAGCTTCTCTTCAGAGTAGAACGGAAACCTAATCCAAAACTAAAATGGAGAAATTCTACATCCTTGCCGCTGTTTTGTTTGTGACTGCTGCCGTTGTCCTGGCCATCCCCATTGGTAATACAAATTTATCTCTTTCATTTCATATAGTTGAAATTGTTACAGAATTGACTATAATCTTTTTTCATCTCCCACAATCTATTTACCGTGCAGTTTCAATTAAACCATCGCGAAATGTTTCTTCACAATTTATTTTGTAATTGATTTAAATGAATGCAATGTTTTCATAGCGGAGCACTTGTTAGAAAATTGAAAAACAATCAGGACATAGCGTGTTTAGAAAGATGGACATTTAAAAATTGACGAAATTAAAATTATTCGAAGTGAACGTAATTGTGCGAGGATATAATCATGAATCACGACTACCTATTTGTATATAACTTGGAAGATTACAAGAAGTAAATTTGATTTTTCGTGTTATACAGTAAAATCTTGTTCTAAGCCGGATCCACGGGTTCGTAAATACCTAACAGTCGTTTAAACGTTGTTGCGACTATATGTATAGGAACGCAATTTTCAAGAAATGATCGAATGCATCCGTTAATAATTTATTAATTATTCTGAATAATATTCGTCCAACACTGTCTACATTTAACGTTTCATAAATTCCAGACGAAAAATACGAACTCATCAAGCTCGCCGAAGATGCGGGAGAACCTGCCGTTAGGCAAAGAAGGGGTAACTGCAATACTGTGTTATTCCCACAGGAGCACAGAAATTGCTATCTTAGTTGTATCGCGGATGGCTATGCTAGCAGCCGCTACGAGAATGGTTATTGCCTCTGCTTCCCGTACGTACCTCCTTAAATACTAATACCGCAAAAACAACTTATCGGATTTTATCAAACATTTATCAAACCCTTTTTATCGAAATCTGAGTCACATATTTTTAAACTTGAGCACGCGTGTTCACATGTAACGTATTGTATATTAACTTATCTGTTCGCCAATCGATCAGTGGTATGAATCAACAGTGATGTTCTTCTCGAAGTTTGCACCGATAATAGTGATACAACCCTTGAGATATATGAAGTAGGGAAACTTGCGCAATCCTGTAATTTCTATTTTCCCTATTTTCCCTGTAAGAATTCTTACAGAGAAACGGCTTGCACTTTTTTATTTTGCATAAATATGTGCGCGTATCTATCTTCTTCTTCCATCTTCTATATAAATAAAAATTAAATGCTGTACATTGGTAAGCGCATCATTTGAGAACGGCTGGACCGATTTGGCTAATTTAAAAAAAAAAAATGTTTGTAATAGTCCGAATAAGATTTTTTGGGGAAAGAAAAATTGGAAAAATTGCCCCATAAAATAGAACATTCGGGAACAAACGAAAGTGCTTTTTTTCTATGGGATTTTTGAATGTACTTCTCCTTAAATTGAATATCCATGGCCACAATCGTTAATAGATACAATGATCACTCAGAAATACGTTTTTTTTTTTCATTTTTACTTTGTTTACACATTTCCAATAGTTTCCACACAAATTCACAAAACGATCACAAACAAATTTATTGAAATTTGGACAGGACAACGTCTGTTGGATCAGTTAGTATTTTAATAATACCAGAAGTTATAGGCAATATGGACTTTGTTGATTTTACCGAATACATCGACGAATGTTCGAATTTCGAAAAATTATAATAGATCAATTGCAGAATGTTGTAAACGTTAATTATATTTTCAGGGCTGCCTTCAAAAAGTTTGGGGAAGTCTGATCACCTAGGCTCGATGGAATTTGTCTTCAAAATCTGACGAAGAGGTACAACGTTCTGCGAGAAACAACGAATTACACGTTCCTCTCGAGCAACGAAACTTCTCCTGGCCTTGGACTTCCGCGTTAGTTAACAATACAATGTTGTTTAAACAATATATACTCTACTTGGTACAGATATATATTTCAAATAACTATTGCTTAAGCTTCGGAGAATATATCTTTATATTTTTTTATTTGTCTTTGATTTTGTAACTTTATTATACTTCCGTATACCCTTATACTCTGATTTTATAAAACAATAATTAACTGGACTGTATAGAGCCTTACTCTTTTTCCTGAAAATACTATTGAGTCTTTACATTACAATTCCTTGATAGAATTAAGATATTTATTGATTGGTTTATTCAAGAACATGACAAGTTACATATTGATACTCGACCGCTTTGATATCTATTATCTTTAATCAAAGTTTCCTTCTTGAAATATCGATGTTAGGTACTTGATGTGTTCACATATATCGGCGTATTCGATTTACGTAAACGCATTCAAAATACGTCAATAACTGATAAACACTTGCACGTATGTTTCGAGTATAGTGTCTACTTCCTTTGTAGACTGTATGTGCAACAAAAATTTCCATTTTTTAATCATGTTTCGTATTCGCCAGAGCAATTATACGATTACAAAATCGATTGATTAGAATATGTGCTTATCGTGTCGATATCGTATCTTATATGTATATGTAGAATTGTGCCGCGAACACAACCACGATAATTATCTATCGGAAAAGTTATGGGCCAATCTAAATGAACCATCAGGTAACCCACCCATTATTCGGATGTAAATAAAACCGATATATAAAGACTACGAGGCGCAGGTGAACAATTAATTAGTGAATAGACGGCAATCGAGCTTCTACAACATGAAGGCTTCACTTTTCCTTGCTTTCTTCTGCTTGGCTGCAGTCGCAGTTACAACTGCTTCCGCTAAGAACATTGAAGGTGAATTGACTTATTAGTTGACACAATATTTACAATTATTTGTATCACTTGTCCGAAATACGAATATTACGACTATTAATAGTTAACTATTTAAACCTTTGTACTCGGAGCTACCTTAATTCGAAAATTAAACATTTCTTCCGAACTAGAAATCATTCCATTCTACTTCCGAATTACAATAATATTATTACATTAATGTAATTACAATAAGATATTTGCAGTACAATAATATAATTCCGAACTACAATAATTTCATTCGAATTAATTTATATTAATTGTTTTCTTTGTATGAATATAAAATGTCTAGTAATTGATTAGATACGAATATATTTAATCATTTAAATATTTTGAATAATGAGTTAATATTTGTGTAGAAATTGTTTCTTTAACAATTTGCTAACCAGAACGTTTTTACCATGAAATTTCGAAGCGATTATTTGTTATTTGATTTCTAATAAAATGTGTCCTACCCTGGTAGTACATGTATCTAAATTTTAGTATAAACAATACGTACTAATCAGCGACATAGGCGGGGAATGTAGACTTTCGCTTACTTGTAAATATGTTGCAGACGTGCCACAACACGAAAATCTCGAGGCAGCCGGAAACACACGCGCTGTTCTATATTGCAGTGGACCTAAAGACGACAACAAGGCGTATTGCATGGACTATTGCTGGAGGCAAAGTTATAAGTATGGCGACTGCATTAACGGCCGTTGTATGTGCCGGTGGGTATTCTCTGGAATATTATTATGGAGGTATAAACAAATTCGCCTTTCAATGTTTTCTAACGGATTTTTTCTGTCACAGAAACACAGGGCCGCCCGTCTAGGGGGTGCGGCGGATGCTATGCACCGGGGCCCCGCGATTGAGGGTGCCTCAACATGATCCAGAACTAAAATAATGTACCCTTGCACATGGAAACTTCACAATATCCCTATCGTTGTCAGTATAACGAATAGTACATTTTATCGTAAATATTATTATTGTAGATCTCTGAATTTCAACAATCTTCAAACTAATTCTTGATGATGCGAGTGTTTCGTTTTTGTTATATGATTCGCGGAACTCCCGAGGTATCCCACCTAAACTGGACTTTTTAGAAAAAACTCTCAATACCATATAGTTCGCTTTAAGAAATGAAAATAATAAATATTCCTTGTGTTTTTCTCTGATATTTAGTAATTGCCAAGTTCGTAACCGCTCCCAAAATTTTAAGATAATTGGGCCAGACAGGTCTACCTTTAATGGAAACTTTTAAGTGTCAATTGTCAAGACCTTTTTTGAGTCACGGGCGGATAAAAGTAGCTGGCCCGACAGAGAAATTAACGGCCGGACTGAAGCTAATTGTAAGTGACAACACCCGCCGGGAGGAAATGAAGGAGGAAACGGACTGAAAAGACCTTTGGTTTAGAAAGGACCTTTAGAAAGGAGTGGCGATTTAGTGAATTCCCCCATCTCGGCTAATTCAACGAAATTACTTTCTCACTTAAGTCTAAATATAAACATTAATTTAATGATGTCAATTGAAAATACTTAAATGGCCAAAAATGCCGATGAGCATTTTTTACTTTACAAAAAATTTAGGGCCTCGAATGGTTTCATGCACCCAGGCCCCCTTATAGAGAAGGCCGGCCCTGCAGAAATTAGACAACTGGATGGTTGATGGAACTATGCAGAATGGAAAACTTCAGTGGAATCGCCTAAATACTTTCAACAGATACACTTATCTTCCATAACAATCTCGATTAATAAAATTCTGTTTTCTTCATTACTTTGACCCAGTCAGTATACCTTTCGACTTGAACCTACGCTTGATTGATCATTTCTCGTCCATACAATTTCGCGGAATCCTCGACCATCATAAAAAAGATCATACCCTTACAAAACCTGTCCAAACGCTAAATTATTTCAATGCATGCAATAAGCTCGGTTGTCTAAACAGTGTCGTTCATTCTTACGTGAATATTGCAGAGTTACGCAACGTAGCCACAGTCGCAGCCGTTTTGTTCCGAAAGAAGTCAAAACAGAAATGACAGACAATTTGTAGTAATCTTGTAGTTAGTTCGAGAATTTAATGTTCCACACGTTTTTCTGGCATTTCCCTGAATCTGTAAATCAAATCGATCGATTCGTGACGGAGCTCTATAATTCGAACGAATTACAATCAATTTCTACGGACAAGCGAGTCGACAGCAAATTGAGATAAGCGCAGTATAGTGTGAATAAAATATGGTGGCGAGGTATCGTTGGACGATGCTTCTGCTTTTTTCACAGACATTCTTCGGTGCCAGACAAGATGGAAGTGTTCGAAGGAAACTATAAAATATATTATTCTGTGATGTCGTTCGTCGGACTCTGGCCCTACAATAAATCATTTTTAATAAAGATTTATCGATCTGTTATTCTTCTGATTGTAGGCGGCTGCGGGGTGAACCAGGTGATAAAGATTCAATTCGCAGTGAAACGTTTTCAAAAAGTGTTCCCCCCTTGTTTCGTGACAAATACTCCATCCACAGAGATTTCATGTTTTTAAAAACAGATAAAATACTTTTCAGTTGTTCACGATCAGAAACTCAAACATGACGCTACATGACATAATTGTGCAGATTTCGTTCACTTTTACGTTATTTATATACGCTCTACGGTATGCTAGTTCTCTTATAACAATGCCAACGGTGAGTTAAAGAATATGCTGTTCTTGTTTCTACCGTGCATCGAATGACGAAACGTTACACTAATTAATCGTATCCGTTTGCTTGTGGTTTCAGATTAAATATGCACTTGGGAGTATGCAAAAAGATTATGCTGCTTTGAAAGATCCTATCGAAATCGAGCTATTAATGAAATATTCGATAGTGGGAAACCGCATCCTGCATATATACTTCGGTAAAGACATTCGACAGACAGCTTGTTTGTTGCCTAACAAACTCAAACGTCGTTTGAAATCTACATTGTCAATCGGGTAATTCGGAGGGCGTAAGTCGTGTCTACACTGCGGATTTTTCTGGAGAATTAAAAATGTTTTAAGTCGCTTGCAAGTAGACTGCGGATTTTGTGTTTTTTATAAAAGAAAAGATGAGTACGTGCATTTTAATGCAGTGAGCATATTAATAAGATTTAAGAACATCAACGTATTAGTTACAACTTAATAAGATAATTCGAAGAAGGAAGAAATTTTTGTTTCGCTCCTGTGTCTGATAATTGATGAAAACGTTTTTTATATTGCATAAAAATCCGCAGTGTACTTATGAGAAATAGAAATTAGGGTAAAATGTACTTCTTCTTTCAATAAGTTTAATAAGTCTTAGGATTCTTGAACTCTTCCAATGTCTCTACAATTTTGTTTTTCAGACGATCATTTTTGCTATAATTTACGTAAATACGCGAAAACCCGTAGTTTAGACATGCGTGTCCCTTTGGAATTGTTTTTCCAACGTTTCGCCACCATTGTAGCTAACTTCATCAGATGCCAGAAGACGCGCACAAATACTTGCGCGAACGTCTGCTATTTTTATGCAAGGCTGGCATCTACTCATTGATATGATAAATGAATCAACTCCGCAGTCTAATTATCAGCTATTTTTATCTGGCTCCGTAATTCTTAAAAATATTGATTACACCACGATGTTGAAGAACATTTTCTCAGGATGGCCACATGCATTATGTGCAAGAAGAAGAAATACTTTCTAATAATAATACAGATACGTAGGAATCATGTTTTGTTTTATAGTATCGTCATACAAAGCATACGTAAGTGCCTTCCAATTCTTGATGTATCTAATTGTAAGTGCAATGCTTGCGAAATATTAGAAAACAATTCGAAAAAAACTGTGTAATGCCCGTTCGTGAAAACCTGAAATCTCACAAAAAATCGCACAAGATTTGACATTGTTTTACAGTATAGATCAAATTTTACAACATTTTGGTGTAGTTTGTTTGTTGTATACGTCAAATCTTGTAATCGAATTTTAAACCACTTTCCGATGACTTTCCAATATTGAAAAATTCTCAGCACAGTATCTCAGCGTTAGGCAACCATTTTAGGAATGGCTAAAAAGTAGAAAATAAAAAAATATATAGAAAAGCTTTTTAAAAACCACGCTTATATTAAAATGCACTAAAAAGGAGAAAATAATTTTTTTAGATATTAGCGACTATAAATAAAAGTGTGCTATATTAACGCAATCTTTGTGGGCACTCCAAGCTTTTATTTATAGTCACTAGTATCTAAACAAAATTATTTTCTCCTTTTAGTGCATTTCAATATAAGCGTGGTTTTTAGATATTTTTTTTTATTATTGAAACGCTTTTGCAAGAAGAAATCAATACTAACGTAACATTATTCTTGATTTAGCTCTGGTGTGTTGCGGAACAACATGTTTGTTTGCAACATTAGGATTATCTACTATCTTGCAATCAGATCTTCAACTTCGCTTTCTACAACGCTTGGGATTCTATTTCAATGAGATAACCCTACGAAGTAATTTAACTTGTTGGCACATTTTAATGACAGTAGCGTTTGGCTTATTGACGTTAGCGTGTTCGGAAGGATCGATTACTATTTTATCCACCTATATTGGTGGACTATTGGAAATCGCCAGGTATTAAAATTTAATTAATAATTAATTAAAACGTATACACGTAAAGCGTGTAAAACCCAAACTACTCTCGGTTTCTGCATAGCGGTCTAAACCTCGACTCGACTACTGAAGTACCCCATTTTTGTATTATCGAGAAATGAGAACGCGAAATCCGCACCATTGCAATCCTGAAGGAAGCATTCTAGTCCCTTAAGAGCGCTACGAACTTTCGTTTCAATCCAATAAAATAATTCATATTATAATTTCCAAAGCATCAACATGTTTTTCTCTTTCAGTTACCGAATGCGAAATACAATAAACAGAGTGGCAAATTCTGATACGGTGAATGTATTTGACTTACGGCCAATTGTGGAATTACACTGTGACGCTATTAAGTTAGTACCAAAGTTTAGATCATATTCCGATATCCAAATGTTATCGATCTATGTTTCATTCTATTTTTATTGCTTGTTTTATTCGTCTTGTACTATTTGATCAACGATATTCCGGAATATGAATTTGCAAACGAAGACACACTCAGAAGTACGCGAACGAGATGATGATACCGTCTTTAGTGATGCTGGTGGTAGTTGTTGTCGCGTTTGGTGTAAACATATATCGTGTAAGTCGTAAGTATTAGTGAATTTATTGTACGTGTGTATCCTGCTATCCAAGAATACATTATAAAACTACTTCACGTTTGTTACAGCTCAACATGAGTATATCTGGGAAGGGGGAATATGACGAAGTGGTGATTACTCTGTTCTTCGTCTCAGCATATGTGTCGTTTATATGCGGGAACAATTATAGCGGGCAAATAATGTTGGACAGTAGTCTTAACTTTTACCAGGAAATGTAAGTTTACATTTTACTATTCAAAAGATGTATCCACAGAGCAGGTAGATGGACATAAACTCAATTTTTTAGCTAGAAAATTATATATGATCTAGAATCATGTACATTATATAGGTTTAGCACTCGAAATTCATCCTTTTACTAATCAAATTCACCCTTTTGCAAATCAATTTCACCCTTGTGCAGTTTCACGTCTGATATATGCATCTGATGATGAGGGTGTAACTTATTTTCCGATCGTCGAATTCTTTTTCGGGACTCATCCTAGGATTGTGACAAAGACAAACAATAATAATCTTCTAGAAACTGTCTGGTTATACCCCCCGTCCGGCCACACCTTGCACAAATATACTGGATGTTCAAAACCACCCGTCCAGGAGTGTTAACTTCCCAGATAAGCATATTTGATAAAAATGTTTAAAGTAAAAGTTTCAGGGATTAATGGAGCACATATGTCCATGACCTTGTATTTGACCTTCGGATGCATTTTCAAAGTTATTTGGAGGTCGGTACGTATTTTTTCAATGGGTTTTAAATGGGTAAACATATCTGAACGTGAAATCTTTCAGAATCCGTAGTCAAAAGTAGGGGTTCCCATTTAAAAAATATGTTCTCCATTTATCTCTGTAACTTTCATGGCAAACATTTTTACCGAATATGCTTATCTGGGAAGTTAACACTCATCCGTCCCCCATTTCACGAACTGAATCTGTCCCTCGGTGTCAAATTGACACAGTGATAAAAAAATCGATGAATAACAAGTGAAACAGTTACTTTTCGATGTTTTTTTCATTCAAATTGATGAGTTAACATTTACATCTTAGTTTTTTTTTCGGTTATACGTTTCGCATTAAAAAAGTAAAAGTCACCAAGTTTCGGACAAACTTACTTACAAATAACAGAACGGTATAACTTATTTCGTGGAAACTGTGTCAAATTGACACGAGGGATGAATGTGAGGGTTAACACCCCTGGACGGGTGATTTTGGACACACGGTATGTAATAAGAAAATAATTAACAGAATATCTAAAACCGTTGTCAGTCAAATCTGGAGTCAGTGAAATGTTGTCGGTGAAAACTGTGTCGGTGATTTCCATGGGACCCGTTCTTATTAACTCGCTTTCTTGACCGTCTGTTCGGTAGAAATTTTGCAATCGATTTTGAACTAACTTCCCGATGAGCTAGAGACTTGAAACTTTGAACATAGCTCAGAACTGGATGACGACAATGCAATATTAACTCGCTTTCTTGTTCGTCTAAAAAGCAGAAAATAATTATGGCTACTGTTAACAGATATTTATGCTTCGAAGAAATGTGTTCCTAAAAATATTTCAAAAAACAAACCCTAGTATTGTGACAGAGACAAAAAATAAATAATCTGTGCCAAAATAGTCTTGTACGATTTATCTGGCACACATATGTATAATAAGAAAATAAAGAACAGTATATTTTGTTTGGATTAGATGCAATACGTTATGGTATCGTATACCACCAAAAATGCAAAAGATGGTGTTAATCACGTTGGTGAGAACTCAGGTAGCAGTAGAGATTAATCTTGCCGGTTTATTTGTACCGTGCTACGAAGGTCTGACGATGGTAATTGATCGTATATGTGCGCAACGTGTCCCAGTATGTATGATGTAACGAGGAAAAGGGTGATACTACATAAAAGAAAGTCAGAAAGAAGATAATCGAGGGTCAAGGTTCGTTGAACGTGTGCCTACCCTTGATTCGTTCGCCTAAATTTTCTTCGATATTTTCACTTTATTTTACCACTTACTATCACCTGCTTTCTGTTTTTACTACGAATATTGGGACATCTAGCATGCTATTCAAAATGATACTTAACACCCAGATTCAACAAACCCTCGTTTCAGATGATGAGTTCATCCTTTTCCTATTTTACTCTCCTTTGTTCGGTGCAGTAGAACATTTCGGAGGAATTGATACGACGATAATGTTCACGGAAGATCAGCTTACGTAAGCAACAAATGTACCTATCACAAGTTAGAAACTACTAGCTCCAAATAGTCCTTTCGATGAAGCGTGATTTCATCCAGTAGTAACTCAAGCCACGCATATTTCGATAGAATCGACTGCGCACTAAGTAGTCAAGGTACTACTTTTTTCGTAAGAAAATTATATTAACCCTCATCCGTCCTTCGTGTCAATTTGACACAGTTTTTCCGAAATAAGTTATGCTGGTCTGCTATTTGTAGATTATAAGTTTATCCGAAACTTCGTGACTTTTAATTTTTTAATGAGAACCCATAACCGAAAACCCTAAGATGTAAATGTTAACTCATTAATTTGATTAAGAAAACGTCGAAAAATAATAGTTTACCTTGTTATTTCATCGATTTTTTTCTATCACTGTGTCAATTTGACACTAAAGGACAGAATCAGTCCTTGAAACGAGGGACCGATGAGGGTTAAACGTTTCGTCTAATTCTTTATTAACCTGCCAGGAAAATAGCAGCTGAAGCAACAACAACATGCAGCGTTAGTACGATTCAGTGCTGCGACCAATGTAAAATAATTGACGTCTGTCCACGAAGCGTCATCAGACTTCACGTCAGTTACGAACAGCAAAGGAAGATGTCGAGTGACGAGGAGGACGTGATTTTTTGTAATTTTATACATACCAGATCATTTAATTTCTGTCTTGTGTTAATTTCTATTTCATTCTGTGCCGTTTCTGAAACGTCGTTTCTTGAAAAATCTAATATAAGTATATCGAACGTATGAAATATTTACAATATCAAGAATAAATGTTAATAAACACAGAGAAATTTACAATCAAAGAAATCGGTGATTTAAATTATCTGAAAAACTACTAAATAAGAAAGTAACAAATGAACAATTTTTAGTTTCACTTGAGGAGAACAAAATTTTATAAGTTATTACAAAACATACATTTATTACGATAGTTATCAGTAGGTAAGAATAATTTTTTAATAAATTTTCGTGGGAATTTCATCTCGATATGTTTTACGCGGTTTCATATTCATATCAATTCTTATCAGCGGTGAAAATGTCCCGTAGCGGCGCGCGGTACGGGACACACTGGACGTTAAAGGAGTGAAATTTTGATTAGCCGAAATATTTCGGTATATCGAAATTTCACCTTTTTTTACATAGGTTCTGGAGACACCGGCCGCTCAGGAATGCGGTGGTTCCAACTAGAGTTCTAGATCAGGTAACTACATAGCTCCAGAAGCTTCTACCGAATCGTCGCCCCTCAGCACAGAGGGGCTCTACAAACTTTTGCACTACCCCCCGACCCCGAAGAAAAATTTTAGGCCACTCGTGACGTACCTATAATGTATACATATGTTAGTACATTGTATACTGTATAATCAAGTATAGTGGAAACAACGCGTTATCACATTCCTTGCCTCGCCCGGCCAATTCAGACCACGGATTTGCTAATATTTATTTAACAGTTCATTTTACAGAATTTCTTGAAACGCAGTTCTCTTTATAAGACCTTAACCCTTGAGAAAGTGGAAGCCGGAAATTTTGAAGACTTTAAAATAGCACATATATATGTGGAATATCCTGCAAAATGATCTACAATTCAAAAGAAATAAGTTTCAAAAGTTTAATAAAAAACATTTCTCGATAATAAAGTAGATAGGAATAATCTTTTTAATGAATTTTAGAGGAAATATTTATATATATCCTCATTATTAATAAGTCCAATAAACAGACGCTACATTTTCCCAACCTTAACCATTCATGAAAAACCAAGGTGACAACGACAGTACTATTTCGACCGTGGTCGGAGTAACTCCTTCTCGTTCGTTGTCACAATTTTGAATTAGGTATTGTGTAGTGTTCAGTGATTGTGTAGAAGCGTGGTATTTTGGGCTTCGAAAAACAAGCACATTTATTCGGACGTATTCGCGTGTGTAAATAATAGTGTGCTATGTATCCGGTCGAAGGAATAAAAGATTCTGAAAAATTTGTAAGTATACTTTACATTAGCATTTTATAATGTAGGATTATTATTCTTATGTATCACGATGGATATAACTAGACCGCGGATCTTTAAGCACAATATTGTGTTGCATTAACAATAGTTGCATTCAATACTGTACTAACAATCTGCTGTAACAATCTGTACTAACAATCTGTTACTTTTTCAAATTGCGAGTTACCCTTTCCAAACTTCAAAATAGTTTATTGTCTTTACAGTTGCTTTCACCTGAAGTAAATTAGTAATTGATAAAAGGATATTAGTCTCACCTAGTGTATAACAACTAAGCGATTTCCTCCAAAATTTCCGGTTTCTATCAAATATATCCGTAACGAATTAAATGCTGATAACATACGTATAGAATCAAATACGGCAGATAATAACCCATCCAAACGCTAAATTATTTCAATGCATATAATTAACAATGCAAGAAATTAATCTTTTTCAATAAACTCGGTTGTGTAAACAGTATCGTTTATTCTTACGTGAATATCGCTGAGTTACACAACGTATCCACAGTTGCACTGAGAAAGAAGAAACGTTCGCGTGTCGTGTTGCTCCGAAAGAAGTCAAAGTAGAAATGACAGATAATTTGTAGTAATCTTGTAGTTAGTGCCAGAATTTAATGTTCCACACGTTTCTCTGACATTTTACCTGAACCTGTTAATCAAATCGATCGATTCGCGACGGAGCTCTATAATTCGAACGAATTACAATCAATTTCTACGGACAAGCGAGTCGACAGCAAATTGAGATAAGCGCAGGATAGTGTGAATAAAATATGGTGGCGAGGTCTCGTTGGACGGTGCGTCTGATTCTTTATACCAGACGTTCGTCGATACCAGGCAAGATGGAAGCGTTTCAGGGAAACTATAAATTATATTATTCTGTGATGTGGTTCACTGGACTCTGGCCCTACAACGATTCTTTTCTGCTAAGGCTTTACAGAGCCGCTATTCTTCTGTTGATAAGCGGCTGTTTGGTGAACCAGGTGATAAAGATTCAATTCGCAGTGAAACATTTTCATAAGGTCTCATTCCTCTAATCGTGTCCAAAAAGTGAGAAATATTTAACACTTTCTGATCAAGTGAACGCATAGAATAATCATTTCAAGCTTTCGTATTTTATAAATGTATTTATAATCTGTGTGGATAAATTCTCATAAAATATATATCGTATTTTGTGAACTAGATACATGAGAATCTTTAACCCTCGTACGTTACCGAAGGTGAAAATTCACCCATTCAATGTTTTCACATAGTGTAAAATTATTCATTCTTTTATGTCTACATCGTGAGAAGTATTTCTTTAAAATGTGACGCTATAAATGCAACATGATGCGTTGAGTTAACATGTAAAATAAAAATGGGTGAATTGTTATCCTAGTCTCTTTTATGCAGCCGTTTCTGAGGAGGGTTGACAATCATAATCACATCCTTTTCAACTCGAGTTTAATTTGTTTTTGATCAACCAACCGCAGATATTCCACATTGTTTCGTGGTGAATACTATATCCACACAGAGATTTCATGTTTGTAAAAATAGGTAACATATATTTCAGCTGAGCACGATGAAAAACTCGAAAATGACGATAAGTGAAATAGTTGTGCAGATTTCGTTC
This sequence comes from Lasioglossum morio, assembly GCA_916610235.2. NCBI lineage: Eukaryota > Metazoa > Arthropoda > Insecta > Hymenoptera > Halictidae > Lasioglossum > Lasioglossum morio. The sequence goes on along the minus strand of OU744325.1, from coordinate 11,708,918 downwards.
TCTTTCACGTTATTTCTATACGCCACGCGATATGTTAGTGGTCTTGTAGCAATGAAAGCGGTGAGTTAAAGGATATATGCTGTTCTTGTTTCTACCGTGCATCGAATGAAGAAACGGTACACTAATTAATTATATTCGTTTGCATGTGGTTTCAGCATAGATATAATACTTTCGTTATGGAGAGAGATCATGCTGCGCTTAAAAATTCAATCGAGTTCGAGCTGTTAGTGAAACATTCGATAGTAGGAAAACGCGTGATGCAGTTATACTGCGGTAAACACATTCGTCAGGCAGCCTTAAAAACTGTGTAATGCCCGTTCGTGAAAACCTGAAATCTCGCGAAAAATCGCACAAGATTTGACATTGTTTTACTGTATAGATGAAATTTTACAACATTTTCATGTTCTTTTATTGTTGAAACGCTTTTGAAGAAGAGATCGTGGCTGCTCCTTACCTTGACGTACTCAAAATTTCAGCCTTTCTCCAATGAAGTATGAGAGAATTTCGACTGCATTCGCGCTGGGTACGAATCTACTGAATTACATATCAAATACATCATACATTCATTCGAAAAAGACCGAAATTTTGAGTTTGTCAAGGTAAAGTTTACCCGAAATCATTACTAACGTAAGATCATCCTTGATTTAGGTCTGGTGTGTTGCGGAACAACATGTTTGTTTGCAACATTAGGATTATCCACTATTTTGCAATCAGATCTTCAACTTCGCTTCCTACATCTCTTGGGATTCTATTTCGATGAAAGAAACTTTCGAACTAATTTGACATGTTGGCACATAATACTGTCAGTAGCGTTTGGTTTATCAACGTTAGCGGGTACGGAAGGATCGATTACTGTTTTTTCCACCTACATAAGTGGATTGTTGGAAGTCGCCAGGTACGTGTTAATTAATTTTTTCGTGTACGAGGCGTAATATACTTATGAAAATAGCTACATGCGCAGTTGTATGCTTATGAATAATGCAAATTACGCCTCGTAAACGACAAAGTAGGAATTTTGAGGGAGACAGCGCCCTATATCGATGTTTTATCTAGCGTTTTCGACTACCGAGAAACTCCAGTTTTGTATTATCGAGAAATGAGAACGCGGATCCCGCACCCTTGCAATCCTGGAAGAAGACATGTTTTTCCTATTTCAGTTACCGAATGCAAAATACAGTAAACAGCGTGGCAAATTCCGGTGCGATTAATGTAATAGACTTGCATCCAATTGTGAAAATACACTGTGACGCTATTAAGTTGGTATCTTTCTTCAGATCATATTTAGATATCCAAATGTTATTGATCTATGTTTCATTATATTTTTATTACTTGCTCCATTCGTCTTGTACCATTTGATCGACAATACACCGGAATATTATGAATTTTCAAACGAAGACACTCTAAACAATATGCGAACGACGTGATGATACCGTCTTTAGTGATAGTTGTAGGAGTTGCTGCCGGGTTGGGTGTAAATATATATCGTGTAAGTATTAGTAAATTTATTTTATGTACAGGGTGGAAATTATGAAGCGTTACTGTCCAATATCTCCGAAAATATAGAGTGAAAGTTGTTGAATAGCTCCTGCTCTCTCTCTCTCTCTCTCTCTCTCTCTCTCTCTCTGAAAAATACACACTGTCACGTCGCTCAATTTTTGGTTCCCCTTCGGGAGACAACCCGCTCTTCAATTTTCGGTTTCCCTTCGGAAGGCAACCCACTGTTCAATTTTCAGTTCCCCTTAGAAAGGCAACCCGCTTGTCAATTTTCGATTCTCCTTCGGAAGGGAACCCGCTCTTCAATTTTCGGTTCCCCTTCGGAAGGCAACCCGCTCTTCAATTTTCAGTTCCCCTTCTGAAGGCAACCCGCTCGTCAATTTTCGGTTCCCCTTCTAAAGGCAACCCGCTCGGCGTTTTAGCGTGACAGAACTATTTCATATAATAGAAAGAAAGATATGATATGGAACAATTATATTATATGATCCTAGGGGGCTCCGCCCCCTACTCGCTTCGCTCGCCAACCCCCGCGGCGCCTCGCCCTCTCTCACTTTCTCTCTCCCGCTCTCTCTCACTCTGTCTCCTGCTCTCTCTCTCTCTCTCTCTCTCTCTCTCTCTCTCTCTCTCTCTCTCTCTCTCTCTCTCTCTCTCTCTCTCTCTCTCTCTCTCTCTCTCTCTCTTTCTCTCCGAAAAATACACACTGTCACGTCGCTCACTTTTCGGTTCCCCTTCAGGAGGCAACCCGCTCGTCAATTTTCGGTACCCCTTAGAAAGGCAACCCGCTCTTCACTTTTCGGTTCCCCTTCGAAAGGCAACCCGCTCATCAATTTTCGGTTCCCCTTAGAAAGGCAACCCGCTCGTCAATTTCAGTTCCCTTTCGAAAGGCAACCCGCTCTTCGCTTTTCGGTTCCCCTTCAGGAGGCAAACCGCTGTTCAATTTTTGGTTCCCCTTCGGGAGACAACCCGCTCTTCAATTTTCGATTCCCCTGCGGAAGGCAACCCGCTCTTTAATTTTCGGTTCCCCTTCAGGAGGCAACCCGCTCGTCAATTTTCAGTTCCCCTTAGAAAGGCAACCCGCTTGTCAATTTTCGGTTCCCCTTCGGAAGGCAACCCGCTCGGCGTTTTAGCGTAACAGAACTATTTTATATAATAGAAAAGAAAGATTGAACAACTTTCATCTCAAACATTTATGCGTATAATCAATAATTTCAGAGATATTCGACTGTGACGCTTTATAATTTCCACCATGTATCTACGTCTATCCAAGGAAACATAACGAAACTGCTTCACGTATGTCGCAGCTCTACATGTGTATCACTATAGAGGGGGAGTATGACGAAGTGTTGATTACGTTGTTCTTCGTCTCGGCATATGTGTCGTTCATAGGCGCAAACAATTATTGTGGCCAAATCATGTTGGACAGTAGTCTTAACTTTTACCACGAAACGTAAGTTCACGATTTTCTATTCAAAAGATGTTTCCACAGAGCAGGTTGATGGACATTAACTCAATTTTTTAGCTAGAAAATTGTATACGATGTAGAATCATGTAAATTATATAGGTTTAACACTCAAAATTCATCCTTTTACTAATCAAATTCACCCTTTTGCAAATCAATTTCACCCTTGTGCAGTTTCAGTGAAATGTTGTCGGTGAAAACTGTGTCGGTGATTTCCATGGGACCCGTTCTTATTAACTCGCTTGCTTGACCGTCTGTTCGGTAGAAATTTTGCAATCGATTTTGAACTAACTTCCCGATGAGCTAGAGATTTGAAACTTTGAACATAGCTCAGAACTGGATGACGACAATGCAATATTAACTCGCTTTTTTGTTCGTCTAAAAAGCAGGAAATAATTATGGCTACTGTTAACAGATATTTATGCTTCGAAGAAATGTGTTCCTAAAAATATTTCAAAAAACAAACCCTAGTATTGTGACAGAGACAAAAAATAAATAATCTGTGCCAAAATAGTCTTATACGATTTATCTGGCACACATATGTATAATAAGAAAATAAAGAACAGAATATTTTGTTTGGATTAGATGCAATACGTTATGGTATCGTATACCACCAAAAATGCAAAAGATGGTGTTACTCGCATTGGTGAGGACTCAGGTAGCAGTGGAGTTTAATCTTGCCGGTTTATTTGTACCGTGCTACGAAGGTCTGACGATGGTAATTGATCGCATATGTGCGCAACGTGTCCCAGTATGTATGATATAACCAGAAAAAGGGTGATACTACATAAAAGAAAGTCAGAAATAAGATAATCGAGTTTCAAGGTTCGTTGAACGTGTGCCTACCCTTGATTCGTTCGCCTAAATTTTCTTCGATATTTTCACTTTATTTTGCCACCTACTATCACCTGCTTTCTGTTTTTACTACGAATTTTGGGACATCTAGCATGCTATTCAAAATGATACTTAACACCCAGATTCAACAAACCCTCGTTTCAGATGATGAGCTCATCCTTTTCCTATTTTACTCTCCTTTGTTCGGTGCAGTAGAACATTTCAGAGGAATTGATACGACGATAATGTTCACGGAAGATCAGCTTATGGAACCAACAAATGTACCTATCACAAGTTACAAACTACTAGCGCCAAAATTCTTTCGATGAAGCGTGATTTCATCCACTAGTTACTCAAAATAACGCATATTTCGATAGAATCGATTGCGCACTTATTAGTCAAGGTACTACTTTCGATGGAACTTTCTCAAATGTCCTCCTTAGCTACACCCCGAGACAAAGCTCTATAACAGTGATGGCGAATCTTTGTGAAGATCAATTATTTTTATTTCGTTTTTAAATACTAACACGTGGGTCATACATCACTGGCCTCAATTAGAAGGGGGCGGGGGAGGGTAAAAGGATGCCAATTATTTGGAAACATTAAACATTTTGTTAAAGGATAAAGTTGACAGTTGAATCTTTTCGGTTCTCACTTTTAAATAATAAGAAAAAGGTTTTAGTTTCGTTTTTGATTTATAACTTTAACTTTTGCAGGTGAAGAACTGAAATAAAAGTAAATATCGAAACTTGATTTGATATCTTGAATTACTGCACTTCAATACAATGACAAAGCGCGCCAAGTTTATGTCACAATGTATATGAGTCACCTAAAAACGTAGTTTTCACATTCCACTTGGATTTTTGTTATTTATGTATTTTGTTCTCATTTATTTATTTATTTATTTATAAATCTGATATTGCACACTTATATTTTATAATTGTTTAATATTTTCGATTATCTTTCCTCTCTGTTATAATTTTTAAAATCTAGGTCGATATTAAAATAAACGCGTAGGTCACTTATAAAGCCTTCGTGGGTCAGTATCTGACCCGTGCGTGTCATAGTTTCGCCACCACTGCTCTATAAGATATATGTACGTTTAAGAAAATTGTGTTAAAGATTTCATCTAATTCTTCATTAACTGTCAGGCAAATAGCAGCGGAAGCAGCAACAACATGCAGCGTTAGGATAGATCAAAGGGTAATAAAGAATTATAACTATCTGAAGAGACGTAAAATGTTGATGACGTTCGCAGATATTTTTCCTAGAAAAAGAGAGGTCATTTATTGTGTTTTATTATATTATCCTGCAAAACTTAGGGCCCCCTGGTAACATTTGCTACGGGCCCCACGCTGGCTTAATCCACTGCTTATCTCCACTATCGTTATCCAAACCACTGACGAGTCTCGTCGGTGTCCAAACCAACATTTCAAGCAGAACTTACTTAATTTCAATGATTTTTTAAATCGTAATATATTTTTCACATAAGCAGATATATACATATAAGTAATTTACTCTGTAACGAATTCGTACTATCCGAGATTCTAAGGTCATACAATTACTTGTTCTTTATCTCTTGTATTCAAACAGATAGCCTTAGACTTACACGCTAGTGAATAAATCACTTTAAAGTAATTTATTTGATAACTATAGGGTACTCCGCCCCCTATTCGCTTCGCTTACCAACCCCCGCGGCGAAACTATTTTGTATAATAGAAAAGAAAATGGAAATATTCTAGGTCGGAAGAAATGTTTAATTCTCCTTCTTCCTTTAATTAACATAGCTCCTGCGAGTGCAAAGGGTTAATACGATTCTTCGTATTACGTGGGTTCTGTTTGATAAATTTGATCGTTTGCGAAATCCCACCAGAAATAATCTAAATATGTATTTGGAGTGGGATTATCTTTCTCTATCTATTATAATCCCACTCCAAAATACATCTTTAGTCAACCAGGCGGGCCCCCGAGCAGCAATCGAGTCGAGGCTGCCGGGCAGTATTCCTAGGGCTGTAACTTTTCGGAAGCTTCGAAACTTCGAATCTCATCACCTTTGAAGTTTCTGAAATCGAAGCTTCGAAAGAAAGTTACAGCCTAGGCAGTACCTGTCAGAACGATGGTGGGGCTGCCTCGAAGCATAGGATAATCGGAATCTGCTCGATGCTGAAGAACCGAGCATTTTGCTATCTGGGCAGTTAAAATAAATTAGTAATATAAGTTTCTATCAATTTTATTAACATTAAATGTACAAGTTCATGTTTACAGAAAATATGAATGATAACAATATTTTTGATAATCTTTGTCGGCTCGTTTCATCGTTGTTAATCATATAAAGAAATAAAATGTGTTTCAAAGCAACTGTAAATTTATATAATCAGTCTCGTGGAGGATCGTTTTAAAATGAATTGTGTGAGATTGGGTTGTTACTTACTAAAGATCTCTCAAAATACTTTCTAAAGATTTACCTTTGGTTTCAGGAACTAATATATATACAAAGAAAATTCCAATTGCAGATATTCCAGAGAATAACCAAAACGTACCGCCACTGCCTAGCGCTGCTTGCATATCCACATAAAATTTTGTTACAATGAAAGCCATTAACCAATTGAAAAGACCGGCACTACTTGCGGCTACACCTTTCACTTCTGGTGCAAAAATCTCACTCATCATCATCCATGGGATTGGACCAAAACCAAACGAAAACATGATAACGAATATACACAGAGATACTAGAGGTAACCAAGTGATTGAACTAACGTCATATTGAATCTCCTGAAGGTAGAAGTAAACGCCAAGAGCACACATTGTCGAACATAGACATACTATTGATGATAATAACAATATTCTTCTACCCAAGCGATCTACAAGTAAAGTACTAATGAAAACAGCTACAAATTGTATTATACCAATAATAATCATACAGTGGCCAGCTTTCATTCCATTGGCAGCTTTCTCAAAAATTTCACTGCCATAAAGTACAATAGTGTTGACACCACTGAATTGTTGGAAAATCATGAGACCGTAACCAATTATAAAACCCTTCATAGTTACTTTAGATTTGATCATAGTCGAAAAAGATACTTTGTTTCTTCGATTTTCTTCTATGACTTCCAATTGACTATGCAATGCGCCATCTATATCGTATTGCTCGCCATACAATCTAATTAAACTTTTTCTGGCAGCATCCTCGTTTCCCTTTTGCAAATAATATCTTGGCGATTCTGGCATAAATAGGAAAACTACGAAGAAGACCAGAGGAGCAATGGCAGAAACGATGGACAGTGCAAACATAGATAACCAATTACCCAATATGTATGACAAAGAGATTCCTACTGTAAGAAGCAATTGGAAGTATGATCCGAGACGTCCACGAATTGAACTTTCAGCTATTTCTGCTGTATACATTGGTGCAGCTACGCAAAACGCGCCAGATGCAATACCAGTAATGAATCTACCAACGTAAAACATAACTATGGAATTGGAACAAATGATAAGTAGCCAACCCACGATAAAAGGAACCACCATCGATAACATTGAAGTCTTTCTTCCAATGAAATCGGTTAAAATTCCGATAGGTATACATATTATTCCAGCACCAAGTGTAGTTAACGATCCCATCCATGAAAATTCAGTGGGAGAAATGGGAATATGATACTCCTTCATTAGTTTTTCTCCATCAGTGCCAGCAGAAGAAGTCCATCCTAAGACCATACCAGCTGCTAGAGCTCCCAGAGTTGAAGATAAACTGGCGATATATTGTGGTAATTTCGTGGCTGGCACAGAATGGTTCTCCCCGTTGTTAACCAACACATGCTGTGAAACTCCAAGGCTTTTTTCATTCATGTTGCTCAAATTTTTTCGGTGTAGAACCTGGAAACATTTATATTAGATTTAATTATAACCAGACACTTATATGAAGAAATGGCAAAATAACAAAGCGTTCAATTAATTTTAAATTCAAACTAATGCTTAATATATAAACTAAATTCGTTTCTGTGTCCCCTCTAATAGAAGAGTTATTAACAATTGCTTTGTTATTAACAGTTATAAACAATGTTTACAACAGTAAGTTGTACATTATTGTTGTTACTACGTACCGTATGGTGCTATGTTGCTGCGATGCGGAAATATGGTTTAGTCTACTATATCCCGAGAAATCTTCCAGTCTGCTAAGGCTAGGTGCACTTTAAGAAATACAATACTTATGAGAGTCAAATGTAGTCACTATCTTGACATATATCCGTTTCTTATCAACGGTATGTCGGAATAAAAAGATTAAGCTTGATTTAATCGACGTATCTATTTATTACCCCGATCTTTTAATTTCTGACACAAATTACTGACCATAAAGATACTGACCATAAAAAACCACTTATATTATTATTCTATACGACTATATCGTGTCCGATTTGAAATTTAGCCGTTCGTTTATGCATATGCCTATTCACTTCCAGTTTCGCGTCAACTATGCATAATAAAGTGAACAGATTAGAATACGGACAAACTAAAAAGAAAAATTCTCTTATCTGTTTGATAATTCTCTAATGTATATTACTCTTATCTGTAATTGTTCGATGTTATTCATCGTGAATTTGATATAACTTGATAATTGTGGATACTTTGGACTGAAGGTAATCAATTTATCTTAATACGTACGACACAGTAATATAAAAAATTGCGAAATAGAAATAAAATTTTCAACTAATTAAATAATTGATTAAAATTCTTGAACACATTTTGGCTGTTTCTGTTCCAAAACGATTTATTTTAACCAGAAAATTGATATTCCAATGGTCAAATACTTCAACATTCTTTGTAAGATTTTTCAAAGGATTTACAAAGTTGCTAATATTTTCTGTAAATTAGTTTGTAACGTTGGAAAGTCGTGATTAGTTCTTTCTAACACATGTTTCAAATATTGACGATAGCTGTGTTCTACTTTCAAATTTTCTTCTATTGTGTCTTCACTTTTATACATCATTTTGTAAGTACCACTTTTTACATTATGCAACTGCTTTGCTTTTCTTTGCTTAAGAACCAGATTATGTAAATTCTGAAAACCCATATAAATAATCAAATCAGTTTAAAATATATATTGTCAAGATAGAATTGAATGCATACATGGTATTTTAACATTTCCAGTTGTTGAATCTCGTTTTCTATATCAGGAATGAGTTCTTTTACATTTTGTAAATCCTGTTTACATTTAACTAATTGTTCATCTGTACTTTTTAATTGACCTTTTACTTGTCTCAGTGTATTATCAGTTTGTCTTAAAACCTGTAATCACGAATAAAATTAGTTCAAATTTTTTCAATCTAATGATAAGATAAAGACAAGGAATACCTTCATAAATTGTTTGATTTTTATCCGTTGATCCGAGAGACGTTTGTGAATGATTACTTTTTCATTGTGACTTTCTTTCGGATTCTTTTTATATTTTCCAATTACTTTGTTAAATATAACATCCCTCCTTGCCACACAGAGTTCCATGTCGTGAACTAATTTCTCCTGTATTTTTCGCAGATGAGAAAGTCGCATTTCCATTTTATGTATTTCACTTTTCATTAATGCTATACCTCCTCCACTGTGTTCTTCCTTTATCTTTTTCAGAGTTTCTTGCACAAGTTGTACCTGAAAGATATCATCGCTGTTCCATGTATAAATGAAAATTTCGAAAAAACATAAAATTATCATTTTACTTACTTTCTTTTCCCAAGACAAACTTTCTTCCAGCGTAGATTTCAAATCCTCTTTTAATATTTGTTTTTCTGTGTCTAAATTTTTAGTATCACTCTGTAATTTTATAAGCTCTAATTCCAATTCTTGGAACGAGAGAACGTATTCATTCTTTTTTATACAATTCTTGTCTTCCAACTCCTCTTTCAAATCCTTTTGCATTACTAAGCCTGTGTTCATGCGTAATAGTTTTTGTTGGAGAGAAAGTATGATCTTATTCACATGTGCTTCGTCTTTCATAAGCATATTTAATGCGTATTCCAATTTAAAATTCTTTTGTCCCATTATCATAATCTCTTTGTCAAGAAGATTTAATTCTTTTAACTGTGATTCTCTTTGTTGACTTAACGAAACCATAAATCCTTGTTGTCGCATCCAAAATTGTTGTGCTTTCTGAATATTTTGTAGAAGTTCCTGAATAGTTTTCTCTAAGCCAATAATCTTTAAATCTTGTGGACCCAAATCTTCACCGACGTGTGGTGTGATCTGAAACGATTTACAAATTGTTCTATACGAAAGTGGAAAAATAATATAAATATAAAATATGTTGATATATAACCTGTTCAATAAGTTTATTTATTTCTAGAAGTTTTTGTTGTTTTCGTTCAATTGTTACTTCATGCTTTCTCATCGCCTTTTGAAATTCGTCTATTTGCTTTCCCTTTTCTATATTCCTTTTCGAAATGTCTTGCAATTCTTTCTTTAGGTTATCAAAGATATTTGTAAATCTCTCCACTTCCAAAAGACTATTTCCGTATGAATTTTCTGTACGAGTAAGTGAAACTTCATGTTCCAATATGGCGTTTCTTGTGTTTAATAATAATTCGTTTACATATTGCGCGGTTTTATTGGATATAATTTTTTCTTCTAGCTTTTCAAACACTGTGTTTTCTAAATTTACTTTCTTCCCAGCTAACATCTCAAATTTCTTGTTCACTTGTTCCTCTTCGTACAAATAATTTTGGTATTTCTGAAAACATATCATTTTGTAACGATAATTCGATATTATCTAAATTATTTTAAATAACAACATTTGAAAAACATTACGTACAGCAAACGTAGAATCATAATCAGATTGTATGTGCTCATTGATCTTTAATAAGTTCAGTAACTGCCATTCGATATCTGCAATTTTTTCATTATACATCGTTACTATTTTTGAAACAATTCTAATATCATTCTCTAAACGAAATGATAAAGATGTCAGATGTTCATTGATCTCCATCTCCTTTTCCGATTCTTTTTTAACTTTCTGTACTTCCAGGAAGAGTGTATTGTATGACTTACGATCTTCTCTAAGGAATACATACTACATTACAATGTAGAACTATAGAAAATAAAAATGTACTCATCAATTTTATAAAACTAAAAAATAAATTTATATTAAACATTATTAGTAGCGGCTTGGCAATAAAAAATGAAGTCGAGAAACAGCAACACTCTTACGACATGGAGTTTTGGAATAAAAATCAGAGGCTTTTAATCAATTGAAAAATTTGTTCTGAATTTGAATTTTTAAAATAATGATACTTACTCATGCTGAGAATGTAACTGATCGTAAATACCATTTCTTTTATAAATACTTGTCACTACAGACTTCCATACATCATGCAAGTCTTTACGTTCTGCATATAAAGTCTCTAAATCTGTATTTACATCTATTATCATTCTATTCGTATCTGCGTTCTTTTTATCTTTGATTTGTAATTGCTCGTCTAGATATGCTATTTCTTCTTCGACTTTCCAGATCTCTTCTTGCAGTCGATACAAAATAAAATCTCGTTGATACTTTTTGTTGATCAACTTCTTCCTTTTACTCGCGTCTTGCGACGAGATCTGTTTAGATATTTTCAAGTAATCATTTAGCTCGTTCTCCCATTTTGACAAATAGCTATAGAAAGTCAATAAATTTTTCAACTCCTGGGAACATTTTTTCTGTTTGTCTTTCTCATCCTCTAATTTATCTTGATTCTTTTTTAAAGCTTCCTTAGCTTCTTCTACACTGTGGTCTTTCTTTTCTCTTAAAAGTGTAACTTTAGACAATGCTTCGAAATATTGGCTAACATTTGTATGTTGTTGTTCCACTTGTTGCTGTGTCTGATTAAGAGCTACACCATCAGATTCTATCTCTTTCTCCACTTTTTTTACAGAGGCTTCCTAAAAATATATACACTACCAGTATTGTATTGATTGATATGTGTAAATCGCACATATTGCGCAAGTTCATTTACATTTTTCTTTCTCCGAAACATGTTGTAAATTTGATGTAATATACATTTTACTTACCAGTTCAAGTATTTCTTCAGAAAGTTTGTTATTAACATTTAGTAGATGTGTGTGAAGTGTTTTTTGAAATTTTTCCATTAATTTATCATCTGGATCCAGTACATTTAATGCAGATATGTCAGGTAAATCCATCTTTTTTTTTATATGATTTCTATTTGCTTTGAAAATTATTTTCCCTGTACAATAAAAGATGTAGTATGTAAACGATACTTTGGTTGTCTTTCGCGTTCGTACTACGTACTGTACAGTAATTATAAGCGTACCGTATTCATCAATACTTCATTTCCATATAAACTAATGCCTGTGCCGGTTGCTGTTGCTATAACAACGTTGGACCTTAGACCATATATACTTATAGACCTGCCATAAGTATCGGATTTATAGGATCAGTGAACATGAATCTTCTTACTTCATGGTGCTGAGATATACTCAGATATACTGCAGATATTCAGATATACTGCAAGATTTCTTGCGTATGCTCGACAATTTTAGCGACGACAAGTAAAGTATAAAGTATAAAGTGTCCCGAAATTATTTATATCATGCGTAGTTGATACAAATGTGTAGTACATGTACAATAAAAACATTTTATGTATGAATCTACAATGAATAAATAAAGACAATGTAATAAAAAAGTATATCTGTGTATTTTCTTATTGAATCACCAATTTCTCCCGCAACTTCAATACTGATTTTGAAATGCAAACATAGCGAAACTTTGAAAAATAAAAATTTTCGACTGCCTGGCTTGTCGTTGACTTGTACTACTGAATTTCGTGCTACCTCCTTTGATATCATGTTCTCTTAATACGAAGTTCAATTCTCGAGTTTTTCGAAAATTTTCGAGCGTCTGACTTGTCGTTGACTTGTACTACTGAATTTCCTAAAATTTTCGGCCATCTGTTTTATGGTTGACTTGTACTACTTCTCAGTTTTCGAAATTTTTCGCAAATTGAGAAGTAGTACAAGTCAACCATAAAACAGATGGCCGAAAATTTTAGGAAATTCAGTAGTACAAGTCAACGACAAGTCAGACGCTCGAAAATTTTCGAAAAACTCGAGAATTGAACTTTTTATTAGGAGAACATGATATCGAATGAGATATCCGAAATTTCAGTAGTACAAGTCAACTGCAAGTTAGACAGCCGAAAAATTTTTGCCTAGGCAGTAGTGAAATTAATCTTTGGAGATTTTTGAGGGTTTGGAGAAAAGAACACATTAATTATAGTAACTAATGTTCTTTATTTTGCACCAATTTTTATTACACCTTTATGTACAATATACATAACAATTAAAAATGTGTAAGTATGTGTGGGATGTGAAAAATTGCGTAGTTTTACGTCCTGGGGCTAACTCGCGTGAAATTATCGGTTGGGTGGAAGACAGGCAGCCAGTGGAGGTGAATCAGCTTCCTCAGCAAGAAGGGAGACACACTTATTAAATGTATAGCTGGGTAAGTATATTCGAGTCCACGATATGAAAATACAAAAGACTAGAAAAAGACTAAGGACTAGAAATGGAACGTGCGAGTTAATGAGACCACTCTAGATGAGAGCAAGAGTGGAGAGAACTGATCACTCTGGAATCAAGAATGAGACTCATCCTTTCTGCTTCTGCTCAGACCTCCTTGACTCGGTGACTCAACGCTTTGTTTGTTTGACCCCAAGACTGTGCCTTAAACTTTCCTAATGCGGAAAAACAGAAAAAGAAATAAGACATAGAGTTGGATGCGATAGAAGAAAAAACATTCATATACAATACTTCGAAATACCATGTAAAAGCAAAATAAAGCAAAGCAATTAAGTAATAAAATGTTTCAGGCTTAAGTTATACAAGTTTATACGTACCGAAAGTAGTATAAAGGCATCTTCTGTAATAATATCATTGCTTCGTAGCTCGTCCACCAATGTATGCAAGTCTTTAACTTTTCGTTCGAGCCTTTTATTTTTTTGAAGTAATGCTTTTATTACTTTGTTTTTTTTAGTAATTGTTGCATTAACAATGTCTACGTAGTTCTCCTTATCATTGTCTATGTCCGAATTCTTGAAATCTCCAACATATGCTTTCCGCTTCTTTGTTGAAGACGTCCCTGGCTCAGATTTTGGTTCAACATCTAATGCATTGGGTAGAGCATCAGATTTCAATCCTCGTCGCGAACTCCACGGAGATTGAATGAAACAATCATCACTGAAATGTTTGGAACAGACTCGTGCATTAGAAGAGAATTTGGCGTTCGTTCGTTGAATCCATTGCTCCCTTAAATCTGGATTTGTAGGAAATCTGTAGTTAATGTGAATCAAGGGACAATGAGTAACCATTAATTATTTGACAACCATTACGAAGACAATCATGTATATCATAAACATCAAATATTTATTTTACCAGTTATAGGTTTTGCGATATTGTATTTAGCTACATAATATCAAAGTTGACAGTGATAAAATACTTACTGATGAAATGATACGTTGGTAGCAGAACTGTATCTTTCACTGCAACTTTTGATACAGCAGGTTCGCACCATTTTGAATCGCTACACAAAATTCCCACGGAGTAAACGAACTTGTTCAGGTGATGGTATAACGTATAACAATGGTATAATGTGTAATGGTGTAATGTCGGTGTAGTATCACTAGTATCAGCGTCGCGACGGTCTGCCGATTGCTGGGAACTAGCAAGGAACTAGAATCCACTAGAATCTACCTGGATTTTGAATCGAAATACTTTCGGCGCGATCGACGCAGTCACAAAAAAAAATAGTGTCCCTACACGATCTCTCTTCCTGCTCGGAACCGGCGATGGAAAAAAAAGAGAAACATATACGCATAATGTGTTTAAAACATCTATTACAAAACTTCTTGTACAAAAAGATAAGACGAATTGAACGAAGTAATATTACATGATTAAAGTGATTTATGAACGTAGTTCGTGATTTGTAGCGATCTCGAGTAATTTCGAAGATTCTTCTTCATTGCAGTCGATCAGCAGGCATTGAAACTGACTTTCAAAAGCATGTTTAAGTATTGGTAATACCTCTTCAGTGGTGACGTTTATATTCAATTCTTCACTGATACTAGTCACGCCCTTCCCTTCGATACCACAAGGCACAATATGATCGAACCATTCCAAATCTGTATTACAATTTAAAGCTAAACCGTGTGTTGTTATATAACGGCTGCCATGAATACCAATTGCACATATTTTTCTATTCCCTACCCATACACCAGTATCTGGCGATGTATGAGCATTAATATCAAAAATCGCACACAAATTTATTATCATTTGCTCTAATTGACAAACATACCACTTTACGCCCTGCTTAAAGTCTTTTAAATTCAATATGGGATACGCCACTAACTGTCCAGGCCCGTGAAAAGTTATCAGGCCACCCCGGTTTGTTTTATAAAATTCTGCCCCTAAACCCTTCAGATATTCTTCGTCCTGTTTAGTATAAGTCTTGTCTCTAATACCGATTGTATATACTGGATAGTGCTCGAGAAGTACCAGCGTGTTGCAGTTATGTTTCTCCTCCTTTCGAAGATGAAAATCGGATAATGTTTTTTGTAGTCTCAGGCCAGCACCGTAGCTTAAGCGACCAGCCCATAAAAATTTGACTACATTGTAAGACATGATGATTCGATAGTAAAATGTTTTCGTTATTGACAGGATGCACAAATTAATTCATACGTT
This sequence comes from Lasioglossum morio, assembly GCA_916610235.2. Lineage (NCBI taxonomy): Eukaryota > Metazoa > Arthropoda > Insecta > Hymenoptera > Halictidae > Lasioglossum > Lasioglossum morio. The sequence continues at coordinate 11,693,419 of OU744325.1, read as the reverse complement.
TAACAGCATATGATAACATGCTTATGCAACTTGAGGATTCTCGTCATTCAAATTTGCATTCTCCTCGTTACTTTTTGCATCGGCTTTCCCTTGTATGTTATTATGCAAAAGCCACGAGACCTGTTGAGAAAATATAAAATTCAGATGTGTCCTTGTTCAAATTAAATATAGTGACAAAAGTAAAACCATACATAGGCATCGGTTGCAGCATACGTTTTCTGGTCTTTGTTTAAGGGATGAACATGCCATTGACTCATTCTAATTTTCTTATTTTTATCGATCTTTCTTTTTAACTGAAGCAAAACAGAATCAAGTGTATATAGAAGAAATAATGTTATTACTAGACTGAGGATGTTTATGCATTTATAACTTATGACAATGTTCAAAAAAAAATTTGTAGCATTTTCAAATTAAGGATCGAAGATATAGTTAAGGTATTTATTCATATGTTTATTCAATAACACAATTTTTATTTACAAACGCTAGGAACTTTCATTCCAACCCAATACAAAGGCTGCTCCTATTAAAAGTAGGATTTTATTCCACTTTCTTAAAATTTGTCTATAAAAATTGGAAATTGCATGAACATCCACAGTCTAGATATTACTATCAATATATTATTTAATTACATATTCTAAAAGGACTAACCAGGTATGCTGTTAATTTTTCTAAACTCCAACGACAAGATCGATGTAGAACTCTGTTTGCAAATACTCCACTGTCTATGCAATTATTTTCGACAATCTTCTGGGCTGGAAATTCTTTGAAATCTCTACCCAATTTCCAAACATCGCTGTAAATTGGAAACAGATGTAAAGCAAGCAATGAGTTATATGTAATCGCATAAAAATTGTAATTTACTTACTTCTTAATATTTACACCAACAAGTTTTACCTTTGGATGAGATAATAGTATCACAAACGCAGCCGGCAGTTTTTTTAATGAGTGCACATGCAGTAAATGACAAACACTATCGTTAAAACAAATCTGGGCTAAAGCAGTCTTTCCACTTCCAGTCTTGAAGCTGAAACTCCACTCTAAATCAAATCCGATCGGTACAATGTCATGACCGCATCCTTCTATTTCTTTTCTAAATACATCAGGGAAGAAGGATTAGAACCATTAGTAAATATTTATACTTGCGCAGCCTGCTTCTTGTAAATGTATGAGAGTATACTTACATAAGATCATCACATATCATGGCACATGTATTAAAATCATTGGTGTAATTAATACGTCCCTTGAATACAATAGGTTGCAACGAAGAGATATCCGGCTCTTTTTCTATAACTGGCTTTGATTTCTCCTACAAAATATTTACATACAATTAATATTAAAATTTTATACTTTCTATAATTAATTTTATTCCTTCCTTTTTCCTTATCCTTAAAGTATCACTTCTAATTTCTATTATAAATTGGTAAGTATATTTTACAATTCACTGATATACAATTTGAATTGTAATTACCAAAATACATAACCCATCTTTTGAAACGAAACGAAATTAAAATATATTAAATACAACATACGATTGAATTTTCTGGAAGATGTCTGGGAGACCGTCGTACTGTAAATTCCTTAACCTTCGATATCGTCTAAAAGTAATAAACTTTATGTTACATCACAAGAGAATGTTATCGTACTATTTATAAGTATTTAACTACTATATTAACCTCTTTGGAACCGTTAGTAGTTAAAACACGACTGCGCGTACATGTGGTCATTGTATGTGCTTAAACAATAGAAGATATTTATGTGAATTATATATATTACAGTTACAAATCACAATAAAGATTAACTAATTATGTTCTCAGTAATAATTCTTAAGTTATTTCTAACCGTAAAATTTTCCCGCTAATTTTGAACTCTGAAATATGTGTACTAATACATGCACACTACAAGGAATATGGGGAAGATGACTATATAAATACTATACTCAACAATCTACACTATCATTTATAATTGGGCCCATGTATATTACTCAATGTGCATCATATGTAAAAATATTATGTATTTTCTATAATTGCTATATATTTCTTCATTACATGTACCAATATAACAATTTAATTTGTATATAGTGGATCACAATAACATTCACAATGACATAAACTGCGCATAAATCTTTTATTATAACAGCCATATCACATTATTGTATCATGAACGAAAACTGTGTACGTATACCACATTAAATTCAAACAATACCAATATCACAATATAAAAAAACATAACTTTAAAACTATTGTTAAAAAATACTAAAACCATATCGAAATCGTAATTCAATTTCCACTTCTATTACAAAAACATCATTGGGTTTCTGATCGCTAAAAATTATACACTTAAGAAAGACAGTGAGCGTCAGAAACTTGATAAACTAGCTTCCTACGCGCTAGAGACATGCCCTTGCAACGATACAAGCTAGCTTGGGGGCAACATCGTTTTCCAGTTCGCCGACCAGAGCATCGCCATGTTCCTGAACCAGTTTGCTACATTCGCCGCCCACCACATGTGGAACATGTTGGCAAGCACGATTTAATACGTTTACAATATGGGGTCGCGATTTGTCCACACCCACTTCCTTCTCAACGAACTTCAGAACTTCAGTGCATACAGTGCATAGAATACCCCGTTGTGCGCCAACACTCTTCTTCTCATCCCCCTGCCGTTCATCATGGTTGTAGGAAATGGCATTGATAGCGTCTTCGTTAACTGCAATTTGATGAATTGTTACTACCAATATTACAAAATGTACGATACATTGAATAAGGTAATTTCTGGTATACACATATGGGTCTATAAAATTTTAATATACATGTATGCGAATAAGTGATGTTTCTGATTACCTTTAAATACAACCCTCTGTGCTGCTGATTTGTCACATGCATTTACATAAGAACAAACTTTGTTGGGATTAACTCGCTTTAAAAGAGCGTCAATTACAGCGTCACCATATTTATCAACAACGTGTTCGCACTCTTTGGAAAGGGATTGTGGAACATGTTTGCATACCCTACGCACTGCAGTTTCAATTTTTGCTTTAGATTTATCGGTCCCAACTAGTTTAACAATTTGTTTTATTGCCGCGTTGCATGCTTCGCATACAAAACCCTGTGATTCTACGGCACTTCTACTTATGTTGTTCTCAGAATTGATAACATTGGTAGAAATTTCGTGTGGTTTTTCATTCTTTACTAAAAAGAAAAAGGAACAATATCAAAATTTTATATGAATGTACAACAAATTCTAAACAATTCTCGGATGTTACGTATTTCTGGTTTTATTACAACCGTATGTATCGTGTATCCGCCTGACATGTTGGTCCATGAAAATAGAACATGCAATTACCTTGGAACTCCACTTCCACCGAGCGTTTGAGACACACCCTTGCAACGATACAAGCTAGCTTGGGGGCAACATTGTTCTCCACTTCACTGACCAGTGCATCGCCATGTTCCTCGACCAGTTTGCTGCATTCGCCGCGAATCGCGTATGGAACATGTTGACAAGCGCGATTCATTAAGTTCACAATATGGGGTCGCGATCTGTCTACACCCACTTCCTTCTCAACGAATTTCAGAGCTTCAGTGCACGCAGTGCATAGAAAACCCCGTTGTGCGCCAACGCTCTTCTTCTCATCTCCCTGCCGTTCATCATGGTTGTAGGAAATGGCATTGACAGCATCTTTGTCAACTGCAATTTGATAAATTATTGCTACCAATATTACAGAATGTACCATACATTGAATAAATTCGTGTTTTATTACAATCGTATGTATCGCGTATCCGCCTGACATGTTGGTCTATCAAAATAGAACATGCAATTACCTTGGAAGTCAACTTCCACCGAGCGTTTGAGACACACCCTTGAAACGATACAAGCTAGCTTGGGGGCAACATTGTTTTCCACTTCACTGACCAGTGCATCGCCATGTTCCTCGACCAGTTTGCTGCATTCGCCGCGAATCGGGTGTGGAACATGTTGACAAGCGCGATTCATTAAGTTCACAATATGGGGTCGCGATCTGTCTACACCCACTTCCTTCTCAACGAACTTCAGAGCTTCAGTGCACGCAGTGCATAGAAAACCCCGTTGTGCGCCAACGCTTTTCTTCTCATCTCCCTGCCGTTCATCATGGTTGTAGGAAATGGCATTGACAGCATCTTTGTCAACTGCAATTTGATAAATTGTTACTACCAATATTACAAAATGTACGATACATTGAATATGGTAATTTCTGGTATACACATATGGGTCTATAAAATTTTAATATACATGTATGCGAATAAGTGATGTTTCTGATTACCTTTAAATACAACCCTCTGTGCTGCTGATTTGTCACATGCATTTACATAAGAACAAACTTTGTTGGGATTAACTCGCTTTAAAAGAGCGTCAATTACAGCGTCACCATATTTATCAACAACGTGTTCGCACTCTTTGGAAAGGGATTGTGGAACATGTTTGCATACCCTACGCACTGCAGTTTCAATTTTTGCTTTAGATTTATCGGTCCCAACTAGTTTAACAATTTGTTTTATTGCCGCGTTGCATGCTTCGCATACAAGACCCTGTGATTCTACGGCACTTCTACTTATGTTGTTCTCAGAATTGATAACATTGGTAGAAATTTCGTGTGGTTTTTCATTCTTTACTAAAAAGAAAAAGGAACAATATCAAAATTTTATATGAATGTACAACAAATTCTAAACAATTCTCGGATGTTACGTATTTCTGGTTTTATTACAACCGTATGTATCGTGTATCCGCCTGACATGTTGGTCCATGAAAATAGAACATGCAATTACCTTGGAACTCCACTTCCACCGAGCGTTTGAGACACACCCTTGCAACGATACAAGCTAGCTTGGGGGCAACATTGTTCTCCACTTCACTGACCAGTGCATCGCCATGTTCCTCGACCAGTTTGCTGCATTCGCCGCGAATCGCGTATGGAACATGTTGACAAGCGCGATTCATTAAGTTCACAATATGGGGTCGCGATCTGTCTACACCCACTTCCTTCTCAACGAATTTCAGAGCTTCAGTGCACGCAGTGCATAGAAAACCCCGTTGTGCGCCAACGCTCTTCTTCTCATCTCCCTGCCGTTCATCATGGTTGTAGGAAATGGCATTGACAGCATCTTTGTCAACTGCAATTTGATAAATTATTGCTACCAATATTACAGAATGTACCATAGATTGAATAAATTCTGGTTTTATTACAGTCGTATGTATCGCGTATCCGCCTGACATGTTGGTCTATCAAAATAGAACATGCAATTACCTTGGAAGTCAACTTCCACCGAGCGTTTGAGACACACCCTTGCAACGATACAAGCTAGCTTGGGGGCAACATTGTTTTCCACTTCACTGACCAGTGCATCGCCATGTTCCTCGACCAGTTTGGTGCATTCGCCGCGAATCGGGTGTGGAACATGTTGACAAGCGCGATTCATTAAGTTCACAATATGGGGTCGCGATCTGTCTACACCCACTTCCTTCTCAACGAATTTCAGAGCTTCAGTGCACGCAGTGCATAGAAAACCCCGTTGTGCGCCAACGCTTTTCTTCTCATCTCCCTGCCGTTCATCATGGTTGTAGGAAATGGCATTGACAGCATCTTTGTCAACTGCAATTTGATAAATTATTGCTACCAATATTACAGAATGTACCATACATTGAATAAATTCGTGTTTTATTACAATCGTATGTATAGCGTATCCGCCTGACATGTTGGTCTATGAAAATAGAACATGCAATTACCTTGGAAGTCAACTTCCACCGAGCGTTTGAGACACACCCTTGCAACGATACAAGCTAGCTTGGGGGCAACATTGTTTTCCACTTCACTGACCAGTGCATCGCCATGTTCCTCGACCAGTTTGGTGCATTCGCCGCGAATCGGGTGTGGAACATGTTGACAAGCGCGATTCATTAAGTTCACAATATGGGGTCGCGATCTGTCTACACCCACTTCCTTCTCAACGAACTTCAGAGCTTCAGTGCACGCAGTGCATAGAAAACCCCGTTGTGCGCCAACGCTTTTCTTCTCATCTCCCTGCCGTTCATCATGGTTGTAGGAAATGGCATTGACAGCATCTTTGTCAACTGCAATTTGATAAATTATTGCTACCAATATTACAGAATGTACCATACATTGAATAAATTCGTGTTTTATTACAATCGTATGTATCGCGTATCCGCCTGACATGTTGGTCTATGAAAATAGAACATGCAATTACCTTGGAAGTCAACTTCCACCGAGCGTTTGAGACACACCCTTGCAACGATACAAGCTAGCTTGGGGGCAACATTGTTCTCCACTTCACTGACCAGTGCATCGCCATGTTCCTCGACCAGTTTGCTGCATTCGCCGCGAATCGCGTATGGAACATGTTGACAAGCGCGATTCATTAAGTTCACAATATGGGGTCGCGATCTGTCTACACCCACTTCCTTCTCAACGAATTTCAGAGCTTCAGTGCACGCAGTGCATAGAAAACCCCGTTGTGCGCCAACGCTCTTCTTCTCATCTCCCTGCCGTTCATCATGGTTGTAGGAAATGGCATTGACAGCATCTTTGTCAACTGCAATTTGATAAATTATTGCTACCAATATTACAGAATGTACCATAGATTGAATAAATTCTGGTTTTATTACAGTCGTATGTATCGCGTATCCGCCTGACATGTTGATCTATCAAAATAGAACATGCAATTACCTTGGAAGTCAACTTCCACCGAGCGTTTGAGACACACCCTTGCAAAGATACAAGCTAGCTTGGGGGCAACATTGTTTTCCACTTCACTGACCAGTGCATCGCCATGTTCCTCGACCAGTTTGGTGCATTCGCCGCGAATCGGGTGTGGAACATGTTGACAAGCGCGATTCATTAAGTTCACAAAATGGGGTCGCGATCTGTCTACACCCACTTCCTTCTCAACGAACTTCAGAGCTTCAGTGCACGCAGTGCATAGAAAACCCCGTTGTGCGCCAACGCTTTTCTTCTCATCTCCCTGCCGTTCATCATGGTTGTAGGAAATGGCATTGACAGCATCTTTGTCAACTGCAATTTGATAAATTATTGCTACCAATATTACAGAATGTACCATAGATTGAATAAATTCTGGTTTTATTACAGTCGTATGTATCGCGTATCCGCCTGACATGTTGATCTATCAAAATAGAACATGCAATTACCTTGGAAGTCAACTTCCACCGAGCGTTTGAGACACACCCTTGCAACGATACAAGCTAGCTTGGGGGCAACATTGTTTTCCACTTCACTGACCAGTGCATCGCCATGTTCCTCGACCAGTTTGGTGCATTCGCCGCGAATCGGGTGTGGAACATGTTGACAAGCGCGATTCATTAAGTTCACAATATGGGGTCGCGATCTGTCTACACCCACTTCCTTCTCAACGAACTTCAGAGCTTCAGTGCACGCAGTGCATAGAAAACCCCGTTGTGCGCCAACGCTTTTCTTCTCATCTCCCTGCCGTTCATCATGGTTGTAGGAAATGGCATTGACAGCATCTTTGTCAACTGCAATTTGATAAATTATTGCTACCAATATTACAGAATGTACCATAGATTGAATAAATTCTGGTTTTATTACAGTCGTATGTATCGCGTATCCGCCTGACATGTTGATCTATCAAAATAGAACATGCAATTACCTTGGAAGTCAACTTCCACCGAGCGTTTGAGACACACCCTTGCAAAGATACAAGCTAGCTTGGGGGCAACATTGTTTTCCACTTCACTGACCAGTGCATCGCCATGTTCCTCGACCAGTTTGGTGCATTCGCCGCGAATCGGGTGTGGAACATGTTGACAAGCGCGATTCATTAAGTTCACAATATGGGGTCGCGATCTGTCTACACCCACTTCCTTCTCAACGAACTTCAGAGCTTCAGTGCACGCAGTGCATAGAAAACCCCGTTGTGCGCCAACGCTTTTCTTCTCATCTCCCTGCCGTTCATCATGGTTGTAGGAAATGGCATTGACAGCATCTTTGTCAACTGCAATTTGATAAATTATTGCTACCAATATTACAGAATGTACCATAGATTGAATAAATTCTGGTTTTATTACAGTCGTATGTATCGCGTATCCGCCTGACATGTTGATCTATCAAAATAGAACATGCAATTACCTTGGAAGTCAACTTCCACCGAGCGTTTGAGACACACCCTTGCAACGATACAAGCTAGCTTGGGGGCAACATTGTTTTCCACTTCACTGACCAGTGCATCGCCATGTTCCTCGACCAGTTTGGTGCATTCGCCGCGAATCGGGTGTGGAACATGTTGACAAGCGCGATTCATTAAGTTCACAATATGGGGTCGCGATCTGTCTACACCCACTTCCTTCTCAACGAACTTCAGAGCTTCAGTGCACGCAGTGCATAGAAAACCCCGTTGTGCGCCAACGCTTTTCTTCTCATCTCCCTGCCGTTCATCATGGTTGTAGGAAATGGCATTGACAGCATCTTTGTCAACTGCAATTTGATAAATTATTGCTACCAATATTACAGAATGTACCATACATTGAATAAATTCGTGTTTTATTACAATCGTATGTATCGCGTATCCGCCTGACATGTTGGTCTATGAAAATAGAACATGCAATTACCTTGGAAGTCAACTTCCACCGAGCGTTTGAGACACACCCTTGCAACGATACAAGCTAGCTTGGGGGCAACATTGTTTTCCACTTCACTGACCAGTGCATCGCCATGTTCCTCGACCAGTTTGCTGCATTCGCCGCGAATCGGGTGTGGAACATGTTGACAAGCGCGATTCATTAAGTTCACAATATGGGGTCGCGATCTGTCTACACCCACTTCCTTCTCAACGAACTTCAGAGCTTCAGTGCACGCAGTGCATAGAAAACCCCGTTGTGCGCCAACGCTTTTCTTCTCATCTCCCTGCCGTTCATCATGGTTGTAGGAAATGGCATTGACAGCATCTTTGTCAACTGCAATTTGATAAATTATTGCTACCAATATTACAGAATGTACCATAGATTGAATAAATTCTGGTTTTATTACAGTCGTATGTATCGCGTATCCGCCTGACATGTTGATCTATCAAAATAGAACATGCAATTACCTTGGAAGTCAACTTCCACCGAGCGTTTGAGACACACCCTTGCAACGATACAAGCTAGCTTGGGGGCAACATTGTTTTCCACTTCACTGACTAGTGCATCGCCATGTTCCTCGACCAGTTTGGTGCATTCGCCGCGAATCGGGTGTGGAACATGTTGACAAGCGCGATTCATTAAGTTCACAATATGGGGTCGCGATCTGTCTACACCCACTTCCTTCTCAACGAACTTCAGAGCTTCAGTGCACGCAGTGCATAGAAAACCCCGTTGTGCGCCAACGCTTTTCTTCTCATCTCCCTGCCGTTCATCATGGTTGTAGGAAATGGCATTGACAGCATCTTTGTCAACTGCAATTTGATAAATTATTGCTACCAATATTACAGAATGTACCATAGATTGAATAAATTCTGGTTTTATTACAGTCGTATGTATCGCGTATCCGCCTGACATGTTGGTCTATCAAAATAGAACATGCAATTACCTTGGAAGTCAACTTCCACCGAGCGTTTGAGACACACCCTTGCAACGATACAAGCTAGCTTGGGGGCAACATTGTTTTCCACTTCACTGACCAGTGCATCGCCATGTTCCTCGACCAGTTTGGTGCATTCGCCGCGAATCGGGTGTGGAACATGTTGACAAGCGCGATTCATTAAGTTCACAATATGGGGTCGCGATCTGTCTACACCCACTTCCTTCTCAACGAACTTCAGAGCTTCAGTGCACGCAGTGCATAGAAAACCCCGTTGTGCGCCAACGCTTTTCTTCTCATCTCCCTGCCGTTCATCATGGTTGTAGGAAATGGCATTGACAGCATCTTTGTCAACTGCAATTTGATAAATTATTGCTACCAATATTACAGAATGTACCATACATTGAATAAATTCGTGTTTTATTACAATCGTATGTATCGCGTATCCGATTGACATGTTGGTCTATGAAAATAGAACATGCAATTACCTTGGAACTCCACTTCCACCGAGCGTTTGAGACACACCCTTGCAACGATACAAGCTAGCTTGGGGGCAACATTGTTTTCCACTTCACTGACCAGTGCATCGCCATGTTCCTCGACCAGTTTGGTGCATTCGCCGCGAATCGGGTGTGGAACATGTTGACAAGCGCGATTCATTAAGTTCACAATATGGGGTCGCGATCTGTCTACACCCACTTCCTTCTCAACGAACTTAAGAGCTTCAGTGCACGCAGTGCATAGAAAACCCCGTTGTGCGCCAACGCTTTTCTTCTCATCTCCCTGCCGTTCATCATGGTTGTAGGAAATGGCATTGACAGCATCTTTGTCAACTGCAATTTGATAAATTATTGCTACCAATATTACAGAATGTACCATACATTGAATAAATTCGTGTTTTATTACAATCGTATGTATAGCGTATCCGCCTGACATGTTTGTCTATGAAAATAGAACATGCAATTACCTTGGAACTCCACTTCCACCGAGCGTTTGAGACACACCCTTGCAACGATACAAGCTAGCTTGGGGGCAACATTGTTTTCCACTTCACTGACTAGTGCATCGCCATGTTCCTCGACCAGTTTGGTGCATTCGCCGCGAATCGGGTGTGGAACATGTTGACAAGCGCGATTCATTAAGTTCACAATATGGGGTCGCGATCTGTCTACACCCACTTCCTTCTCAACGAACTTCAGAGCTTCAGTGCACGCAGTGCATAGAAAACCCCGTTGTGCGCCAACGCTTTTCTTCTCATCTCCCTGCCGTTCATCATGGTTGTAGGAAATGGCATTGACAGCATCTTTGTCAACTGCAATTTGATAAATTATTGCTACCAATATTACAGAATGTACCATAGATTGAATAAATTCTGGTTTTATTACAGTCGTATGTATCGCGTATCCGCCTGACATGTTGGTCTATCAAAATAGAACATGCAATTACCTTGGAAGTCAACTTCCACCGAGCGTTTGAGACACACCCTTGCAACGATACAAGCTAGCTTGGGGGCAACATTGTTTTCCACTTCACTGACCAGTGCATCGCCATGTTCCTCGACCAGTTTGGTGCATTCGCCGCGAATCGGGTGTGGAACATGTTGACAAGCGCGATTCATTAAGTTCACAATATGGGGTCGCGATCTGTCTACACCCACTTCCTTCTCAACGAACTTCAGAGCTTCAGTGCACGCAGTGCATAGAAAACCCCGTTGTGCGCCAACGCTTTTCTTCTCATCTCCCTGCCGTTCATCATGGTTGTAGGAAATGGCATTGACAGCATCTTTGTCAACTGCAATTTGATAAATTATTGCTACCAATATTACAGAATGTACCATACATTGAATAAATTCGTGTTTTATTACAATCGTATGTATAGCGTATCCGCCTGACATGTTGGTCTATGAAAATAGAACATGCAATTACCTTGGAACTCCACTTCCACCGAGCGTTTGAGACACACCCTTGCAACGATACAAGCTAGCTTGGGGGCAACATTGTTTTCCACTTCACTGACCAGTGCATCGCCATGTTCCTCGACCAGTTTGGTGCATTCGCCGCGAATCGGGTGTGGAACATGTTGACAAGCACGATTCATTAAGTTCACAATATGGGGTCGCGATCTGTCTACACCCACTTCCTTCTCAACGAACTTCAGAGCTTCAGTGCACGCAGTGCATAGAAAACCCCGTTGTGCGCCAACGCTTTTCATCTCATCTCCCTGCCGTTCATCATGGTTGTAGGAAATGGCATTGACAGCATCTTTGTCAACTGCAATTTGATAAATTATTGCTACCAATATTACAGAATGTACCATAGATTGAATAAATTCTGGTTTTATTACAGTCGTATGTATTGCGTATCCGCCTGACATGTTGGTCTATCAAAATAGAACATGCAATTACCTTGGAAGTCAACTTCCACCGAGCGTTTGAGACACACCCTTGCAACGATACAAGCTAGCTTGGGGGCAACATTGTTTTCCACTTCACTGACCAGTGCATCGCCATGTTCCTCGACCAGTTTGGTGCATTCGCCGCGAATCGGGTGTGGAACATGTTGACAAGCGCGATTCATTAAGTTCACAATATGGGGTCGCGATCTGTCTACACCCACTTCCTTCTCAACGAACTTAAGAGCTTCAGTGCACGCAGTGCATAGAAAACCCCGTTGTGCGCCAACGCTTTTCTTCTCATCTCCCTGCCGTTCATCATGGTTGTAGGAAATGGCATTGACAGCATCTTTGTCAACTGCAATTTGATAAATTATTGCTACCAATATTACAGAATGTACCATACATTGAATAAATTCGTGTTTTATTACAATCGTATGTATAGCGTATCCGCCTGACATGTTTGTCTATGAAAATAGAACATGCAATTACCTTGGAACTCCACTTCCACCGAGCGTTTGAGACACACCCTTGCAACGATACAAGCTAGCTTGGGGGCAACATTGTTTTCCACTTCACTGACCAGTGCATCGCCATGTTCCTCGACCAGTTTGGTGCATTCGCCGCGAATCGGGTGTGGAACATGTTGACAAGCGCGATTCATTAAGTTCACAATATGGGGTCGCGATCTGTCTACACCCACTTCCTTCTCAACGAACTTCAGAGCTTCAGTGCACGCAGTGCATAGAAAACCCCGTTGTGCGCCAACGCTTTTCTTCTCATCTCCCTGCCGTTCATCATGGTTGTAGGAAATGGCATTGACAGCATCTTTGTCAACTGCAATTTGATAAATTATTGCTACCAATATTACAGAATGTACCATACATTGAATAAATTCGTGTTTTATTACAATCGTATGTATCGCGTATCCGCCTGACATGTTGGTCTATCAAAATAGAACATGCAATTACCTTGGAACTCCACTTCCACCGAGCGTTTGAGACACACCCTTGCAACGATACAAGCTAGCTTGGGGGCAACATTGTTTTCCACTTCACTGACCAGTGCATCGCCATGTTCCTCGACCAGTTTGGAGCATTCGCCGCGAATCGGGTGTGGAACATGTTGACAAGCGCGATTCATTAAGTTCACAATATGGGGTCGCGATCTGTCTACACCCAATTCCTTCTCAACGAACTTCAGAGCTTCAGTGCACGCAGTGCATAGAAAACCCCGTTGTGCGCCAACGCTTTTCTTCTCATCTCCCTGCCGTTCATCATGGTTGTAGGAAATGGCATTGACAGCATCTTTGTCAACTGCAATTTGATAAATTATTGCTACCAATATTACAGAATGTACCATACATTGAATAAATTCGTGTTTTATTACAATCGTATGTATAGCGTATCCGCCTGACATGTTGGTCTATGAAAATAGAACATGCAATTACCTTGGAACTCCACATCCACCGAGCGTTTGAGACACACCCTTGCAACGATACAAGCTAGCTTGGGGGCAACATTGTTTTCCACTTCACTGACCAGTGCATCGCCATGTTCCTCGACCAGTTTGGTGCATTCGCCGCGAATCGGGTGTGGAACATGTTGACAAGCGCGATTCATTAAGTTCACAATATGGGGTCGCGATCTGTCTACACCCACTTCCTTCTCAACGAACTTCAGAGCTTCAGTGCACGCAGTGCATAGAAAACCCCGTTGTGCGCCAACGCTTTTCTTCTCATCTCCCTGCCGTTCATCATGGTTGTAGGAAATGGCATTGACAGCATCTTTGTCAACTGCAATTTGATAAATTATTGCTACCAATATTACAGAATGTACCATACATTGAATAAATTCGTGTTTTATTACAATCGTATGTATAGCGTATCCGCCTGACATGTTGGTCTATGAAAATAGAACATGCAATTACCTTGGAACTCCACTTCCACCGAGCGTTTGAGACACACCCTTGCAACGATACAAGCTAGCTTGGGGGCAACATTGTTTTCCACTTCACTGACCAGTGCATCGCCATGTTCCTCGACCAGTTTGGTGCATTCGCCGCGAATCGGGTGTGGAACATGTTGACAAGCGCGATTCATTAAGTTCACAATGTGGGGTCGCGATCTGTCTACACCCACTTCCTTCTCTACGAACTTCAGAGCTTCAGTGCACGCAGTGCATAGAAAACCCCGTTGTGCGCCAACGCTTTTCTTCTCATCTCCCTGCCGTTCATCATGGTTGTAGGAAATGGCATTGACAGCATCTTTGTCAACTGCAATTTGATAAATTATTGCTACCAATATTACAGAATGTACCATACATTGAATAAATTCGTGTTTTATTACAATCGTATGTATAGCGTATCCGCCTGACATGTTGGTCTATGAAAATAGAACATGCAATTACCTTGGAACTCCACTTCCACCGAGCGTTTGAGACACACCCTTGCAACGATACAAGCTAGCTTGGGGGCAACATTGTTTTCCACTTCACTGACCAGTGCATCGCCATGTTCCTCGACCAGTTTGCTGCATTCGCCGCGAATCGGGTGTGGAACATGTTGACAAGCGCGATTCATTAAGTTCACAATATGGGGTCGCGATCTGTCTACACCCACTTCCTTCTCAACGAACTTCAGAGCTTCAGTGCACGCAGTGCATAGAAAACCCCGTTGTGCGCCAACGCTTTTCTTCTCATCTCCCTGCCGTTCATCATGGTTGTAGGAAATGGCATTGACAGCATCTTTGTCAACTGCAATTTGATAAATTATTGCTACCAATATTACAGAATGTACCATAGATTGAATAAATTCTGGTTTTATTACAGTCGTATGTATCGCGTATCCGCCTGACATGTTGGTCTATCAAAATAGAACATGCAATTACCTTGGAACTCCACTTCCACCGAGCGTTTGAGACACACCCTTGCAACGATACAAGCTAGCTTGGGGGCAACATTGTTTTCCACTTCACTGACCAGTGCATCGCCATGTTCCTCGACCAGTTTGGTGCATTCGCCGCGAATCGGGTGTGGAACATGTTGACAAGCGCGATTCATTAAGTTCACAATGTGGGGTCGCGATCTGTCTACACCCACTTCCTTCTCTACGAACTTCAGAGCTTCAGTGCACGCAGTGCATAGAAAACCCCGTTGTGCGCCAACGCTTTTCTTCTCATCTCCCTGCCGTTCATCATGGTTGTAGGAAATGGCATTGACAGCATCTTTGTCAACTGCAATTTGATAAATTATTGCTACCAATATTACAGAATGTACCATACATTGAATAAATTCGTGTTTTATTACAATCGTATGTATAGCGTATCCGCCTGACATGTTGGTCTATGAAAATAGAACATGCAATTACCTTGGAACTCCACTTCCACCGAGCGTTTGAGACACACCCTTGCAACGATACAAGCTAGCTTGGGGGCAACATTGTTTTCCACTTCACTGACCAGTGCATCGCCATGTTCCTCGACCAGTTTGGTGCATTCGCCGCGAATCGGGTGTGGAACATGTTGACAAGCGCGATTCATTAAGTTCACAATGTGGGGTCGCGATCTGTCTACACCCACTTCCTTCTCTACGAACTTCAGAGCTTCAGTGCACGCAGTGCATAGAAAACCCCGTTGTGCGCCAACGCTTTTCTTCTCATCTCCCTGCCGTTCATCATGGTTGTAGGAAATGGCATTGACAGCATCTTTGTCAACTGCAATTTGATAAATTATTGCTACCAATATTACAGAATGTACCATACATTGAATAAATTCGTGTTTTATTACAATCGTATGTATAGCGTATCCGCCTGACATGTTGGTCTATGAAAATAGAACATGCAATTACCTTGGAACTCCACTTCCACCGAGCGTTTGAGACACACCCTTGCAACGATACAAGCTAGCTTGGGGGCAACATTGTTTTCCACTTCACTGACCAGTGCATCGCCATGTTCCTCGACCAGTTTGCTGCATTCGCCGCGAATCGGGTGTGGAACATGTTGACAAGCGCGATTCATTAAGTTCACAATATGGGGTCGCGATCTGTCTACACCCACTTCCTTCTCAACGAACTTCAGAGCTTCAGTGCACGCAGTGCATAGAAAACCCCGTTGTGCGCCAACGCTTTTCTTCTCATCTCCCTGCCGTTCATCATGGTTGTAGGAAATGGCATTGACAGCATCTTTGTCAACTGCAATTTGATAAATTATTGCTACCAATATTACAGAATGTACCATACATTGAATAAATTCTGGTTTTATTACAATCGTATGTATCGCGTATCCGCCTGACATGTTGGTCTATGAAAATAGAACATGCAATTACCTTGGAACTCCACTTCCACCGAGCGTTTGAGACACACCCTTGCAACGATACAAGCTAGCTTGGGGGCAACATTGTTTTCCACTTCACTGACCAGTGCATCGCCATGTTCCTCGACCAGTTTGCTGCATTCGCCGCGAATCGGGTGTGGAACATGTTGACAAGCGCGATTCATTAAGTTCACAATATGGGGTCGCGATCTGTCTACACCCACTTCCTTCTCAACGAACTTCAGAGCTTCAGTGCACGCAGTGCATAGAAAACCCCGTTGTGCGCCAACGCTTTTCTTCTCATCTCCCTGCCGTTCATCATGGTTGTAGGAAATGGCATTGACAGCATCTTTGTCAACTGCAATTTGATAAATTATTGCTACCAATATTACAGAATGTACCATAGATTGAATAAATTCTGGTTTTATTACAGTCGTATGTATCGCGTATCCGCCTGACATGTTGGTCTATCAAAATAGAACATGCAATTACCTTGGAACTCCACTTCCACCGAGCGTTTGAGACACACCCTTGCAACGATACAAGCTAGCTTGGGGGCAACATTGTTTTCCACTTCACTGACCAGTGCATCGCCATGTTCCTCGACCAGTTTGGTGCATTCGCCGCGAATCGGGTGTGGAACATGTTGACAAGCGCGATTCATTAAGTTCACAATATGGGGTCGCGATCTGTCTACACCCACTTCCTTCTCAACGAACTTCAGAGCTTCAGTGCACGCAGTGCATAGAAAACCCCGTTGTGCGCCAACGCTTTTCTTCTCATCTCCCTGCCGTTCATCATGGTTGTAGGAAATGGCATTGACAGCATCTTTGTCAACTGCAATTTGATAAATTATTGCTACCAATATTACAGAATGTACCATACATTGAATAAATTCGTGTTTTATTACAATCGTATGTATCGCGTATCCGCCTGACATGTTGGTCTATGAAAATAGAACATGCAATTACCTTGGAACTCCACTTCCACCGAGCGTTTGAGACACACCCTTGCAAGGATACAAGCTAGCTTGGGGGCAACATTGTTTTCCACTTCACTGACCAGTGCATCGCCATGTTCCTCGACCAGTTTGCTGCATTCGCCGCGAATCGGGTGTGGAACATGTTGACAAGCGCGATTCATTAAGTTCACAATATGGGGTCGCGATCTGTCTACACCCACTTCCTTCTCAACGAACTTCAGAGCTTCAGTGCACGCAGTGCATAGAAAACCCCGTTGTGCGCCAACGCTTTTCTTCTCATCTCCCTGCCGTTCATCATGGTTGTAGGAAATGGCATTGACAGCATCTTTGTCAACTGCAATTTGATAAATTATTGCTACCAATATTACAGAATGTACCATAGATTGAATAAATTCTGGTTTTATTACAGTCGTATGTATCGCGTATCCTCCTGACATGTTGGTCTATCAAAATAGAACATGCAATTACCTTGGAACTCCACTTCCACCGAGCGTTTGAGACACACCCTTGCAACGATACAAGCTAGCTTGGGGGCAACATTGTTTTCCACTTCACTGACCAGTGCATCGCCATGTTCCTCGACCAGTTTGGTGCATTCGCCGCGAATCGGGTGTGGAACATGTTGACAAGCGCGATTCATTAAGTTCACAATATGGGGTCGCGATCTGTCTACACCCACTTCCTTCTCAACGAACTTCAGAGCTTCAGTGCACGCAGTGCATAGAAAACCCCGTTGTGCGCCAACGCTTTTTTTCTCATCTCCCTGCCGTTCATCATGGTTGTAGGAAATGGCATTGACAGCATCTTTGTCAACTGCAATTTGATAAATTATTGCTACCAATATTACAGAATGTACCATACATTGAATAAATTCGTGTTTTATTACAATCGTATGTATAGCGTATCCGCCTGACATGTTGGTCTATGAAAATAGAACATGCAATTACCTTGGAACTCCACTTCCACCGAGCGTTTGAGACACACCCTTGCAACGATACAAGCTAGCTTGGGGGCAACATTGTTTTCCACTTCACTGACCAGTGCATCGCCATGTTCCTCGACCAGTTTGGTGCATTCGCCGCGAATCGGGTGTGGAACATGTTGACAAGCACGATTCATTAAGTTCACAATATGGGGTCGCGATCTGTCTACACCCACTTCCTTCTCAACGAACTTCAGAGCTTCAGTGCACGCAGTGCATAGAAAACCCCGTTGTGCGCCAACGCTTTTCATCTCATCTCCCTGCCGTTCATCATGGTTGTAGGAAATGGCATTGACAGCATCTTTGTCAACTGCAATTTGATAAATTATTGCTACCAATATTACAGAATGTACCATAGATTGAATAAATTCTGGTTTTATTACAGTCGTATGTATCGCGTATCCGCCTGACATGTTGGTCTATCAAAATAGAACATGCAATTACCTTGGAAGTCAACTTCCACCGAGCGTTTGAGACACACCCTTGCAACGATACAAGCTAGCTTGGGGGCAACATTGTTTTCCACTTCACTGACCAGTGCATCGCCATGTTCCTCGACCAGTTTGGTGCATTCGCCGCGAATCGGGTGTGGAACATGTTGACAAGCGCGATTCATTAAGTTCACAATATGGGGTCGCGATCTGTCTACACCCACTTCCTTCTCAACGAACTTAAGAGCTTCAGTGCACGCAGTGCATAGAAAACCCCGTTGTGCGCCAACGCTTTTCTTCTCATCTCCCTGCCGTTCATCATGGTTGTAGGAAATGGCATTGACAGCATCTTTGTCAACTGCAATTTGATAAATTATTGCTACCAATATTACAGAATGTACCATAGATTGAATAAATTCGTGTTTTATTACAATCGTATGTATAGCGTATCCGCCTGACATGTTTGTCTATGAAAATAGAACATGCAATTACCTTGGAACTCCACTTCCACCGAGCGTTTGAGACACACCCTTGCAACGATACAAGCTAGCTTGGGGGCAACATTGTTTTCCACTTCACTGACCAGTGCATCGCCATGTTCCTCGACCAGTTTGGTGCATTCGCCGCGAATCGGGTGTGGAACATGTTGACAAGCGCGATTCATTAAGTTCACAATATGGGGTCGCGATCTGTCTACACCCACTTCCTTCTCAACGAACTTCAGAGCTTCAGTGCACGCAGTGCATAGAAAACCCCGTTGTGCGCCAACGCTTTTCTTCTCATCTCCCTGCCGTTCATCATGGTTGTAGGAAATGGCATTGACAGCATCTTTGTCAACTGCAATTTGATAAATTATTGCTACCAATATTACAGAATGTACCATACATTGAATAAATTCGTGTTTTATTACAATCGTATGTATCGCGTATCCGCCTGACATGTTGGTCTATCAAAATAGAACATGCAATTACCTTGGAACTCCACTTCCACCGAGCGTTTGAGACACACCCTTGCAACGATACAAGCTAGCTTGGGGGCAACATTGTTTTCCACTTCACTGACCAGTGCATCGCCATGTTCCTCGACCAGTTTGGAGCATTCGCCGCGAATCGGGTGTGGAACATGTTGACAAGCGCGATTCATTAAGTTCACAATATGGGGTCGCGATCTGTCTACACCCAATTCCTTCTCAACGAACTTCAGAGCTTCAGTGCACGCAGTGCATAGAAAACCCCGTTGTGCGCCAACGCTTTTCTTCTCATCTCCCTGCCGTTCATCATGGTTGTAGGAAATGGCATTGACAGCATCTTTGTCAACTGCAATTTGATAAATTATTGCTACCAATATTACAGAATGTACCATACATTGAATAAATTCGTGTTTTATTACAATCGTATGTATAGCGTATCCGCCTGACATGTTGGTCTATGAAAATAGAACATGCAATTACCTTGGAACTCCACATCCACCGAGCGTTTGAGACACACCCTTGCAACGATACAAGCTAGCTTGGGGGCAACATTGTTTTCCACTTCACTGACCAGTGCATCGCCATGTTCCTCGACCAGTTTGGTGCATTCGCCGCGAATCGGGTGTGGAACATGTTGACAAGCGCGATTCATTAAGTTCACAATATGGGGTCGCGATCTGTCTACACCCACTTCCTTCTCAACGAACTTCAGAGCTTCAGTGCACGCAGTGCATAGAAAACCCCGTTGTGCGCCAACGCTTTTCTTCTCATCTCCCTGCCGTTCATCATGGTTGTAGGAAATGGCATTGACAGCATCTTTGTCAACTGCAATTTGATAAATTATTGCTACCAATATTACAGAATGTACCATACATTGAATAAATTCGTGTTTTATTACAATCGTATGTATAGCGTATCCGCCTGACATGTTGGTCTATGAAAATAGAACATGCAATTACCTTGGAACTCCACTTCCACCGAGCGTTTGAGACACACCCTTGCAACGATACAAGCTAGCTTGGGGGCAACATTGTTTTCCACTTCACTGACCAGTGCATCGCCATGTTCCTCGACCAGTTTGGTGCATTCGCCGCGAATCGGGTGTGGAACATGTTGACAAGCGCGATTCATTAAGTTCACAATATGGGGTCGCGATCTGTCTACACCCACTTCCTTCTCAACGAACTTCAGAGCTTCAGTGCACGCAGTGCATAGAAAACCCCGTTGTGCGCCAACGCTTTTCTTCTCATCTCCCTGCCGTTCATCATGGTTGTAGGAAATGGCATTGACAGCATCTTTGTCAACTGCAATTTGATAAATTATTGCTACCAATATTACAGAATGTACCATAGATTGAATAAATTCTGGTTTTATTACAGTCGTATGTATCGCGTATCCGCCTGACATGTTGGTCTATCAAAATAGAACATGCAATTACCTTGGAAGTCAACTTCCACCGAGCGTTTGAGACACACCCTTGCAACGATACAAGCTAGCTTGGGGGCAACATTGTTTTCCACTTCACTGACCAGTGCATCGCCATGTTCCTCGACCAGTTTGGTGCATTCGCCGCGAATCGGGTGTGGAACATGTTGACAAGCGCGATTCATTAAGTTCACAATATGGGGTCGCGATCTGTCTACACCCACTTCCTTCTCAACGAACTTCAGAGCTTCAGTGCACGCAGTGCATAGAAAACCCCGTTGTGCGCCAACGCTTTTCTTCTCATCTCCCTGCCGTTCATCATGGTTGTAGGAAATGGCATTGACAGCATCTTTGTCAACTGCAATTTGATAAATTATTGCTACCAATATTACAGAATGTACCATAGATTGAATAAATTCTGGTTTTATTACAGTCGTATGTATCGCGTATCCGCCTGACATGTTGGTCTATCAAAATAGAACATGCAATTACCTTGGAAGTCAACTTCCACCGAGCGTTTGAGACACACCCTTGCAACGATACAAGCTAGCTTGGGGGCAACATGGTTTTCCACTTCACTGACCAGTGCATCGCCATGTTCCTCGACCAGTTTGGTGCATTCGCCGCGAATCGGGTGTGGAACATGTTGACAAGCGCGATTCATTAAGTTCACAATATGGGGTCGCGATCTGTCTACACCCACTTCCTTCTCAACGAACTTCAGAGCTTCAGTGCACGCAGTGCATAGAAAACCCCGTTGTGCGCCAACGCTTTTCTTCTCATCTCCCTGCCGTTCATCATGGTTGTAGGAAATGGCATTGACAGCATCTTTGTCAACTGCAATTTGATAAATTATTGCTACCAATATTACAGAATGTACCATACATTGAATAAATTCGTGTTTTATTACAATCGTATGTATAGCGTATCCGCCTGACATGTTGGTCTATGAAAATAGAACATGCAATTACCTTGGAACTCCACTTCCACCGAGCGTTTGAGACACACCCTTGCAACGATACAAGCTAGCTTGGGGGCAACATTGTTTTCCACTTCACTGACCAGTGCATCGCCATGTTCCTCGACCAGTTTGTTGCATTCGCCGCGAATCGGGTGTGGAACATGTTGACAAGCGCGATTCATTAAGTTCACAATATGGGGTCGCGATCTGTCTACACCCACTTCCTTCTCAACGAACTTCAGAGCTTCAGTGCACGCAGTGCATAGAAAACCCCGTTGTGCGCCAACGCTTTTCTTCTCATCTCCCTGCCGTTCATCATGGTTGTAGGAAATGGCATTGACAGCATCTTTGTCAACTGCAATTTGATAAATTATTGCTACCAATATTACAGAATGTACCATACATTGAATAAATTCTGGTTTTATTACAATCGTATGTATCGCGTATCCGCCTGACATGTTGGTCTATGAAAATAGAACATGCAATTACCTTGGAACTCCACTTCCACCGAGCGTTTGAGACACACCCTTGCAACGATACAAGCTAGCTTGGGGGCAACATTGTTTTCCACTTCACTGACCAGTGCATCGCCATGTTCCTCGACCAGTTTGCTGCATTCGCCGCGAATCGGGTGTGGAACATGTTGACAAGCGCGATTCATTAAGTTCACAATATGGGGTCGCGATCTGTCTACACCCACTTCCTTCTCAACGAACTTCAGAGCTTCAGTGCACGCAGTGCATAGAAAACCCCGTTGTGCGCCAACGCTTTTCTTCTCATCTCCCTGCCGTTCATCATGGTTGTAGGAAATGGCATTGACAGCATCTTTGTCAACTGCAATTTGATAAATTATTGCTACCAATATTACAGAATGTACCATACATTGAATAAATTCTGGTTTTATTACAATCGTATGTATCGCGTATCCGCCTGACATGTTGGTCTATGAAAATAGAACATGCAATTACCTTGGAACTCCACTTCCACCGAGCGTTTGAGACACACCCTTGCAACGATACAAGCTAGCTTGGGGGCAACATTGTTTTCCACTTCACTGACCAGTGCATCGCCATGTTTCTCGACCAGTTTGGTGCATTCGCCGCGAATCGGGTGTGGAACATGTTGACAAGCGCGATTCATTAAGTTCACAATATGGGGTCGCGATCTGTCTACACCCACTTCCTTCTCAACGAACTTCAGAGCTTCAGTGCACGCAGTGCATAGAAAACCCCGTTGTGCGCCAACGCTTTTCTTCTCATCTCCCTGCCGTTCATCATGGTTGTAGGAAATGGCATTGACAGCATCTTTGTCAACTGCAATTTGATAAATTATTGCTACCAATATTACAGAATGTACCATAGATTGAATAAATTCTGGTTTTATTACAGTCGTATGTATCGCGTATCCGCCTGACATGTTGGTCTATCAAAATAGAACATGCAATTACCTTGGAACTCCACTTCCACCGAGCGTTTGAGACACACCCTTGCAACGATACAAGCTAGCTTGGGGGCAACATTGTTTTCCACTTCACTGACCAGTGCATCGCCATGTTCCTCGACCAGTTTGGTGCATTCGCCGCGAATCGGGTGTGGAACATGTTGACAAGCGCGATTCATTAAGTTCACAATGTGGGGTCGCGATCTGTCTACACCCACTTCCTTCTCTACGAACTTCAGAGCTTCAGTGCACGCAGTGCATAGAAAACCCCGTTGTGCGCCAACGCTTTTCTTCTCATCTCCCTGCCGTTCATCATGGTTGTAGGAAATGGCATTGACAGCATCTTTGTCAACTGCAATTTGATAAATTATTGCTACCAATATTACAGAATGTACCATACATTGAATAAATTCGTGTTTTATTACAATCGTATGTATAGCGTATCCGCCTGACATGTTGGTCTATGAAAATAGAACATGCAATTACCTTGGAACTCCACTTCCACCGAGCGTTTGAGACACACCCTTGCAACGATACAAGCTAGCTTGGGGGCAACATTGTTTTCCACTTCACTGACCAGTGCATCGCCATGTTCCTCGACCAGTTTGGTGCATTCGCCGCGAATCGGGTGTGGAACATGTTGACAAGCGCGATTCATTAAGTTCACAATGTGGGGTCGCGATCTGTCTACACCCACTTCCTTCTCTACGAACTTCAGAGCTTCAGTGCACGCAGTGCATAGAAAACCCCGTTGTGCGCCAACGCTTTTCTTCTCATCTCCCTGCCGTTCATCATGGTTGTAGGAAATGGCATTGACAGCATCTTTGTCAACTGCAATTTGATAAATTATTGCTACCAATATTACAGAATGTACCATACATTGAATAAATTCGTGTTTTATTACAATCGTATGTATAGCGTATCCGCCTGACATGTTGGTCTATGAAAATAGAACATGCAATTACCTTGGAACTCCACTTCCACCGAGCGTTTGAGACACACCCTTGCAACGATACAAGCTAGCTTGGGGGCAACATTGTTTTCCACTTCACTGACCAGTGCATCGCCATGTTCCTCGACCAGTTTGCTGCATTCGCCGCGAATCGGGTGTGGAACATGTTGACAAGCGCGATTCATTAAGTTCACAATATGGGGTCGCGATCTGTCTACACCCACTTCCTTCTCAACGAACTTCAGAGCTTCAGTGCACGCAGTGCATAGAAAACCCCGTTGTGCGCCAACGCTTTTCTTCTCATCTCCCTGCCGTTCATCATGGTTGTAGGAAATGGCATTGACAGCATCTTTGTCAACTGCAATTTGATAAATTATTGCTACCAATATTACAGAATGTACCATAGATTGAATAAATTCTGGTTTTATTACAGTCGTATGTATCGCGTATCCGCCTGACATGTTGGTCTATCAAAATAGAACATGCAATTACCTTGGAACTCCACTTCCACCGAGCGTTTGAGACACACCCTTGCAACGATACAAGCTAGCTTGGGGGCAACATTGTTTTCCACTTCACTGACCAGTGCATCGCCATGTTCCTCGACCAGTTTGGTGCATTCGCCGCGAATCGGGTGTGGAACATGTTGACAAGCGCGATTCATTAAGTTCACAATGTGGGGTCGCGATCTGTCTACACCCACTTCCTTCTCTACGAACTTCAGAGCTTCAGTGCACGCAGTGCATAGAAAACCCCGTTGTGCGCCAACGCTTTTCTTCTCATCTCCCTGCCGTTCATCATGGTTGTAGGAAATGGCATTGACAGCATCTTTGTCAACTGCAATTTGATAAATTATTGCTACCAATATTACAGAATGTACCATACATTGAATAAATTCGTGTTTTATTACAATCGTATGTATAGCGTATCCGCCTGACATGTTGGTCTATGAAAATAGAACATGCAATTACCTTGGAACTCCACTTCCACCGAGCGTTTGAGACACACCCTTGCAACGATACAAGCTAGCTTGGGGGCAACATTGTTTTCCACTTCACTGACCAGTGCATCGCCATGTTCCTCGACCAGTTTGGTGCATTCGCCGCGAATCGGGTGTGGAACATGTTGACAAGCGCGATTCATTAAGTTCACAATATGGGGTCGCGATCTGTCTACACCCACTTCCTTCTCAACGAACTTCAGAGCTTCAGTGCACGCAGTGCATAGAAAACCCCGTTGTGCGCCA
The DNA here is from genome assembly GCA_916610235.2 of Lasioglossum morio. Taxonomy (NCBI): domain Eukaryota; kingdom Metazoa; phylum Arthropoda; class Insecta; order Hymenoptera; family Halictidae; genus Lasioglossum; species Lasioglossum morio. The sequence goes on along the minus strand of OU744325.1, from coordinate 11,667,745 downwards.
ACGCTTTTCTTCTCATCTCCCTGCCGTTCATCATGGTTGTAGGAAATGGCATTGACAGCATCTTTGTCAACTGCAATTTGATAAATTATTGCTACCAATATTACAGAATGTACCATACATTGAATAAATTCGTGTTTTATTACAATCGTATGTATCGCGTATCCGCCTGACATGTTGGTCTATGAAAATAGAACATGCAATTACCTTGGAACTCCACTTCCACCGAGCGTTTGAGACACACCCTTGCAAGGATACAAGCTAGCTTGGGGGCAACATTGTTTTCCACTTCACTGACCAGTGCATCGCCATGTTCCTCGACCAGTTTGCTGCATTCGCCGCGAATCGGGTGTGGAACATGTTGACAAGCGCGATTCATTAAGTTCACAATATGGGGTCGCGATCTGTCTACACCCACTTCCTTCTCAACGAACTTCAGAGCTTCAGTGCACGCAGTGCATAGAAAACCCCGTTGTGCGCCAACGCTTTTCTTCTCATCTCCCTGCCGTTCATCATGGTTGTAGGAAATGGCATTGACAGCATCTTTGTCAACTGCAATTTGATAAATTGTTACTACCAATATTACAAAATGTACGATACATTGAATATGGTAATTTCTGGTATACACATATGGGTCTATAAAATTTTAATATACATGTATGCGAATAAGTGATGTTTCTGATTACCTTTAAATACAACCCTCTGTGCTGCTGATTTGTCACATGCATTTACATAAGAACAAACTTTGTTGGGATTAACTCGCTTTAAAAGAGCGTCAATTACAGCGTCACCATATTTATCAACAACTTGTTCGCACTCTTTGGAAAGGGATTGTGGAACATGTTTGCATACCCTGCGCACTGCAGTTTCAATTTTTGCCTTAGATTTATCAGTTCCAACTAGTTTAACAATTTGTTTTATTGCTGCGTTGCATGCTTCGCATACAAGACCCTGTGATTCTACGGCACTTCTACTTCTGTTGTCCTCAGAATTGATAACATTGGTAGAAATTTCATGTGGTTTTTCATTCTTTTCTGAAAAGAAAAGGAACAATGTCAAAATTTTATATGAATTTATTACAACTTGTAAACAATTCTTGGATGTTATATATTATACATCTGTCCATAATTTGATTCGTTGACATTATCATTTCGACCAATTGCAAAATGATGTGTATTTATATAATAACCAATCGGACCCTTCCTGGTGCCTTCTTTACAGTCATATGCATAATTTGAATGATGAGATATTGTTCAAATTTTCTCGCGCATGCGCGGCAATTTTAGCATCATGAAAGTAAAATTGTCTCAATAATAGAGTAGAAATACGTTGATCACCCTGTTAATTTTTTAATAATTGTTATGATTTAATTCAGAAAATTGAATGTACAACACATGTATATTGTATAACTAGTAGGACACTTGTCTCGTGTTGCATCGGTTTGCGTTTTTCGTTTTGGAGATTCTTTGCCCGGAAAAGATTTTGATTCGGTACTCTCCCGCCAATATCACTACTCCACTACCTTTTCATGATAACGTCAGAGAGTATATGTAATATAGATACGTTACTACTATGGACGCGTATGCGCGGGAAAACTTGTCCAATATCTCAGCACTGATTGGTCGATGTGATCAGGTCAACGAATCAAATGATATTCTCTCTATCAAAAGAATGATACTCCAATAAATGACTAGAAGAGCAAAAGAATTTGTTCTCGCAGTCTGTTGGATGATTCGATTGGTTAATCGAATAACCATTCGGAACCGAAATTTCCTAATCTATCCCTTGTCATCTGAGCGCGTAAATATAAATGAATATATATATATAAAAAAATATAGTTTGCAATTACCTTCCAACTCAGAGTTCGTTGTACGTACATTACATGCATCTGCGACTATACAAATGTAAAAGCGTTAATGACAGAACCGCCGTGTGCATTTACAAAGCGAGTACACTCCTTAGATAAAAAAAAGTTGGAAGATAAGTGCATACTTCACGCAACGCGTTTTCAATTTTATTTTCAACATAATCTACAGCCAATTAGCATGCGTTGCATGTTCACTCTTTTTGACTCTGATACTTCTCTTTTCATACTCTTTCCGTGCATCAGAGTTCTTCGAAACTACATCTGGTGTATCGCTATCTACTGAAATACAAGCAGGACAAATTCTTTCCTTAATTATACATATGTATATTTTTTAAAAGTAGTACAATCCTTATAATAAATGTAAACTGAACTCGATTATATGTACATATATAGATATATGTGTATATACAGTTTATGTATCTAAATACCCTCTAATTCGTCTTCATCTGCCAATCCGCAACCAGGTACGACAGTACAATCTATCTCAGGACTAACATCTTTTACGAAAGCATCGATTACAGCGTCACCATATTTATCGACGAAGTGTCTACATTCCTTAAAAGTAGATTTTGGAAGATGATTACACGCGCTGCGCACAGTATTTTGGATTTTGTTTTTCGCTCTATCATTGGGAATTTGGCATACTGTACACGTGAGACCCTTTTTCAATTTAGCGTTCTTCTTTTCATGCTCTCCCCACTCGTCGTTGTCAGATTGAACTGCATCTCGTGTTTCACTGTTTACTGAAATACAAGCAGGACAAATTGTTCCCTTATACATACAAACAAGTATTAAAAGTAGTGTAATTTTACTAATAAATGTAAACTGAACTCAATTATATGGACAAACATTGATATGTGTATATGTATACAGATTATGCATCTAAATACCCTCTAATTCATCTTCGTCTGCCAATCCACAACCAGGCACGAGGGTGCAATCTATCTCAGGACTAATATCGTTTATAAATGTTTCGATTACAGCACCGCTCGATTTATCGATGAAATCTCTACATTCCTTAGAAGCAGATTTTGGAAGATGGTTGCACGCGCTGCGCACAGCATTTCCAATTTTGTTTTTCGATCTATCATTGGCAATTTTGCATACTGTACATGTAAGACCCTTTTTCACTTTAGCACTTCTCTTTTCATGCTCTCCCCACTCTTCACTGTCGGATTGAACTGCATCTGGTATTTCATTAGTCACTGAAATGGAAATAAGTTTACCTCAATTTTACCTAGTTATTAAATTTACCTAATTATAAGTTTACCTAGATTGGGGATTTTAGAACTGTTATAGACTGCGGATCTTTATGCGAAATAAAAATTGATTTCGTCCCTTAACGACTTTGTTACGTTAAAAGCGATATTACAATATTCTTGACTTGTTCTAATCTATTACTGTTTTATAGTTCACCCTACTAATTTGTTCATAAATGAATAAAGTTTCGCAGTCTAGTTATAGATATGTAATTGCAGATGTAATTCATATACGTACAGATTTCGCCATTTTTATCCGTAACGAATATATTTCTGTGATGGGAACTCTTAGAAGCTTTGCACAATTTAATGAAAGTGCATACTTCGATCGGTGTTAAGTCTGCGAGTAAGAGTTCCACAAGTTCTTTGCTATATCCCTCCACCAAATCAGTACATTGTTGGGAGAGACTACTAGGTAAATGATTGCACAGTTTATCTAACTCCTTTTCTATGTTCGCCTGCATTGAGATATTATAAAATATTATCACAGTAATACTCCACTCGATAGAATTGGCAATACAAACATAGTACTGACCTCGGTCTTATTATTTTTAATAACGTTATATATTTGTGACACAGCAAGTAAACACAGCGGGCAACTAGGTTTATCGCTTTTTTCTGTGAGCGTATATTTCGCTGGAATACTTTCCCATAATTTCATAAATTTTTTAGTGGGACACAAACGTAACATTCCGCACACCTGGAAGTTAGCTTTGTGTAGAATTTCTACGCTTAATAAAGTAATTATTATATAACTAGCGATATACTAACATGGGCTGGATCAATTTCTTGAATTAATATAGCAACAATAGCATCTCCATAAGTATCTATAAATTCATTACATTCTCCCTCTATGCTATCTGGTAACCTTTTACATATATTCGATAGTACATGTTTCACCTTGTCCTGCAATTATAAATAAGAGTACTTCTTAAATGAAAATTGTTTTTAAATACTGCAAAACGTTTGATTTCTCTCTAATTGTGTTGTAGTGTGATGTACTTGCTTATACTGCAATATTCTAAATAAATATATTTGGTTCAATTAAAGTATGAACAATAGTGGCTGAAATATCATGAGACGGTTTCTATGTAGGTATTTTTAACAGATACGTAAGGGCTAATATTTAATTAATTCTTACCTCTGTAACAGGATTTGTTAAGGTGTCCTGAATATAATGCATTACGTATTCACAAATGGCGCACGATGCTTTTCCATTAACTACCGGACCATCTGACAAAGGAAACGGGAACATCCTTTCAATATCCAATTGCATTCCTTCGATTTCTGATTTGCTTAATGCTTCAGATTTTTCAGGTTCCATTTGTTTATTTGAATTCTGGAAAATACGAACCCCTATTTCTTCTACATTCCGAGGTAACAGAGGCCAGATTGGTTTATTCTGTAAGATGTTTATTTTTAAATAAATGCTATGTTGTATGCAATTCTTTCATATTTCATGCCCATTTTACATTTTACATGCTTCGTCAGAAGTAAAATCGTTTTTCAACATTGTATAGAGTGTTATACAAATGTTTTCTTAAGTGTATCGGACCCTCTTTCATATTTAGTTTTAACGAAAGGTTAATAATCAATCGTTTATCATAAATAATACAAAATAAATGACAGAATGCCTTAAAATTAATAAATAAAACTTCCAAGTCGTTACTAAATATCTAGTAACTGGTACCTTTACTCTATGTATTCATAAAAAGAATTATTCACCTGTACTGTTCTTCCTTCAGCAGGACACACTCCAGATATTTGACATACGTATTGACTGTTAAGCTCTTTTGTGAGATATTCATAAATTACTGGGTAATATTCGTCAACAATGCCAGTACACTATAATTCCGAATGCACCATTAATAAACAAGTTCATGGAAAGGAATATACAAATAGTAAAGACAAGAATACTTACTTCATTTGCAAACGATTTTGTTTGTTTACACAGTCCATCCAATACTTGGTGGAATTCCGATTCTGTAGTGTTAGCTACTAGAAGATCTCTTAAATGTTGTACAAGTTGTTTGCACAATTTGCATGGTAAATCATCACTTACATCAACCATGCCAACACTTGAGAGTGGCCTAATTTCAACTTTGGGATTCTAAAATGAATTATGTATGATTAAGTGTCTAGAAATTCCTGTATCATAATGTTACGAGCAGACTCCGAATTTTTATGCAAAAAAGAAATTATCCGCATCTACAGGGGACACTTAGGGGTATCATTCTTTCTTCTTTTAGTATTCTTAGTAGACCGAAATTTAATAAATCAATGCTATTCAATTTCGAATTGCAATAACTCCTTTTTGTCATAATTGCATAAAATCCGCAGACTGGTTACGAGTTTTCTTCAAACTTACTGCTTCAGAATCTTCGTGTTTGTGAAATTGTCCAGCACACTGGCCAGATAAATGACAAATGTTCTTAGAATTGAAGTTTTCTTGCAAATGAGCAAATATAGTATCGAAATACGTTAAAATAGTTGCTGAACAAGCATCTGTGAATGTACTGAGCTCTGCACACAAATTAAGCGCGTTCTGTAACACTCGATCGCGGGGAGAATTGTTCAATTTGTATTCCATATGTGCCGCAACTGTGAGACATTTTGTGCACTCGTCAGGTTCGATTTCATCTTTTTCCAGAGAATGAGATCTTACATCAACCATCTAAATTATAACAGACATACGAAATAAACAATATTCTTTGTCTAAATATTCAAAGAAATAAGATTAAGGATTTTACGGAATATGAAATGCTATATATAATATTTTAAATTTGATTCACCTTCCTTGTCGGTTGGCTGTATTCTTCTAATAATTGATCGATATGAGCAGAATTGCAAAGTCCAGCTACGGAACAAACAACAGATGGATTCATCTGTGATGCCAACGTTTCGACCAAATCAGGAATAAATTGATCAACAAGTGTTATGCACTCCTTCACAATTGATTTAATGCGAATCAGTTTGCAGCTTCCTTCGAACACAGCTTTCAAATCGTTCTGTGTTTGATTGCTTTCCAGCTGATCACGAGCCTGTTGAACCATGTCCTTACAAACTTGACAGACATCGTCATTATCTTCTGGTACTTTCATATTATTCCATTTTAGTTTTATGCAATGACTAGTTGCATTACATCCTGCTGCATTTCTGTATTCATATGAAATAAAACATTTTAATATTACATTAATATTCATTCTAAGTAGAGGTGCACGAGTCTAATTCTAAGTAATATAAAATACATAATCGTACAATAATAGCTCCTAATAGAGGAATATCTATTTAAATTTAAAATCATATTAATAGAATCATTGCATTTTATATTGAAAATAATATACTCCAATTTATTGTAAAGATTATGCTGGTTATTGTGTAAGTGAAGTAAGTTATATCTTCTTTTAATGAGGTTTTTAGTAATACACAATGGAACTTACTTAATATTTTCACACCAGTAGGAAGGACCCCATGTGCATTCTTCTTTACCCAGAACGTGGTGATTTGTAGGTACGTCTGCATTGATTACGATTCTAGCTGTACACACTGAAAAAACATAAAACAATGATTTGTACATCAGTATTTGAATAATTTACCTACAAAGTAATCTTAACATTTATAACTAGACTGTGGATTTTATGCGTTTATGACAAAACTGGGCACGTACAATTTAAGGCAGAGGCCACATTAAAAATATTTAAGGACATCAATTGTATTAGTTTCAGCGTAATAGGATAATTAAAAGAAGAATACTATTTTTATTTGGCTCCTATGCCCTGAAATCACTTTTTATTTTGCATAATGATCCGCAATCTATTTATAACTCACATATGTGTTCAATGCAATATTTAATATAAATTATTAATTATTTTTTATAATTTTTTCATACAGACAAATTATAGTATGCCACATTAAAAACAAACCGATTCTTTCTACAATGCCATATGAAATTTGATTTTTCGATATTTCTACTGAAAATTTATATAGTTTATTGATTTCATTCTTACAAACATTTCTTTTTGTATGAAATTGAAGTTTATATCTTTAGTAGGTTCTAATGGTTTACCATTAGTCAACATTGATTCGACAATTTCAAGTGAACATTGTTACAGAATGTAGAAGAAATCTTTTCTTTATTGTGAGGAACTTCATAGCTACCAATGTTTTTGTAGCATTGAAAGTACATGAAAAGTTCAAAAGCCATTCAATTCATTTAAAAATATTCACGAGATTACTTGGCAAATATGCTTTCAGATAAAGAATGTATACAACAAATCACTTCTGGAAAGAATGTGTATATATATATATATATATATATATATATATATATATATATAACGTAAAATTATGATGGAAGTAACACACAAATGCACATTTGCTTAGCAATACTCATGCTGATCACAGGATTTTCCATGGTAATTGTTAAGCACTGACTCATCTCGTATCTGATTAAGTAAGTCTCATCCTTTCTGAGGAATAGTGGTGTTATTATTAGCTGCTTAACATGGTAACTGCCACAGTACAGATAACTGAAGGGTATAATAATAATACGTCATATTTGAGAGAAATAATCTATACCAATGTTATGGTTCCAAGGTACAATAACATTTTGCGTATGATCGATAAGATTGTAGTAAATGTGGCGCACAAAACACCGTTCGGGATGTACAGAAAACGAAGGAAACAAGTTAACAATAAAATATGTAGAATCGTGTAAAAGGAATGAACTACGCCGTAGACAAAGAAAGACTAATTTGAATGTGAATAATCGGGATACTCACCAGCTAAAATCGCGCAGAACAGGATCAGTACCTTCATTTTCCTTGCTTCGTATCCGAAGCGGTGGATATTAGAAAGGTTTCTTTGTTACTGAGTTATGCACGATGACGTGCCAGTTACCCGTGTGGTAGGAACGTCCAGTAAGATAATATTTGAACAAGTATCGACAAATTGTCAAACAGCGCTTCAGGAAAACACTACCGTCAAACGACCGTTCTTAGCGCTTATACGTATTCTTCTACCGACGCATTCTGTCTCTCTTCATCTCTTTCGATTTTCCTCGACAGCCAATAGGAATTTCGTGATGGCCGTCACGTGACGCGCAACTGTTCTCCTACCCACTGCGTACATGGAAATTGATAATGTAGCGTTTGATGTTTACAGGGCCGAATTAGCCATATAGCAGAAGTAACAAATGCTACTTCCTTACCTTTTGTTTGTAAACGTTGTGTTCTATTTTATTACCATACGAAGCTCAGGGCCTCCTGATTATATTTGCTACAGGCCCCACGTTGGCTTAATCCGCCTCTGGATGTATATCGCGCATTCTTCAAATATGATGCATCGTGAACTTCTCACAGTAATAAAACCGCAGATGCATTGCTTCCCTTTTTCTTATTTGAAATATATGTAGCTAGAAATTATCAATTCGTTCGTAGCTAGGAATTATCAGTCATAAATGATTTTATATCATTCAAATAGTCGACAGCGTCATCTGTTGGCGTTAACAACGAAACAGAATACAAATATCATCTGTAACTTCGTAAATTTGTTGTTTTTAATCTAGATTTGCATTTTCATAAAGCTGCAACATGTACGTTCTGTCGAATAATGCAAATTACGCCACGTAAACGTAAATATAGGACTTTTGGGAGCGATCGCGGCCTGGATTGATCCTTTATTTAGCGCTTTTGAGTCTACCTCCTAAAAAATCATTAGTCGAATTATCATACCGTTTCTGAAAAAATTCCGAGGGGATTACTAAAAGGAATTATTTATTCCTATAGGAAAATCTATTGTCGACAAATATTTAGGTGTATGGTAGAAACATGACAACAACAGATAAATGAATTTTCGATAAAGTATACACTTGATGGATAATCTTCTTTGTCACAGTATACATTATAGAGTTTAAGTGAGAGCACAGCACAAGAGCAAGCAGAAATCCAATCTCTTTTGTCGCAGATCTTTTTGTTGATATAATATAATAAAGAATTGTGACAATGATATATCATAGTTTAATTTCAACAATTAATCAGTTTTATTCCACTCAACATTTCCTTTGCTTAATATATTATTTTAATTCCCTTGTAATTAAAAAATTGTAATCTAATAAGTTTCTATACCACAATATATAAGTATTCTAATAATAGTTGAAGTAATCATATTTTATTACGTTTGAAGTACATTATCTATTCCGTTGTAAAAAATGTAAAGAAAAAAAATGTTCAAATTATACTGTGATACAAAAGAGCTGGTTCCTAGACAAGAAACACGTAAAAAGTGTTGATTTATTGAATATGGTTGCACATATGTATGAACAGAACAGCAAGCATCATTCATTTTGGATATACATACATAAATATTCAATATTTCATCAAGAATTGGTGTTTAAACATTTTTTTTAACAATGACAATATAGGTTACCAGTTACCTAAAGCAAAAGCCTTTTGAAAAATTCCTTAATAAGACCTTCACCCTCGATAAAGTAGAACCAGAAAAATTTTTCGACTGTTTAATAAAAGAAGTATATGCAATTTCCTGCAAAATAATATGCAGTTAGACGAGAAAATCGATTTAATTGTTTTACCGTTTAATGGCTTAATGTTTTCCCGTTATCCGATCGAGCTCGAACTCTGTACAGATTTTTTCTATTAACGCGAACACTCCTGGGGGTGCTGTAAAATAAATTCAAAACTTGAAAATAAGAACCGCCCTAATTGAGACACAGTTACACTGAAAATTACTTGTTCATTATTTCTATATATCTTGATAAAAGTTTTGATATATTTATAAAATGATTTTATTTATTTTATTTTAGGTGAACACCGGGTACGGAACGTAACTGTCGATTCTGCACGTGAATTACATTGAAAATATAAACTATTAAACTAAAACGGTAAAACGACAGTTGACAGAAATATGTGAAAAAGATGAATTATTCCTTCGTGTCAGTTGCATTATTTACGCAACAGTATGCATAAGATCGCAATTCTTTATATTCCTGTTATCTGGAAACAACATGTCTACATTTGTCAGTTAGTACTATTTGTATTCTTGTTCTTGATTCATGAGAGTCAAATACCTATATAACTAATGTTCGACTATGTTTGCGACCAGCTGCATTTTAAAATACGAAGTCCTTTGCTCTCGCTGTTTATTATTATATTACATTGAACCTTTGCGACGGTAATTTATTTAAAAAATACTATATATTATATATAAGTCAATCAATTTTTGTAAATACAATTTTCTCTCTCTCTATATATATATATGTAATTAAATAAGTTAATTTTAAGTCTAAGGTTAAGTTAGTATATAGTAATTAAGCTAAGTTAGATTAAAGTCAGGCTAAGAGCGGCGTGAAAGGGAGCGAAACGGAAGAAAGGGAAGTTATGTCTAAGAATTGTAACCCTGAGGGGAATCAAAATAAAATTATATATAAGTCAACCAATTTTATACATAACTGTGTATAAATATGTATAATCTCCCTCACTCTGATAAATACACGTCGCTCAATTTTCGGTTCCCCTTTCAGAAGGCAACCCGCTCCGCAATTTTCGGTTCCCCTTACAGAAGGCAACCCGCTCCGCAATTTTCGGTTCCCCTTACAGAAGGCAACCCGCTCGGCGTTCTAGCGTGACAAACTACAAAACTATTTTACATAATAGAGATATATCAAAATAAATTTCGTTTAAGCAGCACATTATTAGCAATTGATTACAGTCAATGTACATCAACCATGCAGGTAATAACAACGATATTATTTTTTAAATTTCAATACTTGATAAATGAAAATTATACTATAAAACTGAAAATATTTAAACCATTTGTATCTTATGTTTCCGTGGTGTAGTGGTTATCACATCCGCCTAACACGCGGAAGGTCCCCGGTTCGATCCCGGGCGGAAACATTCTTTTGTAATTTTTTCGTTAACTAGATTTTTGTTTGCATTCATCTTAGAATTTAAGACTTGGATGGATTATTAAACACTAATTATATATGTAATAATATTAAATAACTTATTTATATGGCATAACGTTCACAGTATGATTGTATTTCATGTACTTATTGTCATTAATTGATTCAAGATTTTGAATACTGAGAAATACTTGAAATATTTTTCAATAAATTGACTACTGTCTAGTGTGATAGCATCAGAGAGGAATCTTTGTGATAGCAGATCCTTTTTGGTAGCAGAAAGGTAATGAGAATGTTCACGACCAACCAGTACCCGAGACGACCGCGAGGCGCTGCTCGCAGGAAACTATTATCGCGACATCTGACATGAAATGTTGAAACTTCGATTTTTTTGTCACTCGTCGGTAACGAGGCACATAATTATTTATTGATTAAATGATCACAATTATTTATTAATTGATATTTTGCAAAACTTTTCTGTAGTTAAAATTTGAGGTATATATAAATAAAATGTAGAAAATGGATACATGCTTCTCGTGGATCTAATTCAAACGTTTGCCGTTCTTCAGCATAGAGGGCGTAAGAAATCGAGTGGTTTTTAGCGAAGTCGATATTTGAAATGATGGGACACGAAACCCCATCGTTATGAAATTAATTAACATTTTGTATAACTTATGATTCTAATTAGAACTCTGAATACAAATGAACAATTTAGAGACAAATATATAAATAATTTCAAGAATTCAATGGAACCGTTTGTTCTTTGATATTGATAACTTTTCCCGAACAGATACAAGCGTGTCACAAGGATATATGAGATGTATAGGAATTTGAAAACAAATAATTATTCAATTGGAAAAGAACACACTTAGTATCTGCAGATGAGGAAGACTTCTATATTGCAGATAAAATCAATACAACTCGCTGATGGAAGAAACATTGAACAATGTTGCGACTATTGTAAGGTTTCCTTGGAGAATATATTTTATCGATTTAATTTTGCTTCGCGTGCATATATACTATAAGAGATAGTATTTGAACGTGTTGCTAAGATTAGTTCATCCAGTGTATATCCTGCGTTCTTTCCAGCGTTATCGCCTGTAAGGAAATTATAATTTTTCTAGAAAGGTGCGTATCTCTTTGTGTCTGTTTCCATCATTATAAAGAAGAAATTATGTATACATATACCTCGGACCCATACACTAGAGGATTGAACACAGTGATTGAATGTAGACTGCCGCCATTCGCATTTGTAGCACAGTTGAACGTCTAAAATATCGCCGCCTGAATGTAAGAACTAGGTAACTTACAATTCCTTATTTTCGAGAAATTGATGAAACAGTATTTTAAAGTTTCAAGATTACGGTAGGTAGACCGTTATTTTAGACATAATGCCAATATCTGCTTATATTTCTTTATTTTAAGTGGAACAATACATGAAAAAACCTCATTTTGGATTAGAAAAATTTTAAACCTTTTTCTTTTCGCAAAAAAGTTGCCTACGTTTTACATTAACAAGATTAAGGGGGTAACGTAGCCTCGAATATTACTAGAATCTTACTAGAAAATCAGGGTAAAAACAGTGTTTGCGGGAAACAACTGTTTGCCCTTATACGAGCATGTTACGAGCTGTGTGAGGGCTCATTTGATAGTAAGTCAGAAAAATCGTTTTGTATTAGAAAAATACATGGGAACCTGAGGGTGGTTGTCTCGATTTTTCCCCTACTTTGGACGCTCATATTATTAAATATAAACATAATCTCGTTACTTAAATGTATGATGGTTTCGGTACGATGGTTAAAATGTAACTTTATAATAATAACCGTAATTTAAAAAATATGTTTCAAACAGCAGAATCAATTTATCTTTCTCACGTGTTTCTCTCTCAAAAAAAGAAACATGTGAGAAAGATAAATTTATTCTGCTGTTTGAAACATATTTTTAAATTACGGTTATTATTATAAAGTTACATTTTGTTACAGACGCAAACTCTCTTGAAAATGATCCTCATCAGGATCGAAACGTCGATGTTTAGAATTGCAAAATTGTTATAAATTAATGTTTGTATTATTGATCGAACCTGTGCGCCGAAACCATCATACATTTATTCAATTCTTTTCGATCGCAAAACTATCTACATATAATCTCGTTACCTCATGACCAGAGCGCCCTACGATCAACCTTCCTCTTTAGAATGAGCCCTCACACAGCTCGTAACATGCTCGTATAAGGGCAAATAATTGTTTCCCGCAAACACTGTTTTTACCCTTAAATCTAGTAATATTCGAGGCTACGTTACTCCCTTAAACTAAATTATGATGCACTAGATGTCGTAGATTACTTTGATAGGTTACTCACTTTTTCCATTAAATTCTACTTGATTTCTTCTTTAATACGAAGCAGATAACTCAAAATGTCAAAATTTCAAGTTACCTAGTTCTTATACATTCAGTCAGCGATATGACGGAGAGCTCAGCAGAAACTAATGAGCTGTTATTTTATTTAGAACTCGATGGAATCGTGTAGGGTTCGCGTCTGGTTGTATCGTTAGAAGAAACTCGATACTATCGTGCCGTTTTCGAGCCTGTTTTTCGCCGTGTAATCACAGAAGCGAGCGAGGACCGATCGCATAGTCATAATATTCACAAGTTGGAACAAGTCCCACAGGTGGAGTGATCAAAGTTTCCTAGCCGGGTAACAACGTGGCTGTCGCCGTCAATTTCTACCCAATATGTCACGTAGAAACTACGGAATTGCCCGTAGGGCGTCTTTGATCTCGCAGCCCCCAGAAGCGTGCTTGTCCACCTTCTGAAAACTCACCCTCCGTGTCGTGTGCCACGTACGCGGCCGCGAGGGTTGCTAAATCCAATTTTATTGTTTGCACGCTCAGGAAATCCGGAATTACACGATCCCGACCCGTGGTACGTTAATCGTTGGTACGCGACGATTTTGAGAAATTTAGCCCTGCCTTGTGTAATCATCAATGCAAACTTTGCAAGGTGAAATCTACTTCCAGTTGCAGATTTTTTGAATGCCATTTTTATTAACAATTTTTACGAATTTCTCCAGAAAAAATGCGAACATATTTTTTAATATTAAGTATGTTTTTAATGGAAAAGAACAAACCTATATAAGAGGCGTTTCCGAATAAAAAGGAGGAAAGGGCGTTCAACGTCGAGATTACAAAAAAAAGAGCAGCATAAGGGCGAAAAGTTGAATCGGCGATCTACGTTTGCCACGATCATAGATCATTCCATTGTTGCAAAGGGGGTGTGTGTATATACATTATAACAGGGGCATAATGGCGCACCAATGTGTACACACAACGGGGACAGAGGCTGTACAGAATGTGTGGTGTTTGGTCTCCATTAATATCGGATCGACTGGATGGTTACTGCAGGCCATCTCTTGTATCTCTCGCGTTTTTTTTTTATAGGGCCATATGTCTCCTGTGTATCGCATCCCAGCGCAGGCCGCTCATTTGTCAGCACGCAATCTGGCATTGTCGCGATTTGATGCCAGCAGTCAAAACACGTATGCAATATTCGTTTCAAAATCGAACTTGTTCCTTTTTCACAGCGAAACATTTATACGATTAGAAACAGATATCGAAAGAATTAGAGAAATGTTGATTGGTTCCATTTAATTCTATTTTAGAATATTGTTCTTACAGTTTGAGGAGGTATTCTCATCGAGCGCCGTCAATTTTAGACAATTCATGAGATCAAAAATAGATGCTTAACTGTATTTCCAGTTGCCACAATATCATTTATTGCATGTATCTTTATTATGGCACTTTCTATGGCTGCTAGAATAGCTTATTAATAGATTGCAGATCTTTATGAGAAATAAAAATGTTTTGAAAATGAAACTGTTAGATGTTATTGAGGGTAACCCGTTAATTCACAATGAAAATTGCTGTGGCTATTAAAGGTTCCATTGAAAAGTGTTTAGCCATGTGCCGTAGATTTATCAAAATTATGCAATAATCACCGGTCGGTAATGTGTTAAGATAAGAAAGACAATGATCGTGGAAAGAGGAATAGAAGGTGGTTGCACAGCAGAAAACATCGAAAGGCTACGGAACAGGGGGAATCCCCACGATGTATAATATCAATGGTCGACGGCTGGGTGGCGATGATCGTATCACATTAGCAGTGAAGCGTTCTATGAGCGACTACCACCACTGCGACCACGTCTCTGCAAGCTTGGGACCCCAACCAACGTATATATTATAAGCTGGAAGTGTCACCCTAACTGCGGTGCCTCGGTGTAAAATAAACGATACCTAATTATACGCGTCCCGTCTGCGTGAACGCTGAACGCGCGAACCCCTGAGCAAGTGCGCGCGAAGGTGGTCTCCTGCTTAATGGGATTACAAAATTATAATTTAGATTGATCGTCCGTGAACGTTTTCTTTTCTCGCGTGCGGCGAACCCATGCGTCAAAACGCGTTTCGCTCGAGACATTTTTCACAATTTTGTCACCTCGACGCAACGTTCGCAACGTTAAACATTTTACCAATATTAGGTAATTTGAAGAGAACACTTGAAGAGAACGATATAAGGTAAAGGCACCAGTAGTTGACCAGTTAAGAGAAGTTTTCCACGAGAACAATAGTAACCACTTGCTCTGTCATCAAATAGCGAGAGTCGATGCATGAAGACACTCTTTAAGTCTTCTAGATTATGTAACAAGGCCACTTTTTAAAAAAAAGTTTACTTATACAAATTTAAGGAACATATTGAAAAATTCAGTAATTGCTTCAGAAGTTGACCACTCTTGAACATGAAAAATCTAGTAATTGACCTTCTCTTCGTTAGTAGTTGACCACTTATACTAGAAAGAGGGTTAAAGCAATAATGTTGGGAATCATTTTAGTATCAATTAATTTCAACAATTACCAACACAATTTACAATTAACGAATAAAATAAGAGATATATCAGAATATTACTAACCTTAATGAATTCAGACGTCCGTTATTACTATGCATACTTCACTTCGCATATAATTGTTCTGAAATTTAAACAACAAATGCCATAGCACCCGAGATTCACTTTCATCAAAAGTGATCAGCTTATAAAAACCTTAGTTTTTACGTTTTTCTATAAAATGGTCAACTACTGGTACCTGGTCAACTACTGGTGCCTTTACCTTAAAATTGATTATTGGATCGTTGGAAACGAGAACACCCCCTTACTCGGAACACGCAAGTCCGTACAGAATTTCTTTATAAAAACGAAACGTGACTGTTTACTTCGATCCTTGCTTTTTATTCCTTCTCTTCTATCGTTACGAGAACTGCATCGCGGGCAGCGTAAATTTTTTTCCGGCTGGATCGATGAGCTCGAAAGAGAGAGGAAAAAGAGAGAGAGAGAGAGAGAGAGAGAGAGAGAGAGAGAGAGAGAGAGAGAGAGAGAGAGAGAGAGAGAGAGAGAGCACGACTGTATTCGAGCTATGTTACTCGGGGAAAAAACGTTCGGATCTCGGAAAAATCAAAGGGAACGCGTCAAAATGTTCTGTCTCGCGACCTGGCCCCTCAGTTTCCGCGTAATCCCAGCGGACGCAAATGCGCGCGCAGCGAGAGAAACATAATTTTTTGTTAGCCGTCGCGATCGCTTTCAGTGTTGTCAATTGCATTTAAAAATCTCGCCATGCCTCGCCACCGGCTTCGACATCTGGATACATATATACGTATACACCTATACCTCGGTGTAGAGGTATCTGTGTCGCGGATCTCGTATTTTTTTCCCGTCCGCTCCGCTTGCTGCCAAGAGGGTGGCTTGCAGTGGGTGTGCCTGGCGATGATTAATTAGCGTTTGATGAATATGTATGAGAGAAAGGCAGCCAACTCTGCTACACGCGCAAACACACAGACCCAACCAGGCACATCCCCCGCGTAACAATAACGTCCAACCCTCTTCCGCGACCCCCGATTTCTCACTCACTCTGTCTCTCTCTCACTCTCTTTCTCTCTCTCTCTCTGTTTTTCTCCCTCTATCTCTCTTTGTTGCGCGTGCGCTATCCCCTTCCCGCCTATAGTTCACCTCGACGAATTCTGCGACTCCTCCGTGAGCTGTATAACAATGCGTTTTCGGGGAAAAATTTTGCTTCAGAGGACGACGTTGCCTCCCCATCTGTTATGATTTACGTCGTACCTGTAAATTCGGGATGCATACGCAATTTCGTTAAAATGTGTTACGGAATGACAAACACGCTGTAATTTAGTGGTAGCCGGACAGTGCTCCCCGGCGCTCTTACTTTTTCATGAAGGAAGAACCAGCGCAGCTCAGGAACCTCTCATTTCCGGATGTTGAAGGAATTTTGAAGCACCCTGTATAGCTATAAAAATCGTCCGTTTTCCAGGGGTTAAACGCATATTTGTTTATAATCTGGTTAATCGAGGTGCTACTATACAATCGAATACAACGGAGTTATTCTAGGCCGGAAGAAATATTTAATTTTCAATTTAAACTAGCTCCGACTGCGAATGGTTAACAATTTCATTGCAAAAATTACAACGACGACCGGTAGAACGATTGCGTCTCCTTTCTGCATAATACAGCTAGAAACATGTAACTGGTTGATAAATCTCGGCGAGGCAAACAAAAGGGTCTTTCTAGCATGGTCGTCTAACAGACAATTTTATGGTATCATACTGTTGTAACTCCTACACGTTCTTCAGGGTGAAAATTCATCGAATCAATATTTTCACATACTGTAAAATTATTCATCCTTTCATGTCAACGTCGTGAGATGTATTTTTTTAGAATGTGAAGCTATAAATGAAACATAATGTGTTGATTTAACGTGTAAAATAAAAATGGGTGAATTGTTATCTCAGTGTCGTTTATGCAGCTATTTTTGAGGAGCGTATGAGGGTTAAGAATATATGGCTGCAGTCAATTTCGGGAAAAATCACGACGACGACGACGCACGGGAGGCATCGCGCATTGTTTCCCGCGAACGCGTCAACGTTTTTCATCGATACCCGTCAGAAATGGAGGATCCGCTGTTCGTATCATGGCGAAATATCATCTCCGGATGTGGTGAAGGGGTTTAGATTCCGCCAAAACGCGAGGCTGAAAGGCTGCCGCGCGGATTGTTCGCGCCGCGAGGAGAACAATGCAAACAATGGCGGGGACGTAGCGCTGCGGTGAGACCCGGCTTACGCGGTGAATACAATTACATTATGAACTCGATTACCATTTAAATGGAAACAAACGTGAAATGCTAAAATACACCGATGACTCTCCGCCTCCGCGCCGGTGAGCCCGCCGCGCCATGGCCTCGGCAACACACGCGAAAATGTGCAACCACACCATCCAGGTCCTCGATCATCGGTATGCAAATTGCGTTTCACGTGCAGGGGTGCGCGTCTCGTTCACCCGTTACCCTCCCATCCGCCACCCTCTGCCTCAAAAACTGTCAACCGTGAGAAATTTTAGGTGGTGCAGCGAGTCTTCAAAATTCTACACATTCATGAAATCATAGAAAATTCTCTATAAGATATTAATGATTGGGAATGCAGAGTTTAAAATTTATTAGCACGTCGTGGTAGACCAATAAATTCGAAAATAGTGTTTTCAATCTATCGAATATATTAGGAATAGAAAATAATTTTCTACTTCACTCCAGATCGTTGCAATCGAGATAGACAATTTTTATTTCGCATAAAGGTCCGTTGTTTAATGATTACGTAGATCCGGAGAGATCGTGTGATTTCCAGCGAATGAAAGTTTTATTCGGATGAAAAATTTCAGAATGAATCGTCTCATTGAAATCTGTAGTTGAATAAAATCTGTAGCTTGGGAACACGTTCTGGTGTGAAGTTTTCGCCGTGGTTTTTCCTCTCGGTTTAGTCCCCCCTCTTCGTTCCGCCGGCGTCAGCGAGAAAGACTTTCGTTTAACGTGTCCCATCAGCACCCCAATTCTAATTATTATACATTTAATTTCCTAATGAACCGTATCGGACGCCAGGGTCGATGGAACGGCGCACTCGTGCACTGATTTCACGGGCCACCTGTCGCACTGCTGTCGTGCACTCCCCATTGGTTTCGTCGAATTGGTCACGCAGGGTGTAAGACATTATTTTACACGAAGGGTCAGGATAGGTCGATGAAGACACAACTTTTTCTCAGGCCGTATCGTCCTTTTAGAAGACACTACTGATTCTATGGACTTCCATGATATTTTATGACGACATCGAGTTAAACTGTACTATTGCTGTTTATTAAGAATTCCCTCTATTAACCCTTAGCACTCGCTCATGACTCAGAGTCATCACTAAAAGTTGCTGTACATTATTCAAAATATTGTTTACATTATTAAATATGTTGGTATCTAGTCAATTACTAAACATTTAACTATTGTACGAGGTATTGTATCAATTTCATATCCATAAAATGAAAAAAAAACAAAGAATGGAATTTTTCTAGGTCGAAAGAAATATTTAATTTTCAAGTTATAATATCTCCGAGTGCAAAGGGTTAAGAATTCCCTGGTATAGAAAATCATTTTACATTGCCAGTGGCGCACCCAGGATTTAATAAAAATCATCTAAAAATAAAGGCGAGTTGAACAAAATAACCTTTTTTTTAGCAAAAATATCTGTCAACAGTAGCCACACATATATTTGCTTATATATATAGGGAGAAATTGTTCAAAATGTTTAGTTTTACATATAACATATTCAAAAATCATCGAAATCGGAGAACAAGCAGCTATTCTACGGTTTAGCTAGTTTTCCAGTGTTTTTTTTCTTGGGGCGGGGGACTTGGCCCCATAACTCCCCTCTGGGTGCAAACTGTACATTGCTTCTTATTTATATTTCAAAGCAACGTTGTTAGTTTTCGTAACAGAGTTCCACATATGACTGTTAGCAACGCTGGTACATCAGTAAATAGTTCAATGGGAAAATACAGGTGAAAAGATCGATGCAAGAGGGTAGGTAATTTGAAACCACACGGGTTAGGAATAGGCTTTCTTCCTTAGCCGAGGAACTATCATCGAACATACGGAGGTAGAAAAAAGGAAGAGCAGGGTGGAGAACGGATCCTTTGTAGATAGATAGGTGCGGTCACTGTCAGGAGGGTTGACAAAGGCTGACCGGGGGTAGATACATTCAAATGGTAATCGGCGCGCGTCTAACATACACCAATCCTCCGACCCCCGTGCTCGCGCTTAAGGGGGTGCGAGCACACCCTCGGTATACACCCTGCACATTCGCACCAGAATCCAACCAAATATTGGCAATATCATCCCTGGCATTGCTCTCCGCGACCTGCCTCCTACACTCGGTGGGAAACGATGTCCATTTGAATGCACGATTCCATTACTGATGTCGATATATCGGCCGGAGGATCTTATGGGATTAGGATTTCAAGGGAAATCGGAAAGAATACTATCAGAGGCGGTCATACCACAACGCGAGGCACTTGGACGGTTTAACAATCATAGTTCTATGGACGAAGGATAGTGTTATCACTTCTGTTGCCACTGTTATTATTGTTATTTAGCACTGTCACCACTAAAACTACCACCACCAGTCAAAATCACCGGTTCCAGATTCATTATTTTACAATTATTGAAATAATAAGAATGATTTTATAAGAATTGATTGTTTAAATATCTCTAGAGCAGCACATATTATAATAGAAGCTGCACAAAGACTGAATAATATCAATCTTGTCATTTTTATAAGGGAACACGTATCAGTTACTTTTAACAATAAATCTCGGTAGGTTTAGTGTTACATCCACGGTTAAGTTCAAGGCTTCAAAAACTACCCCCCAAGACTTCTCCGTATTTTTCAGCGGAAATACGCGTAGATCGGTTAACAATTATGCAAAATTTAGTTACTCCCAGTTGCTTGTTAATTTTCAACTATTTTTTTTTCAAATGTCAATGAAGACTTATTGCGAATAGATTTATCTTCACAATGAGTCTTTACATTTTTTGTAATCAATAAGTATTGACATTTTTTTCAAATGTCAACGAAGACTTATTGCGAATAGATTTATCTTCGATATTACACATATGCTTTTTAAACTTGTACTTTCGTTAACTGTTTATTATTACAATGTCGAACAACTACAATTATCACGTACTCTCTTTGCCTATGATAAAATCGAGTAACGGAGTTTCGTCGAGAAAACAGGCTTTTCAACATTGCGAAACGCGCGAACTTTCGATTGTTTGATAAACGAACACGCGGGGGCGCGTTCTTCCGTGCAAAAGCCTACTTATCTGACCGGTCGTAATTATCGGAGATCAGATCGTCGCAACAATTATCTCGTAAAACGCTTGGCAAGGCTTTGCCCATTCGGTATTCACGGATAAATCTGTGATTCGCGATCGGTGTTGATTCAATGCGAGCAACGTCGCACGTGCGCCGATGTGGACGTACGCAAAGCTCCCGCAACCCGAACTTCAGCACGCGCCTCGATTATGCGATTACGCGATTACGCGTGTCGGCCTCCGGTATCACGGTTACGGGGGTGCCGAAGGAGAAGCCTCGTGGATGATACTGAGAGCGAGCTCGCGTGCGTGCAATGACACGGAAGAGTCTAGCCCTTAAACGGGGCCGTTGCACAATTTTCTAACGAACGCATCTGTCGATTCAGCCAGTTACTCTCACAAATCTGCAGTCAGTCGCGTAACTTTCGTTCCATTCGTACAATATTTAGGGGAGAACAGAGTAATCGCGGTTAACGGGCAATGGTGGTCAGCATTATCATCACAGAATGACACGTCTTAAGTTTTTGAAGTGAAAACTTTAGGCGCTACGCGTACACAAATGCTGTAAAGTGAACGAGTCTGATCCGTCACGCTCCGAGGTGAAACGCTGTTCGGTTAAACTGGTTTCTAGATACCTACAGAGAGATTCCGTTTCAAACTATTTATCTCGTATTTTAGTTATCACAAGCCCATTGGTTCTTTCTTAGGTTATCTATATAAATAAAAATCAAATGATGTTCGTTGGTAAGTGCATCACTTAAATGTTCGTAATAGATGAATAAGGTTTTAGGGAAAGAAGAATTGGAAAAGATGCCCGGAAAAATGGAAAATTCGGGTAAAACTAAAAGTGCTTTTTGAATCATATTTCAATACAACAAAAAAAACGAACGTCGCAGCTTTTAATCAATGTTTCAATAAGAATTTACATTATCGACGTTTGTTTAACGATCACAAACTTTATAAAAATTTAGACAGGACAACGTCTGTCGGGTCAGTTATTAATATAATATTGAAGAAGATATTCGTTTCGATATTATTAACAGTAAATCTACCATTGTGAAAAATAGATCCAACTCCCGGTATCCGGGGCTAAGGATCAATTGAGATTGGCAAACACTGTATCATGATTCTAATAGAGGCATAGTCGAGCGTGCATGTCGATCGGTAGCAGAAGTCACACGGGATCGCGATGGAGCAATGCACCGTATCTTTCGCAAACAATTGGACATTTAAAATCGCAGTAACGTGTCCACGGACGAGTGTATACTTCGCCTGTGAACCGGACTAGCAGCAAGAATAGGGACGGTAGGAGTGATACACAGCACTGGCACGAGCCGACACGTGGCAGCGCAGCTTTATACAAACAGCATTATGCACGCTCGTGCTAACATAAATTACTGCGGGTTTAATATTGGACGTCGACGTTGGCCATGGCCGACCACCTCCTGAGCAAAACATGTTAAATGCGGGGAACGAGTCACACTCGGCCCCAATGCCTGCTTTCTTCGATTCTTCTCGATTTCAGGTGCCCTTCTACCAACACTTGCTTTTCCCATTAATCCCCCTGGTTTAACGCTAAACATACAAAGCACTAAAACCGATTAAACTATTTTACATATAATAAATTTGATGATATCGGCGCCAGGTTCGATCATTTATAGAAAAAACAACAAATGTGCAATTATTAAATCATGTTTCTAACGTTTCGATATCCCTATGTGGATCTTTTTCAAAGAGACATTTTTGCGTATGTTCTATCAAAAGTGGACAAACATTTAAACAAATATTGAGGAGTTACACGAAAAACAACTGTAGTCCATAGTAGCAGATATGTAACTCATTGCACATTTGTTGTTTTTTCTATAAATGATCGAACCTGGCGCCGATATCATCAAATTTGTTATATGTCTTAATTTCAATCGAGAAGAATTTATCGTAAACTATTTTACCTTATGAAAACGACGAGGTCTCTATTTATGTATCTAGATTTGGTGCAATTTTTATTCCGTTATGTGCTCGGATAAAATAATTTACCGACTCAATTTCCATGTAAGCAACTTCGTAATTTTAATGATTGTAAAATGACAAATATGAAAAGAGATTTCATTTAAAAAATCGATATTATAAGGTTTATTAGATTGGAGGGAAAGTTTGTTTCATTTATATGCAGCAAATTAGTCTTTAATAGAATCATGATTGATATGAACTCTTTGTTCCTTTCTTTTTAGTAAAGGACCATCCACAACTTTCGAGTATTAAACTTTTAAACGAAAAAACACAATTTCACGATTCATTATCTTTTCATTTTTCGTATTTCCGTGAACTGCCTGTGTGTGCCAGCAATTTTCTGATATCGTGTGCTGCTGCTCGAGATGACATCCAACTCTGTCCTAGTTTCGTGTCCGCGATTACGAGACAATATTTCAACAGGGTGTAGGAAGAATTTAATCACTACATCGAGTGGTATACAAACAGCTGGCTGCTTAAATGTAAATGAAGACGGAGCAGTGGTCGTATATGAATGGCGGTATTCGAGGAAAGTCCCGGTTAAATTTCACAATAAGCTCTTTCACGGCTGCTGAACGTGAAACCGCTTGTAAGCGACTTCGGTGAGTCTTACGAGACGCCCTTGGAAAGTAGCCGGAGTGACTGTAAAGGCGAGAATGAACGAAACGAGGGAATGGGAACGGGTTCGATAAGTGGACACCCCGCGGAGAATGACGGGATGCAGACACCGCCTCGGCCGGCATGAATTAAAGCCGTTACCCGGCTCTATGAATGGATCCAGATCAGAAACGGAATTCTTCTTCGTGGAAGAAGAACCTTTCGAGTGCATTCGACAGCCGGCCGCGCGTCTTAATCTTCGTGAAACGGAAGCGAAACCGGATGTTCATCCTTGAATTCGAACGGACGAAATTGAGAAGCCAAAGGATATCGTTACCTCGATGATCTTCGGACTTTTCTCAAGGAGTTACGAACATTCATTCTGTACGTCGCAAAGCATGGAATCAACGTGTGTCATAAAGTTTTAAAATGTTTAAAATAGTTTATTCACTTAGCAAGTATGCGGTCTTTAGTACTTAAAACATTTGGAATTATTGGTTTTTGTGTTGAACATAATGTATACTAATTTAATAATTTTTACAGACGCAATTATACGAAAAATCTTTTTTCTTGAAAATGATCTAACTAGTTGACCGAAACGATGAAAATTTTTTTATTAATTTGAAAAACGCTAAAGTAGTAGTATTTGATCGAACCAGTGCGCTGAAAACATGAATATATGAGTTACGAACAGTTCGTAAAAGATAGAGGTTTTGGAAAGAGAGTAACATGAATCGACAGTACAATTAGAATTCGTACCAATGCGCTTTGGCACTGTGTAAAAAGAAATTGTTTAGATCGATAGATAGGAAAGATATATGGAACAGCTGAACTTTTTGTTAAGCTCGTTTAAACATTTCAGAAAAAGATAGAACGATTTTTACTACGATTTTGGCTTAGGGTGCCAATCACTAACAAACTATATATATGAGATTCAGAGAATGGAGGTTCTCTATAAGCACTTATAAAGTAGATTTTTTCTTTACCCGACTACAGTCGCATCAGTATCGTTTTCATCAATCGATTGTAAATTATTTGACGTCGTTCAAGCTATTCGCGATGAAATCGATTTCTTTACCGTTTCAGATATGGGGTTGAGGTTTGTTAATTTTATCTTATACAATTTTCTATCGTTTTAAAGGAATCTGCGAAAGCTGTCAGTGATTATACCATGACGACAGAGAATCCAATTTATCTGCGGAACCCTTACCCATTGCCGGAAGTGTTTCGCGAAGGAGAATGGACGCGACAACCGGTTCTCGGTAAGAAAGTGTTTCCGCAAGATAGAGACTGGACCGCCAATTTGAAACCCCATGAACGACTTTTCGCACATCACACGTTAAACAGTATTCGAAAGGATACCAGACTGCGCAGATCGAAGGTAGAGTCAGTTTTCATTTCTACTCAAGTTTCCAATTTGGGTTTCTAGTATTAAAACTCTGGTATTAAAAATCTATAAATGCGATACTGATCGAAACTCTGATTGAAACTGCTGAAAATTCTCTTTCAGGTGCCAAATGATGCTCTCGATTTGACACTTACGGCGATCTACGTTCACAATGAAGACACTTTGGTTCCCAAAGTGTACGTTCCTATGCAACCGGAGTCATTAGGGAGGAAGACGTGGCGCGTTTTGAAAAATAAGATCGAGGTAATTATTTATCTACTACCTTTAGGCTGTGACAGTTTCAAATTAATTCCTTTATCTGCGATCACTTTAGAAAGACAAGCCACCAACATTTTTTGACGAAGAAGAAAGAGACGCGGTGTCGACGTTACTGAAACATTGCTACCGTGGCCCGTTGCCAGAGCGAAGAGTTCATCCGAGTAGCGTGAAATTAAATATCACCGGTCCACACTCGGTTCAATCTAATCCCGGATACAGTCGCAAAATCGACGGAACTTTTTACAGTATTTAAACACGGATTTGCACGATGTTTGAAATGGAAACTCGGCCGGCGAAGCTAAGCTAACAATCGTATTTGAGGAAATTAAATCAACGATTTTATGATTATCATTGGTAACGTGGATTCCCCAAAAACCACTTTTATGTGTTTATGAACGGGTATCAATTTGCAATCATTTCATTAATCAATTTATATTCTTGCGGTGGCTTTCTGCGAACGCACGTTCTCCGAAGAAATTTCTGTAATTATAGTAACATTGTGTATTGATTAATATGCATTATTATTGTCCTCAAATATTACTACAAAATTATCCAACCGAAAGAATTCGAAAATTTTTGACTTTTCATACATTTATATTCTTAAGTCTGGCACACTATTATTTATTATGTCGTCCCGAAAATTTGTTTCGTTTTCGGTTAACCCTTTGCACTCCTTGATCTTTGCACTTCTTCCTTTATTTATTTGTGAGTTTTAAACCCCCTTTAACTGACGTTGTACACGAGCAGGATTCTTCGCGAGGACGATGGAGCAATCACGAAGGTGTACTGTTTGCCATTGCCGTTCGATTCGTCTCGGAGAATTGTTAAAAAGACAATTTCGCTGGCAGTGAGAAAGAAAAAGGGTGATCGGGCACGAGCCGAGGAGGAGTTTTCGTGACGAGACGGTCGCCGCGGCAATCATGGCCGGATTAGGCGTATGTATAAGGATCGAGGTGTCTACCGAAAGAGGGTGCCCAGAGGGGTCGTAGCAGGTCAAACGGGGATAGACGTCTGCACGGGGTGAAACATAAATGATATTCCATGAGGAGCATATGCGTGCGGAGATGGCTCCACCTCTGCGACGTTATGCGGCGAGGGTGGCTGCCACCCTCTATGGCAGCGGGGCGCTGGTTTATTACAAACAAGGATTACCCGGGTAATGGGACATTCTGTCCCTTCGGCTGCTCACCAGTGAGAACGTCCTGTGCACTGACTCACGCGCTCGTATAATTTTCTCTCTCTCACTCTCTCCTTCTCCCTCCGAGAATGAAAGGGCGCAAAACTGAAGCTGCAACCGGGAGATCGTCGCCAAGATTCCAGAGGGACTACATTATGGTATCGCGATATCTGCCAAACAAATTTGTCAACACGATCTAGATTGATACGAGTGGATGTAGCAATAAGGGAGACCGTGGAAACCGGGGGTTGAATCAAACCGTTAAAATTATTAATCAGTACTGATATAACAGTAGTTTTTTGATTTTCACTTTTCTGTTCCAAGAAAACAGTTCGAAAATTGGAATTTCAATTCTATAAATACTTGTATAGAAAGAGAACTTTTGTTTTTATCGGGAAGTGAAAATGTTGTAGTTTAACAATAACGGTTATTCTGTTTTGAAAAAGTAATCTGTTGTAGATTATTCTCGTATCTATTAGTATACTTCTAGTATATTCTACTATATGTATTCTACTGTATTCCACATAAATTGTCTTACATGTTACATTTCTCAGTGATCGAGGGCCTGATCGCGAAATTAGGTATAAATAACTTTTCGTTCGGCGAGCATTATTTGCATCGTTGAGTAAGCGTCAATCGTGGCACCGAATCGCATAATTCTTTCGTGAATTACACCGCGTCGAATATCTATTGACGTGGACACTTTTTCTTTCCCAGATGGGGTGCGCGGGAAGTGCTGGAAATAAGGGTAGAGCGATCTGAGACCGTCGTGGGTAACGAGCGAGGTAACCAGCCAATTACTTGGCTGAACGGTTTTATTTGTATTTAATTCTTATTTAATTTACTTTTTACGGTCTCCTTCGTCGGGGATCCGTTAACGAAATGGAAGATTTCTACGTCGCGTCGCGCGTCGTTGCGAATTCATCAGTCGTAACGCGATGCATCGGCCGTAATTAATTTCGATAAGAAACGTGAAAGAAAAATTTGTCCGAACATTGCAGCGAAACCTGCGAATAAGCAAATCATCATAATTTCTCCGTAATTCGTTCGTAAAATCTTTAATCCCACATGTACTCCACAAATTTATGACACTTTTAATTTCGTTATCCAACTCTGTGCATATTTAACTTCGTGAAGATGCATATTCAGTTTAAAGATTTTCCTTACTAATTCTAATTATTGGATTTATAGAGTTTCCTTACTAATTCCAATTATTGGATTTAAAGATTTTCCTTGCTAATTCCAATTATTGGATATACAGATTTGAGGCAGTCAAATTAATTATCTTCAACCCTTTGCTGTACCATTATTCAAAATATTGTATACATTATTAAATATGTCGGTATTTAATAAAGTACTAAACACTTAGGTACTGTATGAGGTATTGTACCAATATCATATCCATAAAATTTCAAGAATCACAGGGAATGTAAATATTCTAAAAAAAGGGTTAAACAAAGGATTAATTCATGTTTGGTAATGTTAGGATATAAGTGCCACTAACGTTGCACCTATAGCAAACAAACAAACAAGTAGAAATAAACAAATATCCAGCGTCCGTGGTGCGCGCTCTGTCATCCAGCTGGTTCTATTTCCGATGAAACCAGAAAAACAGTTAGCTGATATTGCTTCCTGCACGGGGGAAAGGTGGCCCCCTCTGTTTCCCGTTGGACGAAAGGAAGCCGGATTAAAAAGTGAAACGGGGGTAAAAAGAGAAGTTTCTAAACGACGGTGGAAGGTCAAGCCCAAGATTACGAAAGGCTCGCGCGACGTTTGCTCGTTAATTAGGGAGTTCTAATTATAGTAAATGCGTGAGCAGAGACAAGGTACGCGGAGATCGTGCCACGGTGGAAGCTCCAGGGATCAAAATGCAACCCTCCACGAACGAGCCAAGATTACCTTCGAGGGTCCTCCGACGCCCTCTTACCAAGGCCCGGGCCAACCTGCGACGAGAGAAGAGAGAGTACTCCTCTCTAGCGCCCAGCCACTCTCAGATATCACCTAAAATAACATCAGCCTGGATCCGCTCGCCCGGATAGATTTTACTGCCCTGTGTATAACAAATGGATTAGTATTTCGGTAGACGCCTCTAATCCCCTTTCGTTATGAGCCCCGAAGATTATACCGATTATCTGTCCCTGATTTCGGTCAATCGTCGCCGGCTATTTACGTAGCCGGCTGCTTTTTTCTTTCAACGAAACAAATTGCCGTAGATCTCCGTGTGCAACGCGATCGAAACATTCTTTAACCATCCGACAGCGGAAGCTGGGTCTCTCTGGACCCACAAATTTCGTTAGAACGACAGAAAAGGAACGAAACACGAACATATGATTTGTAACACGTTACTCGTACAGTTTGTAAATCGTGCTGAGAAAGTACGTCGCTTTTTGCCTGTAAAAATAAATAATTCGAACAATAGATTGAAACACGCACGATTTATTTATTTAAATAATAGAGACTGTCGCGATGGTGGCACGTTCTCGTAGGATCCGTGATCACACGACCGTGATTTCATTCCCCCTGTTCTAATAGAAAAGACAATTGAAGCTGAAACCCCTCGAGCGGAACGACGGCGGTCGCGAGCTGTTTTGAAATAAACTTTAAAACGTTGTACAAACACTCCAATGGCGTGGAAACATATTGAACAGAAATTAAAAAATAAGCTTCGTAAGCTACCGTTCATATAGATCTGACCTCCTAGGACCCTAGTGGTTTTCTCACTGCGCATTGGCAGGGGCTGAGAAACCAGATCGACACGAATAGAGGGTAGAATTCCGACCACAAACCTTCTGCTATTTGATTAAGCACGTACGTACCTCATAAGCTCTCTGATATTTATTCTGGCAAACAGCGAAGTCGCAGCTTCATTCAATTTTAATAGTATCGAACTGAGTTCCGCCCGAACGAACGACGATATTTTTGAGAACTTCTGTGATTCATCAATTTTACAGTTACATTCTTAACATCACTCACGAGAATTTATTCCAATTCCAGCTTCTAGAAAAAATTGGCTTGTTGTAAGAAACGTTATTCAGTATTATTAGTGGGATTTTACAAAAAGTTAACGAGAATGTAAATATAGACAAAAGAAAATTCTATTTTCTGTAATCATTATTTATATCAGCAAAGTTTGTTACGTTTTGTAAAATTCCCTGTCGTTACTGTGGACGGAAATTCATGGTTAAAGAGATTTTTGGAGGATTTATCATGTACACTTCATTTCATGAATGGCAAACGTCGGGAAAAATCACTGACGTCGTTCGTTTAATACAGCCTATTTCTGGCTGTCCTTTATAACGTCGTTTGCGGCTTTGTCTTGACAGTACGTAGGTGAATAAAGTCGAGAAAGCAAAAATGGGAACGAAAGGAACGATAAAACCCGACGGGTGGTGGCAGTGTGCACCGCGCTGATAAATATAACGTAACAAGTTCACTGGAATAACAACTTCATCCCGCCAGGATCAATGAGACTTTGCCGCGACTTTTACGCAGAATTTCCTTCCGAGTAAACGTATGCGAGCCGGAAATCGAAAAGATAGCAAATCGATCATTCCTTCCATTACATTCTATTTGTCACAGTTACTCGAGTGTTCACAGTTCAACAAATTCAACGATATATTTTAATAATAAATCGAGTACAGTGAAAAAATAAGTGGAATTAACCCTTTCCACTCTCGGAGCTATTATAACTTCCGACCTAAAATAATTCCATTTTATATGATTTTTTAAATTTCATGGATGTAAAATTGGTATAATACCTCATACAATAAATAAATGTTTAGTAATTGATTAGATAACGACATATTTAACATGTCGGTGTAAACAATATTTTGAATAATGGTACAGCAATTTTTAGTGGTGCCTCAGAGTCACCATTCAAGTGCTAAGGGTTAAATTTTATAGTAAAACTTCAGTCACGTAATTTTTTGATAAGTTCCGTAACATGACGATTTCAAAGAAACTGTAAAAAATTTCTCAATCAAATGTTGCATGGTTTCCAGTGTTGTAATCTGTCTTTGTTACTTTACATTTTCTGAAAACAAAAATTTTTAGCATCGCTGTTGGAATCGTCTGTCTATTAATCGAAATTATGGATGAAGTGTATTTATATGTAGTTGAGAATTTGTGTAGAAACATAAGAATAAAATAGTTTAACAGGAATGATTGTTTGCAGAAAATGTTTGGAGTTTCTACTTACGGCTGCAAGAAGCGCAAATATATGTTTTGCATTTGTACGAGTGGAAAATGTGACAGTATGACGACACAGGGGTGCATGCACCCTTCGTGCGAAGATTCTGCAACGTCGTCACGTGGGAATTCGGACATGCGTTTCTGCTCCCCGGCAAACCGACCCTTTGGTACCACGGCGTCGTAACTCAGAGTGTCATTGTTAGCCTTTTTCCTCTTATTCGCGTTCCAAAAACGTCGCCGTCCTGAATGAAAAGTGTTTCTCGTAGAATTGAAGAATCAATTATACCTAGAAAAGAATACAAATGTAAAAATTGCGAACTTGTACTCTACAATTTAACAAAAACTATCGTGAAATGGTAATGGTCCACGTAAGTAGAAATTCGAATGATAAATTGATTTGTGAAGCATATCCATTTAATATCTATTAAATCTACTGAAATTAATTTTAATTTTACTCGAATGAGCACTCCTACGTGCCACTAAATATTGTTCACATTGTTAACCCTTAGCACTCGAATGACGACTCTGAGGCGCCACTAAAAATTACTGTACCATTATTCCAAATATTGTTTAATAAACCATTGCATGGCAGTGCCGGGATTAAACGACCTTTCTTATTAAATCGAAAGTGAGCATTTTGACATTTCTATCGTTCCCCTCTTGCTTGATCCCCCTCGACGTGTTGGCTCTGCAACTTTTTCTCCGAAACACACGCGTCGGTTCAGACACGTGGAAAATATGGGAGGCGCGGAGAGCAACGCAACACGTATAATAGATCTGTAAGTTACGAATCGCGATGGGAAGCGTGTGCGCAAGAATTACTAGCGCGAAAGTGACTGACGTTTGCGTCAGGCCAGCCCGTTTATCCGGAGGGTAAACGGCAATTCGTTATCTGACGATTTCGTGCTCCGTGGAACGAATCAGCCGACGTTAATATGTGGACCAAACCGAACGGAAAATATGAAGGAATGCAGATAGAGATATGTTGTAATTGCTTATTCGACGTATTGAACCTCGATGGGGTATAATAGCTTGTCACCGATGGACAGACAATTGAATTACGAGATGGATCTTTGCTGCTCGTTGATATCGGTTGCTGATATAGGATTCGAACCCTACTCTGAAGAAGAGACGTTTATTAACCCCCAAGTTTATATTTTTAATTCTCAATATAGACCCAGATAAAACAGTTGTGAACAACTTCTCGTATTTTACTCTATAATTTCGACTAATTGCAATTATTTTCAAACAATTTTTCGCGTCATGTAGCAAACTAATTATTCTAACTTCTAAAGAAAAATCCAAGCAGAATGGTTCAATATTAAAAGGCTATGATCCTTTAAAAAGTGAACCAATATTATTTTGATTCACTGTATGTATTTCTGTGAAAATGTATACTTGCGTAAACCGTCGTGATCTAGCAATAATTATCAAGTATTTGAATAATATATTATTTTTAGAACACGCAGCACTGTAAACGTTGTAAATATTGTTTGCTCACATGTATCTAATTTACGGAACGTGCTGCCACCACGACAAACTTCGTTCGTTCGCGAAGTTACGATTTCCCGTAGATATTCCACAAACGTTGTGCGAATCGCACTGTCATGATCAGCGATAAGATTAGAGCTTCGATCGTGCGATTAAGCTCGATGACCACTGTTCAACCGCGTATTTTGGTGGAATTATCACGAGCTTGAATATACTACCCCTATTTAAAAGTATTTCAACAAAGAAACTAAAGTATTTCAAGGAAGAAACTAAACTATCGCAACAGAAACGATTCAAACGTTAGGCTAACAAACTTCTCATCAAAAATAATTTAACACTTTTTGATAATGGTGAGACACTCGATCGATCATATTAGAAAATTACTGATTTATATAATATCGTTTACTGAAGTGTACGAATGTTTTTATTAATTTCACAAAATGGTTAACGTAAAATGTATTGTCATAATACATTTATAATAAAAATTGTTTATAAATATGCATGTATCGTTTGAATTAAGTGTGAATCCTTTCGGTTAGATTTTAGATGATTACGAAAACATTTCTCTCACAGATATTTTAATCTTAATAATATCTGCGTAATCATTTGTCGGTTAGCGTAATCTAAAACTTCTTTTCAATTAAATACATTGCTGAATGTAACGATCAATCAATAATGTTAAGAAAATTGAAAAGGAAAATACTTTTACCTTAAACCTCATTCGTTCATAGTATTGATTTGTCTCATTCTTGGTTCCATGAGGAAAACGTAAAGTTGGGACTGCACCTTTCACCTCGAGTGGATCTGAAATACATAGAGGATCTGTATGCACTTGTAATTGTAAAATAATAAGTCTGGAACCGGTAATTTTGACCGGCTTTAGTGTTAAAAATTTTGTTAAACGTCCAGGTGTGGTCTCCGAGCATCCAAATTTGACACGCGTCATTTTCTCACAAAGTGTGACACTGTCGGAATAATAAGACCACCCTGTTGGCCAGAGGGTTGCAGGCAGAGACAGGAAGAATTTTCGTGGAGAAATGTTTGGAGGCTGACGAGATCGGCCACGTTTAATCGTTTCTCGTATTTGCGTAAACCGAAGAGAAGCGATAGCGAGCGGGAGAACTGCTCGTTTGTGTCTGAACAACACGTGATAAGGTTTTATGGCCCGCCAGTCATCGTCGAGACGAGCCGCGGCAAGCCGAATCAGTAAATTGATATCATGTCCCGTCCAACCGACGTGAATTCACTGCTGAAAACCGAAAACGTCGAAAGAAATGTGTCTGCTTCGCAAATAAAAAGAATTTAGGCGGCCGAGGGAAGGGGGGCTGCAGGGAAGGAGAGGGTGTGCGGACGAGACGCCATTCGACAACGACGAGAAACGTGGCATCGTTAATTCCACGGTCGCCGATAATGAACATCAGCGAATTGGTTTATTGCTGCTCAAATTAGCAAAACGTGATGGATTGCTGACGTCTTTCGGCCCGTTACAAGAGACACTCATTTTGGCAATGTTTATTGTTCGTTTATGAATTATTACTGATACCGGGCCCTGCACTTTTAGTGGAAAAGTTTCGGTGACGCTCCACCTCGAGTTTGCGAATGGATCAATTCTCCTTTTTTTATTCGGAGATTGTTGCGCGCGTGTATGACACATTTTTCGAATTAATGATTATTGGGTTTAACCCTTTGCACTCGGAGTTATTTCAACACTAAAATTAAACATTTCTTCTTAGCTAGAATAATTCCATTCTATATGATTTTTTTCATTTAACGAATATGAAACTGTTATAATACCTCATACAATACTTAAATGTTTAGTATGTGGTTAGATCCCAACATATTTAATAATATAAACAATATCATGAATAATGGTAGAACAATTTTAAATGGTGACTCTGAATCACCACTCGAGTGCAAAGGGTTAATGTTTTGCGACGTGTCGAAGGACTACCACGTTACTCGCACACAGTGGATCCAAACAATATTTGAACTAATCCAAGTTGAAACTAAGTTTGTCTAACTTCCATTTTTATAAATATACCAAACTTCGTGGAAATCTATAAGTGGACTGCGGATTTTTATGCAATTTCCAATTTTTATAGACAAAAAGTCCATCAAATAAACCAGTTAATACTAATGTATTGATGTAGAACATCGGTTAAATAGCATTATTTTCTTGAGCGTTCCGAATTCATTTTCACGACTTTTCTTTTGGTAAATTACAGATGTATAAATCTCAGTTAACGCATGAACTCGAATTTTTTGAAATTATGACGTGCGGCGTTTTTCCTGGCAACCACAGATATTTCCACCGAAAGAATGAGACATTATAAAAAATACAGTATAGAACAAAACACGTAAGTTTGTTCAATTGTAAACGAAGAACGTAATACATATGATCTTTTTAGAAGAGCATAGAAAATTTTTACAGGAATTATAGTAAATGGACACCCGAGTACCCGGATTGTCAAAGAGCTGAAGGGTGTTTCTCGATTAAGTCTACGGTGTATGTTGGCTCGCCGAGTGAGACCAATCCGGAAACTTCCGTTTGTTTCACCGATTTTCGTCAGATTTCGGTGGTCGCCGGTTTCCCCGGGTGATTCGTTAGGTACTCGGTCAATTATGCGAACGCAGCGCGCTGGCGCCGCGGCAGTGACTTGATTTTGATAAATGACGCGGCGAGAGGGTGTAACGGGGTCCGCGAAAGAATTCAAGGAACCGATGGCTCGGTTCGCATGCCACGCAAAATGAATCCGACCATGAAGAGAACTCGTTCCTACGGTGGGTTCGGTAAGACGGGGCTACGCATTGACGGGGTGGAGGGTGTCGTTCATCATTTCATTGCGGAAGCCAGAATATTCATAGACTACACTCCGCAGCCCCGGGAATCCATTGCCGTCCCTCGGAAAGAAAGACAGCCAAGCTATGGAAAGAGAAAGAGAGGAAGGGGTCGTGATATATGACAGACCAGCACGTGGCTCGTTTCACACCTTCTTACAATCTTTGTCCTCACTGTCTTCGTGGAAAGAACTTATCTTTATGTCGGTCCTTGAACGTACTTTCGGTACACATATGGCTGCATAATATGTGTGTACGTCCCCGCATTCTTCCGCCGGAGAAAATTATCGTCGTAACCGTTATTTCCTCGATTTCCCTCGTTCCACACTGACATTCTCGCACAACGAGAATTAAATAACACTGATAGCGACGTCGGTGACCGTTGGTTTCCTGTTGTAATGTACAACCCCGGTACGAATAAGTAGACTGCGGATTTCATGCATTTGTAACGAAAATTGAGTAGCTGCAATTTAAAACAATAGAAAGAAGTTTAAAAGACTTGATAACAGTATGAACATATTATTTTAATATATTATTTTGGGGATCCGTATGCATTTAGAGATTCTAAAAATTTTGAAACAATACCAGGATATAAAACTTGATAGAATTTAGTACGATTTTCATTTATTTTATATGCACGTAGGTTACTAACGCTAACTATACGATTTTGTTTGTCTCTACTTTTTGGAAATTTGCCTATAAAAATTAGAAATTGCATAAACATCCGCAGTCTACTTCAGTCATTAAGCAGTCTTCTTTTAAAGATTCGGTGTGTACTTGTGATTCTTCTACACAAATCAATGTTAATTCCACGATCATTGTACTTATAAAGTGTGAAACTAATAATTCTCAAATCTGCATGAATAAAAATGCAAACGGAAGAACTCGATATTAAACCATATATTAAAATTGTCACCGAACTATTATTATTAGACAGCGGATTTTATGCATTCGTGATGCAAATGATGAATTTAAAAATGTTACTATACTATTTTTAGCTAGCTAAACCTATTTAAGAAAGAAAATCAATGTTTATTTCACTACAATTTGTCGCTATTCGCGTAGAAAATGTTTATTTAACATAAAGCCGTCTAATTATAATGCATACTTGTAAAATGTTTGCAGATCTCTTGGAATATCAATTCATTGCGCGAGAAATCATCAGGACCATTTTCCCGGTGACTTAATATCAGCCATAATCAGGGGGGTTGCTTTTAATTGGCAGCAAGGGTTAACAGGGCCAAGTACGGGCACGCTTTTTAGCGGTTTTTATAGCAATATCAGTATAAATAGGGTCCGGATAATTATTTTAGGTACAGGCTACTTAATCCACGCCACGGTGGGAAAATAATTTGCGACATCACCTAAGCCATTATAAGTTATGCGGAGCTTCACGGTAAATGAATCCCGCAATCCATAGGCAGACGTACAATGCTTTTCCAGTCATTATTATCCACATAAGAGATTAGTCGGAGACCATTACAAAATTCTGCCGGCAACGTTCTTTCAAATCCCGTAATGATATATTGTTAAACCACGATACACTTGCAGATATACTTATGCATGGGAATATTCAATGAACAAATACGGAATATTGAATGTGCTCGCATTATCGAATTCAACCTTTAGCACTCGTGACTCGGAGAGTCACCGCTAAAAATTGCTGCATCATTGTTCAATATATACTTTACATTATTAAGTATGTTTGTTATAATTGATAGACAGCGGATCTTTATGCAAAATCAAAATTTTCTACTAGAATTGCAACAACTAGGAGTGAAGTAGAAACTTGTTCTTTCTCTTAACATGTTTAATAGGTTGCAAATAATATAACAGTATATTTATATCCTTCTAATTCGTTTACAATTCTAAATTACACCTACTCGTTTTTGTTATGAATTCATGAAATCCGCAGTCTAATTATAAATCACTACAGGGCATGAAACGACATCAGAAAAATGTCAGGTGTCAAGATATACATCGAGGTCGGAATCGTTTCAAAGGGTTAATATCATCGGGGGTAGTTCTGTACATTGTACTGTATAATCAGGAACAGTGAATCGCAAAGTGAAAGGGTTGATCAACCGTATACATAGACAAATAAACATAAAATCGTTGGAAGAATAGTGATCAGAACCGTTTCCCTTCGAACTTTCTTCTTTCCATCGGGAGAGGAGGGTGTGAAAAGAGCTCCAATCATCAAGAAATTCTCGTAACATCTGTAATACGATTCGAACGTTCCTCGAATTGTTTCGATTGTCAGTCTCGTGTGCACCAAACCGATAGAACGTCCGCATATCGATTGTTCGCCAGCATCGTGCGCCACTTTCACTCGCGTTCGTTCTGTCGGGCAAAAATAAAAGTGGCGACCTTATTGAAAACGGGGGATGACGTTGTTCCGGATCACTGAGACCGTCGTGTCGGTCAATGGGCTTCGACGAGTCACCAGAAACGACAGGGCAGGTTTTCAGACAACAACGAGAACAATAATAATCAACGACAACGATGACGAGACGACGACAGCGTCAACGACAGAAAGAACGAGAGTTTCGACAGACAAGAGACGTACGAAGTGGATCTCCTCCGCACTGCATTCGCCGGCACCGAGAAAGACAGAGAGCTGCCATGTTGGCCGTCGTCCGAGGCGCCGCCCCGAACTCTTTCCCCGATTGGCTGATAGGGTCACGGGACCGAATCCTCTGTGGTGGGGAGTTATCGCGCGTCCGTGACTCCCACACAAACCCGCGGTACGCTTTGATGCGCGCCGCCGCGATCACACAAGCACCAGGACGTTTTTTCACCGTCGCATACGCGCGCGAACGCACACGGACGCGCGAAACAGACAACCCCGCGCGCGGATTCTTCTACTTCTGAAGATTGTATGCAAGGTCTGAATAAATTATACGACCGTCCACGGATGTACTGTGTCGCCGGGAAATATTCGATCATTTTTGCTATTTATGACCCGCACAAACTAGAAATCAATGCGCTGTTTACAAGCTAGCGAATACTGTCGGTTGCGAACTATTCCAGCAGATTTTATGCGGAGTTTGAAGAAACTATACGATCGTATAAAATATCAAATATTCGGTCAACAGTATTTTTCAATTCTTCTAACGTTTTCACTGTTTGCAATTGCAACTACTCATTTTTCTCGTGAGTAGACTGTGGATGTTAATGCTAAATATAGAATAACAAAAGTTTAATGTTCTCAGCGGTACGGTTCGATCAATTTCTACTGAGAAATCAAAGAACAATTTTGCAGATTATCAAATAATCATCGACGTTTCGATTCTTGTTTGATTCCTTTTCAAGATGTATTTGCATTGCGTCTGTAAAAATATATATTTGTTGTACAATTTTCAAAATATAATATTAAACTGCTTGAATGTAATAACACAAATTGTTTGTAAATATTGTTCATAAAACTAACTTACTTGTTTTTGATGTGATTTAATACTTTAACATGGACATCGTGATACACGTGTTGTACGTGCGTCGTCAATGCTTATTGTCAACTTGTTGTCAACTTGTTGTCAACTTGTTGTAACTAAATATAGAATGTTTGCATTGGTTGCAAGGCACAAGTAAAAATTTCATTTTTCTTTTGATTATCTTGTTAAGGTAAAGATAATACATTGGTGGTCTTAAATCTTTTTAATCTCTACACTGTTTTAAATTGTACGTATCCATTTTTGTCATAAATGCGTAAAACCCACGGACTCACGAGTGCATAAAATCCGATGTCTAGTGATGAAACGTTAATGAACGTTCGATCGCATTGTTTGTACGCGCTCGTTTTATTTAACGATATTAAACGTGCACGTTGAGAAAGAACACGAATGAATGGTCAACTACTTACATTAAGGTATAAATTGCTTCGAATGACCTCAAGAATCACTGCTTTGGAGGAAGTACATTTTCGATACATCCATGAAATTTCGATTATACCGAGAATTCGTCCGGCTATTCTATTTTATTGCAAATACATTTGTATCGGCAGTTCGAATGAGGAAGTAGAGACGAAAAGTCGGAAATCGCGCATTTTACTGCTAATAAAAGAAAAGCAAGTATCCAGTATTCGATTCTCTGCAGAATCGTCGCAGAACACATTGCTTTTGACAGCACATATTCGTTCATTTATAAGAAAATTGACACAACTCAAAAGATATATTCCTAAAGAAAGCGTAATAATAAATATACATATAAATTGTGGTGTATTTCATAACTAAAGTAAGGGTGTATAAAAAGTAATGGTCATTCGAGACAAATGAAATTTAAAGGTACACCAAGTCATCGTCTCCCTGCCCATTTAGATCATCAATTTAACCCCTTCGCCTACAATATCGTGTCAGGCTCGTAATGAATATTCTGAACAAAGTCTAATAAATTTGCATATTACTAATGTCTTCTAAATCGAAATAAAATTCTACTTTGGTTTTGTTAATGCAAAGCTATTGGAGAACATATAAGCATACAGCATATACACATTTTCTCCTTTTGTAGGAAATTACGAAATACCAGAAAGTTCTAGTTGTTGAAATCGTAAAATAAATCGTAGTGCAAGGGGTTAAAGTTGCAAAATATCAAAGAGAACCTTATATCCATTGTTATACTTTTGAATATTAATTGTACATTATAAAATGCCAATTTAATTTTACTTACAAATTTTCCGGAATCTTCTGTTCCTCCGGTCGGACCCAGAGCATGTATGATTTAATGACGCGAATCTTTTCCTGGCGTAACCACAAATTTTTGATCTTCTCATATACATTTTTTCTTCTTCCTATGGTGCCAGTAGGTTTGAACGAGAAAATGCGAAAAATCCAAGTTTCGATTCTGGAGGATCAATTGTTTAACACTTATAATGTTTAAAGTTAACCGATTTCTACAGTGGTTTTGACAGGTTAGCGCCGCCATGTTGAATGTAGTTAACGGTCACGCGCCGCTTACCGAGCGGAACCGCTAGGTGGCAGGATAATTAATTTCACATATCGACTGATCTCACTACATTATAATGTGTAATGTGTATAATGCAACGTTAAATAGTTTTAGGTACATTAATCTCTGCAATCTCGTATTTTATATAGAAAAATAAGTTCTTGTGCGAGCTAAGAAGTATGAATGCATGTAAGTATGTAGATACGAAGAATGTTTGTATGCCCAATTAAAGTAATTAATAGACTGCGGACCATAATGAATTTATAGCTTTTCAAACTTTTCAAAGAATGCTAGAATATAAAATTCGATAGAACTTGGCAAGATTTTTATTTTTTTTTGGATCTACGAAGGCAGTTCCTATTAAAAATAGTATTCTATTTCATGCCACTTTCTTAAAATGTGTTTATAAAAATGGAATTTGCATAAACATAAGAGTCAAAAGCATTGGAAATTGCTCAGCTTTAAACGTTATACTTTTTGAAACACTGATCCTCCAGAAACGACACTTGGACTTCTCACATCTCCTCGTGGAAATCAACTAGATACGAAGGTTTAACCAGGAAAAAATTTATAGAAGAAAGACAGAAATTTCTGGTCACGCAAGGAAGAGTT
This sequence comes from Lasioglossum morio, assembly GCA_916610235.2. NCBI lineage: Eukaryota > Metazoa > Arthropoda > Insecta > Hymenoptera > Halictidae > Lasioglossum > Lasioglossum morio. The sequence goes on along the minus strand of OU744325.1, from coordinate 11,626,941 downwards.
TACGTGTGCCTCTCTTTCGAAGCCAGTTTTCGAAGCACAAAATATCACGGTTCTTCATAATCAGTAAACACTACACGATACACTTTACGAAATTGCGACAACGTACAAAAAGAAATTACTTCGACCACGATCAAGATAGTTCTGCGATTTAAACGCGACTTCCGCCCGAAAACACTGACCTCCCATTATAGAATGTATTCATAACATTCGTTTCCAAGAATCGTCTGTGTTCCGTCGCGTACCACTTCTCCGTTTTATTGGTGCGGACACAATGGCCCAACTACGGGCGGTATACCTGTGTAGTAGACAAAAAACGCAGAAGGACTAGTTCCGAACTGGTCGATCAGTTTACAAACACCGTGCTCCGACAACTTTAACCGCGACGGATGGACAACGCGCACTACCATAACAATGCAATCATAAATCACGCCATTGACGACCGAAAATAATAAGGAAAGGAATTTCTTTGACAGTTTCCCACTCCTCGACCGAAAGTCCTTCCGACGTACCCGCGTCCAATTAACAAACGCTACATTCCCCCATCTATAGTCGCCCTAAACCATTCACGAATTAATCGAGGTGAGACAATCTCAGAACTATTTTAATCGTGGCCGGAGTAACTTCTTCATTCGATTTCGAAAAGTGTGTTGTGTAGAAGTGTCATGTTCCGTGCTTCACAGCAAGATTGGCAGAATGGTGTGGATTCAAAGGAGGAACAGAAGATTCTGAAAAATTTGTAAGTACTTACACTTTACGTTAGGATTTTATGATGTAGGACATTGTAGGATTAAAACTCTTATGTATAACAACGAATATAAGGTTATCTCTCATATTTTGCGACACAGGAAGAAGGGAACAGTTGGTAGAAGAACGGCAAAAGTATCTGGTAATCTGGTCACGCAAGGAAAACAACAACCGCGTCATTAAATATGGTGGGTCCGATCGGAGGAACAGAAGATTCCGAAAAGTAAGTACAATTATATTAGTATCTTACAATGTATGATTAATATTCATATGTATAACAATGGATACGAGGTTTTCTTTCATATTTGCAACTTTAACCACTTGCACTACGATTTATTTTAGCACAAAGAAATGCCTCACGGTTTTCGTTTTAAATCTTGCCAGTATTTTCATAGCTATTCAAAATATGGGATTAGGAATCTGTATGGGACTAGGAAAAATTATTTCATACTTTATAGTCCGTTTTAAATTACGGTTCCAGCGAGTAATAACAAATTTCCTAAATTTCAGAATATTCGAAGCATCGGGATTATATCGAACATTGTTTAAATGATCGATCTTGTTTACGCCATTGTTTTATCGGATGCATAAGTGCGAATATTTCTTTTTTTCTTCTATTCCAATGATGCAACGAGAACGAATGTTTAATATTGTAAATTATAATTTACTTTATTTCTTTAATCATTTCAATAAATTGAAGATGATATACTGTCATTCTTAAATGATTTCAAGCTGTGAACTGTTTCAAATTGTATCCAAGTATTTTTGTCATAAATGCATAAAATCAACAGTCTAATTATAATATTATAATATCAAGCATTCTCGGTAAGAGAGCTACCTCTACTTTGCTTCTCGAGATTGTATACAATCTCGAATCGTCTGTGTAACAGTTAAATAGAAATTGGTGGAATTGAAAGAATTAAGGAACTTCAATTCCCGAAATGCTTCTCAAGACTTTCCTGCATCGCTCGATTAGCTTATTCGAATCTGTACGAAGTCCCTTGAACCAGCAATTTATGTACACCCTACACAAAAGCAGGGAGAGCTCAACGCATGTGTGTATCGCTACACAACGATGCTGGATACACGCACACGGATGCAGCCCACCTACGCTCAAGTAATTTCGTGGAGAACTCGAGAGCTTTTTCTCGGTTTCTCAGGGTCGAATTGAGGGCAAAAACACGTCTCATACTGTGGTTAGATCGTAATTTTCAAGAGATTTCTCACTCCGTTGTCGTTACCAGTCGCGAAAGACAGCCGAAACGCGGAGATTTCAGTTCTAATTGACAACCAATCATTAGTAGACTCTTATTATTAGAATGCGGATCTTTTTGCAAAATAAATAACGTTTGCATTGATCATAGTTGGGCATTAATCAATTAAAATTTTAACCAAGATTGATTGATTAATGTGTACGATTAAAAAAGGTAATCATTGAAAAATGGATGATTAATTGAATAAATTGATGAAGTTAATTCCAGCCCAGCTCTGCCTTCTGTAAAGTGCGAGGGCGAATTGTTTGATTTTCCACGAATTCGATTGACAATAAGAATGTAGCTTTTTAAATTGAGGGTCGGACAAGTTGTTATCGTGGGCCTCAACAAATTATGGTTCGCTGTAATTATATCTGATGTTTGCCCGAGTCGTGTTATTCATGGCGATCAGAGATTGGAACTCTGCCGAGGCAGAAACTTCAAATTAAGTACCCTGTTGTATACTTTTTACGACCCCGCGTCATACGATGATAAAAGACACTATATTATACCTGGAAACGAGTTTAACTTTTCGCATATTGGCATGATTTACTCCTAAAGTTGCGTGAACGAAACCTAGTGCACGGATAATATTTATGAACGGATTTGCGCGATGTATTACAGCGTGCATAGTCGTCTCCGTCATTTTCCTATCGTTCGATGAAAATATTTCGAGACGCCAAACAGAGTTTACAAACGCGAAGAATATTCTACGGCAGAGTCTTGTGGTGCGGCATGTAAATTGTTTTTATTATTTCTCGATTTTTATCGATTACAAGCGACAAAGGTCGATCATTCAAATCACTAATACACGCCATTCGCGAACATTTATCGGTCGTACGAACGAATTAAACGTGTAACCGACGTGCCTCGCGAGTTTTCATTAGGATTAGTCACGTACGCGTCTCGAACATTTGCCAATATTAAAAAACTTACTTATCTTGCACGCCTCTCTTTATCCCTTTAATCTCGAACAGTATCCGTTCATCCACCAATGCAACAGCAGTAAAAAAAACTTTTATCAACGGCCAGGACAGCTTGATGAATTTCGATATTTTCGGACACAATAAGACCAATAACACGTATCACAGCATGGGTGACGAAGTTGTTGTCTGGTCTTGGTTAAAATTTTAATCGATTAACGCCTAGCTCTGATTAATGAACGCATTTTTGTAATTTTTGTATATGAATTTTGTTTACTGCTCGAAATATGAGGCACGAACAAGCAATGATGTTAAGAACATATGGAAAAGGTATAATGTAAGTATACAACGTTCACCGTTCACAGTGAATCGTTTAAAGGAGCTACTATATTCACGGTAACGGAGCAGCGACTTCTTTGTGATTGAAAATTGATGGAGTGGAATCAGGAGGGCTGAAAGAGGTCGGTTAAGGGGATGACGGAGCTCGCGGTTCATTTATCAAAACACGTAAAAGAGCGACGCCTTTTACGCACGCATACCAAATGTTTAGATAAAGAGATAAATGGCACAGCATAGATTCGACGATTCAATATTGTAAACATTTGCAAATAAATATTAACACGCTGCATCTTGCGGTTACTCCACATGAATTTTCGAATGATTCAAAATCACTTCTACACGCAATTTGAAAGTTTTTTAAGCTTTCTAACAATTCTGGAAAATAGGACTAGGTATACAAAAATTTTCTGTCGGAATTGTAACGAACTGGTGGAATGAAATAGAAATTTATATTTTCTTTCTTAATATAGAATAATTGGTAGAAAATAATAAAAGAATATTTTCAAATTCTTCTAATATTGTTACTGTTTTAAATTATAGTTAGTCATTTTTGTCATAAACGCATAAAATACGCTGTTTAGTTATTGCTTTCGAAGAAGCCTTTTTTCGCAATGGCATGGAAGAACCGCGTACGCGTCAAATTGCAACGAACTGGAATGAAATAGAAATTTATATTTTCTTTCTTAATATAGAATAATTGGTAGAAAATAATACAACAATATTTTCAAATTCTTCTAATATTTTTACTGTTTTAAATTATAGTTAGTCCTTTTGTCATAAACGCATAAAATACGCTGTTTAGTTATTGCTTTCGAAGAAGCCTTCTTTCGCAATAGTACGGAAGAACCGCGTACGCGTCAAATTGCAACGAACTGGAATGAAATAGAAATTTATATTTTCTTTCTTAATATAGAATAATTGGTAGAAAATAATACAACAATATTTTCTACCAATTATTCTAATATTTTTACTGTTTTAAATTATAGTTAGTCCTTTTGTCAGAAACGCATAAAATACGCTGTTTAGTTATTGCTTTCGAAGAAGCCTTTTTTTCGCAATGGTACGGAAGAATCGCGTACGCGTCAAATTAGGTGAGATTTTTTGAAAACGTTCACGGACAGGTCTGCGGTGAAAATCGGCTCCATTGAAAGCTCGTTAACGAGATCGTTGACTCTAATGCCGACTAAGCCATACTATCGTCGAAAGGCTGACCGAGCAAGAAGCCAAGTTTTCGCCTACTTTCCGTTCATCTTAAACAGGATTAACCTTAAACTGGGAATAATCCTTACCGTATAATCGGCGTGGTCTAGGACAGATCTCATCCTGGCCGATATCTGCCATGCGTTTTTAGAGTTCTGATTCGATTATTTGACAATTGACCATTCTCTCACACTTCAAACTATAATAACACGAGTTTCCATTCGGAATAATAAACAATTAATTCTGCTCCGAATAAAATATTTGAAGAGAGTTCATTTCTGGTACGACGAATACAGTGAATCACAGTAATATTCGGACACATTCAAAAGCACGATTACTTTTTTAATCATGTTAATAAATCGGAAATAAAAAGTTGACGATTGGAAAATTTCAATACTGTTCTTACCATCAAGAAATATACATCAGTTTCGTTTTGAACACTTAAAACAACTTTTAGTATCGTACTTAACAATATTCTCTTTCAAGACGCTTATTCGTAGACTGCGAATCTTTATGTAAAATAAAAAAGTTCTGCATTGATCGTAGTAAGCAGGAATACAATAAAAATTGATGTCATCATTAAAAACAACATACGATATTATTAAATTTCTCTAATCCTTTACTGTTTTATTTTTCACCCAACTAATTTCTTCACAAATGCATAAAGATCCGCAGTCTACTTATTTGTCGGCAACGTCGACGTATGGATAAACCAACTAACAAATTCTTAGTTATAGGACAGAACAGGATCGTTTCAATAAATTCACGAGTTTCTGTATTGGAGATGAGCAGAGATCTCGTACAAGGAGAGGTCGTTTATTAGGCTAATGTGTTAATTGATTGACAAGGACCCGGTTATTCGAAAAGAATCGTGTAGTTTTTCACATCGGGAAACAGAAACTGCTCGCGAGTCTCCCCTCCTGGGGAGCAAGGTAATTTACAGTTCCGCGAGCAAAGTGCCGTGGACGATTACGAAATTTTTAATAAGCCGGGACACGGGAGAAGCGTTTCTTGATGGAGCCCGTCGGTGGTGGATCGCGTGTTTCTCCTTGTGCGCCTGGTCATCCCTTCTCCAAGCGATCGACTTCCCCTGTTCTCACCCCAAACCAGTGGACGAGCACGAGGGGGTTGAAAACTGCTCCGCCCAACCACGTGACTGCAGCCTCTCGTGGGGTGTCGGTAGTCGTTGGTGGGGTAAAGAGGAATAGTGGGGCGCAGAGGGAACGGGGAGGAAAAGCAACGAGGAGTAGGTCCGGACCTACATACCCCTCCACCGTGCTCGATTCCCTAACCCTCCTTTCTTCCTTGGTCGGCTTCTCGACGACTTTATGCCTCATAAAAATGATATAAAATTTGTAAAGACGGAGCGGCGTAACGACCAAACGGCTTCGTCCTATAGAGTAGGAGACGAGGGGTGAGGGCTCGTGCAAGAAGGAAAACTTCAGGAGAGAAACAGTCGGATAATAAGGGGCGGGGGTGTTCGAGAAGGAGGATGGTGCACGAGGCGGGGGCACACAGGGTGGCGAGTAGTAAACGAAATCGAAGCAGCTAGGAGAGACCGTGTACCGTCGTCCTTGACGGTAGTCGATATGAATCCGCATGAAGATAAAATCGTGGCAGTTCGGGAAGCTCGAAAATGGGCGCGTAAAATGTACGGGACTCCGTCTGCCGAGCACTTCCCCATCTTTGCACTTTTATTCCGTCCAGTTCTTTGGCCCTCCTTCCCCATTCCTCCCTCTCGCCCCCCGTCGATCGAACGGTGAAAATTTATTGCGGAGAGGGAAAGTGTTGCTCCGCGCTCGCGCGCGCCATTTCTCCACGGTATTGCAAATGTTTATCGAAAGTTTCACGTCGATTTCGGGTAGCCATTTTATTATCGGATTAATTAGAAATTGCTCGCCGATAGGTAGCCGCGATTACGACCGTTGCTACGCGCCTGTAATCTTCCCGCGACGCGCAACGTTTATCGCGGCGAACGTTGTATGTTTTACAACGGTGCAATAAATTAGATATTGTTTTTATCTCGCGACGCAGAAACAAAAGAACTGACCGGAGTTATAAATTATTGCACCGGGCTTAGGATGTATTTTTCTCGGAATTGTTTCTTCACGATTCGATGGTTGACGTTTCAGCAACTCGTTCGCCAAATCGATTAACGCGATATTGATCAAATAGAACACGGTTTCAGGGTAATAGTTCAGCGATTAGTTGTTAGGTGGCATAGGTACGTATTTGGAAAAAATCTCTCGTGTAAAGCAAAATAGTTTTGCTTTAAATCGTTCTTTTCGTCTCCTGCAAAATTTGCTTTTTTTGGACTTAGGCAATATTCATGGGAGGCCGACGATGTGTGGATCAGAGTTGAACAAAAATTTCTGTTTGAATAATATTTTTGCAAAATTCTGATGTGGGTCGGTTTTAGCAGCACAAAAATCTGCAGTCTTATTGAGACTGAACTTATTGAGACGACGTATAGAATTTTGTCCTGAACGAGGTTGTGTGTCATCGCGGCCGTCGTCGGATCGCCTAAAGACCCGAATAATCGATTACCCTGGCAATAAATGTCGGGAGATTCGTATCATTCCGCGAAAAAAAAGGCGCGCAGATAAACCGTCGCGATGGGATTCGCTGGTATACATCAGCCATTTAGCTTGGCCGGTACCAATGACGAGAGACGGACACAAACGGACTTCCCGTTTCTCGTAGTCGTCTCTTTGTTCGAATTTCGTGACGAGCAGTGGCGAGAGAGCAGGTACATACAAAGAAACGTTATCACGGGTACAGATACGAATCTCGAAAACGATATTACCAGCGAAATATCGATTGTTTGCGTTACGGACGGTTTACTATCGCTAATAAAACACGAGCGACTCGTGTCGGCGGCAATTGATCAGCCGCGCCGCGGCGACCATAGAAATAGTTCGTGTGCCGATAGATCCTTTATGGCACCAACACCGACCGGCACAGCTGTTTACTCAGAGTCTCCGGGTATTTTAAATAGGGTATTCTCGTCCGTCGATAGATCCCTACGCCGTGCCGCCGGCATCAAACTAGAGTACCGTTTTCTCATCGAGAAAATCGAATCTCCCCTGTCCGCGAACGATAGAAAACGATCGATCCCGGATTGTATATCGGCTTATCGTCATCGAATCATTGCTATTACTCTGATAAGATGTTCTATTAACGGCACATTCGTACACCCGCGATAGTGATTTCCTTCCCAACGGAATCGGTTGGAAGCGCGTGTCACGAAACGGAAACAATATGTTTAATTTTCATGTTAAAATAGCTCCGAGTGCGAAGGATTAATATTTTATAAAATTCTTGCCTAGAAAGGGATAATAGATGAAGTAAATTTCTATTCGAATTCTGTTCCTTGCAACTGTTTTTCAAAATTTTGCATAAAAATGATTTTTTTGTTTTATTTCGGTCAACAGCGTCATTGGTTTATGAAATTGACGAACGAGTTGTAGTTAACACTTAACCTACCGGAAGCCTATTAATAGGATTCTCAATAATTGTGCTGTATCAAACGAAAGCATAGAAATTTTCTTTTACATTGCAATCTTAAATGAAATTATTAGATGACTTGTTAGTTTACAATGAAAATTGTTGTTACTATTGAAAGTTCCATTAAAATGTTTTTAGCCATGTACCAGATTTTTCAAAATTATGCAATAATCACCGGTCGGTAATGTGTTAAGAATACGTATCGTTATTGTGGAGGCAAGTGTTTGTCGTCGAGAAGATTCGGTTCGATTCTTGTAAGAATTTTAAGAATTTTCGGTTTTGGTATCGTGGCGATAGGGGCTTCATAAAGTGTTGGGAGCAACGCGGTTAGGGAACGGTTACGATCCTTATAATCCTAGCCGATCGACAAAATGTTAAGACTTCGCCGGAGAGGTTCATGACGAGACGCGAGATTTATACTGTTTGAATCCTGCGATTTGTCTTCTCACAGCTTACTTTTATAAGTCCGTTACTTGCTTAGGTGCTTGTTGGCGTATTAGGAGAGATCAACGGAATTGAATTTATTTTTGCCTTATCGCTTGCTCTCACACCGTAGACATATATTTCAGATTGAGCACGCGGAAATATTGTTTCCTCCTGACGAACGGGGTATCCTTCGGTTTCTATTACGAAATTCTGCAGATAAATTATGCACAGAGTATCGATAGATAAATACTAAACTAAATATCGAACAGTACACACGCGTTTACACAGTTTAAAAACAATGTTAGAGTTATTCGTGATCCGTCGCGGTGGGGATAAACTCGAGCGACCGTCAATATGTATAATTTTGTACCCATATATGACGACACTTTTTATCAGATATGATTGCATAAGTTCCTGCCTGATTTGGAAATAAAATTCAATGGTTAAATTTTAAACCTTTGCACTCTGAGCGATTTTAACTAGAAAATCATTTCTTCTAACTCAGAATATTTCCAGTCCCTATGACGTTTCAAATTTTGTGTATGTGTAATTGGTATAATAAAATATATGTAATATAATAAGTAAAGTGCAGATTTTATGCATTTATAGTAAAAATGAATAAGAAGAAAACAAAACTGGAAAAGCATTCGATGAATTGAAGAATGTTGTTACATTATTTTCGACTTGTTAAGATTATTGAAAGACGAAATAGATTGTTGTCTAGATACTACTTTTTACAATCCACTTAGAAAAGTTTTATTTTGCATGAAAATCCGCGGTCTACATAGTATTTATAGCAAATGAAAATCTCGAGACTTCTAAACTGTTTGTTGTACAATACAGAGTACGTTTCAATTTAGTCTATCGCGAGTAGGCGAACAGTAAGAGAAATACCATCTCGTTATCCGTTTCTTTCTGTAAAAATGTGAAGTCGTATATCCATAAACTTCACGCGAACGAATCAGGAACGACCAAAAATATTGTACTTCTGCGCGTGATTGTAGATTTCGCGATGCTTGCGAAATAGTCGGCCAATTGGTAGTGTTTGAGTAGCATTTAATGCGAGTTGTATAGTTATATCGAAATGTCGTTGTTAAACACGTATAACCAACCATTCGTAGCTGATAAATGTCTATCTTATCCTTTTTATGGCATCGCAGCAATAACCGAGTTTATGGGTATATCGTTTTACCGATATCAAGCGAGCAAGTATAAATAATAGCGACGTGTCGCGAGAGTAACGGCGAATTAGAATTTTGACCATGCGCCGCCGGTTAGGTAACCGCGACTATAATTTTGCGAAAATAAATTGGACGTCGGAGAGCGACGACAACGTGACGTTGACGTCGCACACTGTCGCGATCAATGCTATTTAACTGGACAAAACTCGTAACGCAATTCCGTAAAAACTAGATGTTACTCATATGAAGCAATGTCCGGATAATAAGAATATTAACATTTCTTTATTGGTAAAACTCTCAAAGTCCTTTCTGTCGACGGGACTGTGTAAGAATTTTGAATTCATATTTTCCTACATCTTGTAAGGAGGTCTATAAAAGCTCTTAATATAAATAATCTAATTAATAGTTCTGTACTTACTTTTCTATATTCTAAAGCAAATTTTTATAATGAAAACTAACGGCGAAAGTAAGTTTTCAAGCTCAAAGTAGACAATGAACACATTGGAGCAGATTTTAAACTTTCTTTTTGTGTAAACTTCAAAATAAGGAAATGAACAATATTTATATTTTTAGTGACAGTGATCGCTGTTTCGCGATCTGAATTTTTGGAAGTATTTTCGGAAAGACAATCATCTCGATGAATTGTATAAATATGTTTTGGAGAAATCGTGTATACATACTTTACATGAAGAAGCAGAAAAATATGAATTAGTATTTCCAATACCTGCACACTTTGTATTAGTAGTTTTAACCCTTATACGTTCCTCAGGGTGAAAATTCGCCTATTCAATGTTTTTAAATACTGTAAAATTATTCAGAGACATAATGCGTTGATTTAACGTGTGAATTAAAAACGGGCGAATTGTTATCCTAGTCTCTTTTATGCAGCTAATTTTTAAGGAGCGTGTAAGGGTTAAAGAAGGTTTTGTCCAGCTAGCACCTCGAATCGCAGCACTGTGCGTCGGTGAAAAAAACTTTTCTTTCGCGAACGGTCGTAATAGAATTGACAGGATTCATGGTGTGCATGTATATTGCAGATCCGATTACATCATCGCGCGTCAGGGAACCAATTATGAATAGTCGTTGACCGTGCGGCAGCTTCGTGTTCAGGTTAGCCGCAAAGCCCCGCTGTCGATCGACTGTATTCAGAGATAATCTATAATCCTTCAATTGCTACCGCATTACAATAAATAGGAATATTGCATGCCGCACTGATGCGCGTCCATTTCATTTTACATAAACGTCGAGCGCCCGTTCATCCCGCGCCGTCGTCTGATCACAGATCAGAAATATGAAATTAATTATAATTTATGATCGGCATTCGAACGATTTCAAACCCGTTTTCAGTGCTCCCATCGTTTTTCTACCGTAACAATGACGAGCTATAAAATCTCGCTAGTTATGAATAAGCTTTCGGTTCCAGTGTATTTTTATTGTACACTTTGTTAACTAGTTTTGTTACGATTAGACACAGCGTATTTTATGCGTTTATAACAAAAATGAGTAGGTGTGATTTAAAACAGTGAAAACATTCGACGAATTTATGTTATTATCGACCTATTATATGATAAAAATATGGTCAAATAAGCTTCTGTTTCACTCCAGTTTATTGCAATTTAGGTAAAAAATTTCTATTCCGCATGAAGATCCGCTGTCTAGTTCGTACTATCTAAATAGTGTAAAAATTCTTGTAGTTGCATGTGTAAAATATCAAATTGATGAATGCAGCATTCCACAACCAAAGAACGAGGGTTTCCACGATTATTTAACACAAATTCCAAAATAACGAAACTTTGAATGAATCTACTTTACGGTTTGCTACCTTGAAAGTATGCTCATACATTTTTTACCTCATTAATCCTATCGTTAGAACTATTCGTTAGGTAATTCTAATGTCAGACGAGTACGAATCCAGTCATACGAACAAAGAGACGATAATTAGAGGATAATTAGCGATTCCGTATTACCCAAACGATCCAGATATAAGGATCTTGTATTCCCCCAAGCGGTATCAATAAACGAAGTCCGACTGTATGCGAGCGTTGAAAAAGTGAAAGAGATCGTCTTCGAGTGCGGTTGATCGTAGTTTCGGTCGAAGAAGTGGAAAATTGGAGCAGGTCGAGGATCCCGACGGGCGATCAGTCATCGAGGGTCCAGGACTCGCGTGGTATCCTTAACGATATCGTCCATTAATTCCCAGCAGGCGGTACTAGGCAGGGACCGACGTCCATAACTCGGTCGGCCGCTTCAAAAATCAGGAAATACCCTGGACGTCTCCTCTGCGTTCCATGGATATCACGGATCCCACCAGCAGCACCGCTGTCGCTCCCACTCCGGGCCGGCTCGAAGTCACATTCACACACAGGCTCACAACGCCCACGCCACGACGCGGTAGGCGTGGCTACCTTGTCATTTGTTTCCTCTACTTTTCCCGAGGCGTTAGGGGATCCCGGGGATGGCGGTCTGTTCCTAGCTTGACGTATGTACTGCCACTACAGCCTCCCTCGCCTCGTATCGCGCTCCTCTTCGTTTTGCTGGCGCAACCGTCTTCCACAGGCGACCTCTTCATCGCCGACCGGGCCGCTCCTCTTCCTCCGAGGATGCCCTCTTCCTTGAACATCGTCTCTAAGGGCCTCCCCACCTCCATACATATCTCTCTCCCTCTCCCTTTCGAGCACCGAATCATCCGGTTTGTCATTCGACGCGTTTATCTTCGTGCCCTTCGGGCCCGATCTCTTACCTTCGCGACTCCCGCTTCGTCGTTGATGAACTTCGGCACGCTACCACCTGGAGTTCTAGTCCTCACACGCATTTCAAACTACTCGAATTTTTTCCTCGTCAGCGTTACACTCTTTCTAGAGATTGACGAAGTTGGTCAGTGTGTAGTACATACAGAGATATTCGCCCAGCAATTCTAAATTAAACAGCGTAGCCACAGGAGAACTAGTAGTCCGTGTTCAGACGCGTTTCTAACTACTCTAATTGTGCCCTCATCAGCGCTACACCCTTTCCATTCCAAGATTGGGTGGAGCCCTTATAAGTTGATCAGTGTATTCTACATTCAAAGATACTCGCCCAGCAATTCTAAATTAAACAGCGTAGCCACAGGAGAACTAGTAGTCCGTGTTCAGACGCGTTTCTAACTACTCAAATTGCGCCCACATCAGCGCTACACCCTTTCCATTCCAAGTTTGGGTGGAGCCCTTATAAGTTGATCAGTGTATTCTACATTCAAAGATACTCGCCCAGCAATTCTAAATTAAACAGCGTAGCCACAGGAGAACTAGTAGTCCGTGTTCAGACGCGTTTCTAACTACTCTAATTGCACCCTCATCAGCGCTACACCCTTTCCATTCCAAGATTGGGTGGAGCCCTCATAAGTTGATCAGTATATTCTACATACAGAGATACTCGTTCAGCAATTCTAAATTAAACAGCATAGCCACAGGAGAACTAGTAGTCCGTGTTCAGACGCGTTTCTAACTGTTCTAATTGCGCCCACATCAGCGCTACACCCTTTCCATTCCAAGATTGGGTGGAGCCCTCAAAAGTTGATCAGTGTATTCTACATTCAAAGATACTCGCCCAGCAATTCTAAATTAACCAGCGTAGCCACAGGAGAACTAGTAGTCCGTGTTCAGACGCGTTTCTAACTACTCTAGAGCATTTATTTGGTTAAAATGTAATACAATATAGGTGTCAAAATATTTAAATGTATTAAATATATAAGAAACGTGGTAAAACACAAATGATTTATTAACACTAACAGAAATCATACGAAAGTGAAACGTCTCACAGATGTGAGGTACGATTGAATGTACTTAAACTTTTTCCGGTTATCATTAGGATATGTGTTTAAATAAAGTAAGTTAGTGATTTCCTATCAAAGCGTGCTTATAATCCCAATGACTGTGGAACAGATACCCGGTCATTTTACCATGATGGGTTTAGCGTTAGAAATATAATGGATAAAAATTATTTAGTGAAAGCTGTGGCAAAAGTAGTAGGAAGAATCGTATAGAAGGGTTTTTATAATTTTAATCATTCTGTAAATAGGCTAGAAACTGGGATTACAATCTTACAAATGAAGAACGTCTAGAAAAAATTCATTGTTTACTATAATGAAATTCTGGGGCTTGTAATTCATCGACAGAACATGTTGATTAATTCATTTTGCTGTGAAAAATTGGACATTTCATGTATACAACAACCTAACGGTACATTATAAAAAGTAAGACTGCTGGAATCCAAAGGAAATGGTATAGGTATCGACCTATACACTCGAAACGGCGTCATTGAACGACGATAAGACGAGCAGATAAAATACCGGTTAGAAATGGTCGAATTAATGTTCGACACATGGAATTTTTTTCGATCTGATTACCATGACGATTACTGTTGACGATAATCGGAGAGGGTGAAGAAAAGAAGGCGTTTATCGTCTGCGGCACTCATCGGACGCAATAATCTGCGGCGAATGAAACAAAAAATGGTGACGATAATGGTCGTGTATCTGATCCTACTTAATAAAAATTCAATTACAACTCCGATGAAATTGATAGATACCGATAAAATCACGGAAGAGGATCGCGATTTCGAACGACGCCAGCGGCAATTGCTCTATCGAGAAGGTAACGCAAAACCTCGAGTTCGCAGCGAATACCCCATTTTGACAATCTACGCGGAACGACGGTCGACACACCTCTCGGTCAATTTGAAACGCCCAACCCCGCGGAGTGCTCTAGTCTACGAAGATAGATGTTTGCTCCGATAGATAAGACAAGCGATAACGTCGTGCACTCGACTCGCGGTATCTTAGAAGATTTCCTAGCTGATCTAGAAATTTCACAACGTCGCCGGGTAATAATGGCGGAGCCACTTGACGAGACGTCACGGACCGGTGGCGTCTCTTTAATCGAGTCGATCGGAAACAAAGAAGTCACTGTCGCCGCGCCGGTGCAACGTATCCCGAAAAGAAAGGGTTGCATGCTATTTCCAGAGAAGCAGCGAGAGGGAGGGACGACACACAGGGGGTTTGGGGGAGGGAGGGAAGAAGCGCGTTGAAGATTAAGCTGACGCGCGAGGAACCAAGACAAACGTCGACGAGAAGAAACAAACAATAATCAGAAGGTAGACGAAGCTCGGTGTATGGAAAAGAGGGCAAAAGGAAAAAGGGAAACACAACGGATCGGGGAGTGGAGGGGTGTGTGGAAGGAGAACGAGGAGGGAGGATGCGTGGTGTATGTGCGTGCGTTTCGGCAGAGAGAACGCGCGTCACGTTCGTGTGTACGTAGGAGGGGCGATGCCGAGAACGTTGGAGGGGTAGCCAGGCTGTTTGGTAGGGATGGACGAAGAGAGGTGCGTCGACGATACCGAACATAGGCGAATCGGCGACTGGTTCTGGCACGGCGCGGGACGAAAAGGGAAGGCAGCGGTGTGAGAGATCACGCCGCGACGCAACAGAGACGGAGCAACGTTACACGTTGGCTGGTAGGGGTGCGATAGGGGTCGAATTCGGGGTCCGGATGGTGAGGTCGGGGGGATGAAGCGAGGAGATACATGCGTGAGAGATCGCAGGACAGAGAAAGAGAGACTAAAACTATAGAGAAGGACGAGTGGATGAACGAGGGAGAGAGAAAGAGAGGGAACGAAAACTGGGGTGGAACAGTGGGGATAGAGGAGAAAGGACGAGGATGCCCAGGGGGTTGAAGGGAGCGCGCGGATGTGAGAAATCGCAGCGGAGAAAGGGAGACGGGCGTCGAACGGAGATAACGAGAAGCAGAGTGGGAGAGCGGAAGAGAGAAGGAGCGGATGGAGGGGAGTAAGAGCAAGCGAGCCAGGGAGAGGCGCAGTCAGACAGTCAGGCAGGCCGCCCGGCAAGCAAGGAAGGCAGGCAGGCAGGATAGCAGGCAGCCAGTGCACCAGCCAAGACCACTAGATCCGCTCGGCTTACCGACTTAGAGACTTAAGCCGGCAGGCAGTCCGAAAGGCTCAACCGGCTAAGCCTGGCGGACCCACCTACTACCGACGCGCGGCCACTACACGTTCCATCTACTACGAAAACCGGCTATACTACCGCGACCTGCAGCACCACTCGCGCTTTCTTACGTTTCCTCTGTCTGTCCCTCTCTTTCTCTTTCGCCGCTGTGTCGCTGGCCCGACGTTCCTTAACGCGTGCCCGCGAAGGTAAGAAGAGCGAGCGGACGACGAGAAACGCACCGTCGTCGACGTCCACCATCGACGGTTTCGCCTGGTGATCGTGATGTCGCGCGGCACTCCTCGTGACTTTTGACGGAGGGATATTACCGGTCTGGCTGTGTGGTGCAACCCCCTGCGTGGATAAGTAGTCCTCCTCCCGGTATCGTTCGTGAACGATCGCGTCCCAGTGACCAATATATACAACATCCCGTCGGGAAGTGCTACGCTGTCGGTCCGTTTCGGGTGTCTCGTGGCGTATTCGGTGGTGATCTAGAGGATTAACCGAGTAAGTGATATTGTTCCGATCCGAGGCGACGTACGAAACCAAGTGCGGTATCAGGATATCGTGTGAAAACGGATTGACGACCAGGAGAAAACCGGGGCTACAGGGTTCGCGAGGATAACGTTTTTCTGTGGGACACGGTGGATCGCTACTACGCTGTCTGTACGTGGATACGTCGAAGATTCCTCTAGGAAACGAACGAATGCCCTGTGATTATTGACATTGCCGAAGATAATATAGTTCCCGGATGAAAGTGGTACGCTGAAATTAATAAAAAAAAAAAAGAAAAAAAATAATCGCTGTTTAGCGCGGTCGTAGTGCGAGCCGTTTAACCTACTTTCCGTTGTGGGTGTTTCTAAGTCTCCCACTATTCTCGTTGCGTCCCGTTGATCCTTACGTAACGAGCGTCGTCGGCCGTGGTCGATCCCGCGGTTATCTGATTTTGTTAGTCGGTCGTACCTAAGTGCTGGAGCACGTGTGTTCTGTCGGGTCCTTCGACGGGGCAACCGGGATCAGGGTTATAGGGATCTGGTGGCTGAGTTCGAGACCGATCCATGGAAACAATCCTCGCAGCCCACGGACGAATCCTTAACGCGTACGCGTCCAAGAGCCACAGGAAGTCGTTCGCGAAGCGCAGATTGACGCGCAGCGACGGTAGACGTCGAGTCGCCGGGCTCAGCTTCTGACGGGTCGCTCGGTCCGTTAGCACTGATGTCAACTGAACAACCTATGCCGAGGCAACCTGCTGGAAAGAACGGACAGCAGCAGAGAATAGAGTCTTCAGCGTCGTCGACGGGACACGCTCGCTGCGAGCAGCAGGTTTGTTGAACGCCGGGGATCGTTTCTATCGATGTAATCGAGCGTTACGCTTGCTACCGACGGCCGTCGCCCAGTGTAGCCGTCGACGAGACAAGAGGAGAAACACCTTCTTCGGATACCGCGTGGCCGCGAATGCGATCCTGAGGAACACCAACATCCTATCAGCCGTAATCCGTTTGTACGCGATTTCCCGCGACACCTAGCACTCGACGAAGGCCTGGCTTTTGATCCTGCGTCGCGTTGCACAGATCAGTCAACACGACGTTAACCTTCTATAGCATGGAGCGGGGCGGCGGGGGCGGGGGGAGCCTCGAATTCGCCGGGGGTGGAGTCGGCGGTGGCAACGCGGATTTGTGCCTTCAGGATCTCGTTACGGGATCGACAACCGGTCTATCGGTACAGCATCATCAGCACGCGTCCGCCACAACCGCCATGGCCGGACTTCACGGTGACCACTTTCAAGGGACGATGCACCATCCTGATCTTCACGGGAACTCGCACCACGACACCTCCATGGTGCACAACTCTATTCATCAGTTGCACGAACCGTTGGAAAAACTGAAACGTGGTGAGTCGGTCACAATACCAAAGGATGCTTTTTGCTTTACTGTACACGGTGCGCCCAAATAACTCGCGTCGAACTTCCTTCAACCGGTCCTAAAGCCAGTGAAACAGAAGAACAACACGGTACACTCTCGACCCTTCTATTACATGGCTCAAAACTTTCGAATAATTTCCTAGGGAACGATCAGCTTTTAACTCGGTCTCCGCATTGGCAAACTTAACCAATTCGTATAACTTTCGCTTAACACGGTTCCAACACGGAACGCATTGTTCTATGAAAGTTTAGTGTACTTAGCGATGTTACGAAACCTCTTTCGCAAACATCGAAACACCCCATTCGATGTGATCTAGGGAATTCAGATAACTCCAGGTGTTTTATTTAATAATTATTCGAATTACAAAGTATAGAAACTACAAATCCTTCTCATTTTTGTAAGACAACATCAGTCGCTTTTAATGTTCGGCATCTCCACTGCCAGAAGATAGTTCAACATCCTTAAATCGTAATTTGGGATTGCGAAATTATAAGCATGGATTGAAACATAAAGAATGTAAGAGGAGGGCTGGTTATGGTGAAGAATGATCGTGCTAGGACCACTGTAATTTTAACTCCGTTATTTTGGCGCACTCTGTACAACGTAGCGCGAGAACTTCGCTGATTTCAACACGTTCAATTCAGCGTGCAACTTTTCACACTGATCCCGCGAAATTGGACAGCCGCGATCGGGAAGCAAACTCTGTCGTGTAGCTCTTCAGGAAATGTGTTCTAATTCGAACGCCGGTGTACACGATCTGTGAATTATCAATTTTATACTAATCGGACGCAACGTTCGCGAACCATTAAGTGTCTAACTTGTCCGTGGGGCAATGTGCGAAATTAGTATCCGGATATTTCAATTTGCTTAGCTTCTTCTCTGTTCTGCTTCTGCTTGTTCTGTTCTGCTTCTTTGGCGTCGCGGAGTGTCAGCAAATTTTTACTTCGAACCGGAGATTACGTGCGTCGTTTGCACAAAAGAATATCTAACGTATAATTTCGGCAGATAATGACTTGTAAAGGTTTCTGACGAATGACTGATCGTAATTAACAGGACAATGTGTCAGATCGTTTTCGTTGAACATCTATCACCGTTCAGTATCACGAGTCACGCATCATTTAAGCCTCCGGAGGCTATGCCCGGAGACGCTGATTGTTTCGAAATAAGAAAATCGCTATCCCCTCTTTTTCTTTTGGTCATAGTCCATCTTTTTCGAATGAAAGATACATTCGAAATACGACGAAAGGCGGTCCCGAGCCATTTTCTTACATCAGAATAAAACTGAACTATCGGTGCGAGTTGGAAATGACTCTGGCATAGGCCTAGAACTCGCAGGAGTTCGAAGTTTAAGACTTCAACAATTTCAAAATCTATTTGCAAAGCATTTAAAATTCGTTCATTCATGGTGTGCTGAATTACTGAATCAGATCTAACGCTTCGCGTATTGTATTCGATCGGATAGGAATGCGCGCGGAAGTTTCCGAGGAGTTATATTAGCAAGGCTTACAGATGTCACGAGCATAATTGCTTTTATCCGTGTGTCGATTGAAAGGAGATATCACCGGGCATCGTTGCTTTCTCCTTCGGCGGGTATCGCGATAATCACTTGTACGAGAGCTTGTCAATTCGTGTGATTTCGTTAGTCGCGATATTATCGATTCCGTTCGTCCGTTCGACCGACAAATACTCGTCTCTGCCCGGGAATCGTGCACTGCGTCGTTTTTCGTTATCGCGCATCATTCCAGAAAATCTCGTATCGTTTGACGCAGCAAATTTGCACACACCGGCGCCCGTCGAGCGAAATCACGCGTCCGTCCACGGCCGCTTTGTTTCTAAACGTCCGCGATCTCGAAAGATCCGACAGAGATTGTAGCGAAACTGCCAGGCGTCAACGCTAATACAAAGCAATCCAAATTCGAGAATTATCTTGATATCTCCTCTCTCGATCGTGTTAGTCCGATAGATTAGCTTCGGGTAGTTGAACTTTTGTAATTTCCGAATACGAACTCGGTTATTTTTTTTTATGAAATTTTTCCAGCGAAACATATTGTAACGCGGATTCGAATATGTCATCGCGTTCCTTTAATTCGGTATGAATCGTGTATGACAGTTTCGTTGCAGTATCACCGAACATTTTCGTGCGATAAAGCAACATTGTACCTACGTCGCGTTCTTGTCAGGTGTCAGCCGAGTACAGATAAAACATTAGTACGAATAGCGTTGATAAGCACCGCGCCCATCGTGTTATTCCAGCACAGATACGACGCGACGAACAACATTTCGGACTCGTTTCGTATTAATGCAACCGCGGAATTCGTTGACATGGAAAATAGGACTGTTCGGTGAATCGAGTACACCTACCATTTGCGCGACCAACCGCAGTGGTCCTAATCGAAGAATTAGTTGTCCATTTGCTAATGCATCTTTCTCATATCGACGATTTTCAAACGTATATCACTTTACAAATATTCAACACTTTTGAAAACGATTAGATCAATTGATATTTTTAAAAATTGTAGGTAGAACAAGCGTTCGACATGAACATTTTAAAAGCACCATTTTAGTAATATTATTAGCTGTTCATTTGCTAAAACGTCTTTCTCATATCGACGATTTTCAAACGTATATCACTTTACAAATATTCAACATTTTTGAAAACGATTAGATCAATTGACATTTTTAAAAATTGTAGGTAGAAAAAGCGTTCGAACGTGAACATTTTAGAAGCACCATTTTAGTAATATAATTAGCTGTTCATTTGCTAAAACGTCTTTCTCATATCGACGATTTTCAAACGTATATCACTTTACAAATATTCAACATTTTTGAAAACGATTAGATCAATTGACATTTTTAAAAATTGTAGGTAGAAAAAGCGTTCGAACATGAACATTTTAGAAGCACGACGATTTTCAAACGTATATCACTTTACAAATATTCAACATTTTTGAAAACGATTAGATCCATTGACATTTTTAAAAATTGTAGGTAGAAAAAGTGTTCGACATGAACATTTTAGAAGCACCATTTTAGTATTACAATTAGCTGTTCATTTGCTAAAAACTTCTCATATCGACGATTTTTAAACGGGTACCATTTCATAAGATTCATAAGAAGAATTTTGTCTAACAAAAAGCTTCGGTCTGCTCGATGTAGTATTATAAACAAATTGCAGGAAATGATATATGCTTATCCGGGGTTAATGATTTGGTTTTGGCGATTGTCAGATTAATATTTTGCGAACTGATTGGTATCAAACTTGACATTCCAATTAAAGAGATAAGCTTTTGCGCGGTTCCATTGCAACACGCGTGCATTGTACGTACCAATCTGTGTACATATTTCTACAACGAGAAATTACAACAAAGATTTCACACGTTTCAAACATAAAAATGTCGCTGCAACATAAAGAATAGTAGAGATCACCATTGTAGTTACACATACAAAATAACATACGTAAAAAACACAATAATATTATAAAAATACACGAAGCACAAAACGTGTTTCTTTTCAAGTTTATTTTATTCGAATAAAACTATTTTGAAGACTATTTTGTTTTGAAGAAACTTGGTCAACGTGATTCAATAACTAAATTTTGAAATTGCTTGTATAAATGTTGATTCACATTACAGATCTGTATAAAATATAATTAATCATTGAACGATTTGAAAGTGAATAATTACGATTTATTTCAACGGTGATTGACCGATTAATGCTTATATTAAATAATCGATTACAAAAGAATTAATTGCTATCCAACTCCAGCCTGCATTGAAGTCTACTTTCTGATCGAGTCTCCAGCTAAGAAAGAGAGACTGTTTTCTTGTCTCGTCGGTGTACAAGAGAGACTCGAGTAGGATTCCGTTGGTGCTTATCGTGGCTCGACTCCAGGCGGTTCGAGGCGGTTTGGTTGCGTCGCGAGCCGGCCGAATGTTTCATTTGAAAGTGAAATAGCCCAGTGAACGGGTCGATGTGTCGAGCCGTAGATAAAGAGGCGAGGCGGCGAGTGCGTGAACAAACATTCAAGCCAAATTTTATGGTATCAGTCGGGCCCGTTTCAACGGTCGGGAAAAAATAAATGAGAGAGTGGACCTCAACGGAGCACGGTGCGGTGCGGCAGCGGAAGAATTTCAAGCTGCACGTACACTCGCGGGCAAGTTGAGGACGGAAGACAATCTCTCAGTGGCGCCACCACCTGTTTTGTGATTCATTAACTCACCGGCTTATCGGGATAAGGCAGACTTATCCGGGGCTCGAACCCGACACTGCGGCTAAACCCGATCTTATTCCAATGGCATCCCACCTATCCCCGTTTCAGTTTCAGTCCCGGTGCCATGCCGCCTCGCCGCGCCGCGCCGGCAGCTCCCACTTTCAGACCGCAGGTACCCGGCTCATCTCTTTACGAAATCGCAGACTTTTCTCTGCTCCGCGTTCAGCCGAATCATACAACCCCTGTCCTCGAGAACCGATCCGATTAATTCGAGACCCTTTCCACGAGCCACACCCCCGCGCCGCGTTGATTAGTTGAGTGAATCGAGGATTTCCGATGATTCAGATCGGCTGCCCCGGTTCCTATATCCGCGGTAGGATGATAAACCGTTTTACCGTTTCTCCGCAATCACATCTCCTTCGTTGGGTAATTCGCTTACCATCTTTACCCGTTAACCCTTTGCACTCCTTTGTCGAGTGAAACTCGACGTCCGAGAAAGGAACATGTACATCGAACAAAATGGACAAAATTTTATAAAATGTAAGGGAACTACTGTAAGGGAGGATGTATCGTGCAACTGTTTCTGCACGGGGGTTAATAAGATCTCGTTCTTGTGGATCAGTGACCGACCGTTTATCCTACGTCTAAATCCAACTGTGATTTTCTCGTGGTCAAATCGGAAAAGAGGAACCCTTCGGAAAATCTGTTATCCCTTTCGGTCAATGCCAATATCCCAATATTTTGTCAACAGGCTGGCATAAGGTCTCTACTGGCTTTCCGATCGAGCCCCCTGGTAGTCATTAACTACCCCTTTATTATGGCGATGCCTCTGTGATCGAGTCTGGCAGATGCGCCAAAGTCAACCCTTGTTGCCTTCCTCTAATGGTGTTGACAAATTGCTCGGCTAGCCGCTAGGTCTCCCCAGGGAAGCCACGCTGAAACTCTTCTCGCCGCAGACACTTTGGCATTTGGACGTCCGATCTTTCAGATAAATGCGCTGGTGAAATAAGACGGTCCACCCCTTTAGATTAGAGCTCGTGCGAAGAAAATCGGAACGTATGCATTGCAATACTGAAGGTTTAATCTTCAGTTACTCGCACTCCGCTTTTATGCATTTATGACAAAAATGAATAGCTGTAATTTAAGACAGTGAAAACA
The DNA here is from genome assembly GCA_916610235.2 of Lasioglossum morio. Lineage (NCBI taxonomy): Eukaryota > Metazoa > Arthropoda > Insecta > Hymenoptera > Halictidae > Lasioglossum > Lasioglossum morio. Next base: position 11,604,101 of record OU744325.1, on the reverse strand, counting down.
TTAGACGAATTTGAGAATATTTTTGTATTATTTTATATCAATTATAATGCACTGTACTGTGAAAAATCAAATACGAACAAGTTTTCAAAAAGGATTCCGCTGTTTAATTGAATATTTCTGAGGATTTGTGTTATTGCGGATTATCTAATACTTCAAATGCAATAAAGATCCATGGTACTTCTTTCTTTTGCACAGTAGCGTATAGTAAGAAACAATAAATAAATCTCTATTTCATTCCAGTTCGTTGAAAGGTAGAAAATGTTTATTTCGCATAAAGATCCGCTGTCTAGTATAATTAACTGTATAGACTAAAAATAAATTGTCTTGATATTAGAAGAATTTAAGATAAAGATGGCAACGAATACCTGCAATCGATGTCGTATAAATCGCAAAATGGAACTACAAGTTTGTCCGAATAGATCTGATTTTCGTGAGATACAGAACGTGACGGAGCAGAATTTTTCAGAAGAATTCGAGACGTTCACGAGCAATATTGTAACCGTCAGCCAGCTTTTCCGAGGCATATAGTACGAATATTATTGAGTCGCCGGGGGTAGTTAAATCTCCCGATGAGCCGGGCTATCAAGTCGATTTTCCGGCTCGAATTTCTCGATCACCGAGGCAATCGTGGCGGTCTTCTAAGCGCGACAGGAACCAAGCCCGTAGGATCAACATAGAAATGAACTGATTTCCTTCCCATTATCTCAGCTGCCGCGGCAAGGTGGAAGCTCCCCCGACCCTTGCCCGGACCGCCCTTGCCCAGGAACGAGGTTTGTGTACTCACAAGTGGGTTTCGATTGAAGTGGGCAGGGTCGGTGTCGGGGGTCGTTTCGTCCTGGAAATTTCTGTGCGTGCCCAACGTGTGAGAACCGTGGAAACCGAACGAGCACATGAGAAACCATCGCGAACCTCCGGTAGAATTCGACGCTGTAATTCTAGAAGCTTCTCAAAACATAGCACCTTCCCCAAAAACAACTAACACGATTCTCGTCAGAAAAGTTAAGGGGGTATTCTGGTGTTCGGAATTTCCAAAAAATCTCTCTTGACTTTCTTCAAGCGTTCTTGAACAGGTGGACGAAACGATTTCTTAGAATTCCTGAAGTTAATTTATTTATTGGTGAACTCGAGTATTTTCATAGTTGACGCACCTATATTTCAACCCTTTGCACTCGGCTGTCCCCTCTGAGGCACCACTAAAAATTGCTGTACCATTCTTCAAAATATTGTTTACATTATTAAATATATTGGTATCTAATCAATTACTAAACATTTAAATACTGTATAAGGTAATGTACCAATTTCATATCCATAAAATTGCAAAAATCATAAGGTATGGAAATATTCTAGATCGGAAGAAATGTTTAATTTTCCAGTTAAAATAGCTCCGAGTGCAAAGGGTTAACATTACGTTGTTGCGATATGGAAGGACAAAGTTAGCGACCAATAACGCGAAGACCTTGAGAAAACCTGTGAAAATCCTGAAGGTATCAATTATTCAATAAGTATCCCTTTAATAGTAGTTCCTACTGACTGTATTGATGAAGAAAGAAATGCTGAATCTTGTTAGATGAATCTTATAGAGATGGCATTGTTTCTATTTGTTATTATATGAACTTTATTTTGTTCCCCTTGGGGTTACAAATCCTTATACAACTTCTTTCCCTTCGCCGCTCTTACAAATTTAACCTTAATTCTAATTTATTTACTATCTTATACCTACTTAACCTATGGCTATTCTTAATAAAAAAAAAACCTATGGCTATTTATTGAGAAGGAGAGAGAAACATATATATATATATATATATATATATATATATATATATATATATATATATACATACATACACATACAAATACACCTCCATGCTCGCAATGCCTCCGCATGTCTCATTTCATCGCCTAGATGAATCTTATAGTCTCAATAATTATTATCAAGAATAAGATGTGAATAAAATATACACTGAAAGTCTATTCTGTTATACCAGTATTTCACGTTATATGCAAGTATGAAATTGATTAAAGCATAGTGAACATAGTGAAAGACTTGTTTGTTCATCAAACTGATGTTGGAAAAATTCTAGATCCCTTCGTTTACCGAGAACTCCGTAAAGGAACTCATAAAACAGTGTAACGTCGACGCGAACACATGTTTTATTTCCAAGACACCAGGAAGCATCGTTGTATCCTAATTAATTAGCTCCGTTCCCCCGCAGGGGGTTTTCCTAGGTAGCGCCGAGCTGTCTAAAACTCTCGTAAGACATTCTATCCGTGGAGTTTTCCGAAATGTCTTGCGACACGCGTGTTAAACTGGAAAGACACATTGCGTCTCGGATTACTTATCGGTCCCATGTGCCTGGCACACCCCGTCCCCCGCTGTGTCAAGCTGAGACTAAACAAATTGGTTAACAAGCGCTGCCGAACCCTATCCATGGAACTGTCCGGTCCCAGAACCACCGTGTCGGGGATAAACAAACCTATATACTGTTTGTCTTGACACTTGTCTAGCAAGTTTCCCGAAGAAAGCGAAACTTTGCCAGCCGTATTATGAGTTAGCTTTCATAACTCGAAGATATTCGAGTACAGTTCTTCTTAAGAAAACTGTCGAACGTAGACGGGTAGTTTAGAAGAGTGAAAGCAACCGAGCTTCTCACTAAATCTGTACACTGACACTCGTTGTTGTTCGAACAACGGCTACTTAATACTGTGTTAAGTTTCAAAGTAAACAGAAATGTAGCATACTCCTCGGATAACGGACCATTTTCATAACTGCACAATTGATTGAATTGCAAATCAAAAGCCCAGTGTGCGTCGAACCATAACTTCCGGTCTACTGGACAGCGAACGCGAAGCTGTGTAGGAAATATTTTCACGATAATCTTGCATGTCAACCACGCCAAACAAAGAAATCAACGTCTAGTCTCAACACGCCCCGTCCTAAATGGGGAAGTTCGTTTCTGGAGACGCGTGAAGCAAAAATATCATCGATCGACCAGCGTTTCCGAAGATTTCTAGAAAGAGCAGGACTCCGAGTCTCGTTTACAAGAAGTACACTCGGTCGTTGTTCCAACGACGCGCGGCGGCCGACACGGTTGACTAATAAACGACTTCCTAAGGAAGCCAAGGATTACGAGATTAGGCGATCGTAAGCAGCCTGCGCTCACAGGTGCTCCCGCCACGCGGTCGTACTTCAACCCCTCATGGTTTTTCCTACCCCGACGGGATGCTGGTTTGGTAATTATTGACTGGCCGACTGTGCTTCTTCGTCATTCGAAGATCGACTCGATGACGCTGCCACACACTTCGCTACGTGACGCATTCTGACTTTTCGAGGGCGTGACTCGGTCTTGAAACACGGATACCGGAAGTGCACGCGGTTTCTGACTCTGGGAATAACACGTCGGTGTTTCCTAGGGGCGGGTTTTACAAATTGCCGTGTCAATTTTCGAGTGCCCCGACCAAGGTGGATATGTCCCCTCTGGTATAAGTAACATTTCTTTTTTTCTTCGGGACAGCTACTAATTTGACGATGATAGTATTCAAGAAATCGCATATTTTTACATTTATTTATTAATGAGAAAACAGTAATGAGCACGTGAAAATGAATCATTTATGTGGTCTTATATTTTTCTTTCTACCCAGTGGTGGCTCAAGTCAAGCGGAGATCCCCAGCGGTAAAAATTTTGGGACCCTCGAACTCAAGTTAGAAATAGAAAACTCTCATAAACTTAATTTTTCGTAGATAAATTAAATTTTTTTGTAAAAACAAATGTATCCCGGGGCCCAGTGGCGGCTCAAGTCAAGAAGAGGCCCCAAGCGGTCAAACATTTTGGGGCCCTCGAACTCAAGTTAGAAATAGGAGTTGCAAGAAAACTCTCCTAAACTTATTAACAAAAAAGGAAAGTAATGAAAAATTTCATACCGTTACACATTAAATAAATTTCTTTGAAAGTCGGGGCGCTATGATATCCCGGGGCCCCACGAGACCGCTTAGTCCGCTTACCATTAGATCCGCCACTGTTTCTACTGTCGGATGATTTTTCGATTTCTCGTGTCCATTGAAATTGGTACCGTGGGTTGCTCTCTTTCTAAAAGCGAGACACTTCGGCGTCCCGAAACTGTGCTTGGGGACAACGGGTATAAGCCAATTAGTGGTGCAGTTTATTTTAAATAAATCATGCTATCGAATTTGTATTAATTTACGATTAATAGATAAAACCTCTTTGGACATATGATAAAAGCCGCTACTTATACATAGAACAAGAATTGAAGAACTTATAATCTGACATGTAATCGTACATCTTCGAACGTATCAGAACGATTGAATAATTTCCTTCGGCGTCGATTGTGTTAGAGTTTCTTCGTATCGTCTCGAGAGAAGAATTATATCTAAGCGATTAAAACAAAATTCGCTGGTGTACCGTTTTCCGATTCGAGAATCAGTCAAGATCTTAATGAATTCAATCTGTCAGAGTTATGAAACCCAGGGATTATAATCGGAACCAGTGCACCGTAATCTCCGATATAAAATTATCGATGGAGCGTTATTTCGGTCCTGCTTTCATTACCGGGAAATTTTACCCGCGCGGCAATAAAGCTTGTACCAATATCCACGGCATCGATCAAGAGATATTTGACAAGGACTGACATTTACCGTTAACGGATTTACTATTACCGTAATATTTTCTTTCCCAACAGATTCATCTAATCGTTTTATTAACGGATAGACGTTAAACAGTTCCTCGCGAAGCCGAGCCGATGAAACATTGCCGCGATGTTTTATCATTTCACCTGTGTGCGAACGCAACCGGTGCAATTAATGGCGTCATTCCGAAAAAGTGCTACGAGAGAGAGAATGTTTTATGCTCGAGGACAACTCGTCGATAATCGCTGGGCAATGAGACGGTTGCACGCGGTCATGAATAAAATGACACGTACTGTAAAAATTGTGGGTGTTTAGTGGACCGTGTACCGATTGTAATTCAACAACGAAGAGGGTTGCGAGGGTCGATAAAATATCCGTATCGCCCAGCTGTGGGGGCCCATCGGAAGTCACACGAGATTAGTCATTCCCGCAAAATTCTTCCACTTGACTCGGAGCACAACTTCTGTAAATAAACTGTTACTACAAGACTGATCTTTATACCTTTATAAGAAAATTGAGAAGATAAAATTTAAAATTGTTGAAAAACTTTAAATATCAAAGATGTCAATACATAATTTCTCCTCTGTTAAAATCATTAAGGGTTAGAAATAACATTCCATTTAGTTCCTATTTCTTATAACTTTATTTTCTATAGGACTTTTTATAAAAGTTATTTTAAATATTAAAGATGTTGATATATGATTGCTTCTCTGTTAAAATCAATAAGGGGAGAAATAACATTCCATTTAGTTTCTATTTCTTATAACTTTATTATCTATAGGGCTTTTTATAAAAGTTATTTTAAATATTAAAGATGTCTATATATGATTGCTTCTCTGTTAAAATCATTAAGGGAAGAAATAACATTCCATTTAGTTTCTATTTCTTATAACTTTATTTTCTATAGGGCTTTTTATAAAAGTGATTTTAAATATTAAAGATGTGGATATATGATTGCATCTCTGTTAAAATCATTAAGGGAAGAAATTACATTCCATTTAGTTTCTATTTCTTATAAGTTTATTTTCTATAGGGCTTTTTATAAAAGTTATTCATTACATGTGCGCATATTACGACAGAAAGTTATTTTCTATTTCCCTCGAGTTCGTTGAAATCCATGTAGAAAATTCTGGCGGATCACGCTTCGTGGTCCAGCATAAGTTACTGTATTTTCAGAATAAAAATAAGAATTGAATTTTGACGAAATTCTTTTGATTCGGATTGAAATCGGTGGGGGTTTATTCGAGTCGAAAACGAAAACGGTACATCGGGTGTCCTCGGTGTCGTCTTCTTGGCGGAGAGCGACGCGCCGGTCGCATGCACAGCCGCTCCGTAAAATCCGTGCGGATTAGCGGTCCACTAATATATCCCGCGGGTGTAAAAATGCGACGAAGCAGCTGAGATATTCGTTTCGTCGTCCTCCCCTCGGCTTGTACATGGCCGGTTAGTCTTTGACATAAAATAACTCGAAGCAGCGGAGAAAAGTAATAAATTTGTGAGTTATAACCTGTCCCGACGTTCCTCCAGTTAGTATCCAGTTCGCCTCTCTCCTTTCTTTATTTCACCATTGACCCGTCTCTACCCTATATCCCCGTTTACATACGCGTTTCCTAGCGACAGTGACTCCAAAGTATTTAGCAATTTAGAATCAATGACTGGCCTCTCCAATCTATGAATGAACACTTGAGCTGCTTGCCTGTTCACATTAATATTCGCGAGTTGGACAAAAATTTTATGTAAATAATAAGTTTTGTAAAACTTACAATGAGGTTCGAATAAATGCCAGTTTTATCATGATTAAAAAGCAATGTATACATTCTTATGTAACCTGAAAATGTTAGTATTGAGTAAAACATATTAGGAAGTTCTAAAAAGGCGAAATTTTTGCAGCTCTTTTTCCAAAATTTTATCTAAATAATAAATTACGTAAAACTTATATAGGGTTTCAATAAACGCCAGTTTTATCATGATTAAAAAGTAATGTATGTACTCTTATGTAACCTGAAAATGTTAGCGTTGGGTAAAACATATTAGGAAGTTCTAAAAAGGCGAAATTTTTGTTGCTCTTCTTTCAAAATTTTATCTAAATAATAAATTTTTTAAAACTTACATGGGGTTTGAATAAATGCCAGTTTTATCATGATTAAAAAGCAATGTATGTATTCTTATGTAACCTGAAAATGTTAGTAGTGAGTAAAACATATTAGGAAGTTCTAAAAAGACGAAATTTTTGCTGCTCTTCTTGATTTACAGGTTTTCCATGAAATAACAAAAGAGAAGGCTGAATCATGCGCGGTAGGGTTAGATATTGAAACGTGAAAGATGGCGTCCTATAAATTTCGCCCGGTTGAGCAAGTCGCTTAAATAGTGCGTGTCGGATCAGGATGTAGATTATAAGATTACCTCTAATCTTGAAATAATACACAAGCGTCGGAACGAGGAAGTTCGTTTGCGTTGTAACGGTGCTTTTATCAAAACACCATCGAGGAATACATTTTTAGTGTTGCGACCATCGAAATACCGTGGTCCATCGTTCTACATCTACATTTCACAGTCGGCGAGCGCCGATGTTGTACGGGATCACGAACGTATTTACGTTCCGAAAGAATAAAAGCCATGACACGGCTGACAAAAGCAGTCCCAATATTTATCGCTACATATTTATTATCTTAGACACACGATTGCCGAATCAGCCGAATTCATGAATTGAGAAAATAAGCAGACGGTGATTTGTCTATTCCTGAAGTTTTTTTAAACGAATACGAGATCCGTAGAAATAGCAATATAGCTTGCGATCTATATTTAAGGATAACATAAGAGAAATCAAGCTGCAGACACATAATACATGAAATTTGTAAGGCGAATAAGAACGAAATATTTAGTAGCATTTCTTTAAGTCACCGACAATTATTTTAACGATAATCGTTTCACCGACACGACTTCATCGACATCTAACTTCGTTGACAATAAAAGATGTATTGATGCTATCGGCAGTGGTTCGATCAATTTTTACTTAGTAGCAATTCTGCAATTTATCAACTTGAAATTTCGACGTTTCGATCTATGTTCAGATCATCTTCAAGAAAATTAATAATTGTTCAAAATTAGGAAATTAAAAATTAAAGACAGAGCAAATTACACTGTCCAACAACAAAAACGTTTCCATATAACTGTTGGGTGTATCTAATACAGTTTTTAGTGCTGATTCCAAATCTGGCCTTTATTTTTCTCCTACACGCACAGTTTCTGAGAAATTTGAGTTTGCAAAATCCCCTTTTTCATCTTTGAATAGATATTATGATGTTATTATAAAAGATATTGTATTATTCTTTACAGCAAAAGATTCGGAATACTTTCCAGATAGACACCTTTTTTGCGACCTGCCGACTAGACTAGGGTGCTGGATTCGCGTTCTTATTTCTCGATAATACAAAAATGGGGTTTTTCAGTAATCCAGTAGTGTTGTTCCAGACTCGTTGAAGATGATTGTTCGAGACGGTGAACGTGTCGGTCACGTGTCACAAGAGTGTGGGCATATCGACGAATTGCATAAAATCGACGTTGCTTGTCCTTCGGCCGTAGGGAAGTTTATTTACGTCGTGCGGGTCACATTCTTCGGTTACGTGCATCCGTGATAAATTGCACGGAGTTCATGTTCCTCGGTCGAACGTTGTTTGCCGAGGAGGCATCACCGATAACGGGACATCAGCGGTGCGGCGTGCTCGCTTTTCCTTGGGGACTGGCCTAGCAAACAAACCACTCGGCCACCCTCTTCGGCAACACGGCTTATCCTCGTATGGCCGTTCGTAGGTCTTTACACGTGTTCCACGGTTAGCACACCAAATAGGTAACCGATCTGTTTGCCTATTGTAGATTAAGAAACTATTCCGCGCGGTTTATTTAACGCCAGCATTGTATCAGCGAAAAATTCGAATTTACTCGCTGAACGGAACGTTTGTCAATGCCGAATGTATCCCAGACACAATGGAACATCGATAAATCCGAGGACGACTGTCAAAACATAGAATCGGTGTTTAAATTGAAACTGCATTCGAGGGCTGTAAATTGTGTAAGAGAAATAGGAAAATAGGAGAGTGATTAACAAAGAAAATTAAAGTAGAACTCGGGTTTTTAAATAATCTCGAAAACTAGCGACCCCCTATATTGGGACAGGAAAAAGTTGTTAAAAATGTCGAAATCTATAACATATTTAAAAAAATCGGAGTACGGCGACCCTTTCGCAATAATTACCCGATAAATATTTGATTGCTCTTCCGTAAAATTATTATTATTCAGGATAATTTCAGTTCTAATCATTATAGACTGCTGATATTTATGAAGAATAAATTTCAGTAGGTACAGCTAAGGTCCACCCTAGTAGACGTACGATATGATGGTTGTATGAATCTCGTAAACACAACGCGCGACATACAAGCACTGTTTCCATTACGCTGTCCAACCTCTCTCAGGGGCGGACGAGTCTGACGAACAGTATTATTTCGTCATAAACTAACTTTCGTTGTCGACGGGCACCGTGTCTCGAACGATCAAATCATCCGGCCGGCAGCACCGCCGTGCCCCGCCTGCACACGATCTCTCTCTGTCTCCCGGGTAATTATTTATCCGCGCGGGTATTCCGGCGCGAATAAAAAAGAGAAGAAGCGGAAAGTAGTCGAGAATAGGGCTCGCGAGTGTGTGAGCTGTCAGTGGCAGTCGGGCAACGGAGAAGTTAATCGGGCCCCGGTCGTTTAGTTTCGCTCCGTTTAGTTATATTTGGTTTCCACGGGGGCGGCAAAGAGGAGGGACGTGGTTCACAATTAGTCGGCGCGTAACTCGGGCTGATTTAGTGGCATGCTGCCGCATGCTACCAACGACGAGGATACGCGTGTCACTCTTCCAGGATATCGTCGATTGTGTTACAGTCACAACCTCTTACACACTAACCGTACCGAGCACAAAATTCGACTGCTATACAATCTGTATAAGTAAAAATTAACCGCTGTTCGTTGGTAAACGCATCGCTTGAGAACGGTGGGATCAATTTGGCTAAGTTTTTTTTGAAAAAATGTTCGTAATAGTCCGAATAAGGTTTTCAGGGAAAGAAAAATTGGAAAAGTTGCCCGGAAGTAATGGAAAATTCGGGAAGAAATGGAAGTGCTTTTTTCTATGGGGGTTTTATACGTACTCAAGACCATAACTCACGATTCGAACGATGGATACGCGTAATTAAAACGATCACAAACAAAATTGAAAGGACAGGACAACGTCTATCGGATCAGCTAGTGTTTTTAGAAAAGTTACAACACTGAATTCGTTTAAATGTCTTACAATTTTCCTAAAATTTGAAATTCATTCACCACTAAAAGCGACTAAACTGTCTTAGCTTTACAAAATTAACAAGGCTGTATTTATTTAGATTATTAACTTCCCGATTTATGGGGAAGTTAATGTAATTTAGAATTCAGATGCACGTATATTTTTAATTTCATTGAAACGCAAACTCTTGAATATCTCAATTTAAACTTCCACGGACTCAGGTCACTTTCGAAATAAACGGCTCATATGATTTTATTAAAATACAATCTACGATGCCTATAGTTTTCGAGGTCTCTATCGGAAGAACCAGCTTACATTTTAGAAAGACTATACATTCACTCCCACACGATTGAGGGCGTTCTGAAATCCTATTCTGAATTTCATATATCAGGATGAACCATAAACAGCTCCACCCTTGCTTTCACAAATTCAGATTGGTTTAAAATATCACGCGTCGTCGACGGTGCGGGTGAAGGTTAACTCAACTCGTGGGGTCTCAACAAGCTCATACCACTTTTTATCAACCAGTAATAACTTGAATTATTTATTGCGAATAGAACGTAAACGATTGATTCTGGAGCACAGTGAACCACAGTAATATTCGAACACTTTTCAAACTAATCTCCAGTTTTAACGATCGTAAATTTTGTATATGCACTATATGATTATTAGAAAACATAATTTTTTTACATCCAGTTGAATATAATAATGGTTGAACCATACACATATTAACATTGTTATGTTAATTTCACTCACAAAATGATTGCTAATTTTCTACCAATTTCTGGTAATACATTGGTGGAAGTGTGATGGCGAATGCTTTAAAATTCGAAATTCGCGCCTAACATTGATTTGGAGGTTCTTGATCCTTGACATCTGATTGGCTAGTTAGATCTACGATATTCTTATGTTCTCCGTCTTGATTTTGCCACAACAGTTACACTTTAGTACAGTTCAAACCTTCTTATTGACAAGTACCATTTCATTTACTTTGATTTTCATTCTGGTTTCTCACAATTAGCAAGTATGTATAACTACCTAATTGTCACAACTATTAAATAGTCAGTTTAATGAATAACAAATTCTATTACATTAATTTTCACAGACGCGGACTTTTCTTGATGATGGTTCAAAACCGAACCGAAACGTTGAAATTATAATACTGAAAAATTGCTAATTTTTGTATCTTTGATCGAACCTGTAGCGCCGTTATCGTATAGTGCATATACTTTTCAAACTACAGTTAAACTATTGAAATACTTTGAGAGTATAAATATATTATTTTCATGACGTTAAAATTATTTAAATTATAAATTATAAAAAAGAGAAGTTAGACAACGTTGCAAGAGGGTGTAATGCGTTTTGCAGTATGGACACAGGGTGAATTCCGAGACGAAACGAACGAGGGTTTAGCAAGGCTCGATTCGACGGGTCATGGATCTCACACACCCGGTGGTAGCAACCCGAGTAAACCGGGTGCGACACCTACAGCACCCTCCGGTGGATTTTCTACCGCGCCGCCCAGGTCCCGCACGAACACAACACACAGGCCGGATATCCGAAAAGGTAGGCCTAGCCACTTTACAAACTTTTCTATCGCACCCGTTTATCGTTTACCCTTTCCCCGTAACTTCCATTGCGAGAAGCTTCGTTTGCCAAATCGTCCTCCGAACCGAAGTTATCGGGGCTACATTGAAATTACTATCGGAAAGCTGGTTCCTCGTGGATTCGGACGGGAACTTTACTACACCCGAGCAACATTAAAAGCTCTTCTATAGTTGCGAGCATAACTGATCGTCAGACTCCGGATTTGATGCATTTATAACAGAAATAAGCAAGTGCAATTTAAAACAGTGAAAATATTAAAAGACTTGTGTTTTGTAAAGTCATATAAATTATATACATTCTGAATTAATTGCTTCACGAATTATATGTATATGATCAAAGATGGTAAAGATGGCAGTTGTAGACCGAAGATCATGAAAAATTGTAATTTTTACCATATTGTTTGTACACATATTTCCTGCATATTTCTCGTACATTGTTCGCATAAAGTTCTACTCGTTTTCTCGAAAATGGTTCATATTTAATAATGCAAACAATATTTTGAATAACAAATGTCTAATGTTCTCGGCGGTACGGTTCGATCAATTACTACTGGGAAATCAAAGAACAATTTTGCAGATTATCAAATAATCATCGACGTTTCGATTCTAGTTTGAATCCTTTTCAAGATGTATTTGCATTGCGTCTGTAAAAATATATATTTACTGCACAATTTTCAAAATATACTATTAAACTGCTTGAATGTAATAACACAAATTGTTTGTAAATATTGTTCATTAGACATTTGTTATTAACAATAATACGATCGATATAAGAGAAATATTTTGAATACAAGAAATTTTAGTGGCGCCTCAGAGTTACCAATCGAGTGCCATCGGTTAATTTCGTTAGAAAACGAGGCGACGGGTTTCTCCAAGATTCGTTAAAATTTGTCGGAATGAAATTCGGTGGTGGAGAAATTTCTTATGATCATCCCCGACCATTCTCACGGTCGGTGATATCAAATGATAATAGAGAGTGTCGTCGGGCGCGGCGCGCGAGAAAGGTGAGGAAAATGCTGTGCCGTCGTTTGTTTGCACGTTTGTTCGGCACTTAGCCGACGCTCTCGCAGCCGCCCCAAATCCCCGCAAATTGAAATATCTCTCCGAGTCTTACGGTCTTGGTTAACAACAAACCCCGGGGACGGATCTCACTTCACTCGTTGTAATCCCGAGACGAGGGCGAAGCCTCTCGTACTCCTTACGCGAGTCCAGCACGTACCTCTTGTTACCGGTAAAGCTCGCTAGTGTGTCTGGATTCAAAACTCCTTATCGTCGAACTGCTTTCCGTCTAGCACCACGCAACGAATCGTCGTCGTTCCAAATACAGTAGTGCCTCGCTCGATACACGCAAAAACTTCGGGACCGAAGTGACCCTTATATCGTAGACAGATGCTGTTCCCTGATCTCGTCAAATATCAGCACTACGACGATTTAGTTTTCTTCTGAGAGCCAAACTCCTTCACAAGAGCCCTGTTTTTAGAAAACGAGAAGTACTAAATAAATTGTTAAAACTAGAAATACTTAATAAATTGAAAAGTAGTTCTATGCCTAGAGCAGTGCTCTACAAACTCGTTAGCTAAAAGAGTTAAATATCATCAATATAACGATTTAGATTTCTTCTGAGAGCCAAACTCCTTCACAAGAGCCCTGTTTTTAGAAAACGAGAAATACTAAATATATTGTTAAAACTAGAAATGCTAAATAAATTGAAAAGCAGTGCTATGCCTAGAGCAGTGCTCTACAAACTCGTTAGCTGAAAGAGTTATATATCATCAGTATAACGATTTAGATTTCTTCTGAGAGCCAAACTCCTTCACAAGAGCCCTGTTTTTAGAAAACGAGAAGTACTAAATAAATTGTTAAAACTAGAAATACTTAATAAATTGAAAAGTAGTTCTATGCCTAGAGCAGTGCTCCACAAACTCGTTAGCTAAAAGAGTTAAATATCATCAGTATAACGATTTAGATTTCTTCTGAGAGCCAAACTCCTTCACAAGAGCCCTGTTTTTAGAAAACGAGAAATACTAAATATATTGTTAAAACTAGAAATGCTAAATAAATTGAAAAGCAGTGCTATGCCTAGAGCAGTGCTCTACAAACTCGTTAGCTGAAAGAGTTATATATCATCAGTATAACGATTTATATTTCTTCTGAGAGCCAAACTCCTTTATCAGAGCCCTGTTTGTAGAAAACTAAAAATACTAGAAATACTAACTAAATTGTTAAAGCTAGAAATACTAAATAAATTGAAAAGCAGTGCTATGCCTAGAGCAGTGCTCTACAAACTCGTTAGCTAAAAGAGTTAAATATCATCAGTATAACGATGTAGATTTCTTCTGAGACCCAAACTCCTTTGCAAGAGCCCTGTTTCAGAAAACTAAAAATACTAAATAAATTGAAATGCAGTGCTATGCTTAGAGCAGTGCTCCACAAACTTGTTAGCTAAAAGAGTCAAATATCAGCAGTACAACGATTTAGATATCTTCTGAGAGCCAAACTCCTTTACAAGAGCCCTGTTTGTAGAAAACTAAAAATACTAGAAATACTAAATAAATTGGAATGCAGCGATAGAGAAATCGAACGATCTCGATATACGGACCGTAGCCGATATCAGCGCGACCTTATGTCGGTTAGGCACCTCTGTAAACAGGCAGGGGTCGTTCTTACCTAAAAGATAGTTAGCGGCATCATCAGACGCAGCGTGAGCGGCACTCTTTGAAAAAGTAGGCAATCGATCACACGGTTGTCAATGCGAGTAAGGGAGGTTGGTGATTTGGTGTCGCGGGGCCAGGGGCGGAATACCCTCACCTGTCACTATCATGACAAACATTTTCGTGGTAACTCCTGAACAACGGGATGTACCAACGCCATAGTGCAGAGATAACTCTAGGAACGATCGGAACTCATTCCCAGGACCGACGTACTATTCATTTCAATATTAATCGTGTTCTATTCTCATTACTAGACAGCAGATTTTATGCATTTATGAAGAAAACGAGTAGGTGTCATTTAAAAGAGTAAATACATTAGAAGATGTTAAAAATACTGTTATCTTATTTTCAACGTATCACAATTACATTAGAATTGTAATTTAGTTAAAACATTTTTTATTTTGTATACAAATCCGCTGTCTGCTCGTTTCCTGCCTTTCGTATAGTGAGTCGATAAAATATTAGCCCTTTGCACTCCGAATTATTTTTCAATTTTGTTGCCAAGATACTATTTTACTTACTGTCAATTTTGTTGCCAAGATACTATTTTATTTACGTAAACCTTAGGTATGAAACGTCCAAGTAAAATATTATTATTATTTATTATAGACGGACCGAAGCCCTTTTATACAAGACTACTTTATCAACCCCTTGCACTCGGAGCTATTTTAATTTGAAAGTTAAACATTTCTTCCTAGCTAGAATACTTCCATTCCCTATGACTTTTGAAATTTTATGGATGTGAAATTCGTATAATACCTTGTTCAATACCTAAATGTTTGGTAATCGATTAAATACCGACATAGTTAATAATGTAAAGAATATATCAAACAATGCTACAGCTATTTTTAGTAGCACCTCAGAGTCACCATTCGAGTGCTAAGGATTAAAGAAAGATACAAGATTACTTAAATTAAAACTAAAATATTATTGCGCTTTAACTTCAATCATACATCAATCATAATTCTATACGTTCCTGCCTGATGTTTACTGTTTACCTCAGTGTCTCGAGAACCGGCACGTGGTCAACAGGTATTTATCGCACAAATCAATATCTCCCAAACTTTGTTGATATTTATATTTGTGAGAATTCTATTTATTTTCAACTAAAAAATAAAACAATTAAATAGATAAAGGAAGAGTCAAATAGATATAAAAACCCGTTTCATTTACATTTCTCCAATGTCGATTCACACAAAGGAGTGCAAAGGGTTAAATTAACCTTCCGTTTGCATCTCAATATTCGCCCGATCATACCATGAAAATATTCCGCGTATAATTTATTCGTACCATTAAAAGTAACGGAAATATTCAAGTTGGTCCAATTAATCCAGCCTGTATGGATTGTAGAATATGTCGAGAAGAATGCAGGATGTTCGCGTTGTTATTGTCCAGGTATGATCTCAGAAATGGTAATGTCATTGGAATTTGCGCTTGGCGACCGTTTTCAAGAAAACACGCCGCTAATGCGTTGGGGCACAGCATTGTTACTATTATGGGACGGGTTACGTGTTATGGTAGAATAAGAAGTCGGTGTCTTCGTTGAGAATGTGATATCTTAACACGTTTCAGGTGTTCGGACACCTACAGAAGTGAAACACGAATTGGGCGCTGGTGGAGGGGTGGTTTCTCCCGTTGGTGTGGTTGGTGTAAACGACGCGGACGATAAGGACGGGAAGAAGAACAAACGCCAAAGGCGGCAGAGGACACATTTCACGTCGCAACAACTTCAGGAACTGGAGTATTATTTCACGGCGAATCGGTACCCGGACATGCCGAGCAGAGAAGAGATGGGTCAGCGTCTGCGGCTTGCAGAGTCACGAGTCAGGGTAAGTGACAACATCGATTAACTTTTCTTTTATTCGAAGATTCCCTTACAGGAAAGATTATTCTCAACTCATGATAAAATCTCGCAGATACTAGAAAATCGCTTTTGGTACGAACAACGCTGTTAATTTTCGTTGTTATACACGTTGTTATACTTATTCCTATTAGTCAAAATATTTCTAAGGTGTCTCTTGAAATTTTAGTCGTTATTTCATACAATCCGCATTCTAATAGTTATGCATAAATAAATGTTTTTTTAAAAATTGATCTCGATCGTAAATTGTGGCTAACAAAAATTTTAATGATTTCGGCGCCCAGGTTCGATCAGTCGTTACTACTACACTATTTGTATTAACAACCGATCGAACCTGGACGCCGAAATCATTAAAATTTTTATTATGCATAGACGATTGAAAAAGATTAATCGGCTAATTCGACTTCTCGGGCTACTAAATACCTCACTGTGAGTCGGTCAGTGCCGAGCTAACCATCGACGACAGATCTCGAAAGCGATAGAACGCGTAAAGTACACATTTCGAAATCTCTTGGACGCGGTCTGACGTTTTCGTCGAACCGTGCCAATAATCGCGGCGTTATTTTCTATCGGAGATTGCGCAGACGAAAGATTCAGAGACCCAGGGCCCCAATCCAAGCTAATGACTCACGTCGTCCCGTGACTAATTGCTTCTTGATTAAATTGTGCAAAATGAGTCGACGCGCGTCGGTCGTCGTGGTGGTATTTCTTTCTTTTTTTTCCGTCGAAAAGCATCGCTATCGGTTTCTTCCCGCGTTATCGGCCGATCGAGCCTCTATCGATCATATTTTTGATTCTGGACAAACAATTCGGCGCAAACGGAAACGTTACTATCTATTTTAATCGGCGTGTATCGCGTGTCCTGCTGCAAATGACTTGCCGAACGTACACACTCGTAAAACTCTGGGTTCCGTCGCGTCGTCGCCGGCCGCACTCTCGAATGCTAGCAACTTCGGTCCCGGTTGATCGAAGTAGCAACCCACAATGGACGCATTGATACCGTGAAGTATCGATTACAAAGCCAACAATTCATGCTCCTCGGGCCCTGATACCTCGAGGCACCGTGTCCATCGCTCGCCTCTGGAAAATGGCACTTCTGCCTGCCGAAAGTTCCGTAGCGTTTTTAAATCAAAGTTCGAAGATAAAATAAGATACATATTCATAGGTTTATTGATTAACATGATAAGTCACCGAAAAAATAGCAAAAAGTAATAGAAGAGAATGGACAACACGTTATCGAACAAATCTATGTATAAATATCCTAAGTTTATCTTCGAGTTTTAACTCAAAACCCCAATAGAAATTTATGTTCTTTCTTAATTTGTTCAACAAGTTGAAAATAATATCGGAAAGTTCGTAGCGTTTGTAAATTAAAATTGAAAGCTGAAATTCAGATATTTATTCATAGATTGATTCAATATTATATTTTCTATTCTGTTCTATTACTTTTTGCCATTTTCGCTACGAACTTTCTTTCCAATTACAATTCTTCGATTCTTTATCGTTTTAAGTTGTCGATTCGTATGTATTCGGAAACGCGGGCTTTGTCCACGGTTTGTCTAGCAGTTTGAGTCGGATCAACCGGCAGGACATGTCTTTTTCCGGGGTGTGACAAGTCTTCCACGGATCCGTGTGTTTCAGCGAGACATCTCGAAACGATCATATCACGGGATGAGAGAGGGCTTGTTCGAAGTGAGAAGAAACGTTGGTATGGGGGTTGGGAAGAGAAACGGGAATATGGTGGTGGGCAAGCACGAGGTCACGTGGGGTTGCGCAGCTCACAAGGGAAGCTTTGCGCCGGTAAGCCCTCCTGGATTTATAGAACCACACAGGCACGGTGTTCCCGCCACGGTGCTATACGCCATGTACCAAAATGCTGCGGATCCCAACTATCGCGAAACCACGGATGCGTCCGTGAATCGTAACGTTCCCACAGTGGCATTCTTCGCCTTTTTTCCTCTATTTACCTCCACTCGCGCTGGGAATATTTTAAGACCCACGAAAGCGAGGAGATCGCGTCGGATTAAACCCCGCCTTCCCCGCTGCTTCATTTCGGAGTTCATTCGTTTCGCTTTCAGTCAGTCAACTCCTCTAATTGAGCTGTTCGCAAGTCAAATCGATTAGGGGTTGTGTGGACATCGAAAAAAACGCACCCAGTAATTCGCTCTTGATCTTGGAACTTTTTTTCAGCCAAATGATTGCTCGTATCAAGAGTCGAATCGGTTAAAATTTCGGTTACCGGTTCGAACGATCCACTGTGTGGTGCACTGGTTGAATTGCCATTCAGGTTTTATCCGCAATTCCGGTAAATCCGAGGACAAAATAGATAAGCTTTGACGCATTTATCGGCGAGCATTAAATGTTGCATTGGGATTAATTAAGCGTATCGGAATGACTAGAACTGAGTAAATGCGGCGCAATCGCGCCCCGTAAATTTTAGTATCTCGAAGTTCGTGTAACGCAGAAATTTCGACCGAAGAATCACCGCACGGTCCAACGAGTTGAACAACGATCGAGGTCTGCGGGCCCCGGGACGATTATGGTACAAGCAGGATGGTCCACTGACAGGAACATCGACAGCACTATCCACGATGTTCACCAAACTCCGAAACCCGCGAATAGTCAACGACCAATTCGGCGCGACTCAAAAAGCCCCTAAAATCGATCGTTTTCGAAATTACAATCAGACCGGCGATTACTCGTGATTGGACTGCGGATTTTTCTTCGTAATAAGAACTCGCATTAAAGTTCTTTACAAAATAAATATCTACAGACTTTGCATAATAGGTTCAGGTGTGGATAAAGGAGTCGATCGAACTGAAAAAAAAGGTACAATAAATCTTTCCATGCCGGTGTTCTATCTCGATCAAAATTCGATAGTGGCTTCTTCTCAAGATAAAGTGATATTTCGATTAAAACATTAGTTTACAATATGGCCACCGCTGATAATCGATTGAAATCTGATCTGGCGATTTCCATCAGTCACGAGTAATTGGATCATACGCTCGTATTAACCGTCGAAATGCCTCGACCTCAAATCGTTATCGCAATTCCTGTAACGTCGGTTCGCCAATGACTCCGACTCGCGAATCATAGATTGTCGAACAACAAGAATGTTGTAGTTTACTGAAAACATTGCTTTCAGACTACGAACTTGGTACAGAAATCGAAGACACAAATTGTAATATATTAACTTCGCACGCCAAATAGAATTTTATTAAAATCTAGAGTCAAGTAACATCAGTCAAGTGATGTGAAAACGGTAACCCTTGGAGGGTTGATTGCCTCGTCAACTAACTTATAATATTCTTTACTCCGATTCGCGAATCATGTTTTCCGGTTGGCCAAGACTCGACTTCGTGCTGATGTAAAGAATATTGTTGTTTATTGAGAACATTAGATTCAAACCCCCAAACTTGATTTTGAATTATAACGTATCAATTTACATTATTGCACCCCAAGTAGAATTTCATAAAATTCTACAGAGTCGAGTAACGTTTTCCATCCGAAAACGGTAACCTTTGGAGGGTCGATTTTCCTCATCGACTAATTTACAATATTATGTACTTCGTACTGACCAATCATATTTTTCGAAGCTCGATCGACTGGCATAGAACAGCGTTGTGAAACGTGGTGAAGTGAAATGAAGAATCTCCCGAGGAGTATCCGGAATCGATAGCCTTGCTCACGGGTCTCTATCAATTCATGCTCGGACTACAGCGGTCTGGCGACAGATAAAAGATCCGGACGTGGCACAGGGACCGAGTACGAGGAAAATGGAGAAGGTGGAAGAGACGAGGCGGCAGCTCGAGAGAGGGTCGTAGAAAAGCAAAGAGGGCTAGCGAGAGAGGGTTGGAAGAGAGAGAGAGAGAGAGAGAGAGAGAGCACGCGGGGGAGGGTCGCCTAGGTACAGTTATCTGCAAAGAGGCAGGCGTATGTTTCGGTCGGTGGCAGCAGAGCGCGGCCGTCCGAGATAATCCGCCGGTGATTAAGACCATAAATCCATCGGCGGATTAGTATGGTTGCATCGCATACCGCGTGGTGGCGTCGCAGCACAGGACTCTCTCTCTCTCTCTCTATGCAGCGATGCATCTCTCTCTGTTCACCTGACCGGGTGCATTCCCTCTGTCTCTGTCCACTTTGGTCGGCCTAGGATCGCCGTCTCTCTTCTCGCAATAGGCTTGCTCTGTCGCGACGGACACACGTCGCTGATCCGTGTTGGTATATCTGTTGGGGGAGGTGAAGCAAGGGGTGGGAGAGAAGTTACATATATATGTAATGTACAGAGCACAAGGGTGGGCAACGATGAGAGAGAGAGAGAGAGAGAGAGAGAGAGAGAGAGAGAGAGAGAGAGAGAGAGAGAGAGAGAGAGAGAGAGAGAGAGAGCGAGAGAGAGAGAGAGAGAGATAGTGAGAGACGAAAACAGAGAAGGAGGGACGAGGGAGAGACCGAGCTTACACGCCATGGGAATGGGAAATGGGACGCCGCGGAATATAGGTGGACACTAACCGGTATGAGAGTGAGGATTACCGAGTGTCATCCGTATTCGGCCGGGTTAGCGGCTGTCAGCGGCCAATGCCATCGCTATATATCAATTATTACCTTTGCCATTGCAGCGGCTGGTTGCATTTCGATGCACGCGTTGCTGCACTGCACTGCGGTCGCCCGGTGCATATCTCTTCCGTAGGCCGATTTGCATCTACTATGTGAACGCTGCGCCTCTCTCTCTCTCTCTCTCTCTCACACACACACACACACATATACCCCTTTACCCCCTACTCTCTTTCTCTGGCTTTCTGTCTCGCTCTTCTCTACCATGTTCACCTTGCTTTTCTATCTCTCTGTCTGGTTAATCTTTTTCCACGCCGGCCCTCTCGCTCCAGCATTCCAGTTACGCGGGTTTAGCGTCGAATCGCTGGCTGGCCATGCACTTGCCAGCTCGTAAGTTCTCGTGTGCACAAAGGCTCAACCGGGCTGTCTTCGGGATTTTCGTCGGCGACCGCCGCGCCGATCCGTGCTGCGTTATGAAGCCTCCACGGCGACCCGCGGCCACAGGTCCCGAAATTAACGAGCCCCTCTGATTGAGCCCGCGACGACGTAGATATCTGTTAACGCTGATACACAGGGATTCGGGGATAAGCGTTACGACGCTTTCCGCTGCTTCGTTTGATTCGGGGATCGTCCACGGTCCTTTTATCCTCCTGCCAGCACACGCGAACGCGCGCTGCTCTCGTCTTTTGATCGTCGGAGCTCTAACGTTCCCTCTTGGAGCTTTTCAGAAATAATTGTAATATGATTTCCACGTGACTCGCGTAACGCATTCGTTCAAAAGTGTTCTAATGCATTCACATTCTACTTGAATCTACATAAATAAAAATCAAATGCTGCTCGTTGGTAAACGCGTCACTTGAGAACAGCTGGATCGATTTGGCTAATTTTTTGGTTTTAAGGAATGAAAAAGTGGAAAAGTTCTCTTGAACAATTCTCTTTGAATCGTATTTCGGTACAAGAAAAAAACGAACATCGCAGATTTTAATCAACATCTCAATAGGAATTTACATTATCGAAAACGATCACAAAGAAATTTATAGAAATTTGGACAGGATAACGTCTCATAATAATTTTCACATCGAGGTAGACAGTTTATTTAATAAATTTATGATTTTGGTGTATGGTTCGATCAATAAACAACAACAAATTTGCAAATAATTAGCACATCCTCAACGTGCAGACGCAAATATGTCTTTCTTGATAATGATCCACATTGGGATCGAAACGTTGAGGATGTGCTAATTATTTTCAAATTTGTGCTTGTTTATTGATCGAACCATGCGCCGAAATCATAAATTTATTATTTATTAATATTGTTCGAAAATATCAGTAATTCTTGTATACTACAAGAAACAATATAAATTTTCTTTTTCTTCCAAATAATTACAAATGATAGAAGTTTAAATCATTACAGGTGAACAGAAAATCGTAGTGTAAATCAAACAATTCGTACAACAATTATTATTCACGATATTGATCGAGTATTATCGGTCAGGGGTAGTGGGAGTTTAATCACATTAAATGATCAGCTCTAGCGTTAACGTTCAACGAAATATTCTCCGCGTCTGTGTTCGAGTTACGAAACACACGGAGAGCAGGTAGCGTTTTTGTTCGTTAAAGCGGAAGTTTGGGCGAACGCAGGGGGATCAGAAGTCGAAACTCGAGGATTTTAAGCCGAACGCATTCATTCATGAAACGATATGACGGTTCTATCGGAGATTTCGAGTTTCAGCGAAACGGTGGCGAACCGGCGCACTGTAAATCGCGCGCGAAGTTAATACCGCTGCGGACGGGCTTGGAAAACGTCGAAGGCCGCTATGCGTGATCTGCGATATTTCGTTGGTGGATTACTGCGCCGAATATTAACCTTTTACGGTGAATTGTAGCGCTTCGAAGTAACGGATCAAATTTCCAGATTTATTTCCAATAACGTTGTCTATAGGATCTCCGTGGAATAACGCGTTAGGTTATTGTAAATTATACGATTCACACGACTGAGGAAGCCCTAATAACATTAAGGGGGTTACACACTTTTGGCAACATAAACAAACTTGAATTTTGGTATGAAACATAATGCTGTATAACGGTAGTATACAATTACACACGTGACTGATCACTAGACTGCGGATTTTTATGTATTAATGAAGAAATTAACTGGATAAAACATAAAACAGTGAGAAATATGTAAAATCCAAGAATATTGTTACGTTGTTCTCAACGTAAAAAGACTATTAAGGAATGAAATGAATTTTTATTTAATTACTGCTTCCCACAATCGACGTGGAATATTTTTATTTTGCATAAAGATGTATAGATTACTGATTACACACACTTTAAATCAGAATAATTTTTTTTATGAATGGACCAAACGACTTCAATTTCTCTGTAGAGCTAGAAAGATTAATTTAGTAAACGATATCTAATAAATATTTTGAAAAAATGCATTTGTTCGGAATTGTGAAGAACAACAGTAAAAATTGATGTGTACAACATTTTTAGCTGAGTCGATAAGGACAATTTAAAAGAAGCATTCTGTAAACTCGTACAAATTCCATACATTCTGAAAATTTCATTGAAATTGGTTAATTGATTTACGAATTAATACATAATAAATGCAATTACAAGCATTGCGGAATAAAAAGAATGCTGACATGTTAATTATTCTGAGAAAGACTCGCGTATGATAACCACACGATAAAAAAGATACGTGTATTGAATTATCAAAAGTAAAACGAGGTATCGAAGGTTCGTCATAAAAATAATTATGAGGTAAACTGTGTACGTCTATATTACAATCCATACAGTAATCAGATAAATATTTTGCAAATACCGCGAGATGATGTTATAAATAAATATAATCTATCGTGCGAGGTAAAAATACAGTTTGTCGGTGGAAAAAGGAATTTATCGGCGTGCAGTCGATTGTTATCGGTAGTTTAGCTTCAAAGTTCATTTCTGCGTGGAGTCTTTGATAATTCTACATACATATACATATAATCAATTCGACTTCCGGTAACGTTGGAATCTTACTAGCCTGACTTATCGTGAAGGTGTTAACAGGATTTGCGATTGCGGACTATTGATTGAACTACATTCCAAACCGCGTGGTAGTTTTACAGTCTCTTCTTCACAATCACAGTAAAGCTTGAAATCAATTGTGTAATTCCTGCTTCCCAGAATCAATGCAAATATGCAAATGCAAAATATTTCTGTTTCGCACAAAGATCCGCAATCTACTGATTATAAACAATTCTTAAACAAGATTGCACGTTCACAACAACAAAAGATAAATGCGCGAACAGTCTTTCCAAACAATTTCCCGATCGCGTTATACGGACGGATCGAATCGATTATAGTTTCGCGGATTAATTTCGAGTTCTTCGCGTCCGGGACCACAAAATCGCCGCAATAACTAGCCGCGTTAAAACCCGTCGTCCCTGTCCGCGATATCCGCGCGACGACAGAGTAAACAAAGGTCCCGCATGGAACGTTAAAAGTCTGCCGAAGCAATAGAAAAGCTCGGGGAAAGAGTAATTTTATCCGGTTACGGTGTCTCGTAAACTCGGGAATCAAGAGAAACGCGTTCAATCCAATCTTTGAAGTGAGTCCGGCCAACGAGACGGGCACAAGTTCCGAACGTTTGAGTAGCAAAAAAAAAAGAATAAAAAACGGCCACAGATAGACAAAAAAATCGATGAAAAAAAAAAAGAAGAAACGAGGAGAAGAGCGGTTTCAATTCGATGGGAATCGATAGCGGCGGGGGCGGTGGCGGTGCGCAATGAGCCGTAACTATTTATAAATTACAAAAGAATGGAAGAGGCGCGAGAGCTAGGCGGGACGGCATTAAAAATCACGTGTTCCGCTTGAGCTCATAATCTCGTATAATCTTTTGCAAAGTTGTTAATACTCGCGGCTTACGGGTGTTAATTTAATATCCATACAGGTACGCCGACATTGAATATCCGAATCCCACTGGCTGCAGCTGTACGGTCCACTACCACAACGATAAAAAAAATCCATAAAATTGCACACACCGGGAGAGCTAGCTACCCACTCCACGTCGTACGCCCGCTCATATGCCGTTTGTATCGTTCAGCGTTTGCCCTCCGGACCACTTTAATACAAACGATAATACTCGCCCTCTCCCTCTATCTCTCTCTGTCTCTTCGTTTCACCTACCATCCCTCTCTCTCTCCCTCTCTCACTCTCTCTCTCTCTCTCCTTCGCGCACCTGCATCGTCAAGAATTCTCGATCGAAAGTCTACCAGCCGCTAATTACCATGTCGACTAACGAGAATCATCGGCATTTCGAATTAGAGTTCGAACACTGCTGTTATGGATTGGTTTCGGTTCGTGAAACTGTTACCGTTAACAGTAACCGTACCGCGTGAAAAAGGTGACTGATATAAGTACTTTGTTTCATAGAAATAACAAGACTTAACTTAAATATTTAGGTTTCTCACAATTTTGATAACAATATGTGCGCGAGTAAATTTATGTAATCATTTTGTAAGGAACAACCGTATTTATTATAAGCAATCGTTGACAGACGTGTTTGTCACGGGCGCGTTCGTTTCGTTCTGTCTTTTTTTTTTTAATTCGTTGGCGATTGTAATTTTACAATTCTGTTGTTATTTTCGATTTTATACTTTTATAAGTTTCATTATATATAGGGTTGTCTGCTAATAACGCATGCAGACATGCATTCAACCGTATAATTTCTAATTGGAACACACACATCTTTATAATTACAACAATTGAAAAATAAGAAATACACTAACTAATTTTTGGAACATTCTATTCAGCTCCAACGTAGAAAGATGGACTGTTATCGGCGTTGTATTTTTTCGCTTTCAATTCTCGACGAAGTCGCACTCTGAATTCGTGCGAATTTATATCGTAACCTTTCGATAACGTCGCGTTTTCTTGATTACGTGGAAATGCTCGGGGAACGTTCACGAAACTGCGGATGCCGACGACACATTCCGGAAAATTGTTTAGTCGTCTTGGCGATGATCCAGCCGACGCGACGACGTGCAAGTCCTCGCGTTGTCCGCGAGATCTCAAGATTTCCGGGAGTGTTGGGTAATTTCTTGGACAGATGGAGATCTTTCATTACATCTCATTAACCCTTCCGCTGCTACGTCCGTAAATATACGGATTTCATCGTCCTTAACTCAGCAGCGAAAGGGTTTGTTTAGGACTGTGTTTAGGACACAGTAAGAAGTGTGGAAAAGTAAGATTTTTAAACAACGGTACAGAAAAAATTGAATTATACAAGGCTAGGGCATTCTCAGTGAATTTTCTTGGGGAATATTAATAGTGTATGATACAAATTATTATTACAAGGATCAATTTCTTTATCAAGTAAGGAAGGAAAATGATTCTGCAATAATTGTTCGAATGTATTTCGCAGATTTCCGGTAATTATACATACAAACAATAACAGTGAATTTTCTTCGAGAATATTGGTGTTGTATTTTACAAATTATTATCACAAGGATCAATTTCTTTATCAATTAAGGGAGGAAAATGATTCTGCAGTAATTGTTCAAACGTATTTCCTAAATTTCCGGTAATTATACGTACAAACAATAACAGTGAAATTTGTTCGAGAATATTAGTGTTGTATTTTACAAATTATCATCACAAGGATCAATTTTTTTATCAATTAAGGGAGGAAAATGATTCTGCAGTAATTGTTCAAAAGTATTTCCCAGATTTCCGGTAATTATACGTACAAACAATAACAGTGAATTTTCTTCGAGAATATTAGTGTTGATTTTACAAGTTATTATCACAAGGATCAATTTCTTTATCAATTAAAGAAGGAAAATGATTCTGCAGTAATTGTTCGAGCATATTTTCCAGATTTCCGGTAATTATACATACAAACAAATACAGTGAAATTTGTTCGAGAATATTAGTGTTGTATTTTATAAATTATCATCACAAGGATAAATTTCTTTATCAATTAAGGGAGGAAAATGATTCTGTAAAAATTGTTCGAGCATATTTCCCAGATTTCCGGTAATTATCTTTATGGATCACGGCTAAGTGCGATTTTCCCTTGATATCCAGTCGCGACAGCCCGATTTCTCCGCATTCAGTCGCATATTCATAGCAATCCTTGAGGATATAGTAGCGCGTGCGCGACCAAGTGGCCACACATATTCACGGAAATACGATACAAGTACGAGTCGGCTCCCTCTACGTGGTACGTGGCCATTCTCCCTGATCCATCTCGCCGTTATAGTGAGATTTATGGAGACGGTGCTGCTAGAAACTCAGACTGCCTCGGTGCACTGTGGGGGTGGAACAAACACGGTAACAAAAAAAAAACGAATCGCGAAAAAATAGGCAACGATGTACACCCATACGTTAAAACAACGAGAGAAAATGCCTGAGCATCTACAACAAATAAAGGAGATTGTCGTTTTCTATGAAAAAGAGTCTTGGAGACAAGGAACAAAAGGACGAACTCTATTGTACCGTTCCACGATGCGTTTCTATCTATTTTGTTTTATAAAACTACATGAACCCATTAAACTCTTTGGGGTTCAGTGAGTTAAAAAATATCTCACCTGGGATATATTTGAATCCACCTCGAAAAGTTGAAATTATATTGACATTTTTATTTTATTGTACAGTTGAAACCTCGAATAAGAAGTTATTCTGCAGTTTGTATTACATACATAATTTGGTGGTGGTAGGTTTAGTGTTGAACTACTGAAATTACTATCTTGCCATCCCAATAGTTCGCCAATTTCGTTCTTTTATCGGTAACAACGTAGTATTTTTTAAAATAAAGTTCTTTTTCTGTGAAAAAACTCGAGATATCACAGCAAAAATAAGAATACAGTAAAAATCAAATTGCACACGTTCGAGGATAGATTCGAAATTCTATGTAATCCTCGATAAATTGCAGATGGCACCCAACCCAATAGTTCACCGAGTTCGTACTTCTATCTGTAACATCGTGGTATTTTTTAAAAAAAGCTCTTTTACTATGAAAGAACTCGAGATATCACATCAAAAATAAGAAACAGTAAAAATCAAATTGCATACGTTCGAGGATAGATTCAAAATTCTATGTAATTCTCGATAAATTGAAGATGGCACCCAACCCAATAGTTCGCCGAGTTCGTTCTTCTATCTGTAACAACGTGGAATTTAAAACAAAAAAAAGTACTTTTACAATGAAAGAACTCGAGATATCACATCAAAAATAAGAATACAGTAAAAATCAAATTGCACACGTTCGAGGATAGATTCGAAATTCTATGTAATCCTCGATAAATTGCAGATGGCACCCAACCCAATAGTTCCCGAGTTCGTTCTTCTATCTGTAACAACGTGAATTAAAAAAAAAGTACTTTTACAATGAAAGAACTCGAGATATCACAGCAAAAGGTAAGAATACAGTAAAAATCAAATTGCACACGTTCGAGGATAACTTCGAAATTCTACGTGATCCTCGATAAATTAAAGACGGCACGTGTGCGCTACCATTTTGTCCAGAAGCGAGACACTTCCGCGTCGCGAAAATATGGAATCGAGGAACGGTAATTCACGAGCGTTCCGCTTTATCTTCCACGGGCTTTTGCTCCTTCGCGAGGAGCGTCCGGGGCTAATTCTCTGTCAGCGCATTCCATCCAGAAGCTCAACGGCAAGAACAGAACGACGTCGCGACGCGGCTCGGCTCGACGCACAGCCTCTTTCATAAATCCCACGGGGAAAACGTTCTTCCACAATTCCGTCGACTACCATCCGTGACGATGTAAACGATGGCGAGGGGTTGGGGGGTGGGTCCGGACGGTAATCGTCTAGAAACGGGCTCGTCGAAGATGTATAGAGTTAAAAAGGCGGCGTGTCTGCGTCGTTGCGGAAAGAAAAGGGGGCAAGTTCCGCGGCCGCGAAATCCTCGCGAAGCCGCCCGGATATCCAACGGGACTCCTTCACGGGAATTTATTTTTAATGAAGTGCCGCGCCTCCGCCACCAGTTTTTCGGCTGGCGTGGAACGACCGTTTCTACTGGCGCGGCCCACGACCACGCCAGTAGTTGCGTTATTAAATACAAAAAGAGAACGTCTTAAAAACCACGCTTCCATTAAAATATTACATTCACACGTTAGTGAAATTCTCAATTTCATACACGAGTGAAATTATAAATTTCATGTTTCTCACAACTAGAGAAGTCGGAAGAGGTAGGAAATATGTTCTGTCTCTCAAATCATGATGATATTAGTTGAGACTATCAAGTTCATCTGGCAAGTTGTAAATCGAATCTCTTCTCGTTCATAAATACGATTTATACTAAATTGATGATATCGGCGCCAAGTTCGATCATTTATAGGAAGAACAACAAATGTGCAATTAATTCATGTTTCTAACGTTTCGCTCCCGATGTGGATCTTTTCCAAAGAGACATTTTTGCGTCTGAAAAATATATAGCAGATAAAATTAAAATATAATCAATATTTTTGAAAACCGTGTAACGGAAAAAGAAAACAGAAATAGTACACGTACATGTTGTATCGAAAGTGGACAAACATTTCAAACAAATATTGAAGAGTTACACGAACAGCAACTTTAAACCATGGTGGCAGATATGTAACTGAAACACGTGCTGTTTCAAAATACGATTCATCAGCATTTCTTCTTAATAAATACAGGCAGGGCGAACCACTATCTAACTGTACTTGCTAAACAAACCAATCGGTTCAAAGTTTAAGTTAAAGATTTATATTTCGTGGTTCTAGCAATGAGTCAGTTGATGAAGAGACTACACAGGCGTAGAATAGATAGAAATTTCCTAGTCCTACGAAATTATGAAGGAAGTTCTAATCACTGCAACCATAAAAGACGTCGTGGTGCATGAACATATTTCACTGGCCCTGGTACCGAGATATTTATTTTGATCGGAGCGTAACTGTGAGTATTACAGACGCCGGAGAAAGGTGAAGCGTAGGAAGAGGAGAGATAAAACGGCGTATTCTTTTCCACGTGGAGGAGCCGTTCCGAGAGTAGAGTGACAAGCAGATGTGCGTGGACCAGAGATCCCGTAGATTTTGAGGTCGTAGGTGTGCGCATATGTCGGATAGACGGAGGGATGGTGGATAATATAATGATGGCGTCGGCTTGGCAAGGAGGGGCGGGGCTACGAGGGGATCAATATTATCCTCCTCCACCTCTACCTCGGCTCTCCTCCTCTGTCGCCCTCCCCGCGGCGTCTAGCAACCTTCCCACGGGTATTCCCCTCGTTCCTCCTCTGGTTCTCCACCGCCATCGTCGTCTCCACCCTGCAAACCGTCGACCTTCTCTCTACAGTTGTCGTGTGCCCCTCTGTCTCCTCTCTCTCTCTTCATCTCTTTCTCTCTTCATCTCTCTCTCTCTCTCTTCATCTCTCTCTCCCCCTCTCTCTATCTCTGTCGTTCTTGTCGGCGACGTCTTCGGTAGGAATCGAATTGCTGGCTCGACACGATACCTCCTCGATACGCTTGATTCGACGCGTGCGTCTCTATCGCGTGGATTGTTTATCATGCCAGGGGCGACGGTGATTCGTCGATCACGGACAACGGGTTCTCTTGTGATCGGAGTCGATGGATCGTCTGCGTCGCTCAGCGAACGGTGCTCTGGAATTCTGTTTCTCGCGGCTGAAAGTCAATTCTTCGACATCTTAAAAACATGTTTCTCTCTTGTCGTAAAGCGACGAGTCCCTTCGAAATCTAAATTATTATTGATTTCAGATTAAATTGTATAGAGGGGTTATTCGAGTCCGGACGATTTCGAACAGTTCACAAAATTCACACTGTCTCTATTGTTTTGATTCTCATTTTCGGTATACTTCCACATACTATTTGTATGTTCTTCCTGGTCCACGAAGAGAAACAAATCCTGCTTTTCGCGACTGAAAGTCAATTCTTCGACATCTTGAAAACATGTTTCTCTCTTGTCGTAAAGCGACGACTTCCTTCGAAGCTTCGAAATCTAAATTATTATTGATTTCAGATTAACCCTTAGCACTCGAGTGACTGACTCTGAATCACCGCTAAAAATTACTGTACTATAATTCAAAATATCGTTTACATTATTAAATATGTTAGGATCTAACCAATTACTAAAAATTTCAATATTGTATGAAGTATTCCATTAATGTCATATCCACAAAATGAAAAAAATCATATAGAATGGAATTATTCTAGATAGGAAGACATGTTTAATTTTCGAAATAAAATAGCTCCGAATGCAAAGGGTTAAATTGTATACGAGGGTCATTCGAGTCCGGACGATTTCGAACAGTTCACAAAATTCACACTGTCTCTATTGTTTTGTTTCTCATTTACAGTATGTTTCCATATACTATTTATATGTTCTTCCTGGTCCACCAAGAGAAACGGCAGACACGATAAATCGAATCCAATGTTTTCCGCTCGACAACCGCTTGAACAATGGCTCCCGTCACGTCATCCAAGCAATAAAACCTCATCAAATCACGACCCCTCGCCACCGCGTAAGCCTCCGCGCACGGCTCAATCTACGAAAGCTTATATAAATGTAATGAGACCGTGACCGGGGCTACCTCATCAATCAACCCCCACGCGGGCCAACATCCCCGTCCCGTGCGCCACTGCTTTTCCCTGGGTTTCCTTCTGCGCTACGTTTCGACAGCCAGTATACATAGACACCCTCGAAAACGCTGTCTCATACGAGGTAATCTTGTGATTTAACAACGGGCCCCGAACAATTGGATAAACGCGATTCGTTTCGTTTCGACGCCTGTCCCAACACTCTTCGCTTCATCTAATCGTCGCAGAATTGTAATTATCGCCGTGTCGGCACCAACAGCATTGCACGCAATACTAAATTACTTGTAGTGAGCCTAACAAGATCTCCGTTGATTTCAAAGGAGATTCAAACGGTATGATATCGCCGAAAGTATCGGTCTTGAGGGATTAATCCTCGAACGGTGGTACCTGAGTCCATTTCTACTCGTCGTTGCAAAAGCTTCATTCTAAGTTACAATTTCTAGTAGCCCATTCGTTTGTTAGCTATTTATAGTGGACCTAACAAGAAGATTTCCGGTGATTTCAAAGAAGACTCAAACGGATCTAGCCATAATATCGCTGAAAGTATCGGCCTTAAGGGGATTAATCCTCGAACGGTGATACCTGGGTCCATTTCTACTTGTGGTTGCAAAAGCTTCATTCTAATTTATAATTTCTAGTATCCAATTCGTTTGTTAGCTATTTATAGTGGACCTAACAAGAAGATTTCCGATGATTTCAAAGAATACTAAAACGGATCTAGCCATAATATCGCTGAAAGTATCGGCCTTAAGGGGATTAATCTTCGAACGGTGATACCTGAGTCCATTTCTACTCGGGGTTGCTAAAGCTTCATTCTAATTTATAATTCTAGTAGCCGATTCGTTTGTTAGCTATTTATAGTGGGCCTAACAAGAAGATCTCCATTGATTTCAAAGAAGACTCAAACGGATCTTCATTCTAATTTATAATTTCTAGTAGCCAATTAATTTACTAGCTATTTGTAATAGTGGATCGAATTAGAAGATGCATATGAGCATAAAGATTTCATAGAAGATTCGAATGAAATTATCTATGAGACGGCTTCAGTGTTTCTTCCAAGCTAGGTGGATTGGTTTATTAGACGCGATGAGAATAGTTCCAGAAGTGGTTGCAAATATAAATATAATATTCTACTTTC
Organism: Lasioglossum morio; assembly: GCA_916610235.2. Lineage (NCBI taxonomy): Eukaryota > Metazoa > Arthropoda > Insecta > Hymenoptera > Halictidae > Lasioglossum > Lasioglossum morio. The sequence goes on along the minus strand of OU744325.1, from coordinate 11,571,686 downwards.
AATTACGTGCATACTTATGACTAGACCACGGATCTTTTCACAAAATCAAAATTGTTCTTCGTTAACCACAGGACACAGAAACGCTATAAAAATTTCTTTCGAGCCTTATCGATTTTAATAAATTGAAAACAACACATGAACGTTCGTAAACTGTCTTAACCCTTCACTGCATGATTTTTTCAATTGGGGAAAAAAATTAAAACAACATTTTCAGAAAAATAAACATAGTAAGAAAACACATTCTTAGTTTACTATATACCAGATTTGTTAACTGTATCAGACATGATACACTATGCAGCGAAAGGTTAATGTATTCATTCTTTCAAGTTACATCAATCCAGTTTTGTCATAAATACATAAAATCCTCAGTTTACATATGACATTATGATTAAGCTGAGATTTAGTAATCAAAATAATTAACACTTTACCTACTGGAAGCCTATTAATAGGATTCTCAATAATTGTGCTATATCAAAAGAAAGCATAGAAATTTTCTTTTACATTGCAATCTTAAATGAAATTATTAGATGACGTTATTGCGGAGGACTTGTTAGTTCACAATGAAAATTGCTGTTACTATTAAAGGTTCCATTAAAAAGTTTTTAGCCATGTACCAGATTTTTCAAAATCATGCAATAATCACCGGTCGGTAATGTGTTAAGTGAGATCTTTTCGTTCTATTGAGAAAGTCGATTTTCGACGGTTGCGTCGTTTTCTGCAAGAGCTGTTCAATCACGTTAACTTTCAGTGGACAGGTCAGCCTTGCGCGGTAGAAATGACCTGTTCCATAGTCATCGAGCGCGATGGCTGACGCTAGAACCGAGGCTTCTCGGTTTCCAGGGTCGGGCAACTTCGCTCATCAAGTTTATAAGCCACGAATCGGGCATCAGACTGGTTCCCGACCGACAAAGCTTGTCTTCGGCGTCGCGATTCTGCGATGCTGTTAAAGTTTATGGGCGCGGCCTTGTGTGTATACCAACGACCCGCGCGCGCCTTCCGAGAGTTTATTGATTCTCGAGCCACGGCATCTTTCGCCCACCGTGCTGCCGTTCTGCCCTATCGAGTTTACTCCCCCTCTTGGCTTACCGACGCCCCGTGTCATGTCTACGGGGTTGCTTCGTGAAATCCAATGATGTTACTCGCGAAGAAAAGTTTGGTTATACGGCCGGGAACGTACGGGAAATATTTTTTCCCGCTACCTCGTCGTGCACCGCCTTTATTTCTCGCGATACTCTCCCTCCGCCTCTCTCTCCCTCGCACTCTCTTTCACCTTCAAGTAGCCGGGAGAGACGCTTGCGCCGTGCTCTCGGTGATTTAGGGGTTCCCGGTGCTGGATTCTTGTTGATCAGCTTAATCCTCGTGTGACACGACTTGCGTTCATTTTGACACGACGCGTTGCAAACTTTTTCTTGAAATTTTCATTCCCCAGTAGCCAATTTGTCTCATTAATTATTTGTATTAGGTTCAACAAGAAAATCTACGTTGATTTCAAAGGAGATTTACATGGGTCCATTTTTACTCGAGGTGGTAAAAGTTTCATCCTAATTTCAATTCTCTAGTGACCAGTTTATTGACTATTCGTAATGGATCTAACAAGAAGATCTACGTTGATTTCAAAGGAGATTTATATGGATCCATTTTTACTTTAGGTTGTAAAAGTTTCATTCTAATTTCAATTCTCTAGTAACCAGTTTATTGACTATTCGTAATGGATCTAAGAAGAAGATCTACGTTGATTTCAAAGGAGATCTACATGGGTCCATTTTTACTTGAGGTTGTAAAAGTTTCATCCTAATTTCAATTCTCTAGTAACCAATTTATTGACTATTCGTAATGGGTCTAACAAGAAGATCAACGTTGATTTCAAAGGAGATTTACATTTTCGCTTGAGGTTGTAAAAGTTTCATTTTAATTTAAATTCTCTAGTAGCCAATTCGTTAGCTAATCGCAATGAGTCTAATAAAAAGATTTACGTTTATTTCAAAGAAGATTCGAACGGATCTATCCGTAGCTGTCATTAAAATTGCCAAAAGTATCAGCCTTGAGTGGATTAATCCTCGAACGGAAGATTTACAATTTCTAGTAACAAATTCATTTACATATTAGCTATTTGTAATGTGTCCAATACGAAGTTGATCTCAAAGATCTCATAGAAGATTCGAATGAAATTATCTATGGTTGTCACAACACGGTTCATCTAATAGAACCCAATATAATTCTTTGAATAGAACTTAAGTTATATTGTGATGACTGTGGACGTGGCTGTAATTCATATTTAAGTATTAGATCAAGTATTGATCTTTGAATTCGTAGATCGTTGATGCCTAATTGGTTATAATAGATATACGTCGTTCCTTAGTATCTAGTTTTGGTTCCTTCTCCAACGTTCATATGGTTTAGTACAGTGGCTACCAGCATGGAATCAACTAAGAGTTTATTTTTCCAATATTGAAGATATACTTTTATTCACACATAGCAAGTTCAGAAAATTTTTTGTTTGGCTATTACCCAATTCGTTCAACATACATTACTTTATACATTATTTTACAGACGCAAAGTTTCTCTTGAAAATGGTCCACACCTGTAACGAAACGTCGAGAATTATTTCAATTGCTATATTGCTTTGTTTTAACAATTGATCGAACCCGTGCGCCGACAACATAACCTAAATTCTATTAATAATTGTAAGAATGTTTACCGTATGCATGCATGCCATATCATGTGTTTGACCATTGTATATATTTTTATTAATTTATGCATTATATGTATATATATTTTTATCGATCTGTGCAATACGTGTTTTGTTAAAAAATGTACGTGACGTTTTCGTTTTGTTATAAAAAAAACATTACAGACAGTTCCCAACGAGCAAGGAACGGATAAAGAAGCATTACGGCAAACCGAATATTTATAATTCTTTGAATCCGCCGAAGCACGGAAGAGGAAATTTCGAGTCTGATCGCAATAGGAACCGCATAATTCTTCATTAGTCAGTCTACTTCCCCTCTTTCAATGATTCGTCGCGCCTCTTAGCGTTTCCACGGCGTGATCGTGAGGCCATCCATCTTACGGAGAATCCTCGAGCCGGCTCCCGTCATTGTTTCTCCCCCGGCAACGTCTTTCTTCCTTCCTTCGTTCTTTTTGGCTCGTCGCTGCTGCCTTCCACCAGCAGATAGTTCCCAGCTACGAACCCTCCCTCTCGGAGGCGGCATTCCGCCGCTCGTTGCCTTCCCTTACAGTTACGCGAGAGCGACGTGTATCTAAGTGCAACCACCCGTATAATTGTCGGGGACGAGGCAGGTTGGGCGTCATGGGAAAAGCAACAACGAGGAACGTAGACGACGGCGCGGCGTCGAGGTTGAAGGGCGAATGGGAACGGGAAGAGGGTGGAAACGGCTGACGAGGTTCACCCTCTCCCGACCACCCACGACCCTCGTATAGTATCGAGCGCGGGAAAGGGCCGCCTTGAATTAACGCCATCATATTTCAGGATGGTGGAGCACGGCCGGGGTTTTCTTGCCATTTGTCTCGGGAACTCGGCGTCGTCTACCCAACGAAAACGCCTTCGCTTTGCCCCTTTCGCTCTATGAGTAATATCGACGGTGATGGGGCCCCGTGAAATCTGGCGAAATCTAGAAACAGCAGTCGTGAACGTCTCGTTCACTTCTCCTCCTCTTAGAACTCAATTTCTTATGGCGTTTCACGGTCCGAAACACCTTCCCAATTGGCCCCGTCGCAAAGTGATCGATTCCTCGATTTTAGGTGAACAAAATTCAAATTTTTGTGTTCTCTTATAGTAACAACGCTTTATTTCAAAACTACGCGGCGTTTCACGGTCCGAAACACCTTCTCAATTGGCCCCGTCGCACAGTGATCGATTTCTCGATTCTAGGTGAACAAAATTCAAATTTTTGTGTTCTCTTGAAGTAATAACGCTTTATTTTAAAACTACATGAACTTAACCCTTTGCACTCGGAGCTATTTTAACTCGAAAATTAAACGTTTCTACCTATAATATTTCCATTTTCTATAATTTTTTACATTTGATAAATATGAAATTGACATAATACCTCATACAATACTTAAATGTGTAGTAATTGGTTAGATACCGACATATCTGATAGTGTAAACAATTATTTAAATAATAGTACAGCAATTTTTAGTGGCGCCTCAGAGGCGCCACTCGAGTGCTAAGGGTTAAAAGAATTATATCATTTCGTATAGCATTTCTGCCATTTTTCTTGCACTCTTTTGCAAAAACTTCTTTTTCAAAAAATATTTTTTGCTGAATCATTAATAGCTTCGATGTTTATAAAGTTTAGAATCAGCCCTATTATTACATCGACTTTGAATTTAGTATCTTTAGAGCTTGTTGAACAACAGCTTTCAAACATCAGTCTTCATGGCATACCCCATGTCTTTTCTAAAAAATGATATAAATGACTAACGGGCAGAAACGGGAGAGTAATATTTAGTATCCTTACTTGGAAATAAGTGTTCTTCAAAGCTATCAAAGAATGAAGTCCGGCCGATTCCGGGAAAAGCTGTTATCGAGGAATCGATCACTGTGGCGTCGCACAATGACAAATTCGGCCCAATTCTTGGTCAAAAATAGAAAGAAACCATTATCCGAATATCTAATTGAAACGTACAACTGAAAAAAATAATCGTTTCAAATGCGGTAGTTTGTTTAATACGGTGTAATTTTCTCTCCAACGGGCCATAATTATTTCGTACCAGATAAGATAAGATAACCGCTGCCTAATTGATGTACTCGTGAACGTTCTTTCAGTTTTTGTGTACCAGAATTTCCTAGCGAGAAAATACAAGCTGTACGTTCTTCAAAAATATTCCACTTTCCCATAATTTGATTGCGTGATTATGCCCCGGAGTCCTTGTTTCAGTTTGTTTTTGATCGTGTATAATAGTATAGAAGCCCTAAAATCATTAATAGCAGATCGCGTAGCCGTGGGACTCAAACTGACTGTTTTTAGACAATTTGTAGAATCAATTGATATTTCCTCTAACATAGTAGAATTTTAAAGCCCTAGGGATAGAATTCTCTTACGATATTGTAGTAAATATATTGATGAATGAAGTATTCAATAACCTTCATCTATTTACTGGTAAAATCCTTAACAACTAACACATTGCAATGCTTCTATGTCACTCATGTACATTTACATTCATTCCACTTCAAAGTAACGTAAATTGCAACGTTGATACAAACTTTTAACTTCGATTCAAGTGATAAAATAATTATTGACAGGTTCGTGTAATGTAGAACTTGATCCCATCGGTACCTATAATCGAATACAAACTTTCTCATGAAAAAGAGTACAGATATACCAAAGAGCATACCAAATCAAGAAAAATGCAAAAGTTAGGGAATGGGGAAGGAAGCAACAAACAAGAAATTAAGTAGGTTAGTGATAATTAGGATACTAAAAGAGTAGTACAGGGTAGAAATTAGAGATCCCTATTTCACGTGTATCTAAATACACGTGTACTATTTCACGTATATTTAAATACACGTGTGTTAACGTGTTTTAATTTGTTTTAATTTTTAGGATACAGTTAGTAATTTTCGAAAGCAAAATAGGGCTATACATAAATTAATATCAATGTTCTAAAAATTATACGAATTAAAATAGGGATCCATTAATACACGTGTATTCAAATATACATACGTGAAATAGTACACGTACAAAACCACGATCTCTAGTAGGAATATTTCTCAATATTGCAAAGATAGGGTTTGTCAATAGTGAAAAGCGCTAAATAAGAGATCAATCTCGAAAGTCTTATTATTGCATTATTATTAATATTGCATTAGCGGGTAAGTTTCGGAAATTCAGAGAAATTGGAATAAATACTGGCTGGAGGAAGAGGCAAGAGGATGCGACCAACGTAGGGACAAGTATGGAAGCCTAGAGCATTTAACAAGGGAATGCAGGATAATGGGGGAAATGATCAGGCTCGAGGATATAGTGAGCGGGAAAAAAAGACAGAAATGTTGAAAAGTGGTTGGAGAAATTGAGGAGAAAGAGAGAAAAGAGAGCATAAATATACCAAAGAGCATACCAAACCAAGAAAAAGCAAAAGTTAGGGAATGGGGAAGGAAGCAACAAGTAAGGAATTAAGTAGATTAGTGATAATTAGGATACTAAAAGAGTAGGACAGAGTAGGAATGAGTGAGACAAAGAAAAGAATAACCGAATGCGTGAAACAAGATAGTTTTGTACAGATTGGTTAATGTAAACCAAGCGACACACAGTGGGCCGGATCGAAAATTCACGCGACATTTGTGAATAACTTTTGACTCATAATACATATCGCAATGAAATTTGATATGCATATTTATCAACATAATTCCTTATCAATGATATAAAATAAGATTCGTTTTTTGTTTGTTTAATCACTTTTGTTATTGATGTTACAAACAATTTTATTATAGATTATATAATAAATCAAACATAATATAAAATATAATAAACATTATGTAATATATGTATGCTAAACTATATAATAATGAAGAATATTTAATAATAAACTATATAAAACATACATAACTATAAGAATAAAAATATAAAAAGAGAGAGAATAAAATTCATTTCATCTTCAACAAAATTAAAATGATGTAAATAAAATGTAATGCTGTAAATAAAAAAAAAATAAAGTTAGTTATTGCATAAAACATAAAAGAATAAAGTGTTAAAAGTAGAAATATGTAATGTAACTTACGTGTCATGTAACTATACAATTTCTCTTATTCAATAGACAATAATTCTATAGCTTCTGGATCCAATTTTTTCCGTGTTTTATTTGTCGATTGAAATCTTAACACATTACCGACCGATGATTATTGCATAATTTTGAAAAATCATGGTACATGGTTAAACACTTTTTAATGGAACCTTCAATAGCAACAACAATCTTCATTGTGAGCTAACAAGTCACCCTTAATAACGTAATCTAAGAGTTTCATTTACGATAGTAATGCGAATGAAAATTTCTACGCTTTCTTTTGGTACAGCACAATTATTGAAAATCCAATTAATAGGCTTCCGGTGGGTAAAGTGTTAAAGTAGACATAATATGGATCTGATGTTAAAAGAAGTCATGCGACGACCTAACGGAATGCTCCGGTGTGTGTTGCAGGTGTGGTTCAAGAACAGAAGGGCAAAATGGCGGAAGAAAGAGCGTAACGCGTTGAACGCAGCCGCGGCAGCAGCCGGTGAGTTCAAGGCGAGTTTCGGCACGACCAGCTTGAACGGTTTCATCGGTCAGCCGTTCGCGGATCCGGACGCTTTGTACAGTTCGTACAGTACGTACAACAATTGGGCGGCTAAGGTGCCGTCTCCATTAGCAACGAAAAACTTCCCGTGGGTGAACACGTTGGGTTCGGTGGTGCCGACGGCGTCGCACCATCATCACCATACCCAAGTCAGTCCGGTGAATTGTTTCAACGCGGCGACGTCCGTGGCTGGTAGTCACGTGGGCGGGATGTCAGTGTCGGTCGGTCAGGCAGCCACATCGATGCTACCCGGTATGGGTTCAGGTTTAGGCGTGGCGGGTTCGCCGGTGGCAGCATCAGGTGCAGCGTGTCCTTACGCGACACCTGCGGCGCCGCACCATCCTTACGGGCCACCGGTTTACACGCCGCATCACAGGACAACGGTAGCTCCGGAGATGACGTCGAGTAGCATCGCCTCGTTACGATTGAAGGCCAGACAGCATAGCAGCGGTTACAGCGGTTTGAGCGGCAGTTCGTTCAGCATAGACAGCACGCCGGTGTCGGCGGCTGGTAGCCCGGTTAGCTCCAGAGCGTCTTCAGTAGGTGGCGGTGGTGGTTTGAGCGCGTGTCAATACGCGTTGGCGTCGACCGGCGAAGGTAACCCGCACTCGCCGGGCAGCACAGAGGCTCACGTCAACGCCACCGCCAGGGCTCAAGTCTGAGGTGAAGCGGGGGCTACGACTAGCCCCCATCAGCACAGCGTCACCGCGAATTCCGGTAGCTCTATGCCCGGCTCGGCAAGGTCCTTGGGTGGAGGCAGCCAAGTAGTACCGGTCGGGACAGCTCCCGGTGTCTCCGGTAATCAGCAAACCGACAATCAGCTGAGATCGCAAGAGTGACCCAGGCCTAGGTCCGCCGCCTCCCCGACATTGTCGTCGAGTCCTTCGTCGACCATCTCGCACCCCCTTTACCTCATGTACGACGACGACGGGACCACGGCGGACCAGAAGATCGATGACGACAGAAGCGTGATGGAGACAGACGGGATCGGGAGCGAGCAGGTCGTCGCGACGACCGGCGGTATCGGCGTCGGTGTTGGCATCGGAATCGGCGGTTCTGGAACCGGTGCCGGTGGTGGAACAGGTTTGGCTGGATACTGGCAACACGCCACCAGTGCTAGTTATTGCCCATCGTTGCTCGACTGCTGGGCCATGCCACCGATTGCATTCGGATCGCAAACGTTGTCTCTGCCACGGGAGGAGAACTGAGAACGGGGGTACTCGACACAACCACTGCGCTGTTCCTTGTAACTAACCATCGATCCGAACGGTTGGCTGTCAGACCGTGTAGATCCTTCTTCGTTTCTTGATCCCCGTATCGGTCGATTGTCAGCTGTAAGCGCAGTGGCGTGGCGCGACGATCCGTCGCACAGTGATGAGTTCGACTGAAATCGTGGCCAGAACCATTTTTACCCGTAGCTTAACAATCTGTGTTGGCAGTACTTTATTTACAAAGTGCTAGCACACGTTTTTTTCTTTTCTTCTTACAACGAATAGTTAATACGTACTTCTGTCGGAAATACGCAAGTTGAAAGTTGGTAGTTTTAACGCTTAAAACTCGAGCGGTGACTCGGAGAAGCGCCACTGAAAATTGCTTTATTCAAATATTCTTTACATTATTAAATAAGTTGGTATCTAATCAATTGTTCAACATTTGTATCCGGAAATGAAATAGTCTTATAGAATGGGACTGTTCGCTCTGTTTCCGTAATTTTGACATCAGGTTCATAGTGAGCGATCCGAAAAATCCCGGAGTATCAATTTTCAACAAAACTGGACGTTGTATATTTATGTTTGTACATGTAATTGTAAATTCTACTAAATTGTAAGAGTATTCTTTCATATTTTGGCCACGTATTCGCGATTTCTGATTACTGTGCTTCGAGTAGCCTTCGGGTCTAGCTTCTTCGCACCATGATCTCGCGAACGATCTAAAAACAACGACTTCCGGTTCTCGGGCGCGGCCGTACCTTGTTCGTCGAGTCATTCGTTGCGACTGAACCATGCTCTTCCCAGCCGGACGGCTGAACGAAAGAACAGCGTTGTACATACGATGTAAACTCATGGACGATCGAACGATTATATTGGTGTATATTTAACATGTTTCGAGGCGCATGCTTCTTCCGTAATGTTTACAGAGAAACCGTGAGAAATAGAGAGAATGAGAGTGAGAAGCACAGAGAGATAAAGAGAGAGAGAGAGAGAGAGAGTTAGTCACGTTAGCGTACTATGGATTCTAAGTTTCCCGCGGATCGATTAAGCTTTAGTTGCCTTCCGATTGAACACACGTTTCGTCTCGGTTCTTGACAAATACTCGAGCCCCAAAGTGCAATATGATGATGCTCGCCGTTCAGAGCGCAACCTATCGAGGGAAGAAAAAGTATAAACGACGAGGAAAGAGTGAGAGTGAGAGGACGAGCTTTATTTTCTTAAACGTTTACTTCGCTTGCATCGCTCGTGACACGGAATCACAGTTCACACCGGAACTGTCTGTCCCTCGAGACTCGAACGATAACGGAATAAGAAAGAGAGTTGAGTTGCAATTTTAGACTGGTAACGATGAAAGGGAAGAAGAGTATGCTTAATAAGAGATCCCGCCGCCGGATCACGTACTCACTATTCTGTAGATACATGTATAGTAGACGCTGATTTCACGCGATTCGTAAATATCTATCAGAAATTGTTATATTGTAATGATGATAATAACATTATACAGCAGGATACCAAAAAACAACAAGAAAAAGAAGAGGAGGAGGAAGAAGAAGAAGAAGATGATGATGATGAAACGTATTACGGGCTGTAAGTAAAACGAGGAATGGGTGGGCGACGCTATTTCCGACGTCGCTTTTGTATAGTGTACGAGGAGAGAAATCATTTTATCGGCTAAGCGTACGTTATAAATATTATTAACATTATTGAGTAATTATAAACTGTATTCGACACCCTTGCAAGGGCGCGTGTAACATCGATCTTCCGAGGTACGTCGATTCGTTCTGCGTTCTGATTAACGTGATCTTTCCTATTATACGGGTGACATTAGTAAAACAAAAAAAAAAACAAAAACAGACAGGCAAATGTCGAGAGCTATGAAACATAATCGTGAACGATATTGGAACACTTACATTATAACAAAGTCGTGTTGGACGGTGTGTGACAGCGAACGAGATTCAACGAGACAGAGTCGACCAACTTCGGAAACCGATATAGACCTAAAACGCTATACATCAACTATCGACGTAAGCTAGAACGTAAGAAACGACCGCTATTTTGTATGAATCCCGATGTCGTACAAATGTTCGTCGTAATCACATATCCCAGTTCCCGCGGTGAGTGATTGGAAAAAAAAATGCCCGCAATAGAATGTTCTCATTCCCGTTGTCGTTTCACTCACTACGTGTAAACGTTCCTACTGGGCGATATTGAGCGCCGAAAGGCCCCGTTTGTAATCTAGTCACAATAAAAACCAATTCTATTCTAAGCAAACTTGTTCCGTTCTTTTACAGACCTTCGACGTTTTCAGCCATCCTTCGGATCCGTGCACGTCACACGAGAGAGAGACAGCAACCAGAAGCCTGAGGTGCTGAACACAGGGGACGACAGACAGGTAATACACCCTTCGATTAAAAAGTCCGATTAAAAAAACAAACCAATACTCTAAAACTTCTATGATGATTGCACATCTCTTCGTTTCATCTCGAAGCGTGACGGATCAGGCTCATTCACTGCCCAGAAAAAAAGTTAGCAGCACGTATCTGTTTGTTTCTTGCTCACTCGGGTTTCACCTCGGAACGTAACGGATCAGACTAATTCAGAAAAACAAACACAAATATCACCTGGAAGCTAAACGATGAAGTTAAGTTTAATTTGTTTTTGATGACTTATGAAATAATATTTACAGAATTCATTAATGGTAATAACTAGACTGCGGATCTTTATGCAAAATAAAAATTGTATGAATTAATTGCAAGACATAGAAACGAAGCAGGAATTTATTTCTCTAGTTAGCGGTTTTATTAAGCTGTAAGAAATGTATTGATACTCTTACATTCTTATAATCTTTTTATTATTTGACACCACACCTACCCATTTTTGTCATTAATGCATCAAATCGGCGGTCTAGTTATTGTTAACCATCATCCGTCCCTCGTGTCAGTTTGACACAGTTTTCCCGAAATAAGTTATACTGTTCTGTTATTTGTAGGTACATTTTCCCGAAACTTTGTGTGACTTTTATCTTTTTTAATGCGGCACACATAACCGAAAACCCTAAAATGTAAATGTTAATTTATCAATTTGATTAAAAGAACATCGACTTTTTTTTATTTTGCATCACTGTGTCAATTTGACACCGAGGGACAGATTCAGTTCGTGAAATGAGGGACGGATGAGGGTTAAGGGGGTAACGTAGTCTCTAATATTACTAGAATCTTACTAGAAAATCAGGCGAAAACAGTGTTTGCAGGAAACAATTGTTTCTCCTTATACGAACATGTTACGAGCTGTGTGAGGGCTCATTTGATAGAGGAAGGTTGATCGTACGGCGCTCTGGTCATGAGGTAACGAGATTATGTTTATATTTAATAATATGAGCGTCCAAAGTTGGAGAAAAAATCGACACAACCACACTCAGGTACCCATGTATTTTTTTAATACAAAACGATTTTTCCGACTTGCCTCATGACCAGCAGAGCGCCCTACGATCAACCTTCCTCTATTAAATGAGCCCTCACTAGGGTTTATACAAAAACCGACTTTTTAAAAAACCGGTTGTCGGTTTTTAACTTTTCCATGAAACCGGTTTAAACCGGTTTCGAGTTTTTACAGATAAAAACAAGACATATTTACAACTTAAAATAGAAGTTTTTTTATAATAAAGAAGTTTTTTATTTATAATAATTCAAAAATACAAAGAAGGAAAACACAAGGTGCATATACATACATACGTGAGATTATTAAAACAAAATTAGCAAAGTAATACTCTTAAAAAATCACAGAAATTAACAAATGTTTTATATTTATGTAAATTATTATTTTACTTCTTTCTTTGTTTAATAAAATATCACTTCAAAAAGCAATGAACTGTAATGGTTTATTGCTTAGCCGTGTCCTTATTTCGGACACAAAATTACCTTAAAGCATTCAATAATAAATCTAATTTTTTTGTTCTTCTATTTGTAGTATCCAAGACCAAAAGCAACTTCTTTAATGTTTGAGGACTAGACGAAGTCATTTCTTCAGGTTCTTGCTGCTATTTATTTGCAAATGAATATTTATTGCTACTTCAATAGCGTTTTTCATCATAGATATGTCTTGTTTTTTTTCTTCATCCCTTATTTTTTAACATCGCAGTCATCTTCTGTAGGATAATATTTATATAATCTTGATAATCTGTCAGGTTAACTGAATAATATCAGTTTTTGTAGCTAATGGAAGAAATTTACTAGAAGATATATAAATGTTATGTATTTTGAAACCGGTTTTTTTAACTGAAAAAACCGGTTTACGGATTGCATAATTTTCTTTTAAAAACCGGGTTTCAAATCCGGTTTTTAAAAACCGACAAACCCTAGCCCTCATGACCAGAGCGCCCTACGATCAACCTTCCTCTATTAAATGAACCCTCACACAGCTCGTAACATGCTCGTATAAGGACAAACAATTGTTTCCCGCAAACACTGTTTTCGCCTGATTTTTTAGTAAGATGCTAGTAAGATTCTAGTAATATTCGAGGCTACGTTACCCCCTTAATGAGTAAGTCTCAAGTAGCCTAATGAGTGAGTGTCCAAAGACACGCATAATCTTTCCCGTCGTTCGCCGGCTCGCTGCTCTAATTACGCGTTAGATATTGAATTAAGAGAAAAGCCCATGGCAATGAATTCCAATCGATGATTAGGCTATTTATCGGTAGTTAGACGGCCCATTATACGTCCCCGGATACTAAGGGGGCATCGATAACCTTCGGAATCTACATGCATACCAAGCGTGTAACGTGTTGCATTATGGTGGTTGGGGAAAAGCGATAAATTATGCACCCTCCGGTGGCACGCGAAGGGTCGCTCGCTTGGCACCCCTCCGTCCGCTAAACTAAACTAAACGTATATTACGATGATCGTCGTGCCGTTAATGGCAGTCATAAGATATTACAGTCCGTATGTTTCCAATTACATACGACACCGGTCCGAATACATCGAATTCAATGCATTTAACTAGGTCGATCCCGTCGAAGTTTCTTTCTTCACCCCTTAACATACGATTCGTTTTGCGATTTCAGTGATTGAAACATTAGAGGTACATTAACAAAACCAAAATTTCGATTTGAAGGAAATGAATAGCATACATATTTATGAGTAGATTGTGGATTTTATGCATTTATGATAAACATAGCCACATATGATTTAATACAGTGGTTATGTTAAAAAGATTTAAGAACATCAGTTTAATAAGATCGTTTGAGTTAAAAATTTAAAAGTGTCCAGAATTAATTCCACTGGTGTATATAAATTATATAAACTTAAAAACTGACGTTCAACGACTACAACGTTATTGAATGTCGTGGAAAACGTTGGGTATTGACATAAGGCCTAGTGGTTAACTTGTCGCGTGGTTGCTAATAATTAGACTGCGGATCTTTATGCGAAATATTGAGTTGGCAAGAAAGTAATTTCGGTATTTTAAGGTGAAATAGAGCCTAATTCTTTTGATCAATCAATGAATTTTAATGAAGACGATATTTTCTCTTGTGTTAGATGATGTTTTGTCAAAAAGAATAAATAAGAAAATATTTTATTGATTAACAGTTCATCGTTGGCAATAAAGAAATTACTTTTTCGCAGAAATGTTCTTCTGAAATGCTCTGCATTTATTGTGGGAAGCAGGAATAAAAGAAAAATTGATTTCATCCCTTAATGACTTCGTTACATTAAAAACATTAGGGTATTCTGAAATCTCTGTTGCTGTTTTATATTATATTTCATACAACCAATTTCTTTAGAAATGCATCAAGTTCCGCAGTCTACTAATAATTTAGACACGATTGAATTATTGAATATATTCGTTATTAACTAGGAAAGGAAATTAGTTTACTGGGAATTCCGATGTCTATGGTTAACGTACTAATTTCACAGAGACTCGAAGAGACGCTTTGAAACACCTATTAATTACAAGTCCAACGTACAAAGAACGTTTTATCTCTCTGCAACTTATCTTCTTCCGTAATCTTATCACCTATCTGGCGCACGACACACTTACACCAAAAAATGCCCGCGTAAAATGAACATTCTACTAGACTCCGTTGCACTTCCTTTTCTCGGCACGTGTCTACCAAATGTTCAATTTAGTAATAGCAAAACTTTGATTTGCAAAAAGCAGTGGAGAAATTAACAAACACCTAAAATTTCTCATTTTTCCTAGGAATCTTATCAAAATTCTTAACAATTTCGAACTCATTAATAGACTGCGGATGTGTTAGAGTGTTAATAAACTGTGGAATCACGTAAATTCTTATTCTCAGTAGTCTTTGTAGTTCTAAAATGAATTAAAATAGAATAAAATTCTGTGAAATTTTATATTCTAGCATATTTTGAAAACCTTTCGAAGTTATAAATTCATAAAGAACTGCAATGTACTCATTAATAGACTGTGGATGTTTCAGAATGTTAATAAACTGTGGAATCACGTAAATTCTTATTCTCAGTACTCTTCGGAGTTCTAAAATGAATTAAAATAGAATAAAATTCTGTGAAATTTCATATTCTAGCATATTTTGAAAACCTTTCGAAGTTATAAATTCATAAAGAACTGCAGTGTACTCATTAATTGTCTGTGGATGTATTATAATGTTAAAAGACTGTGGAATCACGTAAATTCTTATTCTCAGTACTCTTTGTAGTTTTAAAATGAATTAAAATAGAATAAAATTCTGTGAAATTTTATATTCTAGCATATTTTAAAAACCTTTCGAAGTCATAAATGCATAAAGCACCGCAGTGTACTCATTAATATATTTTGGATCTTCATGGAAAAGAAAAAACATTCTGAAACTTCAACAGACACCCAACAAATATCGTGATTGGCAGGAAACAGTGAGATCGTTGGAATTTCAGTGAAACGACTGTCCCCAGTGCAGACAGTCGGTGATTTTCGAAAGCATGAACGTTACTCCCGAAACTTCTCTCTCTCAGTCTTTCGCTACGACTGGGAAACGAGAACTGCCCTCGCGGAGGTGTAAACACGTCGGGAATACCGGGTCCCGCAGAGATTTCAGGATATAGCGACGGAATAAAATCCGAAGCAGAGCAGCAGCAGCTACGTGAATATGTTGTCCCGTCTTTCCCCATGGTGACGATCTCCCCCGTGAATCGCCTGGAACTCTCACGTTCGACGGGAGAAACAAATATCGCAGCTCGTTCCAAAGCTGAGAGACAGTTTCTCAACGAGCCGGCGAAGTCATTTATTTCAACGGTCGCTACAATACCGCGTCTGATCGGAAACCTGACGACTTCTGGCCGTTCGGTGAGCCAGAAAATTCAATACGAACAAATCTCATTAACCCTTGCCACCCCTTATAGCCACATGCTGCCGAATAATGCAATATTAACCCTTTGCACTCGGACCTTTGTTTCGATTATTTTACGTTGCTTTTTCAACTGCTATGGTTATTAAACGACGGGACCTACAGTTTAAGGTGGGTTCCGAACCACCTTGGGCACCACAGTTTTTTAAAAAAGCACATTGACCTATCACTCGGACCTATTTTAACTTGAAAATTAAATACTTCTTTCGACCTAGAAAAATTCCGTTCTGTATGATTTTTTTCATTTTGTGGATATGAAATTGATATAATACATCGTACAATACTCAAATGTTTAGTAATTGATTAGATACCAACATATTTAATAATGTAAACAATATTTTGAATAATGTACAGGAACTTTTAATGGTGACTCTGAGTCACCACTCGAGTGCTAAGGGTTAATAATAATGCAATAATAAGACTTTCGAGATTGATCTCTTATCTAGCGCTTTTCACTATTGAAAAACCCTATCTTTGCAATATTGAGAAACGTGAAGGCGCGTCCGTTAACCCTTGCAATTCTGGAAACGAGTCTACCACCTTAACCCTTCACTGCATGATTTTTTAAATTGGGATGAAAAAATTGAAAGAAGGTCAGTCTTTGTGTTTGATTTAATGGAAAAATATTCAAAAAAATTGAAACAACATTTTCAGAAGACTAAACATAATTTAGAATAGTAAGAAAATACATTCTTAGTTTACATTTAAACGAAGGGTTACATTTACATCTTAGTTTCTCGCGGTTACATGTTTCGCATTAAAAAGAAATGAAAGTCACCGAGTTATTTATTTATTTAATGCTTTAAACCAAATATGGTTTACATAGCCTGTTCAGTACACGAATTCAGTAGCTTATTACATAATATGACTTAATGCGCCTCTTAACTTAACTTAATTTAACATTAATTTGTAATTCAAGAGGTTCATTCAATGGATTGAAATTATATTTTTAATGCACAACGCTTAACAAAATTGAAAATAATTAACAGGCCTTAATATCTGGACCACATAGAAAGTATTTGATACAAGTCGGGAGACAGTACTTGTGTCGAAATAGATCTGAAAGTAATGTATCACGTTCAACTTCATATTTTTGGCATTGCCAAATGACATGATCAAGATCTTGGGATTCAGCTCCACATTCACAAGTGCTGTCTCTAATAAATTTTACTCTGGCTAACGAAGCGTTTAAATTATAATGATTAGAACGGCATCTATTGACAAAAGCCCATGCCCATGAAACCACGATCCACCATGATCTTTATGGAAGAGTCGGACATACTCTTTGCCCTTAAATATACCTTGATCTCTGATTAGGTTGTTAGTGGAATTCCGTAAATGGATTTTGAAGTCGCTGAGAAAGTCGGTAAAGTCACCAAGTTTCAAAGAAATTTACTTACTAATAACAGAACGGTATAACTTATTTTTTGAAAAACTGTGTGAAATTGACACGAGGGATGGATGAGGGATGTTAAATTAAGGGGTACGGGTGTGTTTCTCGCGCTTGCGAAAATAAGTTGTCGATGGAATCGGAGTCTGCAAATACAAAGTGAAACACGGCAGAACCGAACACCGGTTCGAAGTTTGTTCCCAGAGTTCGAAGGTCTAGTTTCCGCTGGTGGTATTCGAGTGTCATAAAATTCTCGAAGATTACACCGTTCGAAATATCAGCCGTCTGAGCAAGATAAAACGGCAATTAATATTAACTTGAGCAACGTGTCTCGCTTAGGGTAATAAAGATACCAAGCACCGTATCTCCGCTAACATCGCCGCGACATTATCACTGTCCGCGACCATTGGCGTAGCCTTTGATTGTGTACACATGCACACACACACACGCGCGCGCGCGCGAACACACTCGTACAGGGACGAGGCCTTCGAACGAATTTGCACTCCTCTTTGTCCGAGATCAGTTATGTCGGACGATTTCCCGATAACCCTTCCGAGACTTCGAAACGGCTACGACAATCGCCGAATTCTTCGCTAGATAACTCTCAACTTTTCATATTCTTACGAAAAGAATATTCTTAACATGAAAAACAAATGTGAAGAAATACAGAGAATAGCCAAAGACATCGGTGATTGAAATTATCCGGAAAAAAACAACTAAATAAATAACAAATAAATGAATTCTCGGCCCCTCTACCGAGAAACTTCCTGTTCCATTACGTTTAATCGGGTGCTATCAACTTTGTTAGCAACGCGTTCCGTTTTAATCGACTTAATTCCAGTTTAATCAACTTAATCGAAGCTGCAATCTGTTCTGTTTCTTATAATTCACTTATTCGGTTTCATTATGGTTATTCTTTTATTGAACTGCACCGCGGCATTCTCGTTGTTTTCGATAATTAAGGTGATTAGAGTTCCGAATCGTTTCTTTGTTATTTCGTTTTATTCGACGATGCGACTCAAATGTTGCAATGCAATGTCGATCTCTTTTTAATCCAGTAAAATGTTTTTGTGTACGTTTCTTACGAAATGAATCGCAACCTCTTATTTTCTAATTATAATTTTAAAGTAGCCATCCAATTTTCGAATCATCCAAATCAAATTGTATATCCGCAAAGAAATAGTAGAACCACAGGATCTAAGAAACAGCACGGACCCGAATGTTTTCCTTAGATCGAGACTTCACTATATGTTTAATAGGTAGGAAATATTATAACAGTATGTACTTTTACATTTTTCTAATGTTTCAACTTTTCCAAATTTAGTTTACTCGTTCTTCAAAATTTACGTTTTTATACGTAACGTAAATATACGTTTTTCAAAATTTTTCTGTTTTCACGTGCTACTACCGTAAATTTACGTTTCTTATTCTGTTCTGTTTATCGTCCCTAACCTGCAAAGAAAAGATTAATGGTAGCATCGCGTAAGTGAAATTTAAGCTAGTAGAAACTACATTAAAAAAATGAAAAAATGTCAATATTTCATTTACAATCTATTAAAATAATTAACCCTTTGCACTCGGAGTTATTTTAACTCTAAAATTAAACATTTCTTCTTAGCTAGAATAATTCCATTCTATGTGATTCTTTTCATTTTATGAATATGAAACTGTTATAAACAATTAAATGTTTAGTACGTGGTTAGATCCCAACTTTTCCCCGCGGCTCCGTTCACACAGGAAACTGTTTAATGCCCTCGAAAATTGATATTGTTTCTCCGTAAAACCTTTTAACCTCCCATTCACCCCTACGATTGTATCAATGAGCATTAAGACCAAGTATGATGTAAATCAGACCACGAACAATACATTCCTCATACGAACGTCGCAACCCCTTTTCACACCCTTAGGGGTTGAATTTCGAAATATCCTTTCTCATTCCTTATATCGATCAGAAAAGAAACCTCTCAGCAAAATTTCAGCTTTCTAGGTCCAAGGGTTTAGCCTGAGCGTTGATGACGCCCACGTGCAATAACAAATCCTGGTTGATTATTAACGTAATTAAATTTCCAATCGCCAAGGTGGTCTCGGATAGTAATAGAGATATTATTTTGAAATTATTGTAGAAAAAATATATTTATTACGATAAACGGGTAGGAATAATTTTGTTAATGAATTTTAGTGTAATAGAGTAATAGAGATATTAGTATTAGAATATCCTAATTAAATTACCCGCAACGTTTCCCCCACTTAAATCCCACCCTTAACCATTCACGAAAAGCAAGGTGACAACGGCAGTACTATTTTGACCGTGGTTAAAGTAACTTTGTCCCGTTCGTTGTCACGATTTTGGATTATGTTTTTGATTATGTGTTTTGTGCTTCACACTTATTAAGACGCTCAAATGGCAGTGTTCTGTTGATCCGACGGAGGAACATAACATTCTAAAAAAATTGTAAGTACTTTATACTTGACATTAGTATTTTGTAACCCAATATTAATATTCTCATCTATAAAAATGGATATAAGATATTCATAAAACAACGTAGAAAGCTGGACTCTGAGTCATTAGTCGCTGTGTATCTTCGGGAAGGTTTTAGAGCAAACCACATTCGAAAAAATCCATTGGTTGAAAGGTATAAACAAAAACCTCGACAAAACAGGGCGACAAAAAGTCGTATTTGGTCTGTTTGTGACGGCATCAATTGAGAACGACAGAACGTAGAAAGCTGCGGTTTGAAACGTTAGACGCGGCATTTCTTCGGGAAGATTTTGGAGCAAACCGCATTCCAAAAAGTCCAATCGTTTAAAATTTATAAGCAGAAGCATGCCCAGAAGTGGGCGAAAAAAAGTCGTATATGGTCTGTTTGTGACGGCATCAATTAACACTAGAATTACCGAGCACTAAACGTAGTTGGTATACATTGCCTTCTAATAATGACAATATGGCATTTATTTAGATTTCATACACGGGATATTTAAATATGTACTTCAATAGAGAAGTTTACTAAAAAAATTTCTCAAAAAAACATATTTATACTTTTAATATTTCTAATCGAAAAAAATTCGCAGAGTCATTTTGACTTGTCCGGTAGTTCTAGTGTTAAGAACGGCAGAACGTAGAAAGCTGCGGTTTGAAACGTTAGACGCAGCGTTTCTTCCGGAAGATTTTGGAGCAAACCGCATTCGAAAAAGTCCATTTTTTCAAAAGTTATAAGCAGAAACGTGGCCAAAAGAGGGCGAAAAAGTTGTCTGTGTTCACTAATAACGTCACAACTTTTGAACGAATGGACTTTTTGGAATGCGGTTTGCTCCTCAACCTTCCCGAAGAAACGCCGCGTCTAACGGTTCAAACTACATCTTTCTACGTTGAGCCGTTCTCAATTGATGCCGTTACAAACAGACATACATACATACAGACAGACACGATTCTATAGAGATAGAGATAGAGATATAAAAAATATTATGAATAATGGTACAACAATTTTTGGTGGGGACTCTGAGTCGCCACTCGAGTGCTAAGGGTTAAAAGCAAGAACAACTTTCTATTCTGCATGAACTCCTAGTAATCGACACATCAAATTATTACTACTTTATACGGAGATTATTCTAATGATCAGTTATGGAATCGTGAAATTCAATGATTTTTGAACGTCAGATGTTTACGACTGTGTGTTTCCTCCCCTGCTCAGATTCCCCTGCACGAATTATGCCACGGTGATCCCGTATATACCGTATAGAGTGGATCTCGGCAGCACGTTATTTATTGGCGGTACGCTGGCTTGAATCGAACCAAACCAACGGACCGTACTCCGTCTTCGGATTACATTCGAAACCAGCTGGCTCGCTGGAAGTTGCTAGCGAGAAACTAATAGGGCAGTCACGTTTTCAAAATTAGGAATGAACGGAAATAAAACAAGACGCGGAGGAGGAAGCGTTCGTGAAATATTGCCGGATAACCGGACAGAAAATACAGACTTGTCGTTCATTCTTTGTGTGTATGTTTTTGCCCATATAACGACGCGTCTTATTGAAACAACTATACCATGCTATTTCACTTTCAATCCAACTGATAATCATTAACAAAAGAAAATGAAACTTTTATCTAGTTCTTCTTCCTCCAAGCTCTGTTTACATACATTTCAATTTGCACGAACAACTACCGAAGTGTTAGAAATACTCCACGAAAATAATGCTGAGTGGTCCTCCATCCTATTTCTTCGGATTGTTACGATGCACCGATTGTTCTCCATTTAATACACTCGACAGTCCCTGCGAGACGCAATCAAGTTGAGTGCAGAACGTGGTAGTACTTTCGTATGCACGCTAACGTAAACGATACACTCTTCTCTCGAACGAACTTATGGCGATTCTACACTTTGAAAGTTATGTACTTCGTACGAGTACGTTGAATTAATTTATATAGGAAAGCTCATCTAAAAGAATTTGACCGCCAACGATTTTAAATTCGTTGTAAAATCATCAAATTCGATGTCGGTCAAATTTGTTGTCGGTGAAATTCGTTGTCGATCAAATTCGTTGTCGGTCAAATTCGTTGTCGGTCAAATTCGTTGTCGGTCAAATTCGTTGTCGGTCAAATTCGATGTCGATCAAATTCGTTGTCGGTGAAATTCGTTGTCGGTCAAATTTGTTGTCGGTCAAATTTGTTGTCGGTCAAATTCGTTGTCGGTGAAATTCGTTGTCGATCAAATTCGTTGTCGATCAAATTCGTTGTCGGTCAAATTCGTTGTCGGTCAAATTCGTGTCGGTCAAATTTGTTGTCGGTCAAATTCGTTGTCGGTCAAATTTGTTGTCGGTCAAATTCGTTGTCGATTAAAAACGTTGTCGGCCAAAGTTATTATCGGTGAAATGTGGGGTCGATGAAATGTTGTTGGTAAAAACCATGTCGGGGAAATTTGTGTCGGTGATTTCCATAGGATCCGCTTGGATCATCGAGAGATCACGTAGAACGTTACAGAGATAGTACGGAGGTGCTCGGTTAGAAAGTACGAACACTAGGGTGGACCTTAACCCTTTCACTACAATGAATGAAAGACAAAGTCTGATCAAAAAATTCCAGGACCGTTTAAATTGCGCGCCAACCAAATATCGGAGCGTGGTTTAATCGTTTTAAATGTTTCGCCCTAATCTCCCCGAAGACGATCACGTTTGCAAAATTTCGATAACCTTTTTGGTTGCGAATCTATAGCTGTTTTAGTGAAACAAGACCTTTAGAGAAATACACTACATACAATACAGAATTGAATTCATATTATTGACCAGAGAGCCGAGATTTCCTAACAAATTATAATTAAAATATCTCCTAAACTAATGATTTTTTTACACAAATAGATTAATACTTTTTTGTAAAGAATATGAAGAAGCATCAGCTGATGCAATAAAAAATATATGATTCCATTTTAAAAAAAACATTAATGACCTTCATATGTCCTTTACACGTCCACCTACAAAAAAATGTACCATCAGAATGTGCCCCTCTCAAAACCATTCAACTTCATCTGAAACATTGTTTGCTATGCGTAATAATAATAACGTAAATCTAGATGGTAAAATGTGGCGCCCGACCCTGTATCTTCGGTGATTCGCGTGTTCGTCGCCTGTTGTCCACAGTTGCGTTATTGTTGCATCGTTACACTTGTCACTTAAATACAGTTTGTTAGTTACATCTAGCGTTCTGTTTTTCTCACCTACGTACAATCTCAGATTCGCGTTCCGATCGCAAACATTTTGAGTACAACGTCTCGAACTCCCGACCGCAGGTCCGTTCAAAATGCGGCGCGTGTAGATATTAATTTAGCCGAGCGGCGCACCGGTGGTGTTCCCGGGGAAAGTTAAAAAGGCCACTTGCGCGTCGGGGCACACGCGGCCCAGCGGTCGCATAATTTCACGGTGAACTTTTTTCGAGAGACGATCCTCCGAAGTAAGACGATAAAACTAATCTCGAGCACCGGGGCGAACTTTCGGGGAAGGAGCCAGTTGAAATATGCCGGGAAAAACGGTTCGGAGGGGGTTCAAGCCTGGTTTTGTGCATTAACGCTTTTCGGATCGTTCGTACGTGCTGGGTACAGGTCGTTCATAAAGTTGCTACGCCTTGCAACCCCATGCATAGATGCATATAAGGATCAGCATGGTGCTACATAATGCATTGCCGCGTTTCCACCTCCCTCCCTCCTAACCACCCTTCCAACGTTCTCCACTTACGTGGCGGCCTGTGTATCTGTCCCTTCATATACGGCATCGACTAACATGTTTCAAATGGATCCCTTTGTGGCCGAGTCGACCGAGATTGAATATAAACGCCGGAATAAGACGCCGTTTTATCACGTTCTCCGTTCAGCTTTTTACTCTAGTGAAATTGAGGGCTTAGGACTTGGACTTAGAGAATCGGGTCGTACTGTTTCCGCGACTTCGTTCCCCTCGAAAATAAAATTACTCGGGCCCCGGGATATCTCCGCGTTCTAAGATGGCCGTTCTCTCTCTCTCTCTCTCTCTCTCTTTCTCTCTCTCTCTCTCTCTCTCTCTCTTTGCCGTCGCCACGACTACGACGACGCTCCTTTAATTCGCATGGTAATCGCTATCCGTGCTTTCGAATTTGCCGCCGCGCATAATCTCGCCACCCCCGGCCGCCCCGTGTTCCTCAACGGTGCGGTATACTCCTCGGTATCCCGGTAATTGAGTATTTTCAGTAACGGAAGCCCCGGATAATAGAATTGAAGATTCAACCTTGCCCCCCTGTTCCGGTTGCACGATTACCTTCTTTGCTTTAATCGCGCAGGCGCGCCGAGAGCCGTTCTGTTCTCGAAACACCACCACTATCGAGACTCGAACCAGAAAATTTTGTACGGCCATGTTATAAGGTGAAATTCCACTGAGCCAGGACAGCATTCTTTGCTACCCTTTAATTTTAACAGTATAGGAAAAGAGAAATAACTTTATTAAGAGGATTAAAATCATTGTTTAGATGAATGTTTTTAAAAATATTGTATGGCCTTGTTATAAGGTGAAATTCCACTAAGCCAGGACAGCATTCTTTGCTACCCTTTAATTTTAACAGTATAGGAAAAGAAAAATAACTTTTTTAAGAGGTTTAAAATCATTGTTTAGATGAATGTTTTACAAAATTTTGTACGGTCCTGTTATAAGTTGAAGTTTCACTAAGCCAGGACAGCATTCTTTGCTACCCTTTAATTTTAACAGTATAGGAAAAGAGAAATAACTTTTTTAAGAGGTTTGAAATCATTGTTTAGATGAATGTTTTAAAAAATTTTGACCGGTCCTGTTATAAGGTGAAATTCCACTGAGCCAGAACAGCCTGCTTTGCTATCTTTCAATTTTAACAGTATAGGAAAAGAGAAATAACCTTTTTAAGAGATTTAAAATCATTGTTTAGATGATTGTTTTAAAAAATTTTGTTCGATCCTGTTATAAGGTGAAATTCCACTGAGCCAGGACAGCATTCTTTGCTACCCTTTAATTTTAACAGTACAGAAACAGAAAAATACCTTTTTTAAGAGATTTAAAATCATTGTTTAGATGAATGTTTTTAAAAATATTGTATGGCCTTGTTATAAGGTGAAATTCCACTAAGCCAGGACAGCATTCTTTGCTACCCTTTAATTTGAACAGTATATGAAAAGAGAATAACTTTTTTAAAACTTTTAAAATCGTTGTGTAGATGAATATTTTAATTGGATTAACGAGAATAATTCTAGCCTATAGTCCGACATGTTAAATTTAATATAATACAATTACTTATTTTCGAGAAATTGATGAAACAGTATTTTAAGGTTTTAAGATTATGGTAGGGAGTCCGTTGTTTAAAACATAATGCCAATATCTGCTTATATTTCTTTATTTTAAGTGGAACAATACATGAAAAAACATCATTTTGGATTAAAAAAATTTTTAATAATTTAACAAGAATAAACTAAATTATGATTCACTAGAAGGTGTAGATTAATTTGATAGGTTACTCAGTTTTTCCATTAAATTCTACTTGTTTTGTTCTTTAATACGAAGTAGATAACTCAAACTGTCCAAATTTCAAGTTACCTAGTTCTTACATTCTGGCGGCGATATAAGATTGTATCTGGACAGTCATGGATAGTTAATGATTGAAAAGAAAGAACGTAGGACGCGAATCGAAGATTCTTTGCTGAGAATATCCTGCGAACAAGGGAGAAAGTACAGAACCGAGGGAGATACGTGTGTCTGTCTTCGGAAAAGGAGCAGATAGTCGACGAGCACGCACGCAGGGTGCCGTTAAATGCAACTGACACATCATTCAACGTTCTGTCGTGGAAGAAGATCCGAAACGGAGAGCCCGCACCTGCAGGGCACTTTGAAGTAAGGTAGGTAATCCCTGCTCGCACGACGGCAACTAAGCCTCCATGATTTAGAAGCTCTCGGAGTATTTTAAGAGTCCCTTTTGCTCTGCCACCCCCGAAAACAGCCGCGTACAAATACTCGGACCCGCGCACCGGGAATGCAACACCGAAACCATCGTCATTTCTGATTCCTTGATCCCCCTCGTTTGCTATCGGACAGTTCGACGAAATCGTCCGACGCTGGCTTCAGTAATTAAACGGAGGTTCCGGTCTGGGTAGCTAAAGAAATAATCATGATCAGGATTTTATTTTCTAACCAAACGAATAAGATAATGATTTGTGACTTACAGAATTTATTAACGTGACAATCAGAGCATCTTCTTCAATTTTCTTTTCCAATCACATCGTCTTCTTCTTCTTCTTCAATCATTCAATTTTTCGTGTGTCATGTTATTAATTGAAAGAAGACTCCAGTCTGGGTAGCTAAAGAAATAATCATGATCAGGATTTTATTTTCTAACCAAACGAATAAAATAATGATTTGTGACTTACAGAATTTATTAACGTGACAATCAGAACATCTTCTTCAATTTTCTTCTTCAATCTCTTCTTCTTCTTCTTCTTCAATCACATCTTCTTTTCCTTTTCAATGTCATCTTCATCTTCTTCTTCAATGTCATCTTCTTCTTCTTGAATCTCATCTTCATCTTCTTCTTCTTCTCCTTCTTGAATCTCATCTTTTTCTTCGTCTTCGATCTTTCAATTTTTCGTGTGTCATTTGAATTTCGTGTGTCATATTATTAATTGAAAGAAGATTCCAGTCTGGGTAGCTAAAGAAATGATCATGATCAAGATTTTATTTTCTAACCAAATGAATAAGATAACGATCTGTGACTTTCAGAATTTATTAACTTTACAATCAAAGCATCTTCTACAATTTTCTTTTTCAATCACATCGTCTTCTTCTTCTTCTTCAATCTTTCAATTTTTCGTGTGTCATGTTATTAATTGAAAGAAGATTCCAGTCTGGGTAGCTAAAGAAATGATCATGATCAGGATTTTATTTTCTAACCAAATGAATAAGATAACGATTAATGGCTTTCAGAATTTATTAGCGTGACAATCAGAGCATCTTCTTCAATTTTCTTTTTCAATCACATTTTCTTCTTCTTCTTCTTCAATCTTTCAATTTTTCGTGTGACATTTGAATTTCGTGTGTCATGTTATATGTCAACGGAGATTCCAGTCTGGATAGTTAAAGAAGTGATCATGCTCAGGATTTTATTTTCCAACCAACTAAATAAAATAACAATCTGTGCTGTTCAGAATGTATTAATTAAAGGGAGTTTCCGGTCCAGGTACATAACTAAAGAAATGATTGTGCGTAGGATTTTACTCTATAGCCAAATAAGTAAGATAACAATCTGTGGTTCTCACAATCAGAATTTATTAATTACAGGGAAGTTCTGGCGTAGGTAACAAAAGAAACGATCATGCTTAGGATTTTATTTTCTAACCATATGAATAAGATAACGTCATTCAAATGAACAAATTAGTTTTCGAGATATTTATCACATCAATTGGAAAAAAAGTGTTTAATATTATAACTTCGGCAATTCTTAAACTTTTAAATTTTCTTTTAACTACACAATCTGTAAATATCCAGTGAAAAATGTAAAATGAAAAAAAAATTGATAGAGACAATGCTTTCATTTAGTTCATTTAATTCATTTAATTCATTGGCGCTGAAATTGTTAACAATACCGAGCATAGCCAAGTTTCATTTACTTGTTTTATCACTCATCGAATAATTCTGAAACTTGATCCCGCGTTGTAATTAGATGGAGATGACCAGAATCATTCCATTTATTCGGTCTCTAGTAGATTGGCCCAGTGGAAGAGCGCAGATTCAAATAGAACTGGGGAAAAGCAAGAGGAACGTGAGCAGAAATACAAAAGCTTCGTAGTCGACCCCGGATAATCAACCTCTTCGACGAACACTATTCCTGCTACCGAACATTTAATCGCATAATAATCTACGGCAGAATGAACGTAATCTATATTTTACACAAGAACGAACAATTTCTTATTTATGCAAATGGCCGCAAACGTTACCATGTTTTTCGGAAAGAGGAACAATTAACTCAAGCATGAATTCGATCGATTCAGTTCTTCCTTTTTATCATTAGAATGTTAACAAAAGGCGAGAATATAAAATTCGATAGAATTTTTATTTGTTTCAGATCTACGAAAGCTATTCCCATTAATAATAAAATTACATTTCATTCCACCTTCTTAAAATTAATCTACTTACCATCAAGCAGTGTAAATTTCTTTCTAAACGAAGGCGTCACAAGTTATGCGACTCAATTGTGAAGCTAATAAAAAACAGGAATTCTACGAACTTAGAATTTCCAAGTGGCCAGAAGGATAACGAAAGATCCTAGAACAAAACGGTCTGTACATAAAACTTTTATAGACCTTCACTATTCAGAAGTTTTATTCGGTGAGTAGCGACCATTTGTTTTAGGATCTTTCTTTATCTGTTTGGCTACTAAATAGTGAACTTCCTTCATTCTCCCTTGGAAAATCGAAATGATTTTCGTCGAACAAGACCTAACACTTTCCATATAATCAATCTCATTGCTAGTATGATAACTGTCAACATCTCATCAGGTTCTGATTCTTAGAAACGGGAATGTTCTCCAATAAGAACCGTATCAAACCAAGCTCGTCAAACTTCTCAATTTCCCTTATAAATAGTGAACGTCTACATATATTTAATGTAAACTATTGGAGTTTGTCCCTTATCACCCTTAACATTAACATCAGCTCCATAGTTTATCAGTAATTTTGCCATTTCCACTTGTTACCATTCGACTGCAATATGTACAAGCGTCAGACTTTCTCCAAAGATTGAAATGAACATGTTAGCCCCATTAGTTGAAATCAGTTCGGTCGTTTCGTCTACATATAATGTATAGAAGTTTTATTATTATTATTCTTATTATTATTATTATTATTATATACGGACCGAGGTCCTTTTATACATATGTATACAGTTTTTACAGTATTACTGATAAAAACAAAAAGAAGACATAACAAAATAAAAGAAAAAAAAGAAAGTCTTAACCTAAAATCTTAACTTAAGTCTTAACTAAAATTTACAAAAGAATGGACCGCGAGAAACTAAACAAATACAGTTATGATTAACAAATAGTATTGCGCAATTTAGTTTTGAAAGCCTGCAACGTGCCATTAAAAAAATCGATATTATTGTAAAATATGTTCGAGCTAGCAATGATGCGATTTAATGGATTTATTACTCCATATGAGGATTTGGATTTCATTGTTTGAAATCGTGCTCTCGTTCTCAAAACACGTTCAGGTACGTAGAAATTGATTTGCCTCAGGAGTGCGGGACAATCTATATTATTATTAATCAAATTGAAGATAAAGCTCTGGTCGGAAACTGTTCTTCAATTGGATAATGTTTCAAGGTTTTATTGGGTGATGTAGGAACTATTTTATTCCCAGCTCTTTTTACGTAACCCAACATTTTCTATATAATCAATCTCATTGCCAGTATGATAACAGTCAACATCTCATCAGGTTCTGATTCGCAGAAACGGTATAGTACTCGGCCAATAAGAACCGTATCTCTACCGAGCTCGTCAAGCTGCTCGGCCTCCCTTATAAATAGTGAATGTCTACATATATGTAACGTAAACTATTGGAGTTTGTTCCTTATCACCTTTAACATCAGCTCCATAGTTTATCAGTAGTTTCGCCATTTCCACTTGCTACCATTCAACTGCAATATGTAGAAGCATCATACTTTCTCCAAAGATTATCCTATTAGTTAAAATCAGATCGGTCGTTTTGTCTACATATATGTACAGAAGTATTATTGGGTGATGTAGGAACTATTTTATTCTAAGCTCTTTTTACGTAACGCAACACTTTCTATATAATTAATCTCGTTGCCAGTATGATAACAGTCAACATCTCGTCAGGTTCTGATTCGCAGAAACGGTATAGTTCTCGGCCAATAAGAACCGTAGCTCTACCGAGTTCGTCAAGCTGCTCGGTCTCCCTTATAAATAATGAATGTCTACATATATGTAACGTAAACTATTGGAGTTTGTTCCTTATCACCTTTAACATTAACATCAGCTCCATAGTTTATCAGTAGTTTCGCCATTTCCAGTTGCTACTATTCAACTGCAATATGTAAAAGCATCATACTTTCTCCAAAGATTGAAATGAACATGTTAGCCCTATTAGTTAAAATCAGTTCGGTCGTTTTGTCTACATATATGTACAGAAGTTTTATTCGGTGATGTAGGAACTATTTTATTCCAAGCTCTTTTTACGTAACGCAACACTTTCTATATAATCAATCTCATTGCCAGTATGATAACAGTCAACATCTCATCAAGTTCTGATTCGCAGAAACGGTATAGTTCTCGGCCAATAAGAACCGTATCTCTACCGAGCTCGTCAAGCTGCTCGGTCTCCCTTATAAATAGTGAATGTCTACATATATGTAACGTAAACTATTGGAGTTAGTTCCTTATCACCTTTAACATTAACATCAGCTCCATAGTTTATTAGTAGTTTCGCCATTTCCACTTGCTACCATTCAACTGCAATATGTAAAAGCATCATACTTTCTCCAACGATTGAAATGAACATGTTAGCCCTATTAGTTAAAATCAGTTCGGTCGTTTTGTCTACATATATGTACAGAAGTTTTATTCGGTGATGTAGGAACTATTTTATTCCAAGCTCTTTTTACGTAACGCAACACTTTCTATATAATCAATCTCATTGCCAGTATGATAACAGTCAACATCTCATCAAGTTCTGATTCGCAGAAACGGTATAGTTCTCGGCCAATAAGAACCGTATCTCTACCGAGCTCGTCAAGCTGCTCGGTGTCTCCCTTTCTCGGGTAAGTCAGTAAAACTGAAAGCCCAATATTCGACCGGAAAGGTAGTCTGTATCTCGCGATGCCGGGTCCCTCGAATAACATAATCCTCGCACTAAACTTCTTTCTCAACGTTCCGCGCAACCACGTCAAAAAAACACGTATTGTGAGACTGAGAAAAGGTGGGTAGGTGAATGGGAGGGGGGTGTAGAGAGGGTGAGAGTACGGCAG
Source organism: Lasioglossum morio (assembly GCA_916610235.2). NCBI lineage: Eukaryota > Metazoa > Arthropoda > Insecta > Hymenoptera > Halictidae > Lasioglossum > Lasioglossum morio. Next base: position 11,540,919 of record OU744325.1, on the reverse strand, counting down.
TGGTAGAAGAGGGGGGTGGTTGCTCGGCAGAGAAACGAGGAGAGACTCTGGACATCCGGAGGCAATGGCCCTCTTCAGTAACGTAGCTCGAGAGCGAAGCTACCCTCCTAGGCCACCGCCGCCTTTTCCGACCTACGAACCTACCCACCGCCTTCCCTTTTCGCTCGTTGAATCTAATTACACCCGCCAAGACCCACCCGCTCGAGAGGGAGACACGGGGTTGTTCTGGTAAGAGGGAAGGTGGACGAAGACTGGAGAAGACGAAGAGAGCTAGAGGGACAGTCGAATGGCGAAGGGGGTGAGACTGCGAACGACGAAGAAGGAGAGACCACGAGCCGAGAGGAGCGTGGAGAAGCAGAGCGTTGCCAAGCGACGGGAGCCATCTTGGAGGGTTGCAGCCACTAATGGCCTAATGAATTTAATGGAGGCTTCCCGGCATAAAGTAGCAGGAGAACTGAGAATCGAGGTGGAGAATAAGAGAGACGGAGCAAGGAGTAGCCCTCGCGGGGAAAGAAACAAAAGGACCCTGAGGGAAAGTAGGGGATGCAACGAAGGGAAACTCTCGAGCGTCCTCGTCGTCGACGTCGTTGTCGTCCTCCTCGTTCTGTGTACGCCTCTAATTCTCTACGGTGGAGCACGCCGAGTGAACGGTTCCGAGAGCACTGAACAAGCGAGAAAGAACGGAGAAATGGAAGAAGAAGAAGAAGAAGAAGAAATTCTCGACGGCCGCGCGAAAGATCTCGGTTCTCTTCCTAACCGAACCCAACGGCCGAAAGACTCTGCTCTACCTTACGACTCTTGGATTCTCGCAATTAACGAAGGGGTGGAGTGGCTGTCGTTGAACCACGGACCACTTCTGACGGAGACACGCCAGGTGTTGAAACCAACGAGTACACCCAGTTTTGCGGTGGGCATCGAATTTCTTTGGTACCAGTGATCGTTCCATCGTTAAATTGATCGATAGATTGACCTAGGGACTTGATGCAAAATAAGAACAATCTGTAATGGATGTACAAAGTATTCGTACACCGTTCAGAAAGAATAACTTTTTAAAAATTAGACTTGAAAGCGAAGGGTTTTTATTTGAGACGTTAGAGGGTTAGTTTACTAGCTAATAATGTGTAAATGTTTTTTTTATAAAAGTATTATTGGTCGCAATTGCGAAGGAAAAAGTAAAACAACTCGAGTTCCTTTATTTGAGACGTTAGAAGGATTAGTTTACTAGCTAATAATGTGGAAATGATTTTTGACAAAATTGTTATTGGTCGCAATTACGAAGGAAAATGTAAAACAACTCGAGTTCCTTTATTTGAGACGTTAGAAGGATTAATTTACTAGCTAATAATGTGTAAATGATTTTTGATAAAATTGTTATTGGTCGCAATTGCGAAGGAAAAAGTAAAACAACTCGAGTTCCTTTATTTGAGACGTTAGATGGATTAGTTTACTAGCTAATAATGTGTAAATGTTTTTTTTATAATAGTATTATTGGTCGCAATTGCGAAGGAAAAAGTAAAACAACTCGAGTTCCTTTATTTGAGACGTTAGAAGGATTAGTTTACTAGCTAATGTGTAAATGATTTTTGTCAAAATTATTATTGGTCGCAATTACGAAGGAAAAAGTAAAATAACTCGAGTTCTTTTATTTGAGACGTTAGAAGGATTAGTTTACTAGCTAATAAGGTGTAAATGATTTTTGATAAAATTGTTATTGGTCGCAATTACGAAGGAAAAAGTAAATATCACGATTTGTGGAATATAATTATCATCGCGGCAAAAATAAACGGGTGAAACAGAGGAAACATCGAATGAATTGTTGGTGGCATGTTACAATTATCAAGAGAATTTTTATTCCACCGAAAGCTCAGGAATATTTAATAATTCGTTGAAGTCCATGGTCCACTGGTAAAAAATTTTGGACAGATCTTTCAACAGAAATAACAATTTGAATAGTAAACCAGCAAATCTAATTTTGATCATGTGTATAGAAACAATGAATCTATAGATAAACAAACCACGAATTAATATTAAATGATTACATAAGTCCGTGCTCGATTTACATAGATGTTGATTTCATAAAGATGTCTGAGTGTAAAAACTATACAACTTTAGGTTTAGTGTTAAATTACGTTCCAAAACATTTTCAGTGGATTACATACTTTAATTATTTACTATTCCAAATTCTGTTTTACCCAGCTCTCTGTGAACAATAAACATCTTTTAATAGTAGTACAAAAATTTCAACGATGAGTGCCCAGATACTTTTGTAAACACTGAAGCGACAAAAATATTAATATAAACGTCCTACAACCACGAGCCACGTATGAAAAAGATAAATTTTGAATTGGAACACGTGCGCTTGACCGTCCCATCGAAAAGGTAGTTTACTCGTTGATAACGAGCGCATATGATGTGAGATTATTGTAAAGATACGGAAGGCAAAGCGACAGTTGTAGAGCACACCGGGCATATACGTGGACAGTAATGACAAAGACAGTGTATCTATCGGTTTAATTGGCTGCGACGATTATTTACGCAGCACTTGCGCCACTTTTCGTACAATCTCTAGCCGGAAATATATACAACGCGAGTCGTTAAATATTCAAACGATAAACGATTACAGCATTTCCAATAGAGTTTTTCTTTTCGTTTATGACAAACACACTTAGGACCCCAATGTAATAATGTTTCAACTAGTTAATTATTTATTTACATCAGTTAGATCTTTGTTAACACTTCTTGACAGGAAGTTTGCTAGTAACTAAAGGTTACATTGTAGCGATACTAAAAATGTAAATTTTCTTTTCTCTTCTTTTTAAAGAATACTGCTGTACCTTTATTCAAAATATTGTTTAGACTATTCAGTATATTGGCATCTAATCTCAAGTAACTAAACATTTAACTAATCAAACATTGAAATATTGTACGATGTATTACATCAATTTCAAATCCATAAAACGAATAAAACCATCTATATAAATAAAAATGAAATGCTGTTCGTTGGTAAACGCATCACTTGAGAATGGCTGGATCGATTAGGCTAATTTAAAAAAAAAAATGTTCGTAATAGTCCGAATCAAGAAAGAAAAATTGGAAAAGTTGCCCGGTAAAATGGAAAATTCGAGGAAAAATTAATTTTTGTTCAACTAGTATAGAATAAAATTATTCTTGGTCGAAAGAAATGTTTAATTTTCTAATTAACCCTTAGCACTCGGCTGTCCACTCTGAGGCACCACTAAAAATTGCTGTATCATTCTTCAAAATATTGTTTACATTATTAAATATATAGGTATCTAATAAATTACTAAACATTTAGGTACTGTATAAGGTAATGTACCAATTTCATATTCATAAAATTGTAAAAATTATAAGGTATGGAAATATTCTAGATCGGAAGAAATGTTTAATTTTCCAATTAAAATAGCTCGGAGTGCAAAGGGTTAAAATAGCTCCAAGTGCGAAGGGTTGCTGTACGTGTCAAAATATGTTACGGCAAGGTGCTAATACGGTTTTGCATTTCGCGAATTCGTCGATGGCCGCGTGATATCCGTCCAATTCTGAGATTGATGAGATCTACTCTGAGCCGGGTCGAATCAGAGGGGAATGGAATAGAAAAATGTCTCGGCCGCAGAAGGTAGAACGGCGTAAGTTGCGAGTAAAGAGCAAATCGATTACGGACGCGACGCGACGGATGCAGTGATTTCGCAAACACACTGGCCGCCTCTTAATCCAGTTCGAAGCGAGGAGAGAGCCGGTCGGAAGAAGTACATAAAGAATGACAAGTCCGGTTTCTTTTTCGACAGGGCGAGAGAGAGTCACGGTAAAGATGAGTCGGAAGAGGGAGGCATTGCATCCGGAAAATAAAGGAAAGTAGCGACGGTAATCCAGAGCGCAGACCAGGGTCTTACCGAGGCTCCTACGGATGTTTATTGAGTCGGTACGCGCACGCGCTACATGCAACACTATCATCTCATCTCATCTGGTCTCGTCTCATCGCCCGTGTACCGTTCGACCAACCCTCTCTCGCCTTCACCCTTTCCCTCTGATTTTTCCTGCCCTCTTCATTTTACCCCGCGTACCCTTCCGGATCGCTGTCCCCAGTACCACATCTCGTTCTTTCTTTCTTTCTTTCTTTCTTTCTTTCTTGCTTTCTTTCTCAGCATGCTTGGTCGTGTCCTCATTTATTCTCTCAGTTTTCTCAGCCTTCATCCCCTTTCCTTCGCACCCCCCCGACAGTTTTTACTGTTTTCTTCTCAGTCTCAGAGGTTTGCCACTCTCAGCGCGGTTCTTCCTCAGCAACCCTACGCCATCTTCCCTCCGCACCTTATCCCAGCGTCTTCACGACGTCCATTCAATCCTATCTCATCTGCCGCAGGTTACCCGGGAACCCTTCGTTCGCTCCACCGTTCCCTCGGCCACCTTCATTCATTTTCTGCCAGAAGAAAGAGAAATCGAGCCGAACTGGTCGATCACCTGTGTCGGTCCTGGATTCCTTTCTTTCATTATTCTTGCGCCCTCGGACAACGTGATCTCGCAGGTACACCATTTCTCCAGGACATCGTTATTGTCTGATGTCTATAGACATATAATAATAATAATGCGGATCTTTATGCAAAATGAAAATGTTCTGTAAAATGTAAAATTTGTTGTTACTTGTATTTGTTTTAATTAGTTCGGTATTGTATAATGTCTAATAACAATTGCGGATCTTTATGCGAAATGAAAATGTTCTATGTAAGGTTTTGTTGTTACTTATATTTTTTTATTATTCTTTTATATACAACTTAATAATGAGGGCTTACAGCCACGTGTCTTGTAAGCAAAGCCTGACATGTAACGTTTTATTGTTACTTATTATTAAGTTGTATATAAAAGTGTAATACACAAAACATTACATTCTACATTTATTGTGGGAAGCAGGAAGAAAATCGGAACTGATTTCATTCCTTAGTGACTTTGTTAAATCAAAAGACATTACGATATTATTAATTTTTCTAATCCTTTACTGTTTTGTAATAAAAAAAGTTTAGCGTGTAAACGAAGGTAGACAGATCATACCTTAATGACTTTATTAAATTTAAAAAAGTATTACGATATTCTTAAATTTTTCGAATCCTTTACTGTTTTATAATAAAAAAGTTCTATTTTCTTTACGTTTACGAGGCGCAATTATTATTAGACAGAATCGAGTAGACGAAATTGTTGAAACGTTTTCAAAATTGAAGATGTTAATACATGATTTCTCTCGTTAAGGGAAGAAACAACATTGAGTTTAGTTTCTATTTCTTGCAATCGATGCAGACAATTTTTATTTTGCATAAAAATCTGCAGTCTAATCACCGTATTTGCATCATCAATAAAGCTGTTGTTTATACATACATGTAATACGTATATCTAATACGTACATGTAATACTTATATTGTAATACATATATTGTAATACGTATATTGTAATACATACATTGTAATATGTACATGTAATACGTACATGTAATACGTACATTGTAAAACGTACATGTTGTCTTCACTATTCAGCTGCGAGAAAGACATTCAGGTGCTTCATTACTCGTAACTAACTCTCTCTCTCCGTATAACCGCAACAACCGAGTCGCGACTGTCATTAAAATCTGGGAAAGCAGCGAAGTGAAGTACCCAGTAAGGGCAGGTGAATGAGTAAATGAAACCGCTTTTACGGTTAGGAGATTAGTCGTCGGATTTCGGCGCGATCGCGGCGATTACGCGCCTTATAATATTTTAGTACAAGCGATTAAAGGATTCGTTTCATGACTGATTCGAGGTTTCCCTCGGCCCTTTTCCCCCGCCTCGTATAATATACAATTGCTTTCGATTTTGTACTTGCTTAGACCGCCGTCTTTATGAACCATCAATTCCTTTCTTACGAAATAATTTCGGCGAACCCTTCGCTAGTTTAGTTAATATAATTTAATACATATAATCCAGTAAAATAATTTATTATCTATTTTAGTGCATCTATTAAGGTGCATCTGTTTTCAATGAATTTTTATTCCACGTAAATAATCAATAGGCTGCATATATTTTTATATTTTCATTAATTGACATGAAATAACGAACCGAATTATGTTTTTATGCCAATAGAGGAGACATGGTTATACTGCAAGTTCATTTTATTTAATATAAAATTTCGAATTGGTAAACTTGAAGATATTTTGTGTACTTCTTTTAATTTCATTCTTAGTTTATTCGTTTCTTGATGTTTTATATTGAAAAAACTTATATTAAAAACACTGCACCACTAAATTATTATATCAGTGGTGCACCCAGGGGGTCAAGTCCTCCCCCACCCCCTCTAAGAAAAAGGAAACAAAATACTGGAAAATTAGCTAAAACGTAGAATAGGTGCTTCCTCTCCGATTTCAATGATTTTTGGATACGTTATATGTAAAACTAAGCATTTTCAACAACTTTTCCCTATATATGGAAAAGTTATATTTATATTTATATTAATATATAATATTTTTGCTATTTATAGGAAATATAGGAAAATATTTGTATATATAGATATATAAGTAAATATCTTTGACAAATATTTTTGCCAAAAAAAAGGTCATTTTGTTCAACTCGTCCCTCCCCCCCAAGATTAAATCCTGTGTGCGCCACTGTATTATTTAGCTTGCAGAGGTGATATCTATCTTAGTTGTTTTGACAGAAATTCGTAAAACTTGACAACAGAATTGGCATTCGTAACCAGAACGTCCTCTTAAATTGTTATCGGTGGCCCGCTCGAGAACTTCCCTTCGTTAGGAATTGAGAGTTCTCGCGAAAGTGTTTGAATGTAACGAAGAGGTTCACGATGATGAGTGGTGCTGGAAGACCAGCGGAGGCGAAGAAGAATAGGTAGCAAGAAATGCGGAGTAGGGTGATTCCGCCAAGGCCTCTAAGTAGTGAGATTAAGTGCTACGTAAATTCTTCCGGCGGCATGCTTTCTCTCCCTCGGATAAAGAATCGCCGCTTGGTTAGAGGCATCGCCAACGAAGAAAAAGTGAAAGTCCTTCTCGCCGGAAAATGGCCGGAGCAGGGTTCCTGCCATCCCCAACCCGTCGACACACGAATTTTTCATCGAATTGTAAGCATTTTCTTCGACTGAATATCTCCACTCACCCCGTTCCCCATTTTCACATCATAATTAAAATGAATTCGTATAACTTTGATTTCAACCCTCGGATAAAATTTCATCCCTTTTCGATTGTCGGTACTTTCGCAATTTTTTTTATTTAGCTTCGACTGTGTTGTAAGTTTCTGTAACTGTACAGAATGTTTTATGTAATTATTTCCAATAAGTGTGTATGAACAATTTCAAAAATTAGATAACATTCGAAGAACATTTTTTTTTATTTAACGTCGCTTTCAACCCTTTGCTAATATATTTATTACTAGACTGCGGATGTTTGTCCTATTTCAATTGTAATTTACACATAAATATCTTTTTAATTAGATTTGATTTTAACGTCAATCAGTGTGACAGTCGCGTACTCTAACATATTAACGATGGCTAATTAATGAAACATGTAGTATACAATATAAATCTTTTTTTTACCAAATCCTTTGTGTTTAAATTTTTTTTATTGGCAAGCTTTAGATCCTTACTGATCCATAAGCCTTATATAAATATGTATATACGTAGTAACATTTACAAACTCATTGTTATAACTCGGTTATTACAAAATTGTATTTAAATAAACGAGCCATTCAACTAGCGCCATCTATGGTGAAACATTTAAGTTAGCAGACACATTCTGACTTAACTTCTGATAGTCGGTCAAATCGATTTAATTTAAAATTTTGCACGTAGGTACATGTCGCATTAAAAACATGTTTCCCAAAGAATAATTTTATCTTTTTACTTTCTTTATCTTATTTTATTATCTTATCGTTTTAGTGTCATTTTCTACCTTTTCCACCTTACATTTTCTGTTTAGCGACGTTGTATTTTACAGATCACTGTAAGTTCCAACTTAGCTAGATTACATATAAGTGTATATGTACAATACACATTTATGTATATGTAATTAAATATTTTATGTACGATTTACAATGAATAAATAAAGACAATGTAATCAACAGAGCATCTGCGTATATATTTATTACACCACCAACTTTTCTCAATTCTCCTACTTGTCGTAGAGTTACACAAATGATTCTGTACAAATTTTCGACTGTCTGACTTGTCGTTGATTTGTACTACTGAATTTCATGTAACCTCCTCCGATATCATGTTACCCTAATACAAAGTTCAATTTTCGAGTTTTACGAAATTTTTCGAGCGTCTGACTTGCCGTTGCCCTGTACTACTGAATTTTCGATAATTTTCGGCCGTCTGATTTATGGTTGATTTGTACTACTTCTCAATTTGCGAAAATTTTCGGAATTTTTCGCAAATTGAGAAGTAGTACAAGTCAACCATAAATCAGACGGCCGAAAATTTTCGAGCGTCTGACTTGTCGTCGACTTGTACTACTGAATTTTCGATAATTTTCGGCCGTCTGATTTATGGTTGACTTGTACTACTTACCAGTTTTCGAAAATTTTCGAAATTTTGCGCAAATTGAGAAGTAGTACAAGTCAACCATAAATCAGACGGCCGAAAATTTTTCGAGCGTCTGACTTGTCGTCGACTTGTACTACTGAATTTTCGAAAATTTTTCGGCTGTCTGATTTATGGTTGACTTGTACTACTTACCAGTTTTCGAAAATGTTCGAAATTTTTCGCAAATTGAGAAGTAGTACAAGTCAACCATAAATCAGACGGCCGAAAATTTTCGGAAATTCAGTAGTACAAGTCAACGACAAGTCAGACGGCCGAAAAATTGAGAAAATTTTCCGAAAACTCGAAAATTTAACTTTGTATTAGGAGAATATGATATCATAGGAGGTATCCGGATTTTCAGTAGTACAACTCAACGTCAAGTCAGACGTTCGAAAATTTGCGAAAACTTTAAAACTCGGACTTTGTATTAGGAAAATATGATAGAAAAGGAGGTGGCACGAAATTCAGTAGTATATGTCAACGGTATAATAGTGAAATGGACCTTGTGAGATGGTTGAGGGTTGAGAATAAATAACACATTAACTGTGGTAACTAATGTATACTTTATTACTCACGAATAATATTACAAGTACATTTATATTACCATATACATAACAATTTGAAATGTGTAAGTACATGTGGGGTGTGAAAAATTGTGTACAAATTTTTATTTCTTATTTACCACGTACATATAAAATATAACACAAAATACAAAATATAAAATGTAAGATATAAAATATAACACATAAAATACAAAATATAAAATATAACATATAAAATATAACACATAAAATACAAAATATAACATATATAATATAACATGTAAAATACAAAGAAATACTCAACTAAAACTCCCTTTTCGAATGCTGTGCCTCCTAGACACGGCCTCGCGTTACGCTCCCCATAATGATGATAGGTCTAGATTTACCTCAGGGCTGTACGAAGTAACCCGTGTGTGGCGCATTGAGGCCGACGCTCTTATGAATAGATTTCCACATCACCCATGAGGTACTACTCTCGATGCGTTTTTTTTATTCAGTGGTATCCCCTGTAGGCCTACTCCACTGCATCGCGTGATAATTTTGAGAAAATTTATAATATTCTAAGAAGAATGTATTATGTAAACTGTTCGAAGCAAAGTATCCGACCACAGCTTTATTTCTAATTTAATTAACAATCATATTGATTGTCTCTCTCCTTATCTAAATCAATTTCTACGTACCTGAACGTGTATCGAGATCTACAGCAGGATTTCAAACACTAAAATCAAGATCTACATATAGATTAATTAATCCAACTAAGCACTCTATCTTAGGTAAAGTGTTAATTGTTTTCTTCGGGGGTGAATTAGGCAGATTGTAGAGTCGCGTAAAAGTTTGACAGTTTTATTGATCGTGAAGGAGGGTGGGAAGTACAACACAGATTGTTCGCATGAACTCAGATTGTTAAAGTATTGGATCGGGAAGAAAGTAATTTCGGTATTCTAAGGTGAAATAAAACCGAATTTCTCTATCCGAGCGATGAACTGTAATGAATAAAATATTTTCTTATTTATTTATTTAGGCAAAATGTCTTATTCGTTAAAGTTCGTTGCTTGGATAAAAATATCGAGCTCTGTTTCACGTTAAAATACTGAAATTACATTCTTGCCAAGCCAATAGTTTTTTATTTATTCGAGCCAAATACTTCTCGGACCACTATGGCATTTATTAGTAGGGTCCGTTCGGACACGTAACGCTTGAGGCTCGGAAATCGCGCGACTCGTGACAATTATCCGAACAGTCTCGCCGAGGATGCTACTGGATCGTGTCTCGAAAGGCTTTGTTGTTCACGTTTGTAAAAAAGATATTGCGTAAGGCTGTAAAAAGGATCTCGGACACGATTTCGGAGCGACGAGCTTCGAGAATTCCGTGACCATGTGATAGTTACAAATGAAATCGTTAATAAGTATATAACATTAGATACGTATATCTATTAACAGTATTAAGGTTCACCCACACCGTCAGGCACGCTGCACAAAGCGATCGATGACAATCGTTAACGAGCGACTTGGTATCAGTCGTTGAATTGGTTTCGTAAATTCGTTTCGGAGAAATGATCATTTCGAGAATGGACTTTAATCAATTAATTATACAAGATCGTTAATGAAACTCGATAAACATGTCGCCGAGAACAAAGGAGTGTGAAATGATTGCAATTTAACAAGCGCGGCCCCGCTGAAGAGCCAAGTACAGTAAAGTCGCGATTCTTGTCAGCCCTCTGCACGGACAACTATCGCGTACCGACATTATTATTTTAACCATCGTCCGTCCCTCATTTCACGAACTGAATCTGTCCCTCGGTGGCAAATTGACACAGTGACACAAAATAAAAAAATTTCAATGTTTAAAAAAACTAAAAAGTCCAAAGTCTTATTATTGTAAAACAAATTTTATAATAATATTGATTTTTTCAATGGCACGTTACAGGCATTCAAAACGAAATTGCGCTGTACTATTCGTTAATAGTACCTATATTTGTTTAGTTTCGCGATGTCCATAATTATGTAAATTTTAGATGAAGACTTAAGTTTAAGATTCTTTTCTGTCATACTATATAAACTGCATACATTTGTATAAAAGGACTTCGGTTCGTTTAAAATAAATAATAATAATAAAAGTCAAATTGATGAGTTAACATCTTAGGTATTGTCGGCTATGTGTTGCGCATTAAAAGAAATGAAAGTCACATGAAGTTTCGGGTAAATTTACTTAAAAATGACGGAACAGTATAACTTATTTCGGGAAAACTGTCGAATTGACACGAGGGACGGATGAGGGTTAATAACGGGCCCTACACTCGAAGAATTGCATCTTCCAAGAAAATATGAAGAAAATGTTATTCAACATTTTGGGCAAACACTGTTGGCCCGAATATTTGAAACGTTCGATGAGATAAATTGAAGTAAACATCCCAGAGTAACAATTTCAGAAATACTTAATTTATTTGCTCATTTCGCGAATTCATGCAGCTATTTACATTCACTGAAACCTCGTTCGCTGAACAAGCGAGTGTAATCAGTAGACTGCGGATCTTTACGCGCAAGAACATAGGAGTCAGATAAAAATTTCTTTTGTAATTGTCTCGTTAAGCTGAAGTTTAATACATCGATGTCTTTGAATCTTCTTAATTCGTTCACTGCTCTAAATTGTCGTGTCCATTTTTGTAATTAATATATCAAATCCGCAGTCTAGTAATCGGTTATTTTCCGTCGACAGAGTGATTTCGTAACGTGTCGGCGAAGAAAAAAAAGGGGAAGCCGGAGAACAAATTCACATTCACAAGGTATACAACGCCAATTCCTCGTAGAAAGAATACAATCGTGAAAAGAACACGAATTCGCCAATACAATATTTAGCGGTCGCTGACTAATGCGCAATGTTCGTGCACAACGTAATTCTAAAAGCCATCGGGAACACGGCTGTATCGGCTCGACGGCGGTTTTGCTAAACTCTTAAAAATTACAGTTAACATTCTAAAATGTGTGTCGTTCACGCGTCGAATAACGTATCGATTCCGGGAAACGCTCGATTGCGACGTAGACATCGATTAATGTTCGAAGATTCAGATCAATTTAGCTTTTCGAAGGTTTCACTTTTAGGGGTGGCCGGGTAACCGAAAATCCATCACGTTTTGATACCCGAATATTAGTCGGGTGGTTCCTCAAACTGATTTTATACGCATTCTTTATAAATGTTTTCGTATTTTATGTAAATCAAATCAAATTTTCATACTACATATCAAGAAAAGAAAACGGTGTAACTCAACCCGATTTTATACGCATTCTTGATAAATGTTTTCATATTTTATGTAAATGAAATGAAATTTTAAAAATGCATATCAAGAAAACAGTGCATCGCATTGTGCGAAAACTATTTCATTTTAAATTTCAAAATTCTGATTGAATACTCTTATCACACCTGACTTTTTGTTATCGATGATAACAGCAATATTGTAACTACTAGACTGCGGATCTTTATACAAAAGAGAAAATTTCTACTTGATTAGCAACAAACTGGGCTGAAATGAAAATGTAATTTCTATCACCTACCGGAAGGCTTTAATTAATAGGATAATAATTTGTATTATCCTATTAATAAGAATAATTATATATTATATATTCCTATAAATAGGAATAATTATATATTATATATAATAATGTAAATTATTATCCTATTAATATGTAATTATTCCTATTAATAGGATAATATATAATAATTATTCCTATTCATAGGATAATATAAATTATTATCCTACTATGGGATATATAATACAGAAGATTATTATTAATTAACCTACTACTTCGACAGGATTCTCAATGCGTTAGCGTTCTAATTCTTCACTCTTCCCAATCACTTCCTTTTCCCACAAAGCGTAAACTTTCTTTAGGGTGCACGTTGTCCAAATCTCCGAGGAATCGACCAGTGAATCAGCGCGTCGTTCGCGCTCTCGAAACGATACAGCTTTTCCCCGATGTCAGCGACGCGTTCGATTTTCTTCTCGAGCTGCCACCCCGTCGATCCGAAATTCGAACGCGCTCCTTCATCCCTTTTTTTCTTGTTTTCGTTCCGTTTCTAAACTAAAAGCAGACGACGCGAGGCGTCGCGCCGCCTCGAAAGGTACAGGTTTCTCGCATTCTAACACGACGCAGATATACACGCGCCTCGTATCTCGCGCGTTTTTCATCGTTACACGCATTTCTTCCTTTTACACCTCTCTCTCTCTTTTTTTATTTGTTTGTTTATTTTTTTGTACAAGTTTTTGGGGGGAGGGTGGGGGGGAGCTTACACCGTAAGGGAGCGAAGAAGAGCTATTAGAGGGATGAAATATATTATTTGGCAGTTCGGCATTTGTCGGATATGAGTCAGACTGTTTTGTGTGCTTCGAAACCTAGGTGACGCTCTGTGATGTCCTTCGACCTCGGCTATGAAACGCCACCGACCTCGGGGATACGAATGACGCGCGTGATGTCGCCTGGAAATGTGACGGCGGTAGATATGGATATTCAGTCACCCGGGGAGAAAAATATCTTTCGAGATTGCACGGGGAAGCGGCTCGCTTCGATATCCGAGAGTACTGTCGAATAACTAGCCATTGTTTGTTACGTTCTGTTAGAATTATGTTCTGTTAGAATTATATTCTGTTAGAATTATATTCCAGACTATTTTTCAGCAGCAATAACCCGAGGCAAACCGAACAGCCATGATAGTTGTCCGTCTGACTATAAACACCTTGAACTACTGGCGCTAGGGTGCTAGGACAGAGGATGACTGCCAGTGAACCCAGGGTTACCTCTTTCGAAAAATGAATCATAATTTTAAACGTCCTAATGTTTACAGTCAGATAACGATTTTAGACAAGCTCTTTCATCATGCAAACCTATATTTTACATCTTACGCGAATGTCGTAACCCGTATTTTTTTATACTTTAACCCTCATACGTTCCTCAGGGTGAAAATTCACCCATTCAATATTTTCACATACTGTGAGATTATTCATCCTTTTATGTCTACATCGTGAGATGTATTTCTTTAAAATGTCATATTATAAATGAAATATAATGTGTTGATTTAATGTGTAAAATAAAAATGGGCGAATTGTTATCCTAGTCTCTTTTATGTAACTATTATTGAGGAGCGTATGAGGGTTAACTGCAGGGCGTTTTTACCAAGTAACTTTTACTTCTGTCGCAATGGCTATTACTGAAAATGATTAACAGACATACCGTCTCTTTAATTTCAGCAAACATAATCGATACAAGTTACTAAACTAGACATGCTCCACGGAATTCGAAATAAAACAGCAGGAAAATTGTTTTGTAAGTAATGCGTTTTTCGAGCAATCCTTAGATCTTCTTTAAAAATACAGTTCATTGATCGTCGCACTCTGTTTCTTATTGAATTATAGCTCAGATGTCTGATACAGCCGGAAACTGTGAAAAAATGTGAATAATATACAGTAGTTTGTGAATGAAAGATATTTTCTCCACGGATGACGTGTTAATATGTGAACGTGTACGTGTATGGTTGTGAGAATACTCTGTATATTATCATTACTGGTCTCTCGCTTTAGTTAACATTCGATCTGTTATTGGCACAAAATTGTACTAGTAATATGGAAATACCTGCGGGACATGGTCGCCGATGGTGTTTCACGGTAGGCGTCGCGTTCGTTCGCAGAAACGTATCAATACCGGCGATACGCGTCTCGTCTGTACATGAGACGCGTCGTTCGTCAACACGGAGGAATTACAATAGACTTGGACCGTCGGGAAAATCAAAATCAATCTGCCATGTTTCAGAAATTCGAATTCTACGGATCTAGAGTTCCCTTCGAATTATTCGGATCTACGAAGTTACCTCCGAATTCATCGAATCTTCGAATCCTCAAAGTTCCTTTAAAATTCTTCGGATTATCAAAGTTCCCTTCGAATCCTTTGAATTCATCGAATCCTCAAAATTCCTTTTGAATTCTTCGAATCCTCAAAGTTCCAATCGAATTCTTTGGATTGTCAAAGTTCCCTTCGAATTCTTTGAATCCTCGAAGTTCTCTTCGAACTATTCGGATCTTCGAATTCATCGAATCCTCAAAATTCCAATCGAATTAGTCGGATTTTCAAAGTTTCCTTCGAATTCTTCGAATTCTTCGAATCTTCGAATCTTCGAATTCTTCGAATCCCCAAAGATCCCTTCGAATGCTTCGAATCTTCGGAAAAGTAACAGCCCTAACGCGGCGTACGTTGTCTGAAACATGTCTCGCAGCGGTTCGACCGCGGATATCGTCCTCGAGGGGCGTCCGTGAAACCTCGTCGACGGCGTAACTATATCGTTAATGTACGTATCATAAAATTAACCTACATCATAATAGGAATGTACGAGAAAAATCGTCAGGGGCGGACTGGACACGTGCTCGACACCGCCCAAGCCCCCGGCTAAATGTTGATCCATTAAAAAGAACGACCGCGACCGTACAGGCCGCAGTCAACTATTTAACTTTCGATTATTTACCTACTAGTCGAACATTAGATCGCTCAGTCTTTTGGTGGGTTGCAGAATCTGCGATATATGTCGCGACGGGAACGTGCACGCGAACGGTCGGTGGCGCGCGACACTTACTTGGAAAAATCTCATCGGAAAACGCCGAGGACAAAGGAACGGCCACGGGGCTTGATCGATCGATCTGGATCACTGTCGCGTTCAAACAATGTCTACATTTGTCGCCGTGTCTCGATCTCTATCGGCGTAAGACACACCAATGAATGATACTCTTCGCAGCTTTTACAATACAAATGTGAATTGACGGTGACAAATGTGGGCATAGCTTTGGAGACGTGTTCCGTACAATCTCGATCTTCGTACGCGCGCACTTTCGCATAGATTGGAACCATTATTGCCGCGGACACGTTATAAATAAGGAAAAATAGTCCATTGGGGAAAGACACTTGCGCCATTGCTAGTGGAAGTGGATGATAATTAGACAGCGGATCATATGCAGTTAAAAACGTTAACAAATACTGTTACATTATTCTCAATCTATTAAACATGTTAAGAAAGAAAATAAATTTCTATTTGCCTCCAGTTTGTTGGAATCCAGGAAGAAAATTTTTATTTCGCATGAAGATCCGCTGTCTAATGATAACATTAGTATCCTAAATTCCTTTGTGTATATTCCCCTTTGAATCGCTGTAATATACACTCTCTTCATTCGCTTTCAACTTAACTAAATGTAGATTCGAGTAATAGGAACGCAATATTCGAGGATGATTCAGAAAGAAAGAGTAGCATTGTTTCGTTTGCTGGTAGGTTGAGCGTCGAGATCGGAAACGAAAATTCGTTGAAAATAAGGATTGTTCGAAGGACTCAATATTTGAGATCGAGTTTCTTTCCCCAAATGAATTGCGCAAGTGTCTTCCTCCGAGCTACCACCGGTTCAATTGCGATAGGTACAAAACAAATCTATCTTCTCTATGTGATCGCATAAACATATTATGTTTGAACAACGATTGAGCGATTCGTCGAGCGTACAGTTCCGTGTCGGCAGCGAAATGATTGATCGAGGGATGGATCGCGGCCAGCTGGGTTTCGAATTAGTTCGATCGTTTAGAAAACGGAAGAGAAAAATCAGTAGGGACGCCTGGCGGGGCGTCGGTTGGTAAAAAACAATATAAAAATACAATTATATGGTTCGAAGGACCCTCCGTTCCTTTATATAGTAATAATTGTATGTTCGCAGACTTTTACGTTGACTATTGGATGACAAAGATTTCTCTTCTCTTCTCTTCTCTTCTTACTGCTTTTCGTTTTTGTTCCTTTTGCTCTTTCTCGTCCATGTATATCAGTTTCCTCGAGGATATCTACCCGCCTACGTTATCCCGTGACATAGCTTTCGTCAAGGAAGTAAATCGCTTATTGTAACGTTACCGATTACAACGGGGACCGTTCACGGGCCCCAACGGCCACGGTCGAGCTTCGCAGAGAGACAAATACCATACGAATTCTCGCATACTTCGAGACTCGCGAAACGCACGCGACTCCGTCACCAACGATTGCTTATCGTTACGCGAAACCGCAACACACGCGGGAACACGTGCCTCGTTAACAACGATGGGACCAACCGTGTCGCAACCATAACCGAAAAAACGCGTCAGGAGAGAACCGCCAGATCGGTTTTTGGTACGACGGAAACAGTGCTCGTAAAAGTACAAAATATTTTCCGAGTACAGAAACTTCAGACACTTAATCTACACACGTCAAACGTAAACGCTTTTGCTGCCAATCATTTAATTACTTCCGTAAAACTGAACGCAGCTCCGGAAGAAGTTAACCGCTTGCCTTACAACGATGTCTTTCTCGAAAGCGTCTCTTGAAAGTCGAATATTGTTACTGACTGTGAGTTACCGGCAGAGTTGTGCTAATTTAAATACATTGTGATTCAATTACGTAATTGAATTACATTGTAGCTTACATACACAGTATTTGAATTACAAAAATTCGAACCTTTTTACTTCATTCAATTGCCAATATGCACGACAAAATGGTGGAACGACTTGCTACAAGGCAAACGGTTAACTATTCTATAATACTTAAATTAACAACACTTGTACCGGATGTTGTTTCAAACGAGAGAAGACGAATAATTTACTTAAGTTATAATATACATAATAATTTACGAGATATAAATAAATATTCATTAACTAAAAGTGAACACCGTATGTTACCGCATCGTTATCGAGGAAACATGATCCCGTCGCTGTAGTCGAAACGCTCCGGACCGTTCTCCTTGCGAGTTCTATGGTAAACGCTTAAAATATCGCTCGCGAAAAGGTAGAATCCTGTGTCGAGGTCGTTTCGAGTCGAGGCACGCGTCCGTAATCGAAATCTCTTCGTTACACCGTCGTATATCTTCTGTTTTCCGAATCTTCTCTTTTGCCCTTTCAACCGCGAAAAAAATTCCCGAAAATATAGTTTCTCCAATGTTTCTTTCTTTTTTTTATCAGCTCGTTTTTCAATCCTCCTGCCTTCCTTTCGCCTCGCTCGCGTTCTTAGTTCAAGTTGCTGTCTTGCATTCTCTCTCTCTCTCTCTCCCTTTCGCACTGTCCCTTTCGTTTCCTTCCATTTTCTTTGCATTCTTTCCCTTATTTTTTCTCTCTTTCGCTCTCATCACTCTCTCTCTCTCTCTCTCTCGCACTCCCTTTCTTACACGCGCAGAACGGTATACAATCATCTTTGAGCTTAGCACCCTTCAATTTCAGCCTTCCTGTGTTACAAAGGAAACACGCGTCGACAGTCCCGCGTATCGCGACGCACCGCGTTCGATAAACACGCGTACAGTGGTATACGCAAAAATAGTTCCGTCTTGAGCAAAATATCTGGGCATGTCTACAGACTAAGAATAAGTATATATAAAAAGGATACGACCGACAAAATGAAGCTTGGAAGTTGCGGAGAAACTTCGTTGTGTGGAAATCGTGTGCGGAGTATCGATGGCCGGGAGACAGAGTACGGTAGAACTCGGATTGTTCGAATGACGTTCAACCATTGTCGCGGATATTGTACGGTTTTGTTTGTCTTTGGCCCTTTGTCATTATTCTATTTTGTCTGCGTTCACTAGTAGGTTTCTTTCACTAGTAGACCGTACATTTCTTTCGAACGCTCCACGCGAATTTTTAATAGCTGTCCATTTTTATCTTAGTTGCCAAAGTTTCGTTTCCTCCAGTTCTAATGAAACTTACATATATATACTATAGAACTTAGTACAATATCTTATACGTGTATTTTTTAGTGGTCATTATTCGTATTCGTGAGTGGAAGTAGGCCCTATTGAATATTATTTTGTCTTTGTTCCTGTTTTGTTCCCTAATGTTAACACGCATTCTTAGTAAATAATCGAATGACGTGTGAAAAGGAATATAGAAAGAAGTTGCAAAAGTTGTCGTATCAAAATTTCATACTCATTGCTTGAAACATTTCGAGACTCTTGTTATTTATAGTTAGAGTTGTGCTAATTTAAATATCCGAGTTACAGATCAATTAGAATTAGAGACCAGAATTACAAATTACATTGTAGTTTAATTGAACGAACCGACTGAATTTCGAATTACGAGATAATTGAGTACAATGTAATTATAAATCGTTAAGTAATTCAATTGTAATTCGACAAAACTCTATTTATAGTCTTACAATCGTTAAGGAAAATCGAAACGGAAGTCTACGCAGAAAAGATCAATTTGAAAAACTCCCTCGCGAGTATTCGAGTGTTTGGTAGTGGCACGATAAAACAGCTGCGTCTTCGTATTCTAATTTTTAAGCTTACTGTACGCTTGTACGTGATTGTGCTTACAGCATGGTTCAAATATGGCATGTAGAATCTCAGTCTTAATGTTCTGCGTCGATGAAAAGGGTATTACAAACTGTTAGCTGGCAGTTCCGAAGAGATGAATAAATATCAAACGCTACTCTCAGTCGATTATAATATTCGTGTAGAAAATTTATAAAATTAATTGATAGAAATCTAAAGGAAATCGGTGACTCCTGACATTCGGACAATCGAGTTTCTACCGATGGTGTGTGTGGAATATTACGTATCCAGGTCGAAAAGCAACGTTCGATCACACGAAAACCGGGTTAGAAATAGTCGTCTTTCGTTCGAAAAAAAACACGCTCCTTATTTTCGACCGTGCTCGGTCAGCTGCGCTCGATGACCACGGCTGCTCATTTCCCTCTCATTTCCTATCTACCCTGTATGTTTACGGGATCGCCAGAACCGCGACCCCGTAATCGCAGAAACGAGAAACAAAGATATGCATTTCTCTTGTAACACGGTGTGTACGGTACATACTCCCGAAAAAGAAAACGATCCAGTCTATGCATGCACCGGTAAATGAGTTCTACGCGTTTGTAAAAGTCCCCAGAGAAAGAAAAAAGTAGAAGAGAATATATCGCCGTTATCCTGACAACAGAGGTCGTACATTCCCAATAAAATCGACCAACGAGCAGCTAAACGTAAACCGAACGGTGGTTCGAGCTATCCGGAAACATCGTTCAATATCGATCAGCATCGCGATCAACCGTAATTAACGTCGCCGATTGTAATGAAATCCGAAACGGAGCAGTTCGGTTAATCGAACCCGTTCACCCGATAACAAATATACGTAATTATACGTGTGTATATATTAATATACAAATTTATTGTTACTCATTAATATTACTCAATAAACGTCGCTATATAATAAATTTATATACTTCGTTATCCTTATCGTTTACTATTCAATAAATATACAGCGGTAGTGTGACGTGTGACCGGGCGTCGATCGTTCGACCAACCGAACGCGTTCTACGTGTTGTATTTTCCACCGGTCGATCGACAGAACGGATAGCTCGATTAGAGATCACGGTTTTGAACGTGTACACGAGGTACGTGAACCGCGTAGTACGAATTTAAGGATCTGTGAATACGGATCGAAAAAGAATTCGATCGAAGAACTATAACGCATCAGTTGTCGAACTTGAACGTACGGATCATTAAATTGTTACTACACGGTTCATGTACCACGTGTATTTATGTACACGTGAAATAAGGATCTCTAGGCTCGATCTCGAGGACAGCTCGGACGATTTCTGAAGTTCATCAAGAAGAATCGTTCGAACATCCGCCAGTCTGTTTCGCGTTTCTATCAAACACTGCTCGTGAACATTCTCAACGAAAAAAGCTTGCCTCGAGAGTTCACCCTGACTAAACGACCTCTTGCGAATAATTCCCGTCGTTTCGAATAGGTTGATACACTCGGAAGGTTTGGGGTAGAACCCGACGAAGTCAACGTGATTTAAAGGAACGCCGTCTCGATTTCTCGACCAGTCTTTCTTCGTTAGGCTTTCTGCTTCTCTATAAAATTCCCGGGATCCGTTCAGCATCCCTTTCTTTTACTCTTCCTACGCCTATCTGTATCTATCTTTTCTCTTTCTCTCTGTTTCTTTCTTTCTTTCGCTCATTCTCTCTCTTTCACACTCTCTCGCTCCCTCTTTCTCTCTGTCTCTCTTCGGCACGCGCGCGTGGTAACACGGCACATAAATCGTTTTATTGCAATAAGCGTTCCACGGTACCAGCGTCCATGTGTGTTCTGAAGCACTACCGTTCTTCGTCCCTCGTTTCGACGCGACACGACGAGCGGTTTACGATTGTTTCTGTTCTTGCCGGTTACTAGTTTACTTCAGGTCCTCCGTCGCGCCGTAGTTTCCGAGGGACTTCTTAATCCTAAGCGCGGTTAATCTAGCTGCCGCGTTGTGGTACCAGCACTCCTTCATTACCTTCGACATCACCTGCAGTGCCTGCGACAAACAGAAATATCATCGAGTCAATGTTCCAGCAACTGTTCTTACAACAACTTTCTTGCATAAACATGAAGCTACAAATCATTCTTTTTTACCGATTAGGCCGCTGTTTGAAGAGTTACGAGTTTGTAATCAAGATGTGAAGTACTTCCGTGAACATAGTGCAAGAAAAAATTGTTTAGGTTCAGAAGATCTATTAATACTTTCATTGCCATCTCAGCAACCTCGACAATCCCATACAATCGAAATAATGTAGTGAGATAAAAATGGAGAAATTAATCAAAGGTACATTGGAAGACATACGGAGGCAACCAAATGTCAAACAAGAATCAAGGCATCAAGATTTTTGTTTCAATCTTTTGAGGAGACTTTTAACAAGAATTAAATCAAAGCAGACGTATCATTACATTAATTCCGAAATCAAGACATTTCTTTCTTACACCATTCACATGAAATTGAACCTGTTTTCTCATACCACCTTTCAATTACTTCAATTCATACTATTTTCGTTAAGCGAATTGTAATTTGTATTTGCGTAACTTGTATTTGTTTTTAAATAAAGGAAGAACTAATAGAAAAACACGTTCCATTTACAGTTTCCTTTCTCCAATATCGAGTCACACTCGACAAAGGGTTAATCGTGATTTTCAATCATTAATCGGATTATGTTTTGTCCAACACTGTCTCATACACACGTACTCTGCACGTCGCATTCACATGTATCGAGACGTTATCGATTTACAAAATAATTTTACTGTTTTAAGAGATCCTTGCCGAGACAGAGACAAAATGGGATAACCGATTGATGATCAATGATCGAAGCATGCGTTTTCACGTACCTCAATCGACTGCCACCGGTTCGGTATCGACGGCCTCTGCCGGTCGGCGCAGACGACTTTACGCATCTCCTCGATCGTCGGATCCGAAGGCACCAGGTCGTAAAACGGTAACTGATATTCGTCGTGAATCCCGCCGACGTTGCATCGCCTGGCGATCTCCCAGAGGATCAGTCCGAGAGCGTACACGTCAGCCCTCTTGAAGGAATCAAAGTGGTTCATGTTTATCGTCTCTTCGAGAACCTGAAAGCAGAACCAACAATCCTCAGCAGACGTCCCTCGATGCAAAGACTCTAAAAATGTGAAAACTCATCATCGTCCAGAATGTTTTGCAACTCCTAACTGTCTTGATCGTGTTAAATATTTCATAAAAACCGCGGAAACCTTGTACATACTCGGGAGCCCCAAACATCTCTTGCGAGACTCTTGAATAATTGAACAATCGCGAAAGTTTGAGCTCTAAGAAGTTTTTGATGTGATGAAGGGACAACGGTAAATTCGAGTGTACGAAGCTAACATTCATTCTTACATCAAAATTGTCATTTAACCCTCATACGCTCCTCAGAAGTAGTTGCATAAAAGATTCTATGATACTTTCTCACCCATTTTTGCTTCACTAATAAACGTTGCTTCATTTATCATGTCACATTTTAGAGAAATACGTTTCACAACACAGATAAAGATGGACCAATCATTTTATAGTATGTAAGAATAGTAAATGAGTGAATTTTCACCCTGAGGAACATATGAGGGTTAACTACTCAATTTGTGACAATTAGTAAACTAACTGAATAGCTGTTTCATTGAGAATATGTCAAAGACTAATGTGTCTACACGAGATATCATCAAAAGTAAATTTTCCAACAATTATTAATTAGAGCTATGAACGGTTCTAAGCATTGCCGATTATATAGCTATAAAAATAGACCGTTGTTCGAGGGTTAATGGAATAAGCTAAGATTGATGAAACGCTTGGCTAGAAACAGGATTCTGGAAAAGCACAAGCACGCTGATGAATATTAGCCTGGCAGTCGGGAGCGTTAATCGGCTCGGAATTGTAGATTATCGTTTTTACTTTCAAATTACCTCGGGTGCCATGTACCGTTTGGTGCCGACCCGATTATTGAGCTGGATATCGACGGTGTCTGTAATTACGTCATGCCTGACGGCCAATCCGAGATCGCCGATCGCGCATGTACCATTCGTTTTCACGAGAATGTTCTTCGACTTCAGATCACGGTGAGCGATCGCCGGTTTGCCCTGCGTGCCGACGATCTCCATGTGAAGATGCGCCAGCCCGGTAGCGATCGACAGTGCCATCCTGATCATGCCATTGGTATCCACGGTCGATCTGTTCAGATAATCGAACAGCGAGCCCTTCTCGTGATAATCCGTGATCAACCACAGCTGAGTCCACGTGCCGTTATCTGAAAATAGAAAAACAATGTTACATACTGATCTATCGATTACAATCTACTTTTCGACAAAGATACGACCGATAGTCATAGTGATTAGATGGTCTAGTTATAACTAGACTGCGGATCTCTATGCGTTTATAGGAAAATTGAGTAGATGGAATTCAAAATTGTAGGAAAACTTAGAGAATTGAAGATGTCGATATATGAGTTCTCATTTATTTGGATTTTTAGGTGAAATAACAAAATCCAAGAACATTATGTTGTTTCAATGTGAAAGAACTATCAGGGGATGAAATGAATTTTCATTTCACTTCTGCTTCCCCCAATGAATGCGGAACATTTTTATTTTAGATAGAATATAAAACAGTAAAAAGTTTTAAAAATCTAACAACATTGTTATGTTGTTTTGAATGTGAAAGATCTAACAGAAGATGAAATGAATTTTCATTTAGCTTCTATTTCCCCCAATCAATGCAGAATATATTTTTCTAATTGAAATATTAAACAGTAAAAGATTTAAAAAGTCGGAGAACATTATGTTGTTTTCAATGTGGAAGAACTATTAGAGAATGAAATGAATTTTCATTTCACTTCTGTTTCCCCCAATAAATGCAGAATACTTTTTTCTAGGTGAAATATAAAACAGTAAAGGATTTTAAAAATCGAAGAATATTATGTTGTTTTCAATGTGAAAGAACTATTAGAGAATGAAACGAATTTTCATTTAACTTCTGCTTCCCCCAGTCAATACAGAATACTTTTGTTTTGCATAAAGATCCGCAGTCCACTGATTACTATAGTGGCCACCACACGGCCACTATGTAGCGAGAAAGTCGAGATTCTGTTATCACAGCAGAAGGGCTCTCCAATTCGTCTCCTATTTGTAGAAGACGCGGCATTTGCAGTTATTAAACGCGATCAAGTTTCATGCGACGCGACAGTGGACATCGTGTGTTGCGTACCTTTATTATCAGCGGCGATAAACCCGAGGATATTGTCGTGCCTCAGCATCACCGTCTGGTAAATTTCAGCCTCTCTGAACCAGGATCTCTCCTCCCGCGAGCTGAAGATCTTGACAGCGACATTCTCGCCCCTCCAACGACCACGCCAGACCTCGCCGAAGCGACCCTTTCCGATCGTCTCCACGAGCTGGATCTGGCGGGCTATACTCCGCTGTACCAGAAGCGGCAGACCTACTTGGGAGAGGATGGGCATTGAAGAACACGAATTTCAGTATGATTGAAGATGACTCTCTCGTGTGCGTAAAGCTAATGGCCCCCCGACAACCGCGATTATCGTCACTCTAATTCTAACGGGAGACGAGACTACAACAAGAACATACACAATATAGAGTTGCACCAGATAAAGTGTTACAAGCACAGTAAAATAGTATTTCAAATAGTGCATAATAAATAATCCTATTTATTCTAAAGTATGTGTACATCCTGTACCAAGTCATCGTCTCCCTGCCCGAAAATATGAAATAATACCTCGTATCCATTTTTATACATATGAATAAAAATGGGCTATAAAATACTAATGTCAAGTATAGGTGCTTACAAATTTTTCAAAAGCTTCTGTTCCTCCAACGAATCAACAGAACATTTCCATTTGCACGAACACATCTTAACAGATTGTTGACCGACAATTTTACACACAGGCTATTATTTCGTAACTGAATGTAGAAGTAAAACAATCCAAATAAACTTTAATAAACTATATTTCAACGTAATGAATTATGATGAATCTTTGAACATATTTTTTATCTCGCTTTTAATACTCTTTATAATAAACTGTATAGCGATCACCGAATGAACTTGAAATGGTGTTGAAATATTCTATTATGCCCTGGGTATCATAAATTGAAATTGATAATTCAAGTGCAAACACGAATTAACCCTTTGCGGACAGCGGCCCAAGCATGTTTACCGTATTACCAAGGATTTTACAATATCACACTGTATAAAATTTTAAAACCAAAAATTGAAATTATCAATAAAAAGTCACTAATTGATATCTTGTAAATCATTTAGCAGACGTTTGTTTACAGTCCAAAATATATAAGTGTTATAAACGAATCTTTATGCGTATACTTTTTCCCCACGAAATATAAAGGGTTAATTCGTGACCGGTCAACAATGTGCTAATCACACAAAATATTTTCCAAAATCACTCAACACACTTTCCGAAATCATAACGAACGGGAAGAAGTTACCCCGACCACGGTCAAAATAGTACTGCGGTTGTCACCTCTGTTTTTCGTGAACTGTTAAGGGTGGGGAAATGTTACGTTTGTTAATTGGTTGGGGGTGTGTCGGAATTTTAGATTGATGAGTGGGAAACTTTCAAGGAAATTCCTTTTGATATTATCCTTGTTCGACAATGGCGTGATTTACGAGTCTTAAAGAAAATAAAGTCTGAGAATTTTTTTTCTTTTGCCCCTAATAGCTACATTGATAACCTCATGTGCAAATGCAACTCTGAGAGTGAAACTCTCAATCACGTTCTCTGGCAGTGCAATTTATATGATGTGCAAAGATTATTACTTTTGAAAAAGCTCTATAAATTAAAATTTCAGTTGTCTCTGGACGTGTCTATGTTTTTCACTGCATATTTTGACTCCATATCGTTTTATTTCTAAATAATTGTAATCTGCGTGTTTAATGGTTATCAGAAAGGATAATATTAAATACCTTCATGTTTACTTTGATAACTACAATTAGTTAGAATACTCTCATGTTTAGTTTGATTAACTACAATGAACCTAGACACATTATCTGCTCGAAGAATAGTATCCGACCAGAGCTTTATTTTTAATTTAATTAATAATCATATTGATTGTTCCTCTCTACTTGCGCAAATCAATTTTTATGTATCGGAACGTGAATTGAGAACAAGAGCGGGTTTTCAAACACTTAAAGTAAAAACTACTTATGGTTTAATCAATCCAATGAATCGCATTATTGCAAAATCATGAACTATTTGTAATCGTATTGATTTTTTCATTGAATCTTTCAAAATTTTCAAATGCTACTACGCAGGATTATATGATAATACCATATCGATTGTACCATTAGTATTATTATTTTTTTGCATGTCCCTTCTTTGTTATTAGACGAGTAGTCTTGTATCTTTATCTTTTTTTAAATTGTACTAAACACTTCTGTAAAAGAGCTTCTGTCCGTCTATAATAAATAATACTAAGGTTTCTCACTATGTACAGTATATTTTTGTTTACATATCACTACTAGACTTCGGATCTTTATGCTTTTTTGTAAATGTTAGTATATAGTAAAATAAAAGTAAAAATTATACTTTAATAGCTTCTGAAAATTTTCAAAAATGAGTACAATATCAAATTCAACAGAATTTGGTACAATTTTTATTTGCTTCAGTTCTCCAGAGGTTACTACCACTGGAAATAAGATTCTATTTTATTTCAACTTCTTAGAATTCTTCTAAAAAAAATTGAAAATTGCATAAACATCCGCAGTCTAATCATTGCCTAATGTCGTAATAAATCTTTTCCAAGATTTTCTAAAATAAAAAACAAACTTTCTTTTGACCTACCCGAACCACTGCCGCTGGTCGTCATCTCCAGCATGTCTCGAATGGTGACAGCACCCAGAATGGGTCGATCCGGTGCCTCCATCGAATCGTCTGGAAAATGTCCGGGCGGTCTCCTCTTGGTCATGTGTATGTGATAAATGATCATTACGATCACGCAGATCGCACAGATCGGCACCGCTATCGTCAACGCCATCTTCCAAGTGACCCACGTCGCGTCATTGCCGCCCGAGGACACTTTTTGCAACAAATCATCGATTAGGCTGTGCTCCGTCGAAATAAATCTAGCATGCGTGAAACCGCTCGGGGAAACGCGAACATTCCGTCCGACGAAATCTTGGCAAGCGATCCTCGCGATTTTTCAAAATCAAACTCGTCAAAACCGGAGCGAAGACTATTTTTTTCGTTTCGAAATTCGATTAGCAAATTTTCAAACATTTGTGAAGGGTGTTTTTTTTTAGCATAGATAGAACTTTCAGTAGGAATAACTGTCAATACAAGCTGTCTTTTGTAACCGCTCTTGTTGATGTTTAGGTTCAGTATAGTCTGGCAAATTCGTCATGAATAGACTCACGATTGAACAACGCTACCAAATCTAAGTGCACGATAGTGCACCAGCCAAGTTCTCGCACTACTTCCTTTTACAAGAAAAAACTTAGCCGTTTTTTAGAGGCTCATAACTCGGCACTGGAGGCAGATAGAGAAATGTAAATTCGTATACTTGTTAAATGCTACCATGTCTCAATATTGACAAAACATTAATCTTCCAACATTAGTAGGTTCCGAGATATAGAACCTCAAAAATCGCTAAATTTCTCACTGGCTGACTGACTGACAGATCATCAAAACCTTTTGGGTACTTCCCATTGATCTACTAGCTTGAAATTTGGTACATAGGTCCACCATAAAAAACACTCAAAGGAATAATTATCAAAGTTTGAAATTTTACACCTTAAAGGGGTTGTATTGAAAAAAAAACATTACGAAATAGGTACGTAGGATAGAAAATAGCAGCATAACATACATAAGTATACGTTTTATTAGTTTCGAAGTCGCAACAAATACTGATGAAAAAAACAATCAACAAAAATTGATGAAATCCCAAGAAAAACATCCTGTAAACAGGAGCCAAGTTCTCTATGGCCGTGAAAAATTGTGAGATCAAACAAAGTACGGCCACGTTCGTTAGCTTAGAAATACATGTTGCAGTACTGTAAAAAGCGTTTGTAAAAATTAGTTTCAAAGAACGCTATTTAAGTTTTAAAGAGTTACATGTACTGCTAAATTATTCAAACTTGGCCGCAACATAACACCTTTTATAGTCATTGGTTTAAAAAGTAACGGCTAAGTTTGAATAATTTAGCTCTCCATGTAAAAATTAGTTTAAGAGAACGCTATTTAATTTTTAAAGAGTTACATGGAGAGCTAAATTATTCAAACTTAGCCGTTACTCGTTAAACGAATGGCCATAAAAGATGTTAGGTAGCGGCCAAGTTACTTAGCGTTCTTTTAAAGTAATTTTTACAAACACTTTTTTCAGTATTGCAACAGGTATTTCTAAGCTAACGAATTTGGCCGTACTTTGTTTGATCTCACAACTTTTTACGACCATATAGAACTTGGCTTCTGTTTACAGAATGTTTTTATTGGGATTATCCTTTACTTTGAGAATCGGCAACCATCGACTTATTGAAATCAAAATTTGGCGATAAGGTGATTTCGAGAAATGGACCAGTCAATTGGCCTCTAAGTTCGTGCGATTTGACACCCCTCGATTATTTCCTGTAGGGCCACGTGAAGTCACTGGTTTATACTGTTAAACCATCAACAATTGACGCCTTGGAGGCCATCATTATTCGTGTTATTTGTGACATGCGGCCAGCAGTGCTCGAAAAAGTGGTTTAAAATGGGGCGTCCAGAATACGCGTCATCAAGAACAGTCACCGCGGCCATATGCCCGAAATCATTTTCAAATATTAATGTGATGTATTTATCTTTCGAATGAATAAAACAATTTGATTAAAATTGAATTGTTTGTGTTATGTTTTACAATTTTAAGTTCTATCGGGCTTGAAAAAAAAAACACCCTTTATCTTTATAATTTTGATCTGTATCTTTGTAATCTAATTATTTGTCTACTTTGTATCTTTATAGATTTGTGACGTTTCTCTTGTATACAAGCGAATGTTTGCAGCCATAGTTCAAATCGAAAGGTGAAGTTCCGAAAGACTGGACAGCGACGTTTTAGTTTCACCTGTTCCGACGAGATTCGCGAGAAAGAAAAGATGGAAAATTCGAAAGTGAAGTTTCCTCGGCGTAACTTTCTTCGCCGGGGCGCCCGTATCAGCGTAAATTTCGCGTTTCTTCTGTTTGCACGGCGATATTCGACGCGAGGCTTGCACAATTCCGGCGGATCGAATGGACCGCGTCCCCGGCCGAGCGAAAGAAGGAGAAGCAGCGAAGCCAATTTCAAAGAGGAGATCAAAGGGAGGAGCAGCGAAGCTTCCAGAACGAGCGACATGCGGAAACCTCTTTAACGGAACGTGCCGAACGAAAAATCATTCCCATGCGTGCGTGAGACCAGCAGGTTTCATTAGAGTCATGCAGGGCTTGCGGTTAGACGCGAGTTTCAAACGGGAGAGGGGTCGGTTGGCGGTAGAGTTAGACAAAAATGATATATAAATAAAAATTTCGAATAGAGCGAGTTCAAAAAACAACTTGGAAAAAGCCCACTTTATCCATAATTTTATTTCAATGAAATTTTTGTCCAACTACGGTTCGGGGGTTAGGGAACAAAAAATTCCTTTCCAAGATAGATCAACGATAAATGTTCGATCGCACAATGATCGGTCATACTCTTCCACACCTTCCATGTCCGCTTGTACGTTCATCCTGCGCCAGAACAAAAGTGGTAATGAGAAACAACAAGGCCGTTTAAATATAATAAAGCACAATTCGAGTGTCACAACATATTGTACACGATGATTCACCTTCTCCGACGAGATCGTTAAAGCTGAACGGGATTTTCTTTCACCTGTTCGGTTAGTGCTTGTGTACAAACGGCGACGCTTCTTTCGCGATCTCCGGAGATCGAGAGGGATCGAGAGTGGAGATATCCACGTGTGATTAATAGAATTCGTGTGGAAGTCCGGATACTATTTAATGCACGAAAGTATTTGAACGCGCTTTTAAGCAGTATAACTTCTTTAGAATTGTACCAAACGTCTCTGACGTACATGTGTCCGGTACTAGCGGAGAGAGAGAGAGAGAGTAAGTTTTTCCTCTCGTTTGGCGACTCCGATCAATAGGGATCGAGAAGCGCGCCGCTCGCAACTTACCTGCTCCTGGAAAACGACTATCACTCGGAGATATCACGCGGATGCTGTTAATCGGGTAATGTTTTCGTATATATGTGGGAAACGGTTGAACCGGGAGTCCGCACGAAGTATCGCCTAGTAATTTGCGACAAGCCACCCGGTTTCATTCCCAACGAGGAATCCGGTTAGGTGACGAACAACAGGCTGATTGACGGACAAAATTTCTGGATGATTGCACGCCCATCACAAGCCTCGTAAGAATTGGGCAGGACTCGGGAACAGATGCCTCAGCCGAACAGAGACGCCATTTTATTGCGTACAGAGCATGATGCGTCGAAATTATCTAACCATAATAAATGTCTGATCGATGCGGATTCCAATTGGGTTATCCTTAACTCATCGACAATTATTTCGCCGACACGACTTCGTCGATATTTAACTTCGTTATTATTATTAACTCTCTGATATTTTGAGTAAATTGTTGCGTTGCGTATTTTTAATTAGTGGGCACCATTGTTCCATTGTGTATACAATCTTTTTCAAAATCTGTGTGATTTTCAATCTGTAGAGAGATTTCATCGTCAACTGAAATGGAAAGCTTTCTGTTGTTTATTTGGTTTGTTGCAATTTAGATAGAAATTTTGTATTTTGCATAAAGATCTGCAGTCTATTAATAACTCTGCAATTGTTTTGTTGTAATTTAGATAGAAATTTTGTATTGTCCATAAAGATCTGCAGTCTATTAATAACTATACAACTGTTTTGTTGCAATTTAGATAGAAATTTTGTATTTTCTATAAAGATCTCCAGTCTACTAATAACTCTGCAACTGTTTTGTTGCAATTTAGATAGAAATTTTGTATTTTCCATAAAGCTCTGCAGTCTATTAATAACTATACAACTGTTTTGTTGCAATTCAGATAGAAATTTTGTATTTTCCATAAAGATCTGCAGTCTATTAATAACTATACAACTGTTTTGTTGCAATTCAGATAGAAATTTTGTATTTTCCATAAAGATCTCCAGTCTATTAATAACTATACAACTGTTTTGTTGCAATTCAGATAGAAATTTTGTATTTTCCATAAAGATCTCCAGTCTACTAATAACTCTGCAACTGTTTTGTTGCAATTCAGATAGAAATTTTGTATTTTCCATAAAGATCCGCAGTCTATTAATAACTCTGCAATTGTTTTGTTGGAATTTAGATAGAAATGTTGTATTTTCCATAAAGATCCACAGTATATTAATAACTGTGCAACTGTTACTCATTTTCCGCAGTTTCGCAGACGGTTTTCTCGTAGCTTCGTCGTCGAAATGTGCTCCATTGGTGTTCAGCGAGCATTCACAGTTTAGAATCGAATATTTGCACGATTCCACCGATCGAGCAGCTGGCTCTACGAGCGTGACGGTAACGCGCCGAGCAAAAATCTCGAAAGCGCTATTAAACCGGGCATCGATACAAATCATCGCAGCGAAAACGCGCATCAACAACTAGCCGGCTCTCCCTCGGGATTTTGAAGAGCCCGTACAATCGATGGATACCGCTTCCGATACGTCCCATCATCCCTCTGTCAATACCGTGCGAATACGCCTCGTTACTCCGGACAACATCGCCGCTGTCGTCCATTTTATTCAACGCGCCAACGCTCCTTTATCGCTTCGCACGCTGCCTCGTAATCAATGCGAAAATTATACAAACAGAAGACTAGGTTCTAGTAGAGCCTTGCAAAACGCCAGCGGCAAGCGTCGAACAAAACAGAGATTGGAAATAACAAATACATTAATGTATCGGCGCACTGGTTCGATCAATTATTATTTAAAAACACTATTTGCAAATTACCACATTAATTTCAACGTTTCTAATATCTTACTCATTTTCAAGAAATAATTGCGTCTGTAAATTATTAAACGTTATAAATATTTTACTGCATGTTAATCTAGATGGAGGAAAAGCTAATACCTACCAGCTTTGTGAAAAAGAAGAATTTTTAAATTCGAAGAATCATTGAAACACGATGCCACGAGGAGATTGGAAGTGTTATGAAAGTTTGATACTTTACTGTCGCATTCGAGAGAGGTCGTTGTCGCTTCCGTAAAACCGACGAAATGTAGAAATTCATATTTTTCTGTAAAAGATATTTTTTTAAAAAAAGTTCCGAGTCATTTCAATGAAATATTGGATACAGTAAAGCCTCGTGTCCCCAAAGATCGTGTCAAAAGAATGATTGGATTTGAAGCAAACGCACGGTTGCGATCAAGAGAATTTTCTTTCTTCCTGTCCGAGAGGGTGAAATTCGATTTAGAGAAGCGGTGCGATCAAGATCAGAGTCGAGGATTCTACTATTTCGCCGGTAGAACGGTTTTACAATGTCGTTTCCGTAATAAGAGTTCATGTGAACCTACGCTCGTCGAGACGGAGACGTTTCTACGCCCTCACGTCGGAGTTTCTACCTTTTTCAATTTCGCGTCGATACTCCAATAAATGTTTCTGACGTGAATGTTCGGAGAGTTTATTATTTCGAGAACGTTTCATTATTGAACTTATTATCTTAGTTAGTTATTACTGAATCGATTCCTGAAGCGATCACTACGAGCATACTTTCTAATCGGCTTGGAAAGTGTATCACGAGCGTGAATATTCCAGATACGAGAACAGGAGCGCGATGTGCTCGCGAATTGAAATTCCCTCTGACCGTATGGAAACGAGAGACGATAGCAAGAGCGATAGCATCCCACAGATAACATACACATGGACTATTGATACCGTACTATTTTGCCCAATGTCCATCAGGAAATTGCGATTGAAGGGAAAGACTTCTATTTCGATCGGATTGGCCCCAATCGTATCGATTCATATGCAACCTATTTATGTTAACCCTTCGCTGCATAGAGTATCATATCTGATACAATTAACAAATCTGGTATATAGGGTAAACTGTACAATGATTGTCATCCTAAACCAAAATCGTAATGAAAATCTTCTTATCTTTTTTTGAAATGTTTAAACGAGCTTAACTTGCTATTATTATACACTAATAGAGATTTTTCAGCAAGATCAAACAGTTTTACGAGTCCTAAATCTTTTATTATGAAATATATTCAGTGAATAACTATCATAAGACAAAGAGTACAGTCATTGGCATAGTAAGAAGTAAAACGTTAAACAGGCTATTGGTTTTATAATTAAACATATACGCACTTATTACATCTGTAGTACAGTCCGAAATTAAATTATAAAGCGATAAAGTATACTTGTAACGAAAATTTTAATAGAACAGTATTTACACTGCACTGTGGTCTGTTATGAAAACTCACAAAGTTTCCGTGAAATATAAATAAGAAACAAGATCAAATGATTTTCTATACTAGGAATTCTTAATATTTGTCATGTAAATCAAACGTGCCAATAACTACTGCAGTGCCAGCAATAGTACACCCTAGTAAACGAAGAAGGTGTTTTCTTACTACATTTGTTTTTCTAAAAATGTTGTTTTAATTTATTTTAATATGTTTCCCTTAAATAAAACACTTAAATTAACAAATATTTAAATTAATATTTTCCGCGCAACAGTTTCGATCAATTTTTTTTAACCTCAACTATCTAACTCTCAACTAACTAAACTAAATCTCAACATTAGTAAAATTAATAGCAAGTATGTAATAATATTTTCTTCATCTTCAATTCATGTATATTACATACTTTTCATTATATATAATTTTTCTTTGGTTTTTTCTTTTTTTAGACGCTATGTACCTTTGATAAAGGTTCAAACTAGAACCGAAACGTTAGGATTATTTGTAAAATAGCTAATTGATTAAAAATATCTGCGATCGATATAATTGATTATTCATAAAACACGAAGTCTGGCCTTCCATCAATTTTTTCATCCCGATTAAAAAAATCATGCAGTGAAGGGTTAAGGAAAATAGAACTGGCACTAATTATGCAACTACAATAAATTAGCCATTTTAGGAATGGACAAAATTCTGTATGTACAGAACTCAAACTTCATAGACAAATGTGTTGAACAATATACCATTAAATTTTGATGTAAGATTAATATTAACACTTCGCTGCATAGTGTATCATATCTGATATAGTTAATAAATCTGATATACAGTAAACGAAGAAAGTGTTTTCTTACTACGTTTGTTTTTCTAAAAATGTTGTTTTAATTTCTTTTAATATGTTTCCCTTAAATAAAACACGAAGACTAACCTTCCTTCAACTTTTTCATCCCAATTAAAAAACTTATGCAGTGAAGGGTTAATAAACAAATACATATACAAAGTTTCAAATTAATTAATGTGACATTTCCGTTTATAAGAGATCCTAGAGTATCGATATCTTTGACCAAGATCAACGAAATTCTCTCCTTAAGGTCGGGACTCTGGGAATGTCGATTATTTGTTGTGAAAAATTCCGGATATTGCATATTTGCGCGGATAACGGAACCGCGCGTTGTCGTGGGACAAGAAAGGACGCGTGAAACCCGTAGTCGAACGACACAGATATTTCTTAGCAGAGCGAGCGTCAGGCATTTCGGTTTTATCGAGCGTCTCTCGAGTCGGAGCAGAATGCGATTACCGGGCGTAAGAATATAAATTCGGCATTATCTTATCCGCGAGCGGCTTACAAGGCGTGTATTATCATCGTGCGGGCCCTCTCCTGTTCTGTAAACAGATGCGGATGATACAGAATCCAGCAGGCTGATCGTGACATCATAGAATTACGCTCGGTCCGCGAAAATCGCGGCCACTTAAATATTACGCGCAGCTGATAAACCTGCTATCGCTCGCAAAATACGCGAGTATCTTCCGTTTATCGACGAATAAAGAGGGAAACAGAGAGCAGGTAGCGAAAGCCACACAATTACTCTGTCTTTGCAAATTTTCGAACAAATCAATCACCACGGAAAGTGGCCTAAATCCATTCAAGTTTAAATGGAGATTAGAAATTAAAAATATAGGTATAAGATATCAAGCGTCGTTAATTAACACCATCCAATTTGGAAATAAATGCTTGTCGTTTACTGTAACTCGAATTAGTAATCGTAAAATGTTTTGTTAATATTGTACATTTTCCATGCACATTTGCAGATTTTCTTACATATTTATTATGCATAAACAAACATCCGGAGTCTAGTTGTTTAGCAAAGGAGTTTTGTACAGCTCGTTTTATTTTCACTACGTTTTTCTTTTCTCATTTCATCAGCTCGTTGCCTTTATTCTTTATGCTGCTTATTATTGCGTTTTATGTTTCCTTCTCGTATCTGCCTGCACCTTTGCTTTATTTCTTATTCCGTTTACTCCTCTACTTTATCCTGTCCACACTGCTATTTTATTCATCTCTTGCGGGATTGCCTGCGACTCCGCTTTATTCTTTATTCTATCAAACGTTCTACTTCATCCTAGCTACATATTTATTTCATTTACCCTCGCTCAGGTTGACTGAACCCCTGTGCTTATTGTCTACCTTATTCTGTAGTCTCTCAATTTGTACACTATATTTCGTCTTACAGTCAAAACTGTTGTCCATTCGATAATATTTATCCATTGATCTCAGAGAACGTAGAGAAATAATGAATGATATTTGTTACCTCGGAGTTCAGTTTTAAAATGTACAAAGACTTTCGCAGATTCGCATCCCGTAAACTGAAATATCTGGATCGTTTTCACCAAATAAAACAGGTACTTGCTTTCTCAATTAAAAGGTGAATGTAAATATCCGTACAGGTAAATCATGGCACAGACAGAAGGCGATTCATTAGTATGAAAGCAGCTGGATACGTGGTTTTAGAAATCTGTTTTCTAGAAAATGTGTGTTCGAAAGTTTCGATGTTCAACATTCGTTTTTTCATGCTCGACAAACGTTGTACTCGACGAATATGCAAATTTCTTTTTCTTGCCGAACGGCACAAAAAATCTGCTCCGATTATTTTCGTGCGGTCGATTTCGTCACCGTTCCGATTCAGCGAAATCGTGAGATTGCGGGTTAAACAGTCACCCGACAAAAACAGATGAATCGATATCGATTTCGCGAAAGACGCAACGCGAACACGTGAATCGTCGGGTTACGCAATGGAACAACGGTTGTTCCGCACAATGAATAAGCGCAGAGTCGAAAAAAAAAGGTGATTAAATTTCAGCATCCCTCGCATCATGCTCCATGTTCGTTCGGTGTCGGCGCGGCACAAGCCGTTGGATGAACAAGGACAACGTATACAGAAGAAACATATGTGAACAGAGATGATCGCCCAGACAATTCACACAAAGCATCGAGAAAGTCGATGATCTGAAAAAAGCCCGATTTTTTTCTTCTTAGTTTTATCGCGTTCGCCTTGCCAAGGTCGTTTTTGTGCGAAAAATTTCCATCGACAACGCGCTGGTCCATTTCGATTTTGTCGGTGTCCTATTCTCGAAAGCCGTTCTCATTTTCTCGTCGCGAAATATGCACGGCACAACCGCTGTACGCATTGTACACTACTGTGCGAAGGAAAGAAGCACCCGGCCATATTTAATAGAAAACCGTAAAAAATCAAATAAAAACACAGTGAAGTTTTGAAAAAGAATTCCGCTGTTTAATTGAACAATTCTGAGAATATACAGTGGCACGCGCGTTAATATTCGGACAGTCTTAAAAAGACCATTACATTTTTAATATTGAACCATGGTTTGTATTTATCGAACAACATTAAAGGAACATATTCCGAAAGAAATTTTTGCGATAACCTAATATAATTATTAGACAGCGGATGATTTCATGAATTTATGACAAAAACGAGTAGATGTAATTTAAAAGAGTAAGAACATTAGAAGAATTTAAATATACTGTTATGTTATTTTCACCCTGTCAAACATATGTATTAACCCTCGTCCGTCCCTCGTGTCAATATGACACAGTTATCCCAGAAATCAGTTATACTGTTCTGTTATTTGTAAGTAAATTTTCCCGAAACTTTGTGTGACTATTATTTTTTTAATGTGGAACACGACCGATAGGTAAGTGTTAACCCTTAGCACTCGAGTGGTGACTCTGAGTCACCACTAAAAATTGCTACATCATTATTAAAAATATTAGTTATATTATTAAATATTTTCGTATCTAATGAATTACTAAACATTTGTATTGTATGAGATACTATATCAATTTCATCCCCATCAAATGGAAAAAATAATATCGGAGAAGAGTAATAATATGGAGAAAGAAATGTTTAATTTTCGAGTTAAAATAGCTCCGAGTGCAAAGGGTTAACTCATCAATTTGACTAAAAAAACATTGAAATAGTTTTTATTTTATGTCACTGTGTGAATTTGACAGCGAGGAACAGATTCAGTTCGTGAAATGAGGGTTTAACCCTCATCCACACGACGTGGTACCCGGGTACCTATTTCAAATTCATTTAGAATAGTACAAAAAATTACCCGTGTGGATGAGGGTTAAGAAAGAGAATAAATGTCAATTTCGCTGCAGTTCCTTGCAATTTAGGTAGAAAATTTTTATCTCTCATAAAGATCCGCTGTCTAGTAATGATTTTTATTGCGTTCTGAATGTTTTTTTGATTGACGTCGTGAAAAGTGACCGTGCAAAATAAACACCGGGCTATTATGTAATCATCAAAATGGCGTTCGGATGCGAAGCACGATTCGTTGTTTGTTGTGGGCAGATCTTTGTCGCGGTTTTCCAACAAGAAGTCGACCTTGGAAGGGAGAATCGCGCGCGGAAGCTGTACCTCGTCCGAGGTAATCGGCCAGTCGAGAATATGGCCCACCTCCGGCCTCGCGAGGAGGGAGAGAGGGCCTTAGGTCGCGATTGCAGTAGTCGGAGTTTTTGCAGCAGGCGATCACGTACTCCAAGTCACCTGGACCGTGTAGCGTGCTATTCGTGCTGCACCAGATCGAGTACTCGGACGACGGGAACGACTTCTCCTTATCGTAACACCTGAGAACAATTTCACATGACGCATGACGGCTACATCCGGTCTGCGAACCCAGCGAAAAGCGTGCCGCGACCTCTCGCGCCTCGAATTCTCGCGTGTCCGCGAACACGGCTGGTTTCGCGGCCGCGGAAACCGAACAAGCCTTTAACGGTACCTTGTCGACGGCATTCCGCCATTTCTGTCTATTTCCCTTCCCCTCGAGAACCTTTTTCTTCCCTCGCGACCGGAAACGATCGATTTGGACGAACAAAATCCCGGTGGCTTATGAAATCCCGCGAAACGGTTTATTTTAATAAAATTTTTAATCTTATCTTTTATTTAGAAGATTTATACGGTCTCACAGCCAAAACTGTTGTCCACTAGACAATTATTATCCATTCACATCGTTTTCTAACAACGTTCTTAATTTTTAAATTTGATAAGCAAGCTCCAAGCAGAAACAATTTGTTTCTTTTTACTTAAGTAATTTCTCTTTGCCTTGAAATAATTTTACATAATATTTCCATCATATAAATTACAATAACTTTTAAAGAAGCATCACGTATGGTGATACAGATGGCTAGGATCGTGGAGTGATGCATTGCATTACATGATGAAGAGAGGCACTAATTCAATTTCTGAAGTTTTCTAATGAATCAATTCGGACCGTCAAACAGATGATATTGCCATAATGCGTGAGCAATGTCTTTCGTAACCACACTGACAATTTCCCTCTAACTTGAGTTAAGCCTAATTCGTCTAAGATTGTTCGTGGAATCATTCACTCCTATTAAATCTTTAATGTGAAATAGTAAAGATAGAGATATCTTTACAAGCTTAACACATTGACAAGTTAACTTCCTCTAATTACTTCTCGAATTCGTATTAAAAATACAAAGAAATTTCTATATGGTTTCAGTGTTTTGTAATTGACAAAGAGAATGTTTATTTTGCATTAGCTGATCTGACAGACGTTGTCCTGTCCAAATTTCAATAAATTTCTGTAAACATGTCAACCTGCTACTTGTACCGTTTAAAAAATTATGATTTTTGTAATGTAAATTCACAAATCGGAATAGAAATAAACTTACTGGCGAATATTCTCCATTTTTAATGATCGTAAATTTTGTATATGCACTATATGATATCGGCGCTACAGGTTCGATCACAAATACAAAAATGAGAAATTTTGCAGTATTATAATTTCAACGTTTCGGTTCGGTTTTGAACCGTTATCAAGAGAAGTCCGCGTCTGTGAAAATTAAAGGAATAAAATTTGTTATTCATTAAACTGACTATTTAATAGTTGTGAAAATTAGGTATTTACTGGCAAATGCTGGTAATGTTGATAATGTCGATAATGCAAACATATGTCGTTAATGTAAATTCCTATTCAAATATTGATTAAAAGCTGCAACGTTCGATTTTTTTGGTTGTATTGATCTATGATTCAAAAAGCACTTTTGGTTTTTCTTTCCCTGAAACCTTATTCGAACTATTACGAACATTTAAAAAAAAAAATTAGCCAAATCGGTCGAGCCGTTCTCAAGTGATGCGTTTACCAACGAACAGCATTTGATTTTTATTTACATAGATAGAAGATAGATAAAGATCCGCAGTTTAAAAGTACAATCTGATTGTTTAAAACTGTCATTTCTACAAGTGGCTAGTGGAATTCTCTACTTTCGTCCGTCCAAATCGATTCGCTATTCTCCATATCGCGTAGATAACATTTCGCTAAGGACCGATGCGTTGTAAATAAATTAAAGCAGCAGCTGCTCTCGGTTGCGTTGCTTTTCCTCCTCTTCTTTTCTGTGCCGTGGCACTTTTTTCCTCGGTGTGCTTTTTCTTCGCTTTGTCACGACCGTGATAAATTACACTTATTACGAGGTCGTAAATTCGCGAGGACACCAGCGGCGTGATACGTTCGGGAATAAATCATTAATAACTCCTCGATTCGGGCCGTGCCGCCGCTTTTTCTCTCCGAAGTAATTTGGCTCTTAAGGGGCTGCATTATAACGTCGTTATCGCGGCCCTTTTTCAGGAGGAGAACCGTTGTTATATTAAATTGTTTTTCACCTGGAA
Organism: Lasioglossum morio; assembly: GCA_916610235.2. NCBI lineage: Eukaryota > Metazoa > Arthropoda > Insecta > Hymenoptera > Halictidae > Lasioglossum > Lasioglossum morio. Next base: position 11,500,343 of record OU744325.1, on the reverse strand, counting down.
TGCGGCCGAAACTTTACAGATGACTGGATCATCTTTTTCCGTACTCGCGATCGTGCCGCTCTTGCTGAGTGCTTCAACAGAGAAACTATCGATTTTCTGTACTTATTTAACGACACCCTGTACAATTTTCCGTAATTTATAAGTACACTGATAGATACGAACACTTCGATCGTTTTCACTTGGCGAAGCGATCGGAATGCTCGATGCTAATAATATCCGTTTAATAATTATGTGCGCCGCAAACGACCGTACAACAAGATACCATTAAGCATATTTATACGACGCAGCATACTTCTAGATACAGTGACTCCCACTAATATTCGGACACTCTTAAACAAACGATAACTTTATTAATATTGTACTATACGATTTGAACTTTTTCGGGAAGCTCGAGCAATCAATTTGCTATAGGATGTGAAAAAAGTTTTGTCAAAAATTCCAATTCATCGGAATTGTAGAAAAGATACTAAAAGTTGCATTACACATCTATTTTATGTGAAAATTTATTAACTATGTTTTGTAGATCTTTATCGATTAAATATATTCTGAAAATTAATCGGGCGACGTTGCAACGAGCTATGAACGTTTAAAGATTGTAAAAATTGCATTGATCCTTACATCTTTCAATGCCTGTCGATGAAATTTTCACGGAGCATATAATTAACACAGATCTACAAAACGTAGTTAATAAATTTTCAATATAAGCCCACATAAAAAGTTGTAAAATGCAACCTTTAGTATTTTTTCTACAATTCCGATCAATTGCAATTTTTGACTAAACTGTTTTTCACATAGCAAACTAATCGCTCGAGCTTCCCCAAAAAGTTCAAATTGTATAGTACAATATTAAAAGAGTTATCGTCTTTTTAAGAGTTTCCGAATATTAGTGGGAGTCACTGTAATTAATCGGTCAATTACTTAGGATTACCGAGAGTATATGTACAGTATATTTCGACATCGGACACACCCGACTACTGAAAAGAAGCATTTTAGTCCCCGAGAAGAACTGACACAGTTACACGAATATATATGTATATATATATAGAAGAGTTTCACAAGCCAGTGAAGAGGACAAGGTCGTTAAAGGAAACTGTTTTTTTGTCAAATTGAAAAAATAACAATGATCCCGGTCTGACGTACTGGGCTGATTGCTGCCCCTTTGCCGTCCTTTAAAAGCGATGCGTCGCGACAGCAAAGGAAATGGACGGATCAAACTGGAAAGACGTGCAGAAACGAGAATTACAATAGTTGCAGCTAGTACCGGCGAAACGTTCGTGCAAGATTATTCATCGTCCATCTTGTATCAAATTATTATATCGCTACAACAGTTGCACGATTAAGAAAGAACAAACGAAAAATATTTTATATTGTGGTTTTGAAATTTTCAAGTTTGTACATTATTTCTCTAAATATAAGAATGTTCAGTGTTACATAATACATATGTTTCTTGTTAATAAAGAATGGTTAATGCTATTGGCGCACCGTTCGCTCGTTTATTACTTCCTATAAAGTTTCAGTCTTCGTTTAGATCATTTTCAGGATTTATTTGAATTGCGTTTGTAAACCACGTATACAATTTTCAATCCTGAAAATGATGTAAACAAAAATCAGAACGTCGATTTAACTTGATAATTTGCAAACGTGCTGTATAAGAACCATTCTTTGTATAGAATATTAACCATTCTTTAGTTACATAATACACCTACAAAAAAGTAAAGTATATTGCACTTAAATTATAGTTGAAGAATGTGCTTGCCCTTCGATATTTACATCACGAAGAGATCGACAACTGCTTCTATCCACTGGGACAGATTGTAACTCTACTTTATCAGTCTTGCAGGAACCTTCCGCCGTTGTAAACAACATCGACGACTACAGGAAAGGTTAATACGCGCGTAATCTATCGGATTTGTATGCAGAGGGATGAGGACGAGGGGGCTGAGAAAGGCCGGGCGTAGAGAGCGTCTCCGACAGTTCTGTTCGAAAGGAAATCGAAGGAAAATATTTACAAAAGATGTCCTTTCTCTAAGGATCTGTTTGCCAATGTCACTACGTGTCTACTTTCGCTAGAGAGTGCAGAGAGGAGAGATACGGCAACATGCGACCGGTGCTTTCCAAGTCCGCTCGGGAGAACTTCCGGTCTCCGAGCACTTGTAAGCGAAGAAATAAAAAGAGGAGGAGGAGGAGGAGGAGGAGGAGGAGGAGGAGGATACCTTGAAGTAACAAGCACCTCCGTAGGTGGAAAATATTTTTCCTTCCGTTTTACATTATGATGTAACGCACATTCTTTCACCTTTCTCGCTATATTCATTCGCGAACCATTATTCCAGAATGTTCGTACGCCGGACTCTAGAATAAAGTTATTTTTGAGAAACATTGTTTGAACAATTTCATTTTTAAAAAGTTGATTGTTATGTAAGATAGGCTGTGCTGCAAAACTACCCGGGAAGAGGGAAATGGATAAATTAATATTTGAAAAATGACAGAGGTTGTGATATCGATCGCGCGAACATGATCGATAGCAATTAACCTTCGAGCTCGATAAGAAAAGAATCGACTAGTTCGGGAGAAATACGAATGGCATTTCTTTCTATCTGAAAAAATGTGGAAGTTATTCGCATGGCTCGTCTTAGGTGACTCACCCTGTATAAATACGCGTATAGTAATGTACTAAAAATGCAAATTCTATTAATAACCTATTAAATGTAAAGTGGAAGAGTCGGAGATGTAAAGGGATGAAAATATAAATGCTGTACGATCGGTATATCGGCATCGCCAGGATTACGGTGCCAAGGAAAAGCGTTGAAGAAAATTACTGGACATTCGACAATAGCGTACGAATTTTCACTACCTTAATCAACTACGGGTTTTCCTAAAATATGTATATATAAACAGTTTTTCTCAATCTACTAAAGAATCAGCACCCGGAAAACGAAGATACAGGTTCCAACATTAACGCTACGTGTCCACTTAAGACAACATCATTTTGTTGTCGCTGATTAAAAACGAAAACTGCAATCACTGGTGAATTTTCATCCTCCACACGGATAAAATACGAAGTTTATTTAACAAGAGCAACTTTGAGTCTTACTTAACAACAATAGTTTCATAATCAAAGAACTGGGCTGCTCTTTACCGGACTCAAAATGTTTGACTTTCTTCCATAAATTATTATGTATTTGGTATGTAATCCAGTATAACTCCCGAACATCCTAAAGGATCGAAATTTCGATCAGCAAGTTCCCCGGATATAAATCTACTGGATCACATACCTGATACCAGATACATAATAATTTATAGGAGAAAGGCAAAAATGTTGAGTAAAGTAAAGTTTACCCAAGAACTGTTTTCTATTAAAACATCGGAATCAAATGGTTCGTGTAGCGGAAGTCTATTAATACAGTATATTTTCTATAGACGCGACAATTTCTACACGATAGATGCGACCAAGAATATCCCTCCCCCCCAATTTAGTAATTTGATCACGGCTCGGCCTTTGATAAAAAAAAATAACTGTACTAATGTTTCTATTAGAACGACAGCCTCGGGGAGATTTGGTCGCATTTACCGTGCGCAGACACTATTTTTGTAACTACAAAGGGCGAGCCAAACATAAAGAAGGACAGCACGTGCAAATAGAGACCACGCGCGGGCCTTTTAACCGACAACGGCAACTGTCCGCGTCCTTTTCTTTTGTATACGGTGATTGCGACTCTTCGCGACGCGTCATTAGTGGTTCACACCGATATACCGAGCCGAGATCAGATTACTAAGTTGAGGGGAATAACTTGGTCGCATCAACCGTGCGTAGAATTGTCGCTCTAATAGAAACATTACTGTACCCTGTACGATAGATGCATCCAAATTCCCCCGAGGCTGTCGCGTCTATAGAAAATATAACTGTAGCACCGAAAGGAAGAGATTACGTTGTTAGAGAATCCTTAGCCGTGGAGAGGATAGACTTGAAAGACTTCCGAAAGTGTTGCCGATAGAACTGTCCAACAAATTTCAACTTTTTTCATGCTTCGAAATAATTGTTGGGTGGATCTTGTAGAGTTTCTTGCGCTGATACCGAATCTGGCCTTAAAATTTCTCCCACACGCACAAATTTTAACGTTTAGTTTGTAAAAATCTCTATAGGATCCATTCAACAGTTATATGGAAACATTTTTGTTGTTGGACAGTGTAGTTAAAATCACGTAATTAAGAGATACGATCTCCTCGGTAATGCCGAGGAGGAATGATTGTTTGAAAGTGGACGCGTAACTTACCGAAACACGATAAGTGAATAAAGATAAAGATAGACTGGAGAAGACAGTGCGAGATAGAGAGAGAGAGAAAGAGAGAGAGACAGAGATACAGGACAGTGATAGATATATAAAAGAGCGCTGCAGCAAAAGCCTGAGCCACCTGCAGAGTGTTCGCTACTTCCAGGTCGATGGACTATACCTTCTTTGCGGGGGTGCAGCTGAGGTTTCAGATCCCGATTGCAAAAATCCTCTTTGCAGCACTCGATGACGAAGGTCGTGTTCCGCGAGACGCTCGTCATGCAGAAGATGAGCGGCTCGGGCTGTGACGACGACAGCTGTTTATCCACGCACCTTCAAGCCGAGTTTGCACCAGTTTCAGATAAAAGAGACAAACCAGGTTGTCGTTCGGGGAGGGCGGGGTCTGGTACTTTTTTTTTTTCTTCACAAAGGGAGGGAAACGGGGATGATGACGATGATCATGCTCTTGCGCACCCCAGTGTTCGAATACTCTCTCGTTGCGAACAGAAACGACTGGGGCGAGCAGGCTACGTTGCTTCCGGGGGAGGAACTCGACTGCATATCGATTTTCATTCGCCGGTAGAACGATAAGATTACAGGCTCTGCTTTCTCATCTTTTTACACCTGGATCCTCTTTTCCCCGATTCGACGAGGGACAGGTTCACTGTCCTACAAAGGCGCGTGTTCGAATTGCACAGGATTTCGATGAAACCCAGTGCGGATCCGAGACCAATTCGAACGCTGAATTTCACATTCTCGACGAACAGTAATCATTTCGTGCAGATATTTTTTGTGAAATGCAGATAGCATTTCTAGGAGAGCGCTTTGGAAAATTTCCATTTGATAACACTTTTTATCTACGTTTTTATTAGTCTGGGGTGCATTTCTACCCCTATACGCGAAGTGAAGATTCCAGATTGAAGCTCTTGTTAGATGATTGCAAAAGTTCGTGCCCGGATTGAAAATGAAACTCAAATTGTTGTATTATATTATCGATTATAATCACCACCAGTTTTTATAATTTTCTACTGATATCATGGACTGTGAAATTAATCTAACTTTATTGTTGTACTATTTTCTGCAAGAAAATCATTACGGTTTAAATATCAATTCTTCGAGAGTGACAAATTTAGTGTTCAAATAAATACTGTTTGGATTCACTATATGTGAAGGAAACTTCTTAAAAAAATATTGTATATTACTATAAAAAGAAGAGATGGGTGAAATATTTTTCTAAGAATCATTTCTCACATAAGTTTCATCGAAATCGTTTCAGTTTCAACGGCTCGTGTCATCTTCTCTCGTTAGGTTCAAATTGCAAGGTTTGATAAGTATGAACAGACTGTAGAATATTAAGTGTAATATTCATCAACTATTCGCACAACTATATGATACGGAGGTTAGGGTGTCCCTTAAAAGACGAAGTAGCGATAGCCTCTCTATTGGGTACAAACGTTTGTCCCTAAATCAAGAAGACGTAGTTCATTTCCTACGTAAAGACATCAGTGACTTTATTTCTCCTAAGTCCCTAGAAACTTTCCGGAGATTTGACTTGTCTTATTACTTTTTAAATTTAAACCCAGTGGACTGGAATGATTGTAAGGACTTTCAGGAAGCCCGAGATTTTTTCCGGAAGTTTTCTGTTACAAATGATGCCGCTGAAAGAGCTGCGAGCTTAACACAACAATATTTAGGTGAAGTAAAAAATGAAGAATACTTTCAGAATCTTCTCTTGGTCAGTCAGCATGCACGGAGAGCTATGCCCATGAAAACATTGACCAAAAATTCATTTTCAACCAACCTTTTTTCCGTTTAAAAATTTTATTATGTAAATAAATTGTGTGATTATATTCTGTTATTGTGATACTTATCTATTGTAAGCAGATTTTCACTGAAAACGACAAAAATACTAAATATTTTAAAATTTTACAGAATATTCTAACTTTGAGCCTCTTGAGGCAGGGTTTAGAATAATCCGATTAGGCTAATATTTTACACACTTACTTAGAACATGAAAAGGAATAAAATTAGAGGGCGTCCTAACATTTTATCGCTAATTCGTCTTTTAAAGAACACCCTAACGGAGGTCGCACAAAAAAGATTAATTTTCTGAAAAGAATTGTTTGTTACAAGACACAAACCAGTGAGGTTTTGATAAAAATTGTTGATCGTTTCTCGCTAACATTCTGAAATCTGTTTGCACACATGAAAACTTACAATGCTAGCCTAAACGAATTCACTATGTGCAGAGAGCCAAGGTGGATCCGGTTCGGTACCTCCGCGAGTACCGATCTCGAGGAAAGTTGTTATTAAAATGTTGTTATTTAAAAAAAAAAGTCACAGTTTCTACAAATCAAGTTTCTACAAAAGTTTCGAAATCAAGAAGCTCAAACGGTATGAAATCAAAGTATACTGTTAAGAATTGCAAGGGAGAAGGGTAGAATAGAGAAAAAAAAGAAGAAACACCGTGCAACTCAACACTCGTTTGCGATACCTGACACAGTGGGGGTAGCCAGTGGTAGCAGATCGTCGTCCCTGAAATCTCATGATCGCTCTCGACGCGACATCGTGGAGATCAAAACCAAATGACAAAAAAGTATTAAGAAAAATCGTAAACGAAAAAACGATGCGCTATCTCTCTCGTCTTTCGTTCTGCTCGTTTGTTCGTCCGGTTTTATCGGCCGAGGGGAGAAGGATCGTCGCGATCGATGGATCCTCTCGGTCCTCGAGAACGAACCGGGGTTCGGCTAAATCCAAGCAGGCACAATGTATCAAACCGAAACTAGTCACACATCAAATTTAAACAAAATCTAGCCGTACATGTATGTGTATATATATATATATATATTGAGAGAAAACAGAGGAAAACCAAAAAGAAAAAATAAAAACGAAAAACATGATTAGGAGCAAACGAGCATCATTGCGGATGCAGTGACATGTTGGTTAGTGGGGGTCGTTCAAACACGTTCAAAGATCAAATTTGAAAACTTTTGCTAACAGTTTGGCGAATCAATTTTGAATAAGAGCAACAAAGTATTCGCACAACTTCTATTTGCGCGGAATTGAATTTTCGCGAAAAAAAATAAAAATGGAGAACGAAACAAAATTAGTAAAACGATATGCTGGCCCGAGGAAATTGCGACTCAACGGTTGTCAAGGTGATCCAGAACGATGGTATGTAATTCGAACTGAATCGTCGCCGCGAGATCATCGACGACCGTTTCTCTCTCTCCCACCGGGTGTCCCGCGCGGTATGCGCGGTTTCAGTAAGAGAATTAAATGAAATCAGTTATTTCTTAATGCGTTGATGTCGTGAGAAAGTCGTTCGGCATCCGAGAAAGAAAATGAAAACGCGTCCCGACCGCGAATCTTCGAACACGCATTAAAAGATCGCTCGGCGCGCGTTGTAACTTCATTATTTCATTACGCGCGGTCTCCTTGTACGCCGAGTATTGTTTTTTTAGCTTCTCGCTGTTAGGTATTTGAACTTCCCATTAATACGATACTTAATCCTCCGCGTTCCATAATAAATTGCTCGAAACGAAGCTTGAATTTCGGGAAATAGGGACGAGAGTTCATGTTTCCAGGGTACGTCATCGTAACGCGTCGACTTTATGCGTTTCTCGATTCAATGTTACGTTACACCGTTCGTACTTTAATGCCAGTGATGTAGGATTCGTTATTAATTGATTCGCGTGTGTACTTGTTAGACGCGCATTCTTTTAATTAACGGGAGAAGTGGTCTTATTGTACGTTCGAGAACTTTCACAAGCCTTGAGCGATGGAACACCAATTAAAGTGTTTATATTAAAATCGAGCGACACAGTGCGCACAGGATGTGTAAACTAGGTGGTCTTCTTTCAGGATGCTATCAACATTAGCTAATCAAACCCACGTAATTATTTCCAATTAATTACGCCGCAACGCCTTTGATCAAAGCCACGGATTTCGTGCATTCATTATTTATAAGGATGCGTGAAATAAATTCAGCTTAAAGCGTCCGGGCATTTGCACAATTAAGTATCCTGAAAATTGATAATCGTACGAATAATTTGTAAACCTCGTGTTCAACAGTAAACCATTTCCTTTCTCTTTTTATTATATAAATACGTAATGTACTACGCACAAGGAGTTGCAATATTCAATAATTTTAACTTTCTTTTACCTTCACAATCTTTCAATAGATAATTTTTCTAATATAGTAATATTGGGATACTTTTAAAAAGAAATGAATTTTTTATTTAACAATTATTGAAATTGTAAAACTGTGTTCTATATTGTATCAATTAGTTAATCACTATCATTCACGATCGCAATATGCTTGATCGTGAATAGGCCCTTTTAATCGAGGTCCTATTGTATTGTAAAATATCGTGGATAGCAAAGGATTAATAGTAAAGCATTTTATAATCTAAGAAAAGATTATTCATTTAAGGGTTGAACGAACAGTATAATTTCACAAAATGTATTAGATAAAAAGCAGGACTTAAACGAAAAATTCTCCTTCTCGATTCGTCAAAAGTTTGTTTGATCATCACTCGACGGAGAGTTGGCCTTTGCCAAAAAAAATTCTTTCACAAAACCGTAAAACGAGGGAACAATTGAATCTGTGTTCTCGGGTTGCTAAAACTTCTGATAGTTCTCAACGTGGTCCGCGTAATCTGGTTTGTCGACGCTGCTCGCGACGTACTCGGTCCCATTACCAACACCTTCTGCAAATTAGAAAAGACGAACGCGAAACAGCCAGGGGAACGTCATAAGACCGAAAAAAAACGAAATAGAAAAGAGAAATCAAACCACGAGTGGCCACGACACTCGACCACCGCGAGGAATGCAGTTAATGATCTCGTTAGGAAGTTCGTTATTACGCTTGTTTTCACGGTTAGCTATAAACAGCGAGCGTGTGCGCGGCGGCGTTTAACCACGCTCGTGTCTGTGTGCCCGTTTCGCGAGCGTGTGGTTCCGCACGCCGAGCGATGCAAATATTTCCGCGAAAGTAACTGCCCCGCAGCCGAAAACGAGAAAAACAACCGGTAAGGGTTCATTCAATTTTCAAGTTCCGCTCGAAGGAAAATAAAATTACCAGACAAAGTTGCGTCGCTCGGAAACGTTCTGCTCGATTTTATTTTTATCTGTGGATCGTCGTTCTCAACCCTCGAATAGGTGGGTCACTCGTGACCCTTCAGCTTAATTAACACGTTCCCTGCCGAGCTATTTTTGCTCGAAAATTAAACAAGCTTATGTGCTTTGTTCTGTACTGCATTTTGTATAATGTCACCTACTTAAATCTGTTACTTTTATCCTGTGTTATTCTTTATTCCAAACTAGCCGACCCGACAGACATTTGTCCTGCCCTTTCAATATATTTGTTTGTAATCGTTTTGTGAATTTTGTGAAAAGCTATTGGAAATGTGTAAACAAAGAAAAAATGAGAGAATAATGTATTTCTAAGTGATTATTGTATCTATTAACGACTGTGGCCATCGATATCCAACTTAAAATTGTGATTTTTGCAGTTTGTCCGAATTTACCGACTTTCCTTTGTAATTGTCTCGACTTTTTTTTCATGAAAACTTTTCCAGGTCCATAACGAATAGAACAAAAAAAGAATTACCCAAATCCATTGTTCCCATTTGATTCCATAGAAAAAAAGCAGAAATTTTTCCCCGAATTTTCCATTTTTCCAGGCAACTTTTCCAATTTTTCTTGCTCTAGAAACCTTATTCGGACTATTACGAACATTTTTTCAAAAAAAATTAGCCAAATCGGCCCAGCAGTTCTTTAATGATACGCTTACTTATTTATATAGATTTATTTAAAACGAAGCTATTTGTGAAACTCATTTGTCTGGGTCTAAAAGAACCGACCTTACTATTTATTTGTTATTTGACCTGATCTTGTTAACATCTTTATCAACGCGTAAAAGTGCTGACCGAGTTATAGTTAAATAAAACCATCGGACATGGTGGATTTAAAAATCTTGCTAATTCGCGGTAATGCCACTTAATTTGTGGATCAAATTTCAAGCAGTACAGACACTGGTGGCGGGGACGAAAACGGTAGTTATCCTGTTAACCATCGGTATCCATGAAACGAGCAGAATTTCCATTCCACGGCGATCGCACGATTGCCCGATAATTTCCCATAACAGAGCGGAAAATTTGCATCGGGAGGGGTAGTTCGACGTCGGTCGTTAAAAACGCGCGCGAGTTGGTCCCGGGACTTGTTTCACGGGACAGAAAGACCGCGCAGAGTGCGGGTACATTCGCCGGCTGAATAAACCACACCCGAAACGAGTATTACGCGAATCATTTTGCAATTTCTGGCCGCATCGATTTAGAAAACTCGCGGCACAGGAATACTCTGCGCATGCCTTCCGACCGGGCCGGTCGGCGGATTAGTGTGTTTGCCACCCACACGCCTACAATCTGCGAATGTTACGGCCTCTCGAAATCTCTGGCCAACAAGTACACGGTTAGAAACAAGATGTTAATGTCTAGATTAAGAAAAAAAAAACAACACTTCCGACTGGTTAAAATCGCGTCTACACCTGACCTCGCGTCTCTTCCCTCTAGACTTCTGTCGCCTCGCTTTCGCACGATGGTCCCGAATCAAAATTTATTTAGAACGTGTAAATCTTTGTTAATAATGCTGGTAATTTAGCCACGATTCAACGTTCAAAGTACAATAGAAAACAGGAGACTGTAAATAGTCGCTTAGCAGTTAAAGTTTTATTTTATCCGAAAATAATATTTCACCCCTTCTTAGTTCGCATTTCAAATCTACGAATTATGTGTTCTTTTGTTTCTGTATAAATAAAAATGACGTTACTAGTAGAGGTGATTTTCTTTTATATTGTAATTAATTTTACATTGTAATTAAAATTCCTGAACGGCTAAAGGAACGTTGCTGACCACCGTGTATCGACGAGAAAGCTGGGAGGAGCTTGCCTCGGTCTTAGGACACGTGTCTTCACCGAAATAGCAGAAATACGACCGGCGGAACTGCAGACCGAAAGTCAAGATAGTGGAGATACGGCTTAAAAAGACGCGTCTTCGCCACCTTGGCCTTTGCTATGCAGCTTGAGAGCCTGCTGGAGGAGCCACGTGGACTGATAAGCTACTGACCTAAGCCGCGAGACACGTGTTCCTATCGGAGCACCGGGACCATATGGCGAAGCTGCACGCCAGAAGCCGTGGCCGTGTGGACGCAGCTTAACACTAGGCTCGCAAAACCCGTCAAAATCACCGGGTTCTAATACGTTTGATTTACGATTATTGAGACTGAAGAGATGCATCCATAATTCAACGAATCTATTTCTTTGTGTATACAGTGTGGATCACGAAGCGTGATCAGTAGACTGCGGATGTCCATATGAAAACTGGGCAAATGCCCGGGGCCCCAAACGAAAGAGGGCCCCGAATACAAATCAAGATCCAAATTCTATGTATTTCCTCAGTATGTATAGAATTCAAACTTGATGGATAAATATGTTGAACAATATACCATTAAATTTTGATGTAAGATTACAGATAACAAATCTGGTATATAGTAAACTAATAATGTGTTTTCGTACTGTATGTTTATTTATGTTTATTTCTCTGAAAATGTTGTTTTAATTTTTCCCAATATTTTTACCTTAAATGTAAAACACAAAAACTGATCTTCTTTCAATTCTATCATCTCAATTTAAAAAACCATACAGTGAAGGGTTAAGGAAAATAGAACTGGCACTAATTATGTAACTACAACAAATTAGCCATTTTAGGTATGGACAAAATTATGTACGTACAGAATTCAAACTTGATGGATAAATATGTTGAACAATATACCATTAAGTTTAGATGTAAGATTAATATTAACACTTCGCTGCATAGTGTATCAAATTTGATACCGTTAACAAATCTGATATACAGTAAACGAAGAATGTGTTTTCTTACTACGTTTATTTTTCTAAAAATGTTGTTTTAATTTCTTTTAATATGTTTCCCTTAAATAAAACACGAAGACTGGCCTTCCTTCAATTTTTTCATCCCGTTTGAAAAAATCATGCAGTGAAGGATTAAGGAAACTAGAACTGCACTAATTATGCAACTACAACAAATTAGCAATTTTAGGAATGGACAAAATTCTGTATGTACACAACTCAAACTTGATAGACAAATGTGTTGAACAATATACCATTAAGTTTTGATGTAAGATTAATATTAACACTTCGCTGCACAGTGTATCAAATCTGATACAGTTAACAAATCTGGTATATAGTGAACTAATAATGTGTTTTCGTACTGTATGATTATTTATGTTTATCTCTCTGAAAATGTTGTTTTAATTTTTCTCAATATTTTTACCTTAAATGTAAAACACAAAAACTGATCTTCTTTCAATTCTTTCATCCCAATTTAAAAAAAACCATGCAGTGAAGGGTTGAAATCGTTAGAAATAGGTAGAATTTTTCGAATGGCTTCGGTGTCTTGTAATTGACGAAGAAAATTCTGATTTTGCACAAAGATCCGCAGTCTAATAATTATACTGAAATACTGAACGGAACCGGACAATACAAATCGACGTTCGTGCGGCACGCGTTCTCGCCGTAGCAGCAAAGTTCGCCAGAAGTCAAGATCGTGTGTACCCGGTTCAAGGGACGAGCACGAGCGAGTCCGAGCGATCGAGCACAAAGGAATGCGTTCAAGTATCAGGCGAGATCCAATTTGTCGACGTTTGAATGCGCGAAGATTCAATTTGTTCGGATGTACAAACGATGACAAACGCGCGGCCCCGAGTGTGTTCTCGCTTGATGAACAAACAACGGGAGGACGTTCGCCTGCGATTTGATCGTATTCGATCATTTCTCTCGGCGTTTATTCGCTGTTTGTTGCTCGATGGTTCTTGCCGGTCGGGTGTAGACGCGACCGAACGAGTCGCTCCCGCTGGAAGAATACCTGAAGACAATTTAGGCGAGTCGGGAGACAGTAAGGCCGGATATAAGTTCCGGTTGCAGAAGTCTGTGTTGTTGCAGCAGATCCTGGACCGATAGATACCCGGCTTACCGTTGCAGAACAACGGCGCTTCTGGTGGTAGCCAGGAGCTTCGGTTGAAACACCTTTCACAACATCATTTCATCTTTTTTTTATGAATTCGTAACATCGCAGGGTGCACGGACGGATTCCCAATTGAATTGGTGGCTAGAGAAACGTTGGATTTCGGACTTCCTTCTATCCTGAGATTTATCTTCGATATCGATCATCGAAGTACTGTTGTTCGCATGATTGTACGTTTCTTTACATTGCTTTAATTCGCATAGAGTTTTATTTAGATACCTACTTCGATACAATAAAAATAGAAAAACTTCTCTTGCCTTTTTAAGAAACAAATTAAGCCCTCAGTGTTACGTACATTAAGAAGGCAAGAGAAGTTCCTTTTTATATTTTTATTCTGTCGAAGCAATCTCCTTTATTGTTCCCCCACCTCTCTCTGAAATTTACACTTTGTATCATCCAAAGTTGTTCCAGTCAACAATTCAATGATTACGTTAATATAATCAACATATAAAAAAGAAATTCTTTGCGAAGTTTGCAGCTTTTGTGCCATCAAACAACAAAGCCTCTTACATTCTTTCTTTCGGGTACCACTTCTATGTTCGAACAATATCCATGAACTTTTCAAGCAAAGGGTAAAAACAGTTTCGTTTAAAACAATGTAAAATGAAAAGAACAGTTGATTGAGTTTAGCTCTATCGATCTTTCTCAATTTTCCTTGAGCTGTAACGTCGAAACGCTACAACTTTGGAAATTGAGAGAGAGTTTTCCAGATCCAGCTCATTAGGGGAATGTAAGAAGATTTGTTGCGGCTCTTATTGTTAGAATACCCAGCCGAGGAAATGAACGAGACAAGAATACTCGGGATACACGGTTGAACTCGCGCATCACCTCGCGATCACTCGATAGCAGGAAATTGTCTCGTGCCGCTTTCACGTCTCGGCCAATCAAACAAATCTCGGCCATGCTATTTTCGATACAATCTCCGGCTAAATTATCCAAATGATCCGTCTGGCCCATTAAACATTTAAGCTCTGTCCGCAAGTCTGCGACCTCGGACATTCGTGTATCGTCTCGGTCGATTTTCTTCGATTTCGAAACCGCACATCATTGGCTACCTATGCTAACGATACCGCAGAGCAAATCTTTCGATTTTTATCTCCTGAACGATTCAGCGAAGCTTCAAGAATTTCTTCAGGAAATTAGGCTGTGCGCTTGAAAGTCTTCAAACTGATAAATTGATTACAGCGGGTGGACAAAGTATTTGTACAATCTCTTTTGAAAACGAATAGCTTTTACAAAATTGGAACAAATGGATCGAGTACTTTTTTATACGTTAGGATAAGTTCATTGCCATTGGTTGTTGTTAACACGAGGTTAACAACCTACAATAACATAATTTTAAAATGTAACTACGCAGGATTATATGATAATACCATATCCAGTGTACAATTATTATTATTTTCTTGTGCATGCGTTTTCTTTGTTATTAGACGAATAGTCTTGCATCTTTCTCTCTTTTTATGTAAACATTTATGTAAAAGGGCTTCAGTCCGTCTATAATAAATAATAATAATATTATAATAACAACAACTTCTTCGAGGAAGCATCTTTACAATATTAATAATCATTGTTATTGGTCGTTATCAACACTACGTTATTTTTCTAACAGTATATACTACAATAAATAAATTTGCTAAATAATTCCTCGAGAAAGCATCTTTACAATATTAATAATCGCGAATTGAATATCACGATTTTTGAAAGTGCTTTTTGTAGATCCGAGACACTTATTAACATACAGAAAGTTTCATTCTTGTAAACTAACTCTTCTGAAGAAATGTTATTCGTTTTCGAAGGATATTCCAATACTTTTCACACCGACTGTAGATGACGCTAGACGTAAAAATGAATATTCATACCTTCTGTGAAACGAGAAAGCAATTAATTAACCGCAACCATCGATCGAGAAATAACAATATTACTTCCAAAAGATCAGAGAGCAGAAGTAACGCGTAAGGAACGTGTGTTTGAAATTTTTGAGAAGCTCCCTCGATTGTTCGTATATTTGGCTACCCCCACGCGATTACCAAACGGGTAAGTGAACAAAAAAAAAAAAGAAAATGAATGAAAAGAACAAAGGAATATTGGAAACGAAGCAGAAGGGCCGAGACGGTTTCTCTGGTTCCCCGTAAAAATGTCCGATTCGCCGGTCGCAGCTGCGAAATCTGAAAATTCAGTGTCGCCGAAGCGTTACCAACGCGACCACCGGCCGACAACAATAATTCGTTTCCGCCGAAACTCCCGAACCAGGCGCTAATCATGCCCGCAGGCCAACTGGAAAAAAGGCGGCTAAACGTTCCTAGAAACTACCACGGGGGAATCGATCGGTAACAGAACGTGACTGTTCAACTTCCTTTCACGGTGAAACGGCGATCGAAACGGCGGCAATTGCCGGTGGGCCCCGAGTACTCGAAATATTTGGCCAATGTGGATACACAGTGGCACGAAAATACCTGGCTCGCGAAATTTAAATCGACGAATTCGTCTCGATAGAGCGATCCCGACTGAAAACAATATCTGGATTATGTAAGAACGATAACATGTATCTAGTTTTTTATACGGCTCGTTCAACCGAGAAACGATAATACAAAATTCCACTGGTTACGTGTTTTTATCGCCACGATAGACAGCCGTTCAATCCGGGCAACGTCTACCGATCGATTCGACCGGAAAATTAAACGACACCGCCATGTTTTTGTCGTATATTCGGGTGTACAATGTTATTCACGTTCTCGCAAAATAATCGCGGCGCGACGAATGCTTATTCGACCAACGCGATAGCATTCGAAGGAACGTTTTTTTTCTCCGGAAGTTAGCCACCCACCGAAATTCAGAAAATTATTATAATATTTTGCAATTAATCCCTTGCCGTATTTTAACGAGCCAAAATCGTCACGAAGATTTCAAACAAATGTTAATGTTATCGATCGTAAGATTGTTAAAACAGATAAAGTATTAATGATTTCGGCGCAACGGTTCGATCAATTAAACAGGATAAAGCAATTTTACAAATTAATTTAAACTTTCAAAGTTTCGACCCTTATGTGGATCATTTTCAAGAAAGAAGAAAAACTGCGTCTGAAATTATAACAGATAAGGATCGAAACGTTGAAAGTTTAAATTAATTTGTAAAATTGCTTTATCGTGTTTAATTGATCGAACCGTTGCGCCGAAATCATTAATACTTTATCTGTTATTTCAAACAAAGTCTAACAAATTAGAATGGTTCGCGTTTCTTTGTTAGCATTGAAATAAATGTAGCCATACAAAAAATATTAATTTTCTTTTGCATAAACATCCGGAGTCTTTTCGTTACCATGATAATCCACAGAACTGAGTGATTTCTATCGTTAAAACTGTATCACGACAAAAATGATAAATTCACTTCTATTTGCAAATGTATTATTACGCTTGCACGAAGATTTTTATAATTGTTTGAATTTCCGGGTTCTCTAAATTCCCCTGTTAACTTGGTGTGTGCATGCAGATTAGCACTCGTCGTTTAATCTAAACGACGTAACGTTATCCGCAACAACTTTATTACATAATTGGCAGCACGACATTTCAAAGTTCAAACTTTGACGTAAATCGAACCACGATTACAGTCTTTAATACATTTCGCGCGAACTGTTAAGTTGAATTCATACGAAAATGAATATGCAACAATTTCATTTCGACATTGAACAGTTAACACGTTCGCTGCCACCATCGTACATATTGCGATGCTTCATAATTTAATTAATATATACCTTCCATATCTAATAGGCTCGGAAATTAAGAAACGAATAAACTAAATTAATTTTATGCACTTCTCTATTTAACCCCACATTTTAACACATTACCGACCGGTGATTATTGCATATTTTTGAAAAATGTATGGTACATGGCTAAATTTTCATTTAGCATTTAGTATGAACTAACTAAGTCACCCTCAATAACGTCGTCTAATACTTTCATTTAAGATTGCAATGTCAAAGAAAATTTCTATGCTTTTTTTTTAGTACAGCAGAATTATTGAAAATCCTATTAATAGGCTTCCGGTCGGTAAAGTGTTAAGAACCACTGCGACAAGGGGTTGAAACGTTGCATTTGATAAAACACTAACAGATGGGCAAACAAAAAGAAATGTATTGGTATCGGACGTGTTAATTTTCGTTCGTATCGAAACGTATTAGCGAAATCGGTGTTCGATAATTCGCGATTATCGTGATTCCTAAATTTTCTACGACTTCTGGAGAGGGGTTTGGGGTTCGTGGGGGAGTAGCGAGCGAGTTCATAGACGATCGATCAGATGGTCAGAGTAAACTCGGCTGTAATACGACGGCGAAGAGAATTTTTGTCAGTGGAATTGCTCTCTCATAGCGCCACCACGCATGCACGTATACGTTACCTCCGAGCGTACGTGATAACATCGTTCTCCAAGCTGGTACTGGCGAAACAATAGCCGTCGGTCTCGCACGTGTGGTTGTTCTCCGTGCAAATATCGCAGTGGCACTTCAGTCCTAGAAAAAGAAAGTGAAATGAAAAAGGGCCGTTTTAGCGAATCTTAAACAGCTCCGTCAAAAACTCGGCATAATTTATGCTCGGACACGCGAATAAGTTGATCTCAACCGTAGATTAGTCGTGTACCCGCAATAATTGCGAAACGGACCCGATAATGAACCCGATCGTATCTTTGATAGACCACTAGGAGGTCGTTTTCATGAATGTTTTGTATCGATCGCTTCGACGCCGACTTAATAGGCTGTGATTGAAACAGGTGGATAAATCTGAATCGCTTCAATTCAATGTTTACTGCAATGTTTAAAAATTATTCATCCTTCTATGTCTACGTCGTGAGATCTATTTCTTTAACACTAACAGTTATCCGACAAACGTTATCCTGTCCGAATTTCTATTTTGTTTGTGATCGTTTCGTCGAT
The DNA here is from genome assembly GCA_916610235.2 of Lasioglossum morio. Classification (NCBI taxonomy): domain Eukaryota; kingdom Metazoa; phylum Arthropoda; class Insecta; order Hymenoptera; family Halictidae; genus Lasioglossum; species Lasioglossum morio. The sequence continues at coordinate 11,482,052 of OU744325.1, read as the reverse complement.
AATATAAATTTCTATTAAAATATTCATTAAAAGCCGCAACGTTCGTTATTTTTTTTTTGTTTTTGGTTGTATTGAAATATGATTCATAAAGCACTTTTAGTTATTCTCAAATTTTCCATTTTTTCCGGGCAACTTTTCCAATATTTCTTTTCCCAAAACCTTATTCAGACTATTACGCACATTTAAAAAAACATTAGTCTAACGAACAGCATTTAATTTTTATTTATATAGACAGATGTGACGCTATAAATGAAACATTATGTGGTGATTTAACTTGTAATATAAAAAATGGGTGAATTGTTATCCCAGTCTCTTTTATGCAGCTTTTTTAGAGGACCATACGAAGGTTAATGTTTTTTCAATATACTAGTTCGTTGTTTATAGAATATAATGTGAAGTCGCGTTTAACATAGAACAGGCATTCAAAACAAAATTGCGGAATACTATTTGTTAATCATACCTGTATTTGTTTAGTTTCGTGCGGTCCATTCTTTTGTAAATTTTAGTTAAGACTTAGGTTAAGATTTTACGTTAAGACTTTCTTTCTTTTTTTTTTGTTATGTCTCCTTTTTGTTTTTATCAGTTATACTGTAACAACTGTATACATTTGTATAAAAGGATGCGGTCTGTATATAATAATAATAATAAATAATAACTTGACGATGGCGCATAAAGAATTTACAGGATTGTGAACAATCTAACTTTTCGTGAAGTAATATTCACCTTAGTGCACTCGACGAGCTTAAAAAAGAATCGCTCGAGGCTCGAATGCACCACGATCTATCGAGAATAATGATGCCAGCATTATTTCTTCAACAATTTATCACGTTGATAGTGACGTAAGTCACTCCGAAGTTAACACACTTTTTTGCGGTGACCTTACTGCAAGAAACACTACCAAATCGGATGCGAGAACGGTGAAACCAATTTTTGGAAATAGCCGGAGAGAAGCATGTGAATTTGATTTACATGATAGCATGGTTTCAGTCTTTTTTAGATTATTTATTCGAGGAAGTTTGAGTCGTTATTAACACTTTACCTACCGAAAGACTTCGTAGACTTTTTAACGATTCAGCTGTGTCTGAAATAAGCTTGATAATCTTATTTTAAATAATAGTTTTAGGAGAAGTTGTTGTATTGTATTAACTCCAAAAAATTGTTACTAATATTTTGAAAGTATTTTGTTCACCAGATTAAATTTTGTACAAATACATTTCTATTTTCAGAGCTACCACCAGAAACGTTTTGCTGGACAGACTGCGGGTAAACATTACTAATCTTTGGCAGGTAAACATTAACAATCATCGATAAACCCGGTTGCATAATACTGGCGTCGAAACCGACGCGATCGACAGTTTAATTTTCGAAGTATGAAAATTAAAAATTCGTGAAATGCGAGTACTATTTTAACGCATTTCTGATAACCTGATGAATGCATTTTTCAGACAAAAGTTTGTCAGTAATTGTACCATAATAAATTGCAATAAAACAAAGGATCAAAAAGCTTCGTATTTAATAAAAAATAAAGGTCCCTTAATTTATTTCTAATAAAATTCTACCTCCTGTTTCATCAATCGACCTGCTTGTAATCTTTAAAAAAAAAGTTAAGCATCTCAGGTCGAAAACAGTTTACGAATTAATAATTTTCAGCCGACTCTGACAATTTTCTAGAAAGGCTAGAGTCGAAAATTTGACAGAATATAATACGATTTTTATTTATTCCGGACCTGCGAAGGCTATTACCTCTGAAACAAAGATTTCATTCGATTCCACTTTCTTAAAATTCGTCTATCACAATTGCATAAACATCGGCAGTCTGCTGATAAGAGTTTGAACACTGTGTAGCGGGCGAATCGACCATCGCGAGATAGGATTTTCGTTGAATTCGATCGTCGATAAGCGGCGAGCGGGAGTTCAAAGCGTTCCGAAGGAATGATGAGACCATCGACGGAATGAAAATCTCGCGGCCGACTCTTTTGAGAAGGTGGATTCACAGAAGAATGCCGAGCGTAATACATCTCATCCGTCGCCGGGCCGCCAGGATACACGGTTTCGGACCGTGGTGCACGACTTGACGAAACGAGTTTAATTCGAGTCATTAGCGCACGCCCACATCGGACGCTGGTATCCCAAGGGAAAGAACGGATCGAAGTATCCACCGCTCTGCCAATTTCATATTAACGAAATTTTGGTCATATTTACCGAGTACAAGAAATTTGTGATAACCAGTTTCTTTTAATACGTACAATTTATTATGTCGTATTCGTTCCATTTTTCTGATTAAAATGACACCAAACCAGAGGTGGGCATTATTTGGCGAAACAAATATATTTCAAATACTATTTAATATTTTAGACTTTATTTTGCTTACAGAAAATAGTATTTTAAATAAGATATACAATTTCGAAAATAAAATATTTCTATTTTAACAATCGGAACCACAAAATAAAATATTTTTATTTTAATCATCTGAAATACAAAATAGAATATTGTATTTTTTGCGTCTTTATACCTAATACTATCAGAAATCGCATTGCTTATAGGTAATTTCATATTTCTAATCTCAGCAATAATTTAAAAAAGAAATGGCACTTAATATAAGAAACTATCATTTGCCACATTTTCGTTTTATTTAATAGTAACTATTTCTACTCTCTCTCATAAATCTATTGAATACGAACCATTATTTTCACCAATAATATTTAAAATTGAAAATAAAGACAAAGTCCAAAATATTTTCAATATTCTTCAAATAAAATACTTTATTTTAAAAATTGTACCCATACTTTAAAATAAATAGGAATATTTATTATTTACTATTTAAAATACTATTTTCCCCTTGCTCTGCAACAAACTACTAACCTAACCACAACTCATTCTATTCCCATAATCTTTGCATTGTAGCTGTCATCCAGAATTTGATCTAGTAATGGAAAACTCATGCGAATATTTGCAAGTATTATTTATGTTTTCTACCGTACTTGTAAAGGATTCGAAACTGTCTGGCAAAGGTTCGAGTATACTTGGGAGTACTATTTTTTTTTTCTCGAAGTACTTATAGAGAGTTCTCTCTTAACAGTCGTTTGGTTCAGTTGTTGTTTGAGTCAACATGGAACTTAATTTTAAATTTACACGTTTCTAAACATTTGTACACATAGCAAACGCAAAATTCTCTTGAAGATGATCCATACCAGGATCAAAACGTTGCTTTGTTTTTCATTATGATCGAACCTGTGCGCCGATAGCATACATTTTTCTATTAATTCATTACGATCGATAAAATGGAATATTTACTTATAGAGAGTTAGAGTTCCATCAATCAAGGTTCGAACCTGTTTGCGAGGTACTTAATCCCATCCCTAATCATAACTATATCGTGATTGGTATCATTTTAATTAGAAAACCGAAACGAATGCGAAGATAAAAATTACATATACGAATTAGACATTTATCTCTGCGCAACGGCTACAACTTTGCTATGCGGCTGATCTAACGGAAACTAGCGGGACATTCGTCGATTGCGAGGCAACAATGAAATAAGGACACGATTAAATTCTGCAATTTAATATCTGGCGTACGGCGCAACTTCCGATGGATTAAAGTGACATCGTTTTGCAGCATTGTTCGACGCGAGACAGATACAGATAAAAGTTATGCCGGGAGCGTGGTAAACTTCCCTTACAAATAGCTTTTGTCGAGCGACCGCGATACGAAAGCACTCAGAAGCGAGCAACTATAATCGAGTTGAACGACGAACGGCTAACAAAACGTTAACGAAATGAGAGTTTGCTCGTATACAACGGTGAAGCGAGGCAAGCCGGCGAATCATTGCGTTCAACGTTATTCCATGTAATTTCCTTCTGGAATTGAACAACTCAACCTACATACTATTAGATGGAGAAATTAATTGGGTATTAAATTATTTAAAACTCTGGTTTGAACGTCAATAATCACTCGGCCGAAATTATTAATTCGTCAATTTATAAAAATTATATCTGTTTGCCTCGCCAACGATTAGAATATTTATAGTTCCTCATAGTTTGAACTACTATTTAATGAGTATAATATATAACAACTTTGAGAGGGATGAAAGGAACAGATTGGAATGTATGGTAAGCGGTCGGAAGAGGGAGTCCAAAAGTTAGGGAAGGGGGGTAAAAAGAGATGAGGGCGGTGGAAGGGGTAAGTTCTTTTGTAAATATAGTTTCTATATCTCTCTCTCTCTCTCTCTCTCTAGTTATTTATATATAGGTTAGGAATAAGATTAAGATAGTTTTAAGTTAAGTTTAGTTAAGGTGAAATAAAAAGCGGCGAATGAGAAGGGGAGTTGATGTAAGGATTTGTAACCCCAAGGGGAATCAAATAAAAGTTATATATATTACTACTTTGAATTATTACTAAATGATATTAAGACGAACGAAATTCCTTACTTCGAAAAATTGTACTTTGGCTAACTTTTGGGTATTTTTACACAGTGTGGTCCGGTTCTCATTCGATCCGGCTGTAGAATCGCAGCTTTAAATACAAATCGCGCGATGGTTACGCGGCCAATCACGAATCTGCGCCACAGAATAAATTACACGACGGACGATACACCGTTTCAGCGTCATTGCTCCAGTCCGACAATTCCTTGAAAGATAATCTCCGGATGGTGGTTGATAGAGGATATCGTCAAGGATCGACGATTCCTGATCGCACACATTGTTAATGTCGTCGCCGTGGACCTACAGGGTGGGCCATAGATGGCGGATCTTTACGGAGAAAATAAAACGATTACGAACTATGAACTTTGATTATCTAATTATTCGAACATGACTGTTCGAATACTACAACAATTACATAGTTTCAGTAAATCGAGTAGCGTTTGAATATCATTAAAAGAAAAAGTATTACAGCGAGCATTGAATTATATAATTTGTGACTTAATAGTATGATGTTATTGAATTCATTTGCTTAATCAGTTTCTTTCCCACATTTACGAGCAACTAATTAAAAGCTAGTTTAATACCGCGCTGATAGAATTGTTCGTGACTGTATATTATGATTTATGTTCTTCGTATGAAAAAGAAGAAAGAAACAGTTAGAAGACAGCTTTTTTGTAATCGCGCGGCGATATTTTTGGAAAAGAGAAAGGAACATCAATTTTTAATTAAGTTGAAGGATCAGTGAACACAGAAAAAAAAAGTGATATTTCGTCGTAATCTATTTTCGGCGAGTAATATCATCGCCACGGACCAACGGTTTAACCAGAAATGAGATGGTGATCGTTCGTAACTGTAAACAACGGGCTTGATTTAGCGGCTCGCACAATATTAAAAATACTGATGATTGCCCAGACTCCTTCCCTCCACTAAACGCGGTATAATTTATTCTGACGGTTCATGTTTCTTACCGACGGCTTATCTATTTTTTAGCGATACGTCCGCGAGTAGTTAACACTGAACCTACCACTACCGGTTCCAGATTTATTATTTAACAATTATTAAAATGATAAAAATGATTTTATAAGAATTGATTATATAAATATCTTTAGTAGAACACGCATCATAATAGGAGCATCACAAAGTCTAAATAAAATCAATCTCGTCATTTTTATAAGGGAACATGTACCAGTTACTTCTAACAATAAATTTCGGTAGGTTTAGCGTTCAGATAATCGTGAGAATAAAGACAAAAAAGTAGAGACTTTTAAAAACTTTTACACTATCGGTAACAATTTATTTATTAATCTACTAATTGAACGCTCTGTTTTACGTCCGCCCCGGTGATCGAAGGATCGTTCATTAATTCGAACGATAAATCAAAAGTTGAGGGGATGCAATTTCTGCAGTGTAATCATCAATCTCCGATCAACAAGAAAAGTAGGCGATTCCATGGTTTCAATTAATAAATGCAAACCAGTGCTCGATCAACAGGCTATCTATGAATTATTGATCCGTCGACTTTTTCTGGTCATAAACAAAACAATTATGTCGTAACGGGCTGCCGTAAGTTTACTGAAATCATCGCGAGCGATCATCGTCCTTGTGTACGTATACGCGTGTGTATCAATGACGTTGCAATCTACAATTAATACATACGATTAAATCGAGCCACGTGACGACAGTAACTTTTCCTGTACGAAATTTTACACGATTTAACAAGTTCATTCATTATTGAACCGATCTACTCACTGTTTTATACCTACATTACATTATTAAATAAATTACTAGCATTAGAAGGCGCATTTCGCACCCTTGCAATTCTGGAAACGCGAGAGTCTACCTCCTTAAAAGTAACTGGTACATGTTCCCTTATAAAAACGACAAGATTGATTTTATTCAGACTTTGTGTGGCTCCTATTGTAACACGTGTTCTACTTAAGATATCTACACAATCATTTTTATCATTTCAATAATAGTAAAATGAAAAATCTGGAACCGATCAGGCAAATAACTATTTGTTGCAATCGATACCAGACAATTTTTATTTTGCACCAAGATCCGCAGTCTAGTGATGATTCATTTTAATCGTCAGATTGGTGATTTTGCACTAGCGGTGGTAGTTTTAGTGTTAAAACGGAAACAAGCAGTCCAACCCTTATCCTCGTAGAGATGAAAAATCCTCGAACGCGTTAATTTCCCAAATAACGACTTCATTGCACCGTATAGTATTTCCCGCGTAATTAGTAGTACTACAAGCTCCCAAAAAAAGTGCAGACGAAGAAGAAGCGTTAAATACACCGTTGGATTAAGAAGATTACACGAGCGTTTCCTCCGCGACTTAAGGAACGGAGAAAGACACGCCTACACGGGGGAAATGGAAAGCAGAGGAAGATACACCTACGGCTCGGCGAAATGCGAAATTGTAATTCACGAAGCGCCGTGTAACACGTGTTAATTCAACCGTGGAATTTATTATCTACCAGGATAAATCTGTAGTCGGTCAGGCGTATTGTTAGGCCCGGAGATTACACGAGTGTTTCCTCCGCGATTCGAGAGAGATACGCCCACGCCCCGAGCAGATTGAAAACTCGATTCGCTAAATATAAATTCTTCCTATTATCAGAACCTCGCTTGGACCGGAAGATACATTGTTGCGAACATTATCTTCTGGCGAGGAATGATCTTTGCCGGAACTCGCGGACCATCTCGCATCGATCTCGGACTCGTTACCCATCCTTTCGCTACGATTTCATCAAGCTAGGCAGAGTTGGGCAAAAATTCTATTTAGATAAAAAATTTGCTATCCACTCATTTGTTTTTCGATATTTTTGTTTTATCTAAAAACTGATGAGTTAACATTTACATCTTAACATTTATATGTATATGTACGTATGTAACATGATATTTGGTCCCCTCAGGGTTTCAAATTCATTTACCAATCTTCTTCCCCCTCTTTCCATTCTCACTATCGCCTTTTCAGCGGGACCTACTGTTTATGGTGGGTTCCGAACCACCTTATCTTAGCATTTATACATTTTCGCATTTTAAATTAAATTAAAAAATTAAAGACACGAAGTTTCGGGCTTTACGTACATAAATAACAGAACAGTATAACTTATTCCGGGAAAACTGTGTCAAATTGACACGAGGGACGGATGAGGGTTAAACCGACATAAAATTCTATTTTGGTTTTATAATAGATATAAACTTTCCCTTTTTTTCAGGAAATTGTCATCTACGAAAAGGTTCTAATCACTCAAAACAGTAAAGTAAATCGTAAAGCGAATAAAGAAGCATAATTTGGTGTAGACGCGCAGAATCCCGAGCGGCATTTATTTGCAAATTATGTCGGAGAAAGGTCAGTAAGTCACCGCGAGGAGGAAAAGTTGAAGCAGAGAAGAGACTTAATTAACCAACGACAGACGACAGAGATAAGAGAACACAGCTGGCGGGAATATGTTCGCAATAATAAGTTCGAAACCGCGGGCCCGAAGGTGTTTCATAAAAGACTGAATCGTATGCAACAACATATATTGGCAAAAGATTACGTATCAGTCGAAAACGATTGGATTTCAGAGCCGCGAGATACTTCTTATCTTCAGCTTCGTTAGTGAAAATAACCGCGACAAGACGCTGCAAATGAATGCCGAGAGATCTCGGTTTGTATCTTGAAATGAAACTGCAGTCATAAATCGAGCAACAGTTCTAACGTGAACTGCTCGACACGTGCAATTATTTTATTCGAGTGAAATTGATTGTTCGAAATCATTACCTTGAACAGTGACACGAACATTTAAACGTTTCGCAAGACGATCGATCGCACTTTCATTTGTTTCTGTTGAAATTGATCTGAATAACATATAAACCTGAACCAAATACATATAAAAACCCGTTTGATTTATATTTTTCTTTCGGCGACGTCGAGTTGCACTCGACGAAGAAGTGCAAAGGGTTAATGGAATATTCCAGCAGTTCGAACAGTTCATCCGAAATACACATACAACCGGCATATGTAACGGTAAACTACATACTACTCGGGTCAAGTAATGTCTGGATAATTCGCGGGAACATTATGCCGGGGATAAAACAAAGTGTTCTATGGTTAACGTACAATACATGTAATAGCATTCGAACGATTACTAAGCAGATTGCACTGAAGCATGCAATTAGCGGCTTCATGCGACCTGTTTACGACGCGAGCCGTCACTTATCGGGCCAATGAATATAGTAGATCCGATTTTGTGGTAAACGTAATGTAAATTAAAGGCGAGCGGTGCACGTCGATTAATATAATCATAATGTAACGATCGTAATGACCGGTTGACACGAAGAGCTGTTGGTGAACGCTCGTTAAGAGCAGCATGCAAGAAAGATTCGCGCGAGTTCCGGTCGACTACTTTGCTCGGTTCAATAAGACGTTCCGGTTGACACAGGGGGAACGCGTCAGAGAAACAGAGAAAAAGATTAAAAAGTAAAAAGATTAAAAGAATATCAAAATTCCTATTAAACATATTAAGAAAGAAAACAGATTTCTACTTCGCTTCAGTTTGTCTAGCAATTCTCAATCTCGTATATTGTATGTATATATTGTAATTATATCTATAGAATACTGTATTTTCCACAAATTTCAGTACGACTAAATTCGTCTACTATTTTCGCTGTTTTAAGTTGCATCTTTTCATCGTCGTCATAAACGTATAAAATCGAGTAATGATCAAGCTTGTATATTTCCATCATAAGCTAATTTTCATAATAAATTCATTCATCTACTATTTTCGCCGTTTTAAGTTGCATCTTCTCATCGCCGTCATTAACGTATAAAATCCAGTAATAATCAAGCTTGTATATTTTCATCATAAGCTAATTTTCATAATAAATTCATTCATCTACTATTTTCGCCGTTTTAAGTTGCATCTTCTCATCGTCGTCATAAATGTATAAAATCTAGTAATAATCAAGCTTGTATATTTTCATCATAAGCTAATTTCCATAATAAATTCATTCATCTACTATTTCCGCTGTTTTAAGGTGCATCTTCTCATCGTCGTCATAAACGTATAGATTCGAGTAACAATCAAGCTTGTATATTTCCATCACAAGCTAATTTTCATCATAAATACATAAAATCTGTTGTCTGGTAATCATCTAGCTTGTATAAATGCATATATATTGTAATTCCATGTATAGAATATACCGTATTCAGCACGAATTCCACTACGCTAATGATTTCGAATAGATGATATGTACTTACACAGTTCCCGCAGAAATGATCAGTGACAGGAGAGAGATTTTACGTTACTGTATCTCTCGGATACGCCGTGACCTCTGAGCGAATTTTTACGACCGCGACCGCTGCGGGGTTAAACGTACCCTTCTTCCGCATACTCGCAGAGCCTCGTAAACACAACAAGATTAATCGGCCCTTTTGCACAGAGTGTTGTGCCGCGTTGCTTACGCAACGTTACACGGTTTGGAAAGCGACACGAGAAGGGAAAAAGCGGGAACGATGGTCGAACAGAAGGCAGAAAGAATGACAGACAGGTAAACGAACAGACGGATAGGGAAAAGGGGTAGAGAGAGAGAGAGAGAGAGAGAGAGCGAGAGAGAAAGAAAAAGTAAGAGAGAGAGAGAGAGAGAGGGTAAGCAACAAGATGGAGAGAAAGAGACAGACAGATGAACGAGGGAACGCGAAAAAGGAACAAGACCGGGCGGTAGGTCGGCGGAAAAGAGACGGAAGCAGAAATATGCAGAGTAAAAGCATTACATACCATCCACAAGGCATGACGTGTGGAATAAACAGAGGAGCGCCAGAGCGAGCAAGCTCGCTATGCCGCCGTCGCACGCGCCTCTCATCTTCCCTCGGGCTTTAGCTGGTGATCGTCCCGCCGTTCACGACATCCACTCTTCTCTCGCGAAAACGACCGTAGCTCAATGGCGACGACAGGAAACGGCGGCACGAGGATCTCGATCGACGTACGCACGACGTAGACGACGGTCCTCCTGCGGACCTTGTAATATCATCTTCTTGTCGACTCGGGGATAAGGCGAAGTTCCCCGTCGACGGAACACTTGTCACCGGTGCGACCGCCGCTCGCTCTCATACGAGCACACACACACACACGCGCGTTCACGGAACGGAACACACAGTGGTTCTTCGTTACTCGCCTCTCGCGTTGTCTCTCGTTTGCTCCTCGCGTCCCGCTCTCATCGCAAATCGCCGTGTATATAATGCATATGCGTTAACAATGTCTTTCTCTTTCACCGTGGAGCGCACGACCCCTCTCTCTCTCTCTCTCTCTTTCTTTCTTTCTTTCCTTCTTTCTTCACTGTAGACGGGGTCGACCGTTTCTCGCCGCGCCGACAACAAGATCGGAACACACGCGTTTAAAACACCGTGCACACTTTGCGATAAGGTACGCGAACCGATCACACGATAGGTTATTTTGTTTCGATGGTTGCCTCGTACCTGTGCACGCGTCATACGAGGAACAACGTCGTTTGGCCCTGGTCGTCTACTTTCGCGCAAGGCGAGCCGCCATTTTCCTACTGCTGCTGATAGGCCCGGCCTATTATCCCTCTTGGCCAACAGAAAGAGAGGACACGGCGCGCGACAAGGAAAAAAATAAACGGCGCACACCGAACGATTCACTGGCACCTTGATGAATGGCTCGGGCTCTCGCGCGAATCACATCACGATGACACTTCTTCGACGACCGGGATGTCCGACACGCTCCTACTCCTACGGAAACGTAACCACTGTCAGTACACCACTGTCACGAGGAACGCGGAACACCCGCGAGAGTTTTTATAGCGAATATAGAGCGGCCGACTCGTGCTTGTTGCTACTGCTGCCGCTACTACCGCCGCTGCTGCCTGTACTTCTGCTTCTGCGGCAAGTAGTTCCCTTCAGCGGCGCCATCGCTCTTCTCCGCCAGGGCCGTAAACGGTTCTCGTCAGGCCTTGACGAATCCGAGGTCTTCTTCGACCTTTTTTAGCCAGTCGCCCCCGATGCCTGTCGTGCCACACAGACCTGGCCGAAATGAAAATCAAAAATAGATGTTGGAAATGATACGTAAATTATATTGATTCGTTTGAGACGGAACTGGGCGAAATTTATTTCGAATTATAATTTGTTAATACATTCTAGATATAATGTTCTTTAGTGTTTGACAAATAAGTATTTGTTTAAATGCATTTCAATTGATGATAATGTCTCGTTTGAAATTATGCAATTAATTGTAGAATTGATTATTTGAGAGAATAATGTTTAATTGTTTATCGAGGAATTGTCTCCGTTTATAATATCAAATGAAAATAGAAATAACGAATAAATTAATCAATTTATATTCGTATGAAATACTTAATGGTTTATATTGATTTTATTGCAGCACTCTAAACAAAAAAAATGTCTTTTGTTGGTGCGTAGAGGTATCTTTTTGTATTTACGCGAGGTCTAAATGAAAAATTAAACAAAGTATGAATATGAGGTTCACCTTTTTCTTTTGAATCCGATGCAAACAAGAACTGAATTGGGAAATACAAAAGAAATATAAATTCGTTTACATACATAACAGCGGAGAATAAATGTTACCCTTTACGCAATTTCGAATAACGTTTATTTATAAATTTTATGTATATATAATCATGAAAGTAAAGACGTATCATGTGAAATAAATTTACGATCAAACGTAATTTATAACAGTTTCATGGTATCGAATAAAATGAAGTATTTGTAAAATTATCACGAATGGTGACTACTCATTCGTTTCTTAAAATCGTTTTCACGAACAATCATATCAATGATAACAATCGCATTATTGCTATGCTCTCCATCTTCTCATTCTTATTACTATTCTTATAAAGAAAAATATAATACTTTAAACACGAAAGTGTTCTTCGTCACTGAAGAAAGAGCCACTTCAGTAATAATTTCGTCGTATTCGAAAAATGGCGGAACCATTTCGTAGGAATCATTTAAATGTGTAAAAATATTATCTAACAAGATTCGTAATTTGTAATATAGCCTTACACGAGATTGTTTCCCAAAATGCAAAAAGGCTGTCGAAAAAAGACCTTTCAACTATATAATAATGGCGCGTGTAAAACTTAGAACTGCTTGTACCGCGACATCTTACAAATAAAATACAAACATTTCTAGGCAAGTACAATTCTGCAGGAACTTGCATCGTATTTTCAACGGAAAGTTACAAACACTGTTTCGATTTGTATCAATCTAGTCAAAGTAATGACAAATTCATTTGCTATGTGCTATAAAATTATGTAAAATGTTTATAGAAACGTTTGATGCAACTCATGTCACCCATTATTGTATACGTCAACGAAACGTATTTATCGCGGTCTATTAAACATTACTAACTAATTAACCTCCACTTAATTATCTTTCTTCCAGAACACTTCGGATACAAGTTCAGATATTCATTCTTGAGTTCGGCTACCCCACATTGTTGACATCGCCAGTTTTCGTAATCCTCTTCCCAATAGTTTGAACAATAAAACCAATTCTTTGCAACTTGTCGTGATCGAGGATTTTCCTTCCATCGAATATGTACGCTGGTTTCATCATATTAAAATAAATTCGCTTGTAATCCAGCTCCTAAAAAAGAAATCGAGAATGCGTGAAACTATAGTCGTAAGGTTTTTACTTACTGCAAATTGTTGCTTACTGTAAATTCGTCCCACTCCGTGCAGACGACAATGGCGTGCGTATCTTTCGTCGCGCTGTAAGCGTCTTTGTAAATATTGATCCTACTTTTTACGTGTTCGGGATCATTTGTCACGCTTGGATGTGTCAGATCCTCGACAATTTGATTCTCTTCTACCTGCGTGAAAAGCACACACAAATTACGAATTTTCACAGATGTTTCTTTTCATGGTAGTATTTGCAAAGCTAACGAACTTCTAAAGATCACTTGAGTAATGATAGCGTTCATCATTTCTACTGTACACAAAGTCGTACAATATTTTTGTTGAAACGCAAGATTCATACTTTCGTGCAGAGTATTTTCAGATCGAATAAAGTTGAATTTGTACACAGTTCGTAGAAAATTAATCTTGTCAGATGAACACTCATCTACATTTTATTTTCTTTTTTTTTTAGATAACACGCGAAAGATAAAACTGATCTAAAATAAATACTTATGACATCATCTAACAAGTTCTAGTCGTATCAATTTCCAAGAAACAGAGAAGCCCGCTTTACAATAAGCAGAGTCGTAAAGAAGAACTGCTATCCTTGAAATGTTTTTACCCATTCATGTGAAAAAACTATTCGCTATTTATTACACTGTATCCTTTTCAACCACTCTACACATCAATAGTTTTTCGACGTGTCCTCAATCGTCGAAGGTGAATGAAAGGAGTTTGCACGGAACGTTTCACAACGTGTACCGGCGATGCAACTTCAATTCTGTTTCGAAAGAAGAGACCTTGCATTCGGCTACCATCACAATAGCTCTCCACCTTCCTCCAAACATCAAAATACCAAACGAAACCATACCAATAAAATCCTCTTCGTGGTACTGCTTTATTAACATCATTCTCTATCGACGAGAAAAATAAAAGAATTCTCCTGTTTTTATTTGAGGATATTTTTTAATTTTAATGGAACAAGTACCTCTCTGCTCCAATTACCGATACAACCCTGGTCTGCAATGATTCTGGTGGGGTGGACAGCCATTATTACTGGTGGTAAACATCGGATCTCCTTTTTCAAAAATAGGCTACAGTTAATCCCGGTTTTACATAGAGTGTTCGACTAAGCGAATTCATTTTTCACGAAATAAATATGTAGAGAACTCTCAGATTAAATGATGTGGAGTACGAGACTCGATTGCAGGTTTCGTATCAATTTCTAGGCAAGAAACAGAGTTAATATTTTTTCGTTTTAGTCGTTTCCACAGAGAACTGATGGATAATCACGTGTCCGGTTGAGGGTTAAATATTTGCCGTGATAAACTGAAGGCCTTGCGCGGCCCGCGGCTGGCTGTACGATGCCACCGTGGATGCTCATTAAAGAAAATCACCTTGGGATCGTATATGTGAAGCATGGCACCCTCGTCAAGCAGGGTCTTGGCGACATGAATGGCCGGTGACTCACGCGTGTCGCCGGTGTTCTTCTTGAAGGCGAACCCTAGCATAGAGATCCGTTTGTCCGTAACGGTGTTGAACAGCGATTCGATTACTTTCGCAGAGAACCTTGACTTCTGGTATTCATTCATGTCTATGACCTGTTGCCAGTAGGCAGCCACCTCCGGCAGGTTCAGGCACTCGCACATGTACACCAGATTAAGTATGTCCTTCTGGAAGCAGGAGCCGCCGAATCCCACCGACGCATGAAGGAACTTCGATCCTATTCGGGAGTCAAGGCCAACAGCTCGTGCTACCTCCGAGACGTCCGCGCCCGTCGCCTCGCACACCGCTGACAGCGAATTAATGCTGGATATGCGCTGCGCTAAAAACGCATTGGCGGCCTAAAATCGTAATCAAATTCTCATCTAATTGCGCAACACCTACTCTGCCTATTATCGCGCGAACAATTGGCAAACATTAATTCCAATGCCACGCGGCCGAGATGCGAAACGGTTCTGACAGTTAACATACAATGCACAGGAAAATTCGACCAATGAAACCGTTCTCTCATCAAATCATTATTTAACCCTTTGCACTCGGAGTTATTTTAAAATTAAACATTCCTTTCGATCTGGAGTACATAATTCCATTCTATGTGATTATTATGGATACGAAAATGATATATCTCGCGTCTGCGTCAACTTTCGGTTCGCAGTAATCGACGTAGGACTTTTTCGCGGGGTCGAGAGACTACCGGTTTGCACACCTGTGCTTGAGCATCGCGTCAGACACGCGCATTGCTATCGGCATTCTCGGAAAATGGACTTGCTCTCACCAGCTTCGATAGCTCCGAGCTCCACGTGTTCATCGTTAAGATGTTTTTACGTGGGATCCAGTGCTCGTACACCTTGCACAATTCCTCCATGGCGGCGTGACCTTCGATGGAGTCCTCGCCGCCGATCAGAACTCGGTCTGCGCTCACCAGATCCTCGAGCGCGGTACCTTCAGCCAGAAACTCCGGATTCGACAGAATCTGAAACGAAAACATGATGGTTTTTGTTTTTCTTCTCTTCTGTTATGGACGTCGCGACACATCCGACTTGGCACGGACGTATGATATCAAGCGGCGCGTGATAAATGGAAAAACGCGGCCGGAAACAGAGAAAAAAGGGTCATGATCACGCGGTCGCCTCGCCGGATAGCGGACGCCTCGGACGCGGCCGACGTTAATTCAACAGGTGCCAACTCGAACTCTCACTATCCCGGGTATCCGAGTGCTCGGAGCACTCATTATAAACCCACCCAAGGGATATGAGCAGACAGTGGATCTTTATGCGAGATAAAAATTTTCTTCCCGAATTACAAACTGGAGTCACATAGAAGTTTATAGAAATTGATCTTCTTTTTTAACACTTTACTCACCGGAAGCCTATCAATAGGATTTCCAATAATTGTGCTGTACCAAAAGAAAGCATAGAAATTATCTTTTACATTCCAATCTTAAATGAAACTATTAGATGGCGTTATTGAAGATGATGTGTTAGTTCACAATGAAAATTGCTGTTGCTATTGGAGGTTCCATTAAAAGTGTTTAGCCATACACCATAGATTTTTTAAAATTATGCAATAATCACCGGTCGGTAATGTGTTAATATGTTTAATAGATTGAAATTAGTATAACAGTATTTTTAAATTTTTCTAATAGGTCTGAAAAGGTGCATTAATGTTCTCGGCGCACTGGTTCGATCAATTTTTACTTAGAAGCGATTCTGCAATTTATCAAATTCAAATTTTATAAACAAATATACGATCGATGGAAAGGAACGTTTGTTCCGAAAAGGGTTTTATCACAAGGAGACGATAATGTGCAATAATGACTCTGTCACACGATTTACGACAGTGCAAAGAAAATATTGGCGATGCTCTTATCATCCTGATACGAATTGTGAACACGTATAGAAAATTTATATTCAGATCACGAGATATCGTTGAAATGCATAGGAAACTCAATGTTCTCGTTTCAGCAGTCGTTACGTTTGATAAAGAAAGCTTTCAGCTATTCATATTAATGAGAAGTGAACTATTTAGGATGCTACATTACAATTGAACGATGACTGTAAAAATAGATTTTCAGTTAAGAAAAATGCTGTCCCGTCTTCTTGAATTTTCTAATGTCATTTTAGCTAGTAATATATTATTCTTAATTAGAAGTAAACTATTTATGATGCTTCATTATAATTGAACAATGGTTGTAAGAATAGATAGATCATTAAGAAAAATGCTGTCCCGTCTTCTTAAATTTTCTAATGTCATTTTAGCTAGTAATATATTATTCTTAATTGGAACTAAACTATTTAGGATGCTTCATTATAATTGAACAATGGTTGTAAGAATAGGTAGATCATTAAGAAAAATGCTGTCCCGTCTTCTTAAATTTTCTAATGTCATTTTAGCTAGTAATATATTATTCTTAATTAGAACTAAACTATTTAGGATGCTACATTACAATTGAACGATGACTGTAAAAATAGATTTTCAGTTAAGAAAAATGCTGTCCCGTCTTCTTGAATTTTCTAATGTCATTTTAGCTAGTAATATATTATTCTTAATTGGAAGTAAACTATTTATGATGCTTCATTATAATTAAATAATGGCTGTAAGAATAGGTAGATCGTTACGAAAAATGCTGTCCCGTCTTCTTAAATTTTCTTATGTCATTTGAACGTTTACTATTTCTGTACGATTCTAAAACTGGCTACATTATACTTCCATTATACCTTCCCAGGTCAATTGCCAGACCGTTTCTCGGTCTCTGCTTGATGGTGGACAGGCAAAGTCGGTTTTGGCAAACTGTCGCACCTCGAAACGTCTAAGAGCGACTAATTGATTGAACCGTTAGTGGACTGGAGTAAGTGGAGTGTCTCGATATTTGTAAAAGTAAAGTTGGGTGATCTCGAAATTGAAAATTTCATCAGTAAATGAATACTATTTTACTTACAGATAGCAATGTTCAAATAATTAATTATATGAATTGAATTTCTTATTTCTTTGTCTTAGTAAGTACTCTGATATTCTGAATAACTCACAATCACGAATACTAAATTCATTTCGTGCTTGTACACGGTGTTCGTGAATTCTTATCGCACAGTATAGCGTATCAAACGACTTTGCGAGAAGAAATCGTTACGGCAGTAGTATATTTGCATTTGATTTTAAATATCAGACATACCTACCAACAATTCGACGGAAAACACTCGTTATCGTTACCCGTCACTTCCTATTTTTTCCACCTAATCCTTTCTTTGTCTTTAAAATATGATAAGTAGACTGCGGATCTTTAAGAAATTTAATCTGATAAGAGACAGTGTTCAAAAAGTGCTATGGTATAAAACATAACAGAATTTAGTACGATTTCAATTTATTTCAGATCTAAACAGGTTACTACCATGGAAAACAAGATTCTATTTTATTCCACCTCCCTAAAATTCGTCTACAAAAATTGAGAATTGCATAAAAATTCGCAGTCTAATAATAAGTAACGTCAGCTGAAACATTGGAACAAAAGAGAAGCAATGAACATGAATATTATTACATTTTTTTAATTACATGTTAAACGTCGTTGAGCTGCCTTGGTTCCTTTCGGATAATTTTACGTCTGTTGACATTTCCACCACGACAGCCTGAAAATTTTCTCAATTCGTTGAACGCGATAGGATACTTTTGTAGCAACGTAACAATTGCAGATAAAAAAAGAGTGTAATCGCGTAGAGCTCAACCAAATATTAGTTTTACGAATACAGTTTCTCAACTATTTGTAAACGGGAAAATCAATCATCTTTATCTGTGTGCTTCTCGATACGGAAGTTTGAACACTTGGCATATGTCGTATACGGAAACCCCGTAGTCCCATATGGGAAACACGTGTGCTGACCGCCCATAAGCGTATCAGCACAGAATTACTTCGAGGACCAATTGTTTGTAATAGGCTGTTCTAAAAATAAATCAGCGTAACGCACCACCAGAATTCGGCGGAAGTTCAATCAACGATTGACGAATTAATTTCTACAATTAACACATTACCGACCGGTGATTATCGCAATTTTGAAAAATCTATGATACTTTGATAAACAGTTTTTAATGGAACCTTCAATAGCAACAGCAATCTTCATTGGGAACTAACAAGTCACCCTCAATAACGTCATCTAATTGTTTCATTTAAGATTGCAATGTAAAAGAAAATTCCTATGCTTCCTTTTTGTACAGCACAATTATTAAAAATCCTATTAATAGGCTTCCGGTAGGTAAAGTGTTAACAATTTAACTCCTACATTTTTTCAACATATTTATTAGACGTCATTTACTAAACTAATTCTTCTAGCCTTGCAGAGAGATCGAAGTCGATTTGTCCATTCATAAAAAGCTGCTTTTAATTTAAAGTGTGTGCGATCAGATATGCTCCTAACTGTATTTCCCATTTAGTTTAAAATTTTATCTAACGATGCCGACGAGCCATGCGGGGGTGAATGAAAACTCGCGTGACCGATTAGGTGAAAATTTGAACAGATAAATATTGTTGTCACATTACCTGATACGAAACGCCTGGTTTGTGATTGGCACGCAGAATGTTCATAATGCTCTCCGCCGCTCTAACCGGCACGGTGCTTTTCTCGACAACGATTTTGTCCCCGGTCGCAATTTCTGCGATCATTCTGGCCGCGCTCTCGACATACTTCAAATCTGCCGCTCTTCCTCTCCCGTTGCCGAACGTTTTCGTCGGCGTGTTCACGGAAATGAATATCAGATCCGCCTCCTTGATCGCGGTGTGCATATCGGTGGAGAAGAATAAATTGTTCCCGCGGCAGATCCTGACCACCTCATCCAGGCCGGGCTCGTAAATCGGCAGCTTATCCGAATTCCATTGGGCGATCCTTTCTTTGCTCTTGTCGACGACGGTCACTTTGATTTGCGGACACTTCAAAGCGATAATACTGCAGGTTGGACCGCCAACGTACCCAGCACCGATACAGCAAATATTCCGGATCGTCATTTCCAATGATTGCTACCCTAACTAACAATAATATTTACCACTTGTTAAGCGCCGATCTTTCCATTCGAAGAGATCAAATATTCTTGAAGGGAGTAGAATCCTTTTTCCAAGATTGCAAGGGTGTGGGATTCGCCTTCTCATTTCTCGATAATAAAAAATTTTTTAATAGTCAAGAAACTAGTTAAAAGATCGATCTAGGACGCTATCACCCTTGGAAGTTCTATTTTCTCGTTTACGAGGCGTAATTTACATTATTTTATATTATTTATTATTGGTTAATCCGCATCTGGAATCGGGAGCTTCACAATTCGGATAATGTTGCGCGGCGATCCGTAAAGTGAATCGCCACGTAATATTCATTGCGAACAATACCGACGTAAAATTATCTTGTTTGTATGCATTAGAAAAAAACATTATCAGCTCTCGGGAAACGTGCTCGCAATATTGAGCGCATTGTCAATTTTACGCATAATGGGTCCCAAAAATTGAAGTAAAATACCGGTAACGTAAAACCTACCGACCATCAAAAGTGATCGATATGTATTGTATCATAAAAATAACAGGATTAAAGTAATTCATATTTTATGCGATTTTTATTATGATTGAACTGCGGATCTGTACGCATTTATGGCTTCAAAAAACATTCAACAAATGCTGGAATATAAAATTCTAAAGAATTTGATACGATCTTGATTTAATTCAGAAAATAATATTTTATTCGTTCCCACTCTCTTGAAATTCGCCAGAAAAAAATGAACAATTGCATAAAAATATCCGCAGTCTAATTACAATATATACTCGAATAGAAAAATGTACTCAATGAATTTCCATGAAAACAGCTTTATGATTTCGATAATTGTCAAATAAAAAATCGAAAACCGATCAATTGAATGGCTCTGTAATTACTTTTCTCTGTAATTGTCAATGAAGATATAGTTCCGGATGTTTCATCGTGTTGACAACGTTATCTCACGAATATATCGATCTAAGTGTCGATTGAAAGATACACGCTGTAATCTATTTCGTTACGACCACAATTCACCCTCGCTCGTATCAGTTGCACATGCAACTGTACTATTATTTGGAATACTTGACTGGATCGTATTCCACGATGATCGTTCATTCACGTTCGAATCTTCGCGTTCGAATTTGCACGCGTATTATTAATTAGAAATTCAACGAATCGTGGATGTGATGGTTTATGAAGTTTCGTCGGTAACCGCTAACAGAGAATGCCGGATGACGGCTGCAACGTGCTAATGCAAACAACTCGACACACTCACGTCGAAATCTCATTAGTTTTAAGAGAGCTGAATGGGCGCGTTTCAAGTACGATTAATATTTCAATTAAATTAATAAGAGCACCGTTGGCATGCTGTCGTTACCTGTAGCTAACGTTTCTAAACGTACGCTCTAATAGAAAACGTGAGGCTTCTCGGAAATCGACGAGTGGACGGAAGGAAATGCTACGATAAGTCGGCGATCACTAACCAGCCAAATCACATACCGTCACGAGCACACCGACGAACGAAAGTCTTTAGAATACCGGACAGCAACGTTCATGACAGGAATGTATTGCAGACGGATCGTCGACACACAACGAAATACTGACGTAGCTCGAGTCCTACGCGTCCCTCATCAGAAAATCGTCTAAACTGGAGGCGCGTAGGTCGCACGCGCGGCCCCTGCTCGCCCCTGAATTCGTGGTCAACCGACGCATGCGTATACGTTCACAAGTTTCGACAAGCTATCGTCACAGAGTATGTTGATACATCAAGAGACGACACACTGTGTGGAAAACTTCGACTAAATGTATCCGGTAAAGGGTGCGCCGATGCCAAAACTACGGCGTAGAGGTGGACTACGAAACAGACAGAGAGGGAGAATGTTTCTCGCAGGAGAGACAAAGACAGAGAATACGAAACCGCTTGTTTTTTCGATGTGCCTACTCAGCATGCATTTAGCGAGGAAGCAATATTTTCTGATGCTCGTTATGTTGAAATATTCCCTGAATTATTGCGGAGTAGTGTACAGAGCCCTGTTTTGCAAATTGTCTCTCATAACTCTATAAACAATAATAATGTACGTTTTTATAGAAGAAATTTTTTTCTGTACACTTTTTCCAAATGCTCTTTGTGTTGAAATATTCTCTGCATTATTGCGGGGTAACATACAGAGCCCTTTGTTTGGGAAAAGTGTACGGAAAAAAATTTCTTCTATAAAAAGGTACACTACTATTATTATTTAGAAAGTTAAGGCAGTTCGGAACCTACCATAAACAGTAGGTCCCGCTGAAAAGGCGATAGTGAAAATGGAAAGAGGGGGAAGAAGATTGGTAAATGAATTTGAAACCCTGAGGGAACCAAATATCATGTTACAAAAAAATATTATTTAGAAAGTTTCGAGAGACAATATGCAAAAAAGGGTTCTGTACGCTACCCCGCAATAATTCAGGGACTAATTCAAAATAAAGAGCATCAAAAAATATTGCTTCCTCGCTAAATGCATGCTGAGTAAGCACATCGACAAAACAAGCGGTTTCGTATTCTCTGTCTTCGTCTCTCCTGCGTGAACCACGGTGAAACATTCTCCCTCTCTGTTTGTTTTGTAGTTCACCTTCTATCGCAATTTTGCCACCGGCGTACCCGGACCAGTAGCAAAAAAAAGTAGTGAGATATTGCGCAAGATTAGTATCCAAAACAGTAACGTATCTATTAGGTTGTTGCATATGAAATGTCCGATTGTCGAATGCAAATATTGCAATGTGTTTTGATCAAGAAATGCTGTTACAGTGGACAGATTCATTATTATTGTCCCCCAAGATTATGATAATATTACACATTTCGCAAGTGTCCGGATACTTTTAAGCGGTAGTGTATCTGTGCATGTATGCATATTGTAATTATATCTATAAAATACTGTATTTTGTACGAATTTCATGTATTTTCAAGTTCTTCTAATAGTTTTGCTGTTTTATGTAAATTACATCTTCTTATTTCCATCGTAAATACATAAAATCCACTGTGTAGTCATTATTATAGTTTGTATATGTATTGTAATTTTTCTTGCGTTTTTACTGTTTTAAATATTTCAATTAATTGTCGCGCCAAAACGGATTTTTGAAATAATGATTAACAAAATTGTCCGATAGGGTTAGGAGTTTCCTATCTAGGAACAATTACTCCGCGACGATGTTTGACGAGTGGCGCCGTTGTCGGCTGTGGTGGCGCTGCGAGGAAAATCGTTCTTTACGTTCTCGGCGTCCGTACTTCGCGTCGTGCTAAGCGAAGTACAAACTTTTATATCCGTCGTGGTATAAAGGATCCGTTAAGTTTTCATTGAAAACAATGGTCCAAAAGAAGGTAAATCTATCGCATTGCCGAATACAAATAATATTTCTAAGCCGGATCATGTTACTCTTATGAATTCGAATAGTTGAAATTCGGCATGTCCTGAATTCGTTCGTATGGAATAAATAAATATGTTTTCTTTCTGTAGAATACACGTTCATGAAATTCGTAAATTGTTATGAATAAAAATCATTTTTCTGTGCTGCGAGAATACGAGTGCATGGAACTGTATACAAACAATATTTTTGAAAATTCTCTGATCGACCACAACCTTGCTAACCTATACAGAATTATCCACGAGTACTAACCTGCAGTAGTTTCTGATTACGGTTTCTAAAGAATATCTTTTTGTTATTTAGCCGAAGAAGAAGGTGGGGAAGAAGGTGGCAGCTGCCCCACTGGCAGTGAAGAAAGTCGAACCCAAGAAACAGACGAATCCCCTCTTCGAGAAACGCACCCGCAATTTCGGAATCGGTGAGGAAGCATTGCTGTACACGTGCAGTTGATAAACATTGGTTTTGCGTTATGCTAACGAGCTAAATTTGATACTTAGGACAGGATATCCAGCCTGCTCGTGATCTCAGTCGTTTCGTCAAATGGCCCAAATACATTCGTATCCAGCGGCAAAGAGCTGTGCTCCAAAAGAGGTTGAAAGTACCACCACCAATCAGCCAGTTCACACAAACGCTAGACAAACAAACAGGTTTGTTTAATTTAATAATGCTTTCTGTGCAACCGTTTCAATCAATTAGTAATTCTATTAGCAATTATGCAATAAACGTTTTTCTTTCCTAACGTTTTGGTTCTGGTTTGAACCTTTTTCAAAAGAAATTTGCGTCTAAAAGAGAAAAATATATATATTGAATAAAGTATGTAATATAGATGGATTGTAATTGAAGAAAAGATATTAATATGTACTTGCTATTAATAACTTTACTTGTGTGAATTAAACATTTAGAATTGATTTTAACCCGTAACCACTGTGACCCTATTTTAGTTACATAGTTATATGGTCAAATTGACCCATCAACAGTGGTTACGGGTTAATACGATGCAACTATTAGTGTAAAGTATGAGGGTATGAGTTTTATTCTGCCTACGGCGAGCACTGGTTCAAGAATGAATTGTGGGGGCCTCGTCTAGTTATTATGCTGAGGCTCCCCTTCCCTGGTATTTCTATTATAATTGCGATAACAACTCCGGTGGTTTTGCCAGTGGCCTACAGGCCTTGGGATGACCTTGTGTCTTCCCGTTTATGAATGCTCATTATAATCTCAGGTACCTAGCCCTGTGATGTCTGGGGGATGACCTTATGTCTTCCCTCACACTATGCGATTATCATAAACTCGGGTACCTAGCCCTATATTGTCTGGTGGCCTAGGGAGACCTTTTGTCTTCCCTTGCACATGGGCAGCCCAGCTGCCATAACAACCACTCGGCTACCTGCACGCGCCTAATACCGTTAAGAGTTGGCTCGCGTCATTATTTCAATAACAATAATATTCTTTCTTGAACCATCCTCACCGTTTTTATATGTCTTTAACAGAGAATTACAATATTCCTATAATATACGGTATTTCTTGCAATAATCTCGTAAAACTCCAAATATCGCCACCTTTTTGCTACAATAGTGAACGCTCTTAATTCTATCCGCAATAATTAGCAATTTATTGTAATATTGCTAATAGAATTACTAATTGATTGAAACGGTTGCACCGAAAGCATTATTAAATTAAATATTCAACATTTGCGATCGATATAATTCAATTAAACAGGTTTGTAATTTAGTTTGGTTACTGTGTCTTACAATCAATGCAAACCTTTTTTAGTTTGCATAAAGATCCGCAGTCTCATCACCTTCGAAGTTTCTGAAATCCAAGCGTCAATACTTCGAAGGAAAGTAGCAGTTCTCTTGAAAGTAACCATTCACTTCTTTCGATTATTACAGCGACACAGTTGTTCAAAATGATGGAGAAGTACAGGCCTGAATCTGCAGCGATGAAGAAAATGAGGCTGAAGGCTAAAGCAGAACAAAAAGTTGCCAAGAAGGAAGACGCGCCAACAAAGAAACCCAATGTACTGCGCAGTGGAACAAACACAGTCACGACGCTCGTTGAACAGAAGAAAGCCCAACTTGTTGTGATCGCGCATGATGTGGATCCGATCGAGGTATAAATGAATGTTCCTTTTTATTAAGATAATAATTGATTAGCCATTTTATTTCTAACAATGATGTTAATTGAATTTCTTCACCTGAGAATATATTTGATATAATCGGTACTATTCGAAAGATGACAATAATGACATACTGAGTAAAATGTATAAGCAATCTTATGGCTCAAGTAATTTCTTTTACAATGTTTATCATACTGTTTTCATTTACAGATTGTTCTTTTCCTGCCTGCTCTTTGCCGTAAAATGGGTGTACCATACTGCATTATAAAGGGTAAAGCTCGTTTGGGACGTCTCGTCAGACGTAAAACTTGTGCTACAGTGGCTATAACTCAGGTAAGAATAATTATAACTAGACTGCGGATCTTTATGCAAAATAATAGGAGCCAAATAGAAATTTCTTTTAATTGTCTTATTAAGCTGAAATTAATACACTGATGTCCTTAAATCTTCTAATTTGTCCACTGCTTTAAATTGTACATTCTTGTCATAAATGCATCGAATCTGCAGTCTAATTATAACAATATTTATTTTAACAATAATATTTTTTTATTTACCTACATTGCAAATGATGAACACAAATAGAGCCAATCCAATGATAATTTGTGATATATCTATTTAATATTTACCTGACGTATTCTTACTAATATCTCTATTTTGTACAATGTCCCGAATTTTTCTACAACATGTCGTTTACGTTTACGTTAGGTGGATTCTGGTGACAGGGCCAACTTTGCTAAACTGGTTGAAGCCGTGAAGGTAAATTTCAATGATAGATACGATGAAATCAGACGTCATTGGGGCGGTGGTCTTTTGGGTAGCAAATCTGCTGCTAGGATAGCTAAGCTAGAGAAAGCTAAGGCGAAAGAACTTGCGCAAAAACAGGGTTAACATCGTCCTGTTTGTGGGGGTTTGTTTACAATGTATAACAATAAAGAATGAAAAACAGTTCGTTTGTGTTCTAAATGGCACATGACCTTTAAATAATTTTAATAAGTGTTAAGATAGAGTATAAGGTACAGACTAATATAGAGTATAGAGGATGCTTAACAAGTATTCAAATTTCATATAGATATATTTCAATTCAATATGTACAATTTAATATAAGACTTTACTATGAAAAACGCTTATATTCTTTTCTTTATTAATTTTTCTAGTTTTTTTATTCGCCCAGCTTCGTGTTCTGGACTGTCCTGAGTAATGTGACTCTTCGCGTCATGCGGGGAAACCGCATTCTCTGGTTGCTTGAATTGTTCAACTAGTAGAGCTTGCTCTGTTTTTTTCAAACCCTACAAATAATTTAGAGTTATGATATGCTGAGTACAAGTTACAGTAATGTTCGACTGTATATGAATGTGAATATGTTGGTAAAAGTCCCATAAAAAGGAATAAAAAATAATGAAGTTTTGCATTCAACAAGACTTACAGTCGGACATTACTGACTATTGATTAAAAAATAGAATTAGGTATTTACTTTCATATCTAGAATCTTCTTAAACTCTTGTGCCTCTAGATCCGGAAAACGCAGTCTACATTGTTTTACAAAATCCTTAGGAGATTCAATTGGCGACATTACAATTTTGAGTATCATTTCAGCGCTTGCCATGCCTTTCACAACTACCTATTCACAATAAAGAACAAATTAATATAGTCATAGGTCAACTGATAATGACAAACGTTACCTTAGTATACGCCGCTGGTGGTTTTCTTTGATCTTGATAACCTGTTGTTGGAAGATCCAAGAGAGCAGTCTTCAACACTATCACGTCTAGTAATAATTGTTCAGCACCCATGGTATTTAGAGGTTTGCATTTATACAATTGCTGCACTAATTTAATTATAAATGAGCTGCAGGAAAATGAGTTACAAAAATTAATTAATGAACGAATTATTCTAGGTCGGAAGAAATGTTTAATTTTCGAGTTAAAACAGCTCCGAGTGCAAAGGGTTAAGTGTACATTACCTTGCAAAATTCACACAGAGATAAGTAAAATACTTTCTGCACGCAGACAACCTATCTCTGATTGTAGGTATTGTTTGTCGCAGGTGCGTCACAATAGTGTTAACATAATTGCTCTGATCACCAACAACTTCTATTGCACTCCACTGAACCTACAATAGTAAATATGATAAATGTAAATACTGAATTAGTAGAGTATAGTCGTAAAATTTGCATACCTTCGTCATCGCAGTCAATGCAGATTCACATGCTGACTCTAGATCTTGAACTAATAATTGAATACAATTCGATATGACACTGAAAGAAAATTATCCAACTATTAATAAAAGAAAAATTAGTGAACGGTCAGCAAATAATAGAGTGTATACTTGTGAAAAATATCTTGTTCTTGGGATAAATTAATCTTTTCAGCAAAACATTTATCCGTCTTCTCTCGCAATTTTTCTTCTAATTGCTTTGTTGTTTCCGAGCAATATTCAGCTGTTGTTAACACGCTGTAACATACACAGATAATATATTTTCTTTTAGTCAACCGCCTAGTGACAATAAAATCGTTGACGAAATGTTGTTTACCAGCATATACGCGATTGTTCTTCTTTGCTAAATCTAGTAGTTTCACCTTCTTTCAAAAAACTTTGGAAATTTTGTATAAAACCAGACGTTGAGAGATCTCGGAAATCACGAGTTATGCTGCTCATGCTTGTAGCGAGCCCTGCACTACCTCCAATTCTGTAACAGATCATACAAAATCAAACTCCACCGGATAAACTCTTTTCTCGATAATATAAAAATGGGATTTTTAATAATAGTACTTACAGTATGTGTGTTACTTACTTAGGTAAATTATTTTGAAGTATTTTTACGGCATATTCTCGCAGGTATTTTTGAAACGTTTCAGACAGACTCAGCATGATCAAGCCAGTACTGAGTTGTGTGCATTGCAACATACACTTTTTGTAAAACACAAACAAATCTGCACAAGATGATAGAACACTACTAGGCCCCTCAATACCATCGAATTCTCTGGCACCGGGGGGTTGTGTTTTTGAATCTGATATAAATTTTTCCATTAAATCTGCTAGATTGCGATCCAAGCTTTCTATATAAATACTTAGATATGGCTCGAAGCATCTTCCAATGAGATTGGTAAATGGCGATGGCTTGGGTTTCTCATTCTGCACCTAATATATTATGGAATGTTCTTATACACTGTGTGCAAGAATATTCTACAAAATATTGTAGGACTTAGGAGGGACTTTACTGTATGATTAACTATACTTGACCTGTTCATTTGTTTCAAATGGATTAGTTGAAACTTTATCCGCGGCATCCGCATTGGCAGTTTTCTTAATTGCCGCTTCACTATTCTCCAAAGTAATGCCACTAAATCTTTTTGACAACAGTGACTCAAAGTTACTAGTTCTTTGAATCGCGTACAGCAATAGTTTCACATCGATTTCTGACCGTCGTTTGTGCATTAACTTTGTCAGATCTTCACGCGTAACGTGACAAAATTGCACAGCAATTCGTTCAGAGATTTCCCAGTCCTGTGGAAAGATTGTCCCGAATTTCGACTCGAAATCGAGCAAATGCTTCTTTATCCACGCATATCGCCGATCTATTTTATCCAGCCATGCGAAGTCTTGATTCTCTTCGAACAAATGTGCATACTCTTGCAGTTGTATACCTACGAACCAGGTAAGCAGATCCTTCCTTGTGAAAAAAAGGGTGAATTATCACAATCATCTTCGAACTTGCATAGTACTTCAAATGACCAATTATACATACTTGACTTTAGGATCTAATATGGATAAAACCAAACAGCCTTCCGTCAATTGATTGAAATATTTTGGATTTTGACCAGAAAATGCTTGCTTGAAGTCTGCTGTAATTTGTTGGGCCAGTTCGACCTGTATTTGACGCACCTGCGAGTAAAATGTTCATTAACAAAATGTACAGCAAATCCTAAGAGAATGTTTGTAACTGGAATATCCATACTTCATCGGATAACTGTTTCACTTGCGGTATATCCATGTAACTATTAAAATGCTGCATTACTTCCATTACAGCTTGCAGTGGCAAAATAATTTCACCGTATTGTTTCCTTTCTGTTAACACCCTGAGGAAATAGATGTGTAATAGAATAGTTAATCTGTCTAGTTACAATGAATATATCAGATGATTGCATAAGTTCGTGCTGTACTGCACGACAGAGTGTAAATAAAAATTATATAGTCACCATTCTCTTTGTAATGGTAGAAAAGAATGATGACTTCTTGTATATTCTTGAATATTATTTTCAGATTGGTCAGGAACTTATGCAATCGTCTAATAGTAAAAGTTTACGATAGAAGTCAAGACACTATACTTTAAAGAGTCTACACCTTCTACAAGCATGTGTAAGTGGTTCAAAGCAGTGATAGAAGCAGTGAGATTTCTTTTGGCAAAGTCCATTTGTTTAATGTCCCTCGTTATTTCCTTAACCACTTCTTCAGACTGTTCTGCTTTATCTTTTATGTCTTTGATATGTACAAATAATTGTTTTATGACTTTCTGTGCATCCTCCAGTGCTGCTCTCCCATCTTGACCCACGTTCGTTTGACCACGTACCACAGAGCGTATCTCTTTGTCAATGGTACGTATCTTCAATTCCATATTATTCACTACATCGTCTATGTTCGACAAAGACTGTTCTGTCGGGAACAGAGAATTTATGTAGTCCACTACGTTAAAGTTTGGTTGGTCCAACGGATCGGTGCTTGGCAGGACCTGATAGTACAAAATAGATGTAACGATTTCACATGTAAAATTCGACAGAAAAAAGGAAACTATAGACATACATTTTGGAAGTATTGCGTGATAACTATAATAGATGGTTGGGAAATTTAACCAATTATGATAAACGATTACGAAAAACATGAACAAAACTTGTTGGTTTGTTGAAAGTATTATTGAGATGACAGTTGTAAACAATTTGATAGCTTTGTCAGAATCCTAACCTGTTCGATAACATTCTGTACATTTGGCGGAAGAGTACAAACAGTCGAATTCAGATCTTCTAAATCATCTTCGTCGTGGCCTTCCATGACTGCTTCTGTCTCGACTTTTTTTAATATCGTAAATTCATATATATCTCATTCTAAATAGACTACTTCTAGAATGAGTCCATATAGACATTCGACGTAACAAATGACAGGTTACGTGCTTACGTGAATGCTTCAATCCTATAACCTATAGAAAAGCTGCACTAATGTATTTAAATACATTTAGTATACTATTTTTATAAATAAAAACAATAAATATGAACGATCATGCCGAACGTCTATCATATACGTATTAAAAAATACGTCTTACATTTTTAGTATATACTAGTATATTCTTGTATATTCAAACATATATTTTAGTATAATCAAGCATATTCTAGTATATATTCTAATATACTCTAGTATATTCTAGTAGTCCAAATATTATTTACAGTGTTTCAAATAAATCAAAAATGTGAAACAACAATTTTCTTTCTTTTAAAATCATGAAATACTGTATAAAAATTGCTATTCAATATAATTTAAAAAGTATAAATAATGCGTAAAATCATGTATAGTTACATAAAAACAAACGAAGTATTATTTTTATCGTGGAAATTGTTTTCGATCATGTGAAAAGCATAGATACGAAACGAAAAGATAGAGCTGTCAAGATGAAGGATTGTCTGCGATAATCGCATGAACGAATAACAATGCAAATGAAAATACGTGTTCGCGGTGTATGATAGAGGCAACAGAATTCGATATCGAGTCGAGTCACGGGCTCGGTGTCGCTTATTTCGTGGCAGACTCATTAGCAAATCCGATTTCGAAGATCGTCCGATAAACCGGAAGACAAGCGAGCCTCCGCTCTATGTTTCATATTCTATGGGGAGAGCTGGTCGGAACGATCGAAAAGCTTGGTCAGTTGTAGCGCCGACTCGGCTCGAAGTTGTGTAGTTTAAAGGCACGTCACTGTACAAAATAGAAGCACGTTTTTTTCTGTAATTTCAGTAGAAGTAGAGACGATAACAGTTCCGTAGAGACGTCGCAACGAATTCGTACGGCAATGTCGCACCGGCCAGCGTACTTGGGAAAAATCGTACTCGTATATATTTTCCAATTATTTTCATGTAAGTTCGCCCCTCGCAATCGTAAACACCCAACCCGGCCAGTTCATTTTCCTCTCTCTCACTCTAATCTATCTCTCTTTCTCCCTCGGACTCCGAAGAATAACCGATTGTTTTCTATTCATAGTTTATGTGTCACGATTGTTCGGTCGCCGGGCAAACTTTCCCTTGAAACGTACAGTCGATCTTGATATACTTATCGCCACGGCTTTATTCCGTTTCCTAGCATAAAAGTGTTCCGTTGTAAAACCGTATACGTGTGTGTCATGATTTGAATGAAAGCCATCGGCAACGGCTGGCTGCTTCATTGATAAAACCCGTATGAAAAAGCTTCCCCACCGAAATGCGCAACGTCATTCGTGGAAATTCAAAGGGAACCCACTTCGGAACCAGTTACGTCGAAATAAGTGGCAACGCGATCGAGAATGTGTGTTCGAAATCGTGTTCGGGATTTTTTTTTCATCGAACAATGGTTCCGCGAACAGCCGAGGACACCGCGATCGGACAATTTCGCTGTGTAAATCGAACGTTAATACTTTTCGCGGTTTTTTCGAACGGCCTCCGAGTGTCGTTCAACGATTCGCACATATTGTTGTACGTGCACGCGTATGTTAAGTTCAATTTATTTTCCATTATTCTGTCGTCGTTATTTTCACTGTTATTACACATTTGTTTTTTTTGTAGGAACATGTAATCCGTTTGAAAAGCCTGCGGTGCTACGTGCTGCGAGTTTTCCAACGAGTACCGAGCCTGAATTAAGAATTTTATTTTCTCACGTTGTAGGTACACCACTCGGTAATTACTACGCTGCGGATCTTGATGAAAAATACAAAATTTCTTTCTTCCTTCAATTATCCGATTAAGCTTCAGCCAATACGCTGTCGTTAAATTGTGCTTACACAATTTTGTAATGAACGCATCAAGATCCGCAGTCTAGTAATTACGCAGCAACAGTATTACAAATTTACCTATATTTTCCTTTCACCTTTTCATTTACATTTGAATAAATTTTATTTTATTTCCATATATATCCCGGTGTATATTATTTCTCGAGAAACGAACGACGAGGCGTTTTCTCTCACGTAAGTAGAAAACTGTACCGGTTTCTGTTTTTCTTGCCTTAATTTCTTTGGTTAATCGTGCGAATCTTTAATCTTTTCTTTTTCACGTTTCGTCGGAGCCGAAGCGATTTCGTGTGAAGCTGGAAACTGATTCAGCGGAGGCGTACATAGGCGGGTTGACGCGCGCGGAACGATTTCATTTCTACGATTTCGTTGTCCACCTCGGATATGGTGTTTTCGGAACGTCTTGAAAGCTTCGAACGGCGTGCGCGCGTGTTGGTAACACGCGCTTTCAGTGATCGATACAGTAACACCTCCCAGCAACAGGGTACTGCCACAAGTAGTTACAGCCGACCGAAACCATTCCATTCTTCCGTACAGTTTCATTAGCCCCGCTGCGTATTTTTGACACAGGGTGAACCTGTTCTGCGAGACGTTCGAGGATCGTGCGTGGCCCGATTAATCGGCCCCTGCCACCTTCAATCGAATTAACACGGAAGCTTGATACGAAAACGTTGATCGTCCTAGACGACCTAGTTTTCAGCCCAGGAATCCTCGATTTAATAGACGCTCCCCACGCCCGGTACCGCTAAATTGCGCCGATATTGAATACGGAAAAGTTACAAGCTCAGTCGACACCTTTTCCTTAGGCCACCGACGTCACCGTCGCGATAGAACGAATTTTCTTTTCACAAGGATAGCTTCGAGCACCACAGCCCCAAAATGGACTTGACTATCTACTTCGAATTGTTCGAAAGACTTTAAACATTCAGGGGATAGAATCCTTTTTATAGTAACTTGAAGCACGATTTTTGTTACAGCGAATTTTGTTAACGTTTTCATTGATATTTCATTGGTATTTTGTGTTGCATGCATCATTTATAGTTTCTTTATTTCCTAAAGCAATATTAGGGAGTTTTGTAAAACGTATAATTAGAATCGTTGTACTGTTACACATGCGTCGATCAATTTATAAAGTATTTTGTTTAAAGTAGGCTTGATACGGAATACGGAAAAGTTATCGACGTCACCGTCGCGATAGAACGAATTTTCTTTTCACAAGGATAGCTTCGAGCACCTCAGCCCCAAAATGGACTTGACTATCTTACTTCGAATTCTTCGAAAGACTTTAAACATTCAGGGGATAGAATCCTTTTTGTAGTAACTTGAAGCACGATCGTTATTACAGCAAATTTTGTTAACGTTTTCATTGATATTTCATTGGTATTTTGTGTTGCATGCATCATTTACAGTTTCTTTATTTCCTAAAGCAATATTAGAGAGTTTTGTAAAACGTATAATTAGAATCTTTGTACTGTTACACATGCGTCGATCAATTTATAAAGTATTTTGTTTAAAGTAGGCTTGATACGGAATACGGAAAAGTTATCGACGTCACCGTCGCGATAGAAGGAATTTTCTTTTCACAAAGATAGCATCACATCCCCAAAATGGACTTGACTGTCTTACTTCGAACTGTTCGAAAGACTTTAAACATTCAGGGGATAGAATCCCGTGTATAGCAACTTGAAGCACGATCGTTGTAACAGCGAAAATTCATTTTTATGCGGATGTTTCTTTGATCGAATTTTTGCGAAGGCTATCGAGATATCGATTTCGCTATTCAGAACACAATTTACCGTTTTTACGAACCATATGTCGGTGCCTGTATTTAACACTATCTTCCACACTTACGTCTACACATCCTATACTACCTCTCATTCACACTCGACCAGTATTTACAGCATATTCTTTCAGACTTTTACATTCTGCTCTAGAGTTCTTTAGATAGAGTGTGGCCATTAGTTTTTGCTCCCCCTTTTTGCTACCTCTCGGAAAGTATTCTCCGACTCTTTCCCCTCGAAACAGTAAAAAGGAGTAAAAACGTGGAAAAAGCCTGTCATATATATATATATGACTTCGTTTTAAAGGGAATCGATCATGGAAATTTCGCGATTTATGTATGCGTACGTAAGAACGTTGACGTCGGGGCGTGGTATTATTAACACGTCACTTACAGTTAATTAAATCCTCTGTACCTTTCATTCGGATCCATTGCCATCAAAGTTATTGAACACTCCGACTGCGAAACTTTTCGGAAATATGGAAGAAATTATTGCCTCTGACAAGTTGGAAAAGTTTCGTTTAAAGTTCCGGAGGCAAGTTTCAACCCGGTAATTATAACGGGGTAATGAATGCTCGAAGCGTAGAAAGCTTTAGTCCGAAAGTTTCTTCTAACACATTTGTCCGGACATGAAAGTAGTGTGACATAACAAAAGTCAATAGCAATTATATCTTTATCCTATTCGTTTGCTCGTTGCGGTTCATTTTTACTTTGTTTTTTATTATGGCAATTTAAATCTTCAGATGTTTCACGACACAGATACAAACGTAGCAGTTATACAATAGCAATTATATCTTTATTCTATTTGTTTACTCGTTGCGGTTCACTTTTACTTTGTTTTTTTTTTACTATTTATTATTATGAGCAATTTAAATCTTCAAATGTTTTACTTCGCAGATATAAACATAGCAATTATATCTTTATTCTATTTGGTTGTTCGCTGTGGTTCAGTTTTACTTTATTTTTTATTATGAGCAATTTAAACCTCTCTTCACATGTTTTACTACAGAGATAGAAACAGTGAAATTGTACTAACGCACAGTGCAGCATGTAAATGGACAAAAATCAAAATAATCATGGTTCGATTCTAATCTAATTATCCAACAAAATCATCAGTCAGTAAGTAAGGAATGTGTATGTAAAAAGTAGTATCCAAGAAAATCAATAAGGGATCAGTAACAGCCAAGAGTTTATTGTAGTATAAATACTAAAAAGTTAGATTACTCGTGCCCTAATTGCTCTTTTAGGTTCGTTTTTGTTTTAAATTGTTAGTTACAACTTTGGTATGGAGAATTTGACCAGAGGTATGCATAATTTTAACTGGTAATTTAGGAATTGCGTTTTTCCTTAAAATGCAATGTACAAAAAAAAGAAACGGTTCAAAACATCCTATAATTTCGGCTGTTCTGTATCAACAAGATGTTGTAGTATATTACTACATAATTTGTTAGAGAAATGCATTCGTAATCGCGATTTTGTTGAAGCTTGGATGTCCGAACACACAACCGAACTTTTTATTTACATGTACATATTATATTTATATTAAAAGTATTATGGTTCCCGAGTAATATGCCATTTAGTTTATTTCTCGACTTATCTAGCAGTCTGTATTAACCATTACTTAATACTAGTAAAAAATACGGTGTTTTGTATTGTCAAATAATTATGCATTATAGTAGATATAATTAAATTTAACCATATAATTAAAAAATTATTTCGAACAAAAGTTTTACAGTATATAGTTGACATCAAATTGCAATAACAACTAATCATAAAAAACTCTGCATTAAAAAAAAAAATTAGAATAAACTTTTTTGCTAATGGAACCTTATATTTTTGGTGCATTAATTGATGCATCTTTGTATTCCCTTTAAAAAATTATTAAGGTACTTAGATCAAACATTGATTAGTTTAGAAGTTATGATTTTTGTGTTGAATGTCAATTTACATGCCGCACTGTCCAACGTGGTAAATTAAATGCGTCGATTGCAATCTTTGGGGAAAGAGAAAATATCGGTTTTGAAAGGACAGATTTTTAGCTATTTTTAAATAAACATCTTTATCACAGTCGCCGACTAAACGACTGAACGTGGTCACTAGTCATTCAGTCCGATTCATGTTCTTTCGAGATCTTTGAAAACCTATCAGCACTCTTTCAAAGACTGAATGGCGTCTAGGCATCTTTGATCCCACGTTCTTAAAACACGCAGATCTTTAGTATCTTTATGCATTTACATCTGAAAATGTTCAAACACTTCGAACATAAAATTCTGCAAAGGCTACCACCATTGAAAACAAGATTCCATTTCATTCGAATTTTTAAAAATTCCATGAAATTGTTAATTTTCTATTACCACCGGAAGAGGTAAAACAATCAGGGAGATATTGAATAAATTAATAATTATATCAGACGATAGATCCTCGATACGACTGTCCTTTTAGCGTGGCGAATAAATAATTTCAGATCTACACAGGCTGCTACTATTGAAAACATTATTTCGGCTTTCGTAAAAATTGCACGAACATCCGCAGTCTAATAACGACACTGGTAATTGTTAATTTATTATTACCACCGGAAGATTAAAAAGCTCTGGGGGACATCGAATGAACGAATGATTAACAGACGATTGTTCTTTTAGCGTGGCGAGATGCTAAAAATCAATGTACGGAAGGAACTATATACTCCGTGTAGCGTGGCGCAGATGTTTAGGAGCAATCCTGGAATAATTTAATTTCCTGTTGACCTTACTGCCGCGAATTAATTAATTACAAAGGAACGGCGGTTAACTAAAATAATACGGATCTCCAGGAGCGCAGCAAACTGACACGTAAACGCTGATCATTCTAGGCGACCCAGTTTCCCAGCTAGAAATTCGTCGCATTAATAGACGCGAACGCACTAGATTGCGAGGGTGTATATGTATGCAATAATTACAGATGAATTAGTCGACTATTTAATCGCGACGCGACTGCGCATTATCATTCATAAACGTTTTCCCGAATAGACGGTAACGAATGTAACAGCGAACAAAAACCGAGAAAATTCGTTGGTTTTACTAAAATTTTTAAACGTTCTCATTACATTTTTATACTGACTCCGTCAGCCTCGCTGAACATTTGCTGGTAGAATTTTCCTACCGTGGATTAATTTTTCATTCGAGTCTGTCGCGTCTGATACAGTTATTTATCTATGCAAATTAGAGCACAGCATGCTTCTCATAGCTTATGCGATACACCATCGAAGACAACGGCGAATTTATCAAGACAGAAACGGACGGGGCGATAACGTGTTTCAGCTAATTCAGTTTCGTGTATTCGGCTTCATAATATTAGATCTTCATAACATCTGTACTGCTTCAGAATATATCATGATCGGTTGATTTAATACTGTTACTATTCCCATGATTCCATTCCATTCTTGTCGGTGGTAACGAGCTTATTATACCCGATTAATAAGTCTAATAGCCACGTATCAAGTTTGCTTGACGATGAACTGTCTTGTTCCACTTACCCGTCCCAGTTTCATACTTGTTTCAACTTTATTTCACGTCTCTTGCGGAATTTTAATTCGTTATCGAACTTTCCCACGAAATCGCCTATTTGAAATATTCAACCGATCATTGAGATTCTTCAAATATTCAAGGGACACTATCCGGTGTTCGGAACGTGTGGAGAGTACGCGATGAAAAATTGAACACATATTTTCAGAATTATTTACCGCAGTACGATCGAAAACAATTATTTTATATTTTAGCCGCAATACTTTTGCGTATACGTTCTCGTTATCTAGGAACGATACCTTTTCGTTTTAGAGAAAAACGTTCCTTCGCATAAACTCAGGAATCACCTCTTTCAAGGAAATACATCGCTTTCGGTACACCCTGTATATGTTTCAAAGCCACGGCCTTGTTCGGCGAACAGTATAACGCAATCAAATTAAAATTATTCAGCAAATTGAGCCGAATACGACGAAACGTATACAAACAAACACGCTCGCAATATAATCCACGTGTATTCGTTAAGTATCTTAATTAATTGATTCATTGGTTATTCGAATTAAAGTGAATACGGGATCCTGTGTGACGTGGGTATGTATTTAACGGTGTTTATGCTGCTGTCGCGTCAACAGATGGAGCTTATCTTGATACATGAATTAATTAACAATTTTACAGTCGGGAACGACGTCACAGGAAATGTAATCAGCGTAATTTTCGTATTCTTTCGAACGAACCGATCGACGATATTGTAACCGCGTAATCGTCGCCGACAGATAGACAATGCCTCGGCTTTTCCTTCGTTGTAATGAGCGCAACGCCATTCACAAGTATCACCAGGAAATTGGTTGTTACTTTCGTTTTTACAGAATCGAATCAATGAATTTCCATCGGATTTCTTTTTTCCCCGAAAGAGTTTTCCATCCGGATTCGTCCATTTTTACCAAGTTTTTCGCGAATATTTCACCAGATTCTATCGCGGTTTTTCCACCGAAAAAACTGTATGTTTTCGCTTCGTTATCCTTCGTAGAACCGCGGCGTTATTCAATCGTGGATTTCGCAATTCATCGTTAAAAGAGCGAGACCAAGCAAACGGATGCGAATCGCATTAATTCAGAAAGGAGAGTTTATTTGAATGCACCGCGTCATTATCTTTCCATACCATATGCCCTTTTGCGGAAACCCACCGACGAGTGGTATTCGCAGTGTTTTAAATGTCAACGCGACCGATTCAATTTTAATACAGAATTACTATTCTGTTTATTGCGCTTGTTCGCTTAATGTTCAATGCATAATAGCGAAACGCAAGCGCAACGTCAATAGAGCTTTCCAACGCTGTTCCTCGCGGTTCGTAACAATTGTTTGTTTGCAGGAACGCCGGTTTTTCAAACAATCATCGTGTACCAACTGTTACAATTTCTACAATCTGATTTTCTATCGTAAATTTATATTATCTTGAAGGCGGTATACTTGTTTCTAGCATTGCAAGGGTACTGGATTCGCGTTCTCTTTTCTCTAAACTCAACCTTTCTCTTAAAACATTGCGATGAAGTTGTTTCGTTTTCAAACTGATTTTGTTTATACTTATAAAACAATCAGAAAGCGAAAAAGAAAATATCGGCCAAGATTCAAGCTTTCTCTTAAAATGTGGTGAAAATTTTTCGTTATCAAATTGATGTAATTTATATTTATAAAACGAGTCCTTTATTATTGTACAATTCTCTTGAAACTCCAGATCCAAAAGCTGAATAATATTTTTTTAACTGCATCGTATTTTATTCATAAGGAGAGGATAAAAAGTGCAAAAGAAAAAATAGGTCAAAAATTAATTGTTCTCTTAAAAAATGAAGTTTTTCAATGATCATATTGATTTTACTCATATTTATAAAACGACTCCTTTATTCTTGTACAATACTTTTGAAACTCCACATCAAAAGGTCAACAATTTTCTTTTACTACATCGTATTTTCTTCATCAGGAGGGGATAAAAAGTGCAAAAGAAAAAATCGGTCAAAAGTTAACTGTTCTCTTAAAGAATGAAATTATTCGATTATCAAACTGATTTTGCTCATATTTATAAAACGAGTTCTTTATTATTGTATAATTCTTTTGAAACTCCACATCAAAAGGTCAGCAATATTCTTTTACTGCATCGTATTTTCTTCATCAGGAGGGGATAAAAAGTGCAAAAGAAAAGAATCAGTCAAAACTTAACTGTTCTCTTAAAAACTGAAGTTTCAAGCGAACAGTTTTTCATTATCAAACTGATTTTATTTATATCTGTAAACCGAGTGGAAATTGTACTCAATTCTTGTTCAACGAAATTATCACAGCTGAAATATTGACAGTTGCTTGCGAATCGGAGATGTAGCGATAAAATTATTTATTCGATCGACTGTACCGTGCGAGTAATTCGCCGTTGAAGATTCGGATGGGGAATCAAGTTGTTAAACAGAATATTATTGTCGGTGTGTTCCAGATGCAACTTCCACGATGACATCCACGGTGCAGGTGCAATTGATGGCGCAGTCCTACGTGACGTATGGCAGCACGACCGCTCTGCACTGCAACCATAATGTACCGGATGATTTGTTGCACAAAGTGGAATTCATGAAAGACGACAAGAAGATACTACAGTACATAAAGGATAGAAAACCGCCGTTCGTCGAACAGCGGGTAGAAGGCGCGAATATGGAGGTGAGTTCGCAATTAACGCACACGATCCTCTTGTTCTGTTTTAATTACACACCTTTCAAACGATCGTCACGTCGCGTTTAACGATTTTACTGTCACGTCGCGTACGTACACGAGAGCATTTTTCGGACGTAGTACAATAATCGAACACGGACACGCGAGTTTAGTATTGGTAAATTGGAACGGCAAAGTTATACCACACACGCGTCCAAATGTAGAACTATTTTTTTTTTGTCACCCGGACAAAGCATCGGACACTTTAACGAGACAAAAAAACAAATGAGAAATGGAATCGTGTCGCTCTGCACAGACATTTCACTTTAACTCTTGAACCATAAGAGATATCTCAACGAAATTTTCGCTAAAATTCATTGAAAAAATATTTCTATCTACTAATTATAATTTTAACTCATTGATCCGATTTTATTGTCTGTAAATATATTTAACCCTCAAATGCTCCTTACGAATAGATGCATAAAATAAACTAGGATAATAATTCACCCGTGAGTGTTCTACATTTTAAACGAACAAATTATGTTTCATTTATAACGTGACATTTTAAGGAAATTCACCTCAGTACAATTTTTATTATATTTTATTAGTTTCTCCATTTCCGAGGCAGATGGATATATTTAGAAAGAAATAGAAAAACCTGGCGCATGTTATTATGAGAACGTTTATTTTTCGACAAAATATAAATCGATTTTCCAATCCGGACCACTGTGCGGCGCGGTGCTTCCGGTCGCCATAGCGAAACCGAAAAATAGACGAATCCGTGGGCGAATACAATTTGAAAATATCAAATAAAGTTCTTTCGTGCGATGTCTCGATATCGAGGCAGATTCAATTTGCAATCTGCTACCGGTTCGGAAGAAAACGCGTGGAATCTTATTTCAATGAGGGAGGATTATTCCGAGCCCGAGATATAACATTGTCTACGAGCATCTGAATATTCACGGCATAAGGTAGAAAATATTTGGATACTCCGGCGACACCTTTTCAACAAGACAATGTCTGCCGCGCGAGAAAACTCTCTCAATGAATGAATGGCACGTTGTTTGCATTCATGAGAATACAACAATCATAGAAAATACATGTTTCCGATGTGA
Organism: Lasioglossum morio; assembly: GCA_916610235.2. Classification (NCBI taxonomy): domain Eukaryota; kingdom Metazoa; phylum Arthropoda; class Insecta; order Hymenoptera; family Halictidae; genus Lasioglossum; species Lasioglossum morio. Next base: position 11,440,875 of record OU744325.1, on the reverse strand, counting down.
AAAGGATCGGTTGTATGGCTTCCACGCTTATATCTGCCACGTGTCCCGTTCTTACGTGATGGCAGTCGAATTAATTACGATAGAACGTAGTAAGAAGGGTTGAGTCTCAAAGAAGCGTCGAGTACGTAAGTCGTTTCACTTTTTAGTATTGTGTCGGGTTAATAATGGGAGTACATTTAACTCGAAAAAAATATATTTCATTAAGACCGACTTGAAAAATAGTGTTTTAAATAATAAATTCAGGTTTTGCACTCCACATTCGCCCTTTTGCTAATGAACTTCACCCTTTCGTAAATCAATTTCAACCATTGAGAATATTTAAAATAAATTATTCATTTCAAGCCTCAATATTCAAAACGCTTCGATAAATACATACGTACTTCATTGAGACCGACCTGAAAAATAGTGTTTTAAATAGTAAATTTAGGTTTTGCACTCCACATTCGCCCTTTTGCAAATGAACTTCACCCTTTTGTAAATCAATTTCAATCACTGAGAATATTTAAAATTAATTATTCATTTCAAGACTCAATATTCAAAACGCTTCAATAAATACATATGTACTTTCAGTTTTTAAATTGTTTACTAATTTTAAGCTCGTTTTCTTGTATAGATTTGCGATTAACACTAGGAGTTCGTGATTTTTTAACAGTTCATTTTACAGGAATTTTTGAAACGCAGTTCTCTTAATAAGACCTTAATCATTGAGAAAGTGAAACAGTATCATATTCCAATATAAAATATATATAAATATACATATATGTGTGTGTGTGTGTACTTCTTTAAAGTTTTAAAAATTTTAGTGTTCCACTCTCTCAAGGGTTAAGGTCTTATAAAGAGAACTGCGTTTCAAAAAATCCTGTAAAATGGACTATTAAAAAATCACGAACTTCTAGTGTTAATTCTACACTAATTTAAAATTTAAAACTAATTTAAAACTAATTTAAAATTAGTGATCAATGTAAAAAATGAAAGTACATACGTATTTATTCAAGCGTTTTGATTATCGAGTCTTTAAATGAATAATTAATTTCACAATTTAAAATACTATTTTCTTTAAGGAAGATAAAGTCTAAGATATTAAATAGTATTTGAACTATTTATTTCGTCAAATAATGCCCACCTCTGGTGCAATCTCAATGCTGAAATCTGAAACCTTTTTCACACCGTGTTGCACCCCTGAACTCGTAACCGGTTGACGAGGAGTGGCAGACTCCCGTGGAAGGATCTTTTTTTTCCTGTAACACTCAAACCTGTGGACCCGGATCCAAGTGTCTCCCTAAAAGTAGTTAAAGTTAATTTGCATCTTATAAGTGGCGGCGTCGAAGCCTCCGCTTTTCCCCGTTAACCTAAATATTTTTCTAAATTATTCATACATTGACTTTTACTAAATTTCTGAATAATATCTAGTCCCCTATACATATACTCCCGTGAAATTCAACGGAAACTCTATCTGCTGTATACAGAATGTTTATTAAAGTTTTTAAAAATCGATTTGCTTGAAACGTACACAAAAGACTTTTATATATAATCAAAATTGAAATAGTGAAGATATTCGTAGAATCTGAAAATACTGTTCTATTATTTTTTGGACTTTCTATAATAATGAAGGAAAATAAAAATGTATATGTAGCCCTTGTATGTTGGAATGGCGGCAGATAATTTTGCATAAAAATACGCAGTCTAGTTATAAATCAGAATAGGGGTTGCTTTAAGGGACGTTTTGTTTTCATTCTGAAAAGTTTCAACTATTTTGCACTTTTTTAAAAATGGAACGACCCGACTAACTAATTTGAAACTCTGTATGCATTTTTATTCTACAACTTTGATCAAGTTACCTAAGTTTTGTCAGTTTAGTTTTCTCGTAAATACAGCTATTATCTACGGTAGGACGCTTCGCGTAATTTCTTCGTTGTTCAAGTTTGATTTCGATTTATAGAGGTTTTTATCTCATCAATTTTATTTCAAGAAATAAAGTAATACTAGGTACTTCTTGTTATTGTTATTAATTTAAAAAAAGCGTGTTTTGTGTTCGACAATTCTTGTTAAAAACGTAACTCACCAAAAGAGTCATTCATCTTCTTCTACATAAATAAAAATTAAATGCTGTTCGTTGGTAAGCATATCACTTGAGAACGCTGAACCGATTTGGATAATTTAAAAAAAAATGTTCGTAATAATCCGAATAAGGTTTTTAGGGAAAAAAAATCTGGAAAAGTTGCCCGGAAAAATGGAAAATTATGGAAAACATGAAAGTGCTTTTTTCTATGGGATTTTTTTATGAACTCCAGACCATAACTCACGATTCGAACAATGAATATGCGTACATTCTATTTTTGTTTTGTTCGTTATGGTCCTAGCAAAGTTTTCAGGAAAACCAAATTCGAGACGATTACAAAGGAAAGTCGGAAAATTCGGACAAACTGAAAATCATAATTTTTGAAACGAAGAATAAAATTTATTGAAATTTGGACGGGACAACGTTTGTCGGGTCAGCTAGTAAAATATAAAAAAAGAAACACGTAATACAGTATCAACATCCGCAGTGAGCAAATAAAAATGTCGATGAAGATATGCTGGAGCACGTGTTGACCACACGAGCAGCCCGAGTTTAAGCACACAGATTACTCGGTAGCAAAGGCATAATAACAACAGTAACAATAATAATTGCATATCTTGAACGGCAAGTGGTTAACTCGTTACGACTTTTCCCGTTCGTTATGAACATTAAACACGAGAAAGTAATTTATCGAACAACCGTGTTCAACGATTCCGTCGTGGAATCGTCGCGTGCTCGAATCACGCGCGCCGGTTCCACGTAACTCATGTTTCATATCGTACGAAAAACTTTTTACGATGTGTTGAAACGTATTATATAACGAAGTTCATTCCCGGCCCACCTTGTTTCTCTGCGCACACTGTGCATTGCATTAGCCGGCGGCAATCAATTCCGTTTTTATTCCTTCCCCAATAATACGAATACATCGATACGCGGCTGGAAAAACGGCGATATTTAAATCGTCCGTGCAATCGGCTTCAAGCGTCTCGTTACTCGAGGCTTTTATTAATAAAGCCAAGTTTTATAGTTCACTGTAATTCGCAACGATCGACGAGTGTCCGCGCAAGAGAACGAGCGGACAGCTCGCGGGTAAAAAATTGATACAGTGCCACAATTCAATTTGCGTGCAGATTGAAAGCATGATTTTTAGTAGCGGTTCGCGCTAAAAAATATGTACAAATAACACCGGTCTACAGAGAGAGAGAGAGAGAGAGAGAGAGAGAGAGAGAGAGAGAGAGAGAGAGAGAGAGAGAGAGAGAGAGACACTTGAACATCGACAAACATTGAACAAATAGGATTTCTCTATTTACACGCTGCAACACCACTGTGTCACTGTGGTTTAAGAGGGTAACGTAACCCCTGAATATTACTAGATTTAACACTAGATTGCCCAAGGAAGTCATTTTGACTGCTTTTTAATTTCAATTAGAAAAACAATTATGTATATAATGACACAATTTCTTAGAAATTTGTCACTTTTTGTACAACATATAAATGCGTTTATTAATAATTGTAGTTACCTCCTCCCTCCTTCATTTCCGGTATATATATGTGTGTTATACCTATATTGCCCAAAAGCAGTCATTTTGACTGCTTGGGAAATTTTAAATATTCAAATGACTCTTATTATTGAATTGAGTAAATTTCTTATATGAACAGTTCGGCTCTGTATTGAAATAAAAGTTTTCATTTTTTTTCGATTACCGTCACATGATAAATTGTCGATTTGCTACTATTATTATATGTGCAGCTATTCTCAAGTGATGCGCTTACCAACGAACAGCATTTAATTTTTATTATATAGATTAAAGATTATTCCTAATTTAATTATCATTAGATATAATCGTCGATGAAAAACCATTAAAAAGAAATTATATTAATATGCGACCTATATGCCCGAAAATATCGTCGAGAAGTATGGCAAAACATATTCAAACAATTATAAACAGCAAAAGAGAATTTTCTTACAAGTATTTTCATTAATTCCATTTGATATCGAATAAAATAAAAATGAAACATGAGTTTACACAAATGATTGATATTGAACGGTCATAGAGAAATACGTTAATCAAAGACAGCACGCTCAAGAATAATATTTATAATTTCCAGTGTTGAATTCTAGATCGCGCCTTGAATAACATGCAGCGAAAATTGCATTTGACACGAAAAGATTTCAGCGATTTAAACGAGCACTATCGGCGAATGCCTCGATTGAAAGCGCCGCCGTCGTTTGTAAATTAAACGTTTAATCACTCGGTATTACTCAAACAGATTGAACTTTAAAGGAGGCGGCCAGCAATTTACTCGGATCGTTTGGATTCCAGGCACACGAACGGCTATCGAACTTTTGTGAATTATTAATATCGACGCGGCTCGATTTCTTCAATTCGGCCTGAAACACGACACGACAGCCTCGTCTTTTCAATCTTTTTATGTGCCCACAGGAATTTGCAGGCCGTTACAAAGCGTGCGAATCGAATTCACTATGTATCACCGTTCAGAATTAATCTGTCGAATGTGATATACGTGAAATCGCCATGATAAACAATTAAATGTGTATACAGTTTATTCTCAGCATGCTGCCGTAGAAAAGGAACTTGGTTTGCAATACTTGCCCCATTATCTTACGCTCTCACTCGATCATCAATCTTTAGTTACATATTATTACTAGACTGAGGATCTATATCTCTATCTCTATATATCGCCACCTCAATGTAAGAACTAGCTAACTTACAATACCTTATTTTAGACCTTGGTTTTGCAAAATAAACAGGAGTTGCTTACGTTTTACATTAACAATGTTGGAATCTCTGTAAAAGTAAGTCGAGTGTTGAAGGATACTAAACAGTGTCCTTGGTTATTTTTATGGGTTCTCAGGTCAGATAGTGGAAGGTCTGTAGTCTCTCACTTTGAAGAGGGCCTGAGCAATAAACTAGAGTCCCCGCGTATCTGTTTTTTCCGGGTGAACCCAACCGGGGGTTTTCTTTTCTCGCCCCCAAACTTTCTCTTCGGGACCTCACTTGAGTAAATATTAATAATAAAAAAAATTTGTTAGAACAAGTATCACTGCACAAAGATTCGAATAACAAGTGTTACTTTAGCTTATTGAGCAACTGCAACTTATCAAGTATACACCCAAATCGACAATTTATCATGTGACGGTAATCGAAAAAAAAAATGAAAACTGTTATTTCAATACAGAGCCGAACTGGTCATATAAGAAATTTATTCAATTCAATAATAAGAGTCATTTGATTATTTAAAATTTTCCAAGCAGTCAAAATGACTGCTTTTGGGCAATATAGGTATAACACACATATATATATACCGGAAATGAAGGAGGGGGGAGGTAACTACAATTATTAATAAACGCATTTATATGTTGTACAAAAAGTGACAAAATTCTAAGAAATTCTGTCATTATATACATAATTGTTTTTCTAATTGAAATTAAAAAGCAGTCAAAATGACTTCCTTGGGCAATAATCACCGCAGTAATCGGTACAGCCACATGTTCGTAATGAGTCGAGTAACTTTATGAAAATATCGAGTTACTCAACTAACCAGCTACTTGTTCTTCCGGTAGTTTACGTGATCGTATTGCTCTTCTGTTTACCTCAGAAGCTATTGACGCGCTTCGTTTGATCGTGGTCTCTTTCCATCTGGATAAAGGGGTACCGTTCCACTGTAGTCAAGTCCCTCATTACTGTTGCATTCTACTTATCTGATCAGCCGGTTCCGCGTTGTGCTTGTTTGTAGGGTCAATGATATGCGACACTGCTGTGACTAATTACTATTTCATTTTACCTATCCTGTCACCTATCGTCCCGGTTACCCTTGTCGGCCGAGGGATCTGCTCGAGCCACCTGTCTGATCAGTTACGTTCATATTCTACCGGCCGAACGGGATAACTTCTGCAAAATTGTTGTATTTCTTTCCCATAGTCGAGCACGTCAACCTTTTTATGCGTTCGCTCGATCAATGTTTCGTCTCGCTGACAGTGGTACGCCGTTGTTTAAGCCATTATTTTTCGTTTCGTGTCGCACAGCCAATATCGTACACGTCACCGACCAAAAATAATTGATTGATAAGTTGAACCGATGTCCATAAAAAGTCCATGAAACCAATGTAATGAATTTAACTTATTTAATGAAACGGAAACCGAAGAATTTTATTGTAGCCGTTCTCTCTCTCACGCACACACGCGTGTTATAAATTTTATAAATCTAGCACACTTTCGTTGACACAACGATTATTTTCTGAATCTAGACAATGAATCGTGCTAAAAGGGTTTAGCATGTTCGATTGTTAAATGACAATAAAGAACACCATAAAATGAAAAATAAAGGATCGTGACAGAGTTCTAGTGTGACATAATATATTTTGCATATTATTTCATTAATGAAGAAATTCGATAAAGTTGTTGTTTTATTTATTGATGAAGCAGAAAAATTGAGTATTGCTAACAAACTGTTTGTTTTATTAAATTAAAATTAATCATCGTCTGAGACAATAGTTAATCCGTGGGATATTACCATCTTGATAGGTTAATTATATCGATTTAAGTTGATCTCTATACGTATTAAGACAATGTGGTTAACTCGGTAAGTACATTTCTGGTAAAGTTATTACTATTTTCAGATCTCGGCGAAGACTCATGTCGTTCATTAATGATAAACGTGACCGAGGTTAAAATGTTAATGAATCAAACGCAAATGAATGCAAGATCATTTCACAGTCCGATGAATAACAAAGCTAGTCTACTTTCACGTGAAATTAAATTTTCTCTCCGAGCCTTTGATCGATCGTTTAGTTATTCTACTGATCCATCAAATCACTCGCCACTTCAGTTGTTTGACTCGTTGCGCACTTGTTCTACTTGGAGGCCTAATAGCTGATCCATTCTACTCGGTAACCCTGCAAATGTAATTATCGGACCGTGAAACTTCATTCACATCCACCGTTTTTTCAATGGATTTCTGTTTTAATAATGAAAATTATATTAATTGACATTTTACAGAATTAGTTATGCAAAAGTTGTGTCATTAATAACGATTACATCAAGGCTATTCTATCTTATTCATTCTACATGTCTTTATATGAAAGCTACATCAATATTTATGCATTGTACAATTTTTATTGTAAAGGAACTTTTGAAAAACAATGTATATTATATCATCACATTTTTCCACATTCTGTTTTATAGAGTTAATCGATTTGGCAAGTGAGCGGCTCGTTTAACCCTCAAACGTCCCTCAGAAATAGTTGCATAAAAGATTCTATGATACTTTCTCACCCATGTTTGCTTCACACTTTAAACTAATAAACGTTGCTTCATTTATCGCGTCAGATTTTAGAGAAATACGTCTCACAACACAAATAAAGAGGGATCAATCATTTTATAGTATGTAGAAACAGTAAATGGATGAATTTTCTCCCTGAGGAACGTACGAGGGTTAATAGTTTTAGTTGATCTTTAAAATTTTTAACACTAGATATAGGTGTGTTACACCTATATTGCCCAAAAGCAGTCATTATGACTGCTTGGAAAATTTTAAATAATCAAATGACTCTTATTATTGAATTGAATAAATTTCTTATATGACCAATTCGGCTCTGTATTGAAATAACAGTTTTCATTTTTTTTCGATTACCGTCACATGATAACATACAAGTACATGATAAATTGTCGATTTTGGCGTATACTAGATAAGTTGCAGTTGCTCAATAAGCTAAAGTAGCACTTGTTATTCGAATCTTTGTGCAGTGATACTTGTTCTAACAAGTTGATCTAACAAATTTTTTTTATTGTTAATATTTACTAATAACTTGTTATATAACTGTAAATAATATAAAAAATATTAACACATTACCGACCGGTGATTATTGCATAATTTTGAAAAATCTGGTACATGGCTAAAAACTTTTTAATGGAACTTTCAATAGTAACAGCAATTTTCATTGTGAACTAACAAGTCATCCTCAATAACGTAATCTAATAATTTCATTTAAGATTGCAATGTAAAAGAAAATTTCTATGCTTTCTTTTGATACAGCACAATTATTGAGAATCCTATTAATAGGCTTCCGGTAGATAAAGTGTTAAAAATTAATTTTAAACTTTCTTTACACATTAGTTATTCTTTCACAATGCAGTCATTTTGACTGTTTTTGGGCAATATAGGTATATACTAAGTTTCAGTCTTTTTAGTGTTAAATTTCCTTCGCTGCATCCTCACGGAAATAGTTCTTCTTACTATTTCGAACGTCAGTTCCAGCAAAAGTTCGTCGTATCGGTTTCAAACTTGCATGTCCAAAAATTATTGTGGTCGTCGATTGTTCAAAAAATAATTTGTGCGCAACAATGTTGCACGGTTCGCACGATCCCCCATTATTTCCTGTATGCGCACATATTCTAGAGCCAACGGAGGAAGAATGAGAACAAAGGGGGGCGGTATCGAGTGGTGGATTCAACTCGCATTCTGTCGTGTTCGCAACGTTACGCGGTTCGTGCATCGCGCGATTTACCTTTCGTTACAAGCCGCATTGTGCCCGAAACGTCAGTGCTAACCTAGAAAAAGTGACGCATATACTTTATCGTCCGCTAAACGCGTCTGTACTGCTCGCCCTGTTCCCTGTGACACATATTATGTCCTGCGACGATAATACAGCCAGCGAACCATTACAATTCAGAAGTAGGCAACACGAACTTCAATCGAAACTTCAAAAGGATAAATAAAATTACTGTTGCATATACAGGTTGAGCCACCTAATGTTGCCTACTCAAATATCTTTGTTGTTTTTAAAGATGCGTCAAATGTCTGGAGGACAAAGTCGAATGGTTCAGTGGGGCTCACATGATTCCAAAAATATTTTTGTTTTGTGTAATTTTCTTCAGAAATATCAAGGTTACCTTTATTTTTTTTTTTTAATGGAACCATCCTTTTTTAAACAACTACAGTGAGAATCCCTCTCATTAGGAATTCACTGACTATAATTACTCAAGGTCACTTTGTACAAATCAATTTGTACAAATATACACGTAGAAAGTGAATAAAATCATGTACTAATTTTTATGTAACATACTAAAAATTAAATAACGAGTTCGAACCAATTATTATTTTTAGAAAAATTGACTTTTAGCTTGGAGCTCTTCTTCTACTAGGAAATCTGTGCACGATATAAATAACATTTGGATCTCAAACTTTTCACATTATATCGGAACATGACTGTATCTTACTCTATCTGGAAGAATCTCTCTTTCTCCACGAAGTAATAACTTCGTGGCCTGTTGCAGGTTACGACCCCGATCCAGCTCCAATTTTAACTTCGTTTTAACAAGCAAGCATTACTCCGCAATCTTCGAGTGTTGTTTCCTGTTCGATATTCCTTTCCAGGTGCTGCGAGTTATTATTGCGTCTAATTTTACTTTTCGGGCTTTAACTAATATTGGCTCGATTATTTTGTCATGTTGGTTTAGCCAGCATTCGGTAGAGCATCGTCGGATAATTTCCAAAACAAATTTTACATCTTGAATAACGGCGAGTAACTTGGTACCCGGTTCTCTATTCGGTGTTTAATTTTACTTGATACCACCATCATCTCCATCGCCGACTTTCTTGAAATTGCGATACGGAACATTCGGCCCGCTAAAACTAAAGCTATCCAACGAGATATTGCAAAACAGTGTTCCTTTTATAATACCGAGCACGTTGAACCGTGTTCTAATTTGATATTGTGTTAGCCGATATACGTTACAAGCCACGTTTAAATGGATATTTTTGTTTCAAAGTTACATGTAACTCCTCGTTCCAATTATTTCGCGAACACAGGAAAAGATTTGTAATTATTCGACAAAAAATTCTTATCTGAATTGCAACAAACCCGCAAAATAGAAATTCATTTTCTTCCCTATTATGTTTAATAGGTTGAGAGTAGTATAACAGTATGTTGACATTTTTCTAATATAATTACACCTAATCATTTTTGTCACAAATGCATAAAATCCAATAATTATAATTCGTTGCGTTTCACCCAATCTCTTATCGATATTGTGTTAAGCGATATACGTTACAAGCCACATTTAGATGGATATTTTTGTTTCAAAGTTACATGTAACTCCTCGTTCCAATTATTTCGTGAACACAGGAAAAGATTTGTAATTATCCGACAAAAATTTCTTATCTGAATTGTAACAAACTGGAGTAAAAATGGAAATTCATTTGCTTCCCTATTATATTTAGTAGGTTGACAGTAGTATAACAGTATGTTGACATTTTTCTAATATAATTACACCTACTCATTTTTGTCACAAATGCATAAAATCCAATAATTATAATTCGTTGCGTTTCACCCAATCTCTTATCTAATGGTTATTAATCATTTTGAGGGGAGAGGCAACTTTTTTTATTGCAATCGCATAGTTTTAAATACACACATTATTTTCTGCAATGTTTTATACGAGCAACTGTTACAACTTATTTCGCTCGAGTTTGTGTAATGTAACATTACGTCCGTGTATTATTATCAAATTAAACTTCCATACATATGTTATAAAAGCTTCCAAAGACATTCGTTTCATCGTGAATGTGAAAGGTTCCACGGTCTGTTCATTATAATGGCTAGGTATTTAAACAGCAATTAAACTCCACTCGCCATTTACGCGATTGCTACTTCATTTATCGTTCATATGTGCCCCTTACTGGTACAATATTTCTGCATTACGATAGGAACGTTATTATTGTCGTTATTGCTCGTTTTTTGAACTAGAAATCATTATAATAATTTCTCATTCTGTAACGCTACTATAATTATGACTATATATTATACATTCCTATTGCCATTGTTAATTCTTAGGAACGTTATTATCATTGCTATCAATTTCACGAATGAACAATCATTAGAATAATTCCTCAAATTAAATATATATCCAGATTATAGTTATCATCAATTTTGTAGATGAATTTTAAGAAATTAGAATAAAATTCAATCCTTATTTTCAGTGGTAATAGCCTTTGCAAGTCTCAAAATAATCAAAATTGTACTAATAAATTCTGTCGAATTTTATACTTCACCCTTTTGGAGATTTCCACAAGCCATGAATGCATAAAAATCCACAATCTAATTATTACTTAATTTGTTCATATCATATAAAAATAGGAGAATGATTGAAAATTTCGTTTCCAACCCCAACGAGAATATGAATGGAACCAACATGCTGTTCCTCAACTCTTAAGAATTTAAATTAGTACATTTTTCTAAGCAAGTGAGTTTATACATTTGTTTTCGGTTTCAATACCTTAGTGTTTTCTGCTTGTTCGGGAATGCGTTTACCTAACCATATATTACTTAATTAATTGATAAATTCTTACAGACGAAATATAGAAAACTTACATTCTTGAGAATGGTCTAAATTCAGACCGAAACGTTGAATTGATATTTTTCAAATTTGCTTATTGTCTGCAATTGATCGAACCAGTGCGCCAATAACATTAAATGTAGTTTTGAACAATTGTCGATCGAGATACAGAGAACTGTTCCAACGAGAATACGTTCTCATTGGATTGTACAAAATTCAGGAAGAAATATTTATTTTCACGTAATTCAATCTGATCGGGAAAAGATACCGCAGTAAAAGGTACATTTACCCTATGCGCGTCTGCGAACGTGCTGCTCCGGTTCCATCGAGGTATCAGGATCAAGAAATCAATCTCTTTATTATAAAAAGATTCTCCCCCGGCGAAGTATCGGCAAAGAGTTTCCGAACACGGTGTACATCCTTTAACAAGGAATCAGATAAGTACCATCGGTTTCCATTAGAGGGAATAAGCAAGCCGCCTTTCTTATAGGATACCGCACAAACGAGCAGAACGAGTTTACGGGGAAATTGAGATTGCGCGTAACGCTAACGTGATCAGGCATGAAGTCAGAACACAATATCAGGGGGAGGGTGTACGTGCACTGTGACATGCAACGTTAATAATAAAAACGTGGTAAAAAAAAAACCAGCACGCGGTACGCGACACAACTTATTTCCCTGCGAATGCACTGTACATTTCTATTTTCCCAAACAGAGGAGCACGCTTTTCCCTTTTGCTCCGTGCATCCCATACCTAGAAAATCGGCCAAAGGGACAAACAAGATATTGTTCTTTCCTTGCGACACACATTCGAAATACAGGTAAATCCTGCATAACATGGTAGCTATGTTTCTCGAAACCGTGTTACGCGAAGCTAAGAACTGGAACGGGAAGAGTTAGGTTCTTCAAACCAACAGGACCATTCTGTTTCGCTCCCGCTACTACAATCCGCGATAAAAAGATAGCACACTAGCCAATTTTGTAAATTTTCGCAAATATAGTTGAATCATTCTAGTTCTCGTATTATACATCGTTGCTCAGTTTTTTTTATTAGAAAATCTCATATGAGATTTATTTCAATTCGTTGCTCAGTTAGTAATAGGTTGTATCTGTGCAAGGTGAATGCTCGTTTTCTATCTATAGATGTACGATTAACACTAGGAGATCGTGATTTTTTATAATTACATTCATACCAGATCATTTACTTTCTGTCCTGCGTTAATTTCGATTTCATTCCGTGCCATTTATGTAGCGTCGTTTCTTGAAAAATTGATTACAAGTATATTAACAGTATGAAATATTTATAATATCAAGAATAAATATCACTAAATACAGAGAAATGTACAATGAAAACCATCGGTGATTGAAATTATCTGAAGAACTACTAAATATAAGTAACGAGTAAACAATTCTAAATATTAGTTCAAGACAATCAAATTTAAAGAATTAATTAAGATATAAGATGATTACATGAAACATATTTATTACGATAGTAGGTAGGAATAAATTTTTAATGAATTTTAGCGGAAATTTCATCCCGATATCTTTAACGCGGTTTCATATTCATTTCGATTCTTATCAGAGGTGAATTTTATCAGTTAAATTTTGATCTGGCGAAATATTTCGGTATAGCGAAATTTCAGGTTTTTTTTACATAGGATTTTGAGACATCGGTCGCTCAGGAATGCGTTCTAGGGTTCTAGATCAGGTAACTGACTCTAGAACCTTCTACCGAATCGTCGCCCTTCAGCACGGAGGGGCTCTACAAACTTTTGCACTACCCCCGACCCCGAAGAAAAAGTTTAGGCTACTCGTGACATATAGTGAATATACAGTGCAGTATATAATGTATAGTGAAAACAACGCGTTATCACATTCCTTGCCTCGCCCGACCGATTCGGTCCACGGATTTGCTAATATTTATTTAACAGTTCATTTTACAGAATTTTTTGAAACGCAGTTCTCTTTATAAGATGTTAACCCTTGAGAAAGTGGAACGCTAAATTCTTATAAAGAGAACTGCGTTTCAAAAAATCCTGTAAAATGAAATGTTAAATATATATGGAATATCCTGCAAAATGTTCTACAATGAAAGAGAAATAAATTTCACAAGTTTTAAAAAAACATTTCTCGCTATTAAAGTAGATAGGCATAATTTTTAATGAATTTTAGTAGAAATATATATATATATATATATATATATATATATATATATATATATCCTAATTATTAATATGTCCAATTAACAAACGCAACATTTCCCCACCTAAATCCATCCTTAACCATTCACGAAAAACCGAGGTGACAACGGCAGTATTATTTTGACCGTGGTCGGAGTAACTTCGTCCCATTTGTTGACACGATTTTGGATTATGGGTTGTGTTGTGCTTCACAGTTATTAAAACGCGCAAATAACAGTGTCCTGTTGATCCAACAGAGGAACATAAGATTCTAAAATAATTGTAAGTACCTTATACTTGACATTAGTATTTTGTAACCCAGTATTAATATTCTTATCTATAAAAATGGATGATATAAGGTATTCTTTCATATTTTGCTACTTCTTAATGATCCGAATGGGTTGGAAGATGAATGTCCCTTTAAATATATCTTTTTTCCGTAATGATGCTGTACATTTCGTGAATAAAAAAAATGCATCGTGGACAGAGAGTCTAATATAATTATTAATAATTATGAGGGTGTTAGCGTCGCAATGAACGTGTTAATGGACTAATCGAACGTGAACATAGCAACTGGAGCTGTTTTTAATTGAATATATTCGTTCGTTGAGAAGTCCTTGTTCCTACCGCTCGCAAAGAGGCGTTTGATGACTCTGAAGTTTTCGCCCTCGGCCTTAAATAAATCAATCACGATGACAAACAACATAATCCAGGTCAAGTAGTCTTGCCCGGAGAACCTAGGCGCCGGAGAAAGTTGTTTGGCGTCGAATTTTCGTCGTCCTCGCTTAGCGACCGGTTTAGCACTCTCTTCACAGGAAGAGGGTCCTTCGTGCTCGTCGATCTAACTGCAATTAGAGGCGAAAAATTCATTGAACCTGAAACTCACCCTCGAGAACCTCGAGCACCTTTCACTTCGATAATAATAATCGCTGTACATATCCTTCCGTTTCCGATTAATATTGAAACGAGTGTTGATTTCATTCCGAAATCCTTATCTCTTCACCGGCGTCAATTAGCAATTTAAAATAATTGCGTGCGCCGGTCTCGTGCGCATTAAATACATGCGTGACGACACAGATTTTTTTAATCTCTCGCGTGTGCAGACATCGTGCAACTCTCGGAACTTTATTTTTTTCATATGCAATAAACTCAGCCCGATCAGTGATTATTATTCAGACGAGTGAGCGGAATATTTAGAGATTACACTCTCCAACAAATTTCAACTTCTCTTTTGCGATTATGCTATCGCAGATTTTTATAATATTGTTTTAATTGAGTCCCATGGAAATCACCGACACAGATTTCTCCGACACGGTTTTTGCCGACAACATTTCATCGACTCGAGATTTGACCGACAATAGCTTTGGCCGACAACGTTTTAACCGACAACGAATTTGATCGACAACGATTTTGACCAACAACGACTTGAGACACAGTATGATAATACTGTATGATAATACATATGATAATACTGTATGATAGTACATACTGTGGTCGTCTTAAGATGGTGGATCAAATTCGTTGTCGATGAAATTCGTTGTCGGTCAAATCTGGAGTCGGTGAAATGTTGTCGGCGAAAACCGTGTCGGAGATAAATATCTGTGTCGGTGATTTCCATGGGGCCCGTTTTAATTACTGTATTTGGGAGAGCATCGTTGGCATAGTTATATTATTAGACTGGGGATTTTTATGCAATTTTAAAAAGGTGGAATAAAAGGTTAATAGATCGTATGTATACAGGGTGGTCCATTTATCATGAGACAGTCAATTATTACGGAAACCAACAGAAATATGAAAAGATGTTGTATATTAAATATTCTTCATATGAAGGGGCACATTTAAAAATGTGCATAGCGCCATTAAATGTGCCCCTTCATACGAAGAATATTTTATATAAAACATTTTTTTTTTTCATATTCCTACTGGTTTCCGTAATAATTGACTGTCTCAAGTTAAATAGACCAACCTGTATATGAGGTTTAGTATTAATTGGATCGTATTTAAACGAGTTTCTACTGTAACTTATTAAAGCGATCAAGATTCTCGAGCGCATACCGAGGCCGGTTCTATCTAGCGATCAGTTGAAAGGGTATATAGGGGGTTGAACCACTCCTACGCGATCAGCCGAAGAAGGCTACAACAGTTTTCCCCACTTCGGCGAACACCTACGCGATCAGGCCAGTCGTTTGATCCATTTTTGAGGGATCGATACGTCTCGTTGAAGCTCCCGTCCTACGCGAGAGGCAATAATAAAGGCGAAGAACACAATGGCAACGGACCTGAATGAATACAGGAGCGCGCCGCGTTGCAGGTTGTTTAAGGAGTATTAGGTAATCGACGGAGCACAATTCAACTCTAAAATCATACGCAATTTGTTTACAGTACTTGGAAAACGGCACGACAATCAAACTAATGGACGTACGTTTCGAGGCGTCCGGCTCGTATTGCTGTCAGGTCTCGATGGCGTCTCCTATCTATACCGAGGCTTCCGAACCCGTTCAAATGAAAGTTATAGGTAAGTGCCAGTGACCCTCTGCTTCCTGTCATATCGTTACGTGACAAATGTCCGATTTTCAACCGCGACGTTCGTCTTTTCAAAACCGTTTATTGGAAATCAGTCACGTGGAATATTTTTTAATAAAGACGCACTAGCGTTTCACGAACAGAGTATATTTAACTTTACAAATACATGAAAGAACGTCAGAGAAAAATAAATATATTATTGCTTTTAGTAGTTCGATCAAAGATATAATGTTACCATTAAGAAGAAAGTGAATGAGTTTCTATAAGTCCCCCACACGAGCACTTACAAAAAATGCTTTCTGTCATATCGTTATGTGACAAATTTCCGATTTTCAACCGTGACGTTCGTCTTTTCAAAACCGTTTTTTTTTTTTAATTATTGAAAGCTTAATTAGAACTCCGCATAGGGGGTTATAAAGCTATACATTAGTAATATACATCTTTTTATCGAAAACTTAGAGTAACGTTCGAATCGCATGTGTCACGTGGAATATTTTTTAATAAAGACGCATTATCGTATCACAAACAGAGTATATTTAACTTTACAAATACATGAAAGAACGTCAGAGAGAAATAAATATATTATTGCCTTTAGTGGTTCGATCATAGATATAATGTTTCCATTATGAAAAAAGTGAATGACATTCCATAAGTCCTCTACACGCGCACTTACAAAAAATGCTTTCTGTCATATCGTTATGTGACAAATTTCCGATTTTCAACCGTGACGTTCGTCTTTTCAAAACCGTTTTTTTTTTTAATTATTGAAAGCTTAATTAGAACTCCGCATAGGGGGTTATAAAGCTATACATTAGTAATATACATCTTTTTATCGAAAACTTAGAGTAACGTTCGAATCGCATGTGTCACGTGGAATATATTTTTTTTAATAAAGACGCACTAGCGTTTCACGAACAGAGTATATTTAACTTTACAAATACATGAAAGAACGTCAGAGAGAAATAAATATATTATTGCCTTTAGTGGTTCGATCAAAGATATTGTAAGGAGTTGCCACGGAATTGATACTCGACACGTTGTGATGTTTCGTCAATCACTCGTAGAGCACTGTCGTTTTTATTTTAACAAAATCATAACGTAGAACATTCATTTTATAAAACATTAACGCGACGTAAATCAACAAAAATATATATAACATGAAAATCAATAAAAACATATATAACACTTAAACATATATATATATACACTCATATTCAGTCATATGACATGCATACTTATATCATTCTTACAATTCATTCTTACAATATAATGTTTCCATAAAGAAGAAAATTAATGACTTTTCTCTAAGTCCTATACACGCGCAGTTACAAAAAAGATATTAACGTAAGAACGTGCCCCTCTTGATAATATCAACCCTACGCGAACCCTTTCCCGCTACGAATAATAATAGTCATGTAAATCGAAATGGTAATACGTAGTGACCCACTGTCTAGTACAATCCATGAACAGACACGAAATGATTTCTTTAAAAGAAGCTTTTTCGCGTTATAAAATCGGCCATTTCGTACGAAACAACGTAATTCAATGTTCATAGAGAATTCCGCGACAAATCGTGGAAGCTCGTTACTCATCCGTGGACATTTATGCGAATCCTCGTTTTCGTAGTCGTTCTTACGGATACCGGAATCGAAGAAGAATTACTATCATCTGTTAAGGGATCTCCGGAACGATGAATAAATATAATAAAATATATGTCCGCAGCTGTAATTCACTGCTGTCCCAATGAAATGATGCGCAACGCGCAACAGTTGAGAAACGATAACTCATTCAATTTCGTAATCGTCGAATAACCTCTGGCATGGAAATGAATTTATCGTCGGAAGTCGAGTTTTTATCGGTAGAATCGATGTGAATATTGATGGAAGCTGAAAAATACCGAAATCTCGGTATTTTTCTTCCGTTATGCGAACAAAAAACGTGCTCGAAGTTTTTCGAATGATATTCGCACGTGCGCGCCGTACAGCTATCCAATTAAAATTCACCGTTCGTGGTAACAAAAAACATTTACATTCGTTTTAGCCGACTGCTCTGCAAAAGGGTTTTCGAGCAATAAACCCTTCGTTCACTCCTCCACCTCCTCATTTTTTCGTTGTCCGATCAATTAATTATGCGATCGTACGGGGGGGGGGGGGCTGTACCGCGAAACAAAATCGCGATAAAACACGATGTCTTTGCAATTATAATGGTCCATTCAAGCGTGAAAATGCTGTCCGTTTGTCCGCATAAATTCTTGCCGCTGCATAAATACGTCGAGCGAGTGCGCGTACTTTAATGCATCGAAAGAATAGATTCATTAACTGAATTTACGGGAAAGAAAATACGGTGCGCGGCAGTAACGGACAATCGCGTATTCAAATGAGAGTTATAATTCGAGATTTATTTACGGCACGACCTAACCGTCGTCGTTCAACAATCTCATTGTCCAAATTTCGAACGTTTTAATTGTTTCGATTAATTTAACGATCGCGCTTCGGGTCGGTGCGCGGCGGCACGACAAATTCTACGCGTTGATTTCAAACAGAATTTCATGAATGAAATTTATTCATAGAGGTTACCGATTGTCTAATGAATTCAAGCTTGCACATTTATCAACCTATCATAGCTTAAAATCTGTGTAATCGGTTATTAATCGAAGACTGAGCTTAAGTAATTGAATGATCAAATTGGGGAAATCTGCTTGACACAATTCATATGGTAATTCTTATTTTGCATAACGATCCGCTGTCTTAGTATTATTTTTACGAGTTTTAATTGATTCACAAGTCCACGTTCTGAAATTGCACAGTACCACAGACTGAAAACCCGAAGATCACGTTCAAGAAAAGCATGTACGTGGTCGGCGAAAGTCTAGAGGCGAATTGCACCTCATCGGCTGCGCATCCAGTTCCTCATTTGACATGGTTCATAAATGGCAAGGAGGTAAATATAAAGAACAATTTATCTACTACTTGATTTCCACCTCAATCCAAATAATAAATAATCTTTTATTTGCGAATAATAAATAATAAATAGATCATTTTTGGAACGATTTAAATTACTTTTATCTCAATAAAAAGTGTAGTTATTTGCAATTAAAATCACACGTTTATTTATTGTTTAAATTCAAATTTGCCCAAGACTGACACGTTTATTTATTATTTAAATTGAAATATGCCCAACACTCACACGTTTATTTATTACTAGCTGACCCGACAGACGTTGTCCTGTCCAAATTTCAATAAATTTGTTTGAACATGTCAATCTGCTACTTGAACCGTTTAAAAAATTATGATTTTTGCAGTTTGTCTCGAATTTTTTTTGCTGAAAGCCTTTTCAGGGCTATAACGAACAAAACAAAAAGAGAATAATTCATATCCATCGTTCGAATCGTGAGTTATGGTCTTGAGTTCATACAAAAATCCCATAGAAAAGAGCACTTTCATTTTTTCTCGGATTTTACATTTTACCGGGCAACTTTTACAATTTTTCTTTCCTTAAAAACGTTATTCGGACTATTACGAACATTTTTTTTAATAAAAAATTAGCTAAATTGGTGCAGCTGTTTTTAAGTGATGCGCTTGCCAACGAATAGCATTTAATTTTCATTTGTATAGATTTAAATTAAAATTTGTCCAACACTGACACATTGTAAAGTGGGACCTTTCGTCCAAATCGGAGACAAAATCAAAGAACTTCCGATAGAAACGAGATACAGCGTTGAAATTTTTTTAAAATTAAAGTTGAAAGATAGTAGAATATAGGAAAAATAGGGATATTATAGTACGAATGTTTTTTTAACCTCGAAACAATAAAAGTGTAAATGTTTAAAAATAATTCGACTTTTTGAAAAATTCTGAAGTCGTAGACAAATTTTGAGACCAGATTTGAAATCAGCGTGAAAAAATCTAGGGAAATGATGTATAGCATGCTCAAAAAAACTGGTCGCGCGTGGTATTGGAAAAACCATGATTTTCTTGACATTGTGCAAGTTTGATGAATGTTTTCAAGGTTAAAAAAACGTTTGTACCATAATCTCCTTATTTTTCCCATATTCTGTCAAGTTTAAGCTGTAATTAAAAAAAATTTCAGCGCTCTATCTCATTTCTATCGGAAGTTCTTTGATATTGACAAACAGAATTCATCGGTTTGGCCCATAGTATGTAGTATCGATTATTTAAATATAATTTCTATTACTCGCGACGACACGCACTGAGAATAGCGCGCACGTGATTGGCTGCTCGATAAGTGCGAATCCCTCAATGAACGCGAAGTCTCTCACTCAGTTATCGAGTCGCCACCGTAGATGGTAGAGGGACACTATTTTCCGGAAATTAACTGTCAGTCTGGTCGACGCTGAAGGACCGTGCCGCACGAAATTCTTATTCAGTGGTTTCTGCGTTTGTTTCGTTAGGTAGATATCACTTTGGTGAATCATTATCCGCACACGCGTCACAAGGACCAACTGATGTCCGCGACTGCGAAATTGATGATCGAGGTGTCCGCGTTGCATGCCGGGGAGAACGGATATCTGGAGATCAGCTGTTACTCGACCATTCCGAGCTACCCGGTGAACGAGGAGTACGCCGACATCAAGAAGGAAACGGTCTCGGGTAAATATTATATTGTTATTCAATTGTTTCTCTTCGGGACACGATCCTACCTCCTCGGTCTGTCGGCACAGTGTCGCCAGACAGTGCTGAGATATTGACCAAGATTTCTCTCGCTTCGATAACCGAAAACAACTAAAATTAGAGGGACAAAGTTCACGTATTATAAGTAAATCGATAATTAAATGCACAACGTGAAGTTTGAACTTTTACTGATTCGGTTATATCAATAATTTATTGCATAATATCGTGACCGACTTGAATATAAAATTCAATGGTTAAATTTTAAAGATCGATTAAATTCAAATGGTTAAATTTTCTACAATTAGAAAAGAGTTGTGATTTGTGATTATATGTATAATTGATTAATAAAGTGGTATTCTTTAAAATTTAACCATTAAAGTTTATTTTCAAATCGGGCACAATACCGAAATTACTTTCTTGCCAACCTAATACTTTGTAAAATACAGAAAGATCCATTTTAAATTGACGAGGATATTATTAACTTGATTTTGTACGGTTAAAGAAACACATTCTTTTTCACGGTAACATTTAAAACTGCTACAATGGAATATGTGAACACTATTATTGTTATTTATCTTTTATTATCCTCTTTGTTCAGCACGTCGTGCCGGTTCTTTCATATAGCGTGCATTTCAAACTTTGTTGAATTATTGGTCTTCTAATTCGCATACCGTACGGATGCGTGCATTAAAAATTATTCTTTGTAGCGGCACGTATTTACAATTACGCCGCGATTTAATCCGTACTTCGGAATAACATTCGTAGTGTAACTGTTGCAAATGAAAACCAGTTGCCCGGGGAAAACATGTTAAAAATCTTTCTCTTTGCAACGGCTCGCTGTTTTTCTCGTTTAATATCTGCAGGATATTCTGTGTACAGTTCACGTGAAATTATATCGTAGTTACCGGATACAACATATAAAAAGGTATAAAGGCGACACGAGAGAAGATGAGATACGTGGTCCCAAAAAACGCACGAGTTTCCTAATTAGAGTCTTTTGAAGCGTCACCGTGCCCGCTGAAAAAGAAGTTTTTCAATTAGGAACGGGAATCTCGCGATTCGCAGCCGAACTGTGCTTGTATTCGCGAAGTTCCGTCAAAATTATGATTCTCGTGGCCCAACTATGTACAGCACTGGTTCTTAACCAGTGTTCCGCGAGCTTTCTGCAAGTGTTCCGCGAAATTCCGCGAAATATATTGAATATATTTAATAATGTATTTTCGAAAATATATTTATTTCTACGCGAGATGTTTTTGTTTGTCTTTTGGTTTGTTAATTTTTGTGTTCCGCAAATTATACATATAATCACAAGTGTTACTTGACTTCAAAAAGGTTCAGAACCACTGGTCTATAGGTTTATTATATAAAACTTTGAGGTACAAAGCTAATCCTTATTTATTTATTTATTTAACACTAAACCTACCGAATCTTGAAAGTAACTATACTTGAAAGTAGCTCTACTAAAGATATCTGTACAATCATTTCTTATGAAATCATTTTTATTATTCTAATAATCGTAACATGAAATATCTGTACAATCATTTCTTATGAAATCATTTTTATTATTGTAATAATCGTAAAAAAAATATCTGAAACCGTCATTTTGGCCGGTAGTTTCAGTGTTAATAAATATCATTATCAGAGCACGTATTACACTAAGAATCTCGCAAAATCTAACTAAATTAATTCTTATCATTTTTGTAAGGCAACCACGTGCCTGTCACCTTTTATAGTTTCATATTTATTCTATAATTTTACTTTTGAATAAAGTTTAGTTCAGCATATAAAATACCGCGGAACACTTGCGAAAGCTCGCGGCATTTCTCGACCGAAACGTTCTCCAAGAGTTCCATTCAAAAAATCAAACATTTCCCATGCAACAACCTAATAGAGCTTGGAGACAAGTCTGGCGACTTTGCCTCAACGCAGACGTGTTTCCATGTACACCAGTCGAAAAAAAATTCGTTCTCGGTTGTGTTCCAGTGCAAATTATACCCGCGCCGATCGTCGTCTCCTCCTCAGCACTGAAAATCGCGCAAGGGTGGGCCCCGCCTGCGTTACTGTACATACTCTGCGCGATGCACAAAATCATTCCTTAATAAAAGTCAATTGCTTTAGGATAATTAAAAGAAACGGAAAGAAAATGGATTAAAAAAAAATGAAAGAAATGAATGAAGAAGACGGAAAGAGTGCGAACGAATTGAAGACAAAATGTATAGTATACACAATATACATACGTAATCGAGAAGGAACAAGCGGAGAAAGAGAGAGGGTGAATTTCGGGGGAAGGAGTGAGGGATCTATATACATATATATTATTATATATATATATATATATATATACATTAAAGAACGAACAATCACAATGTCTTCCTTGATTATACCGAAATACACGGGGGCAGCGGTTTTATTGTCTTGCAGAAAATTTTATAACTCATAGACGCGGCTTCTTCGTGCAAAACTATTTTCGATTGTCGCTTGTATCGATCGTTATCTATTTCACGGAACGTAATACCGGCGAGGACGCTCGTTTCACGGAGCCTTTCCGCGACGGAGCACGACTACGATGAGAACAGAGAGAGAAAAGGGAGAAGAAAAACAATACGACAATGAAGAAGAAGAAGAAGAAGAGAAAAAGAGGAGAGAAAAAAAAATAATATACATATATACGACATTACGACGACGAGAAAAAAAATACCGTAGGGAAAACATTAAATATTAATAGTACCTCTCGTCGCGAACGAAGTAAAAGAGGAACCTTTGATTTCCGGTGATTTTTTTCGTCTCTTTCTCTCTCTCTCTGAATATTTTCTGTTCCTGTACTTTTTTCTCGAGACAAAACAAATACGTAGTGCACGGGCGCATTTTTCTGGTTGGTCAGTCCTCGCGTCGACCACGGTGAAATTAACATTAATCACGATGCTGAGAACGGTGTTGACACGTGCGCGTTGGTTCTCGGATCGAAACGTGTCCTTTCCCCCGTCCCCCCCCCCCCACCCCCACCCCCGCCTTGTTGAGATCCTTTAAATCACGTTGACGCTGTGTAGATAGAATAACAATTGTGTTTTATACTCGACCGGTGATATAAGAGTTTACCGTGTAATCTAGGATTAGGCACGCAATACCGTTGTCATTGTCTGTGCTCGATGGCAAGACGCGCGCCGCCCGGATAGTTCTTCGATCATTCGAGCATTGCGCCCACATATCCATAATAGTACCTAAAGAGACAGATTGTACCGTACTGTCGCGATATATATGTATATATGTGTATGTCGTGGTTGTGTTGAGCCGGTGAGAGGAGCGATTAGGGTTGCCACCTAATGGAAGAGATTGTTCGACGAAACGCGCGCGGCCCCGGTTCAATCGAGAAACATAACCACAGGCGATCTATATATTTTTCTTTACGATCTCGTAACAGATGGTTCGTCGTTTCATTGATAACCGAATGGATATTTTTGTCACTATATTTAAGGGGTGTAATGTTGTTGCATACTTCTTTCGTCGAGGCGATATTATCGGGTTATGAGATCCGTCGTTCCGTATACTTTACAATTAGTAGAATCATCGAATGTATTGATTATAGGAAAAAGAAACGTGGCAATCTTAAATTTTGATCTCGTGCGTTTGATAGGTAGACTTAATCGTAATCGGTGTGTCGCACTGACTAGGCGAGGTTGCAGTCTTTTGGGAATCGGTTCCTCGATGATCGAAGAGAACGGAGCATGGCAGGGTCAAGAAACCAGAAAGGACACCGCACTAATCATATGGAAAATCTATCCTGGTTAAATCAGTTGAATTTTTTATATGTTGTAGCTTATGATCTACTGAACAAAAGATGTAATGGGCACAAAGTTCAATAATGGACAGTTATCGAGTTATAATTAGTGAAACATGAGAAATTCGAACTGCAGAATACTCAAATTTCGGGAAGTATTTATTTTTTGAAAAAATGTTTGAAACGAAAATAGTACGGTTTCACAAAATCTGTTAGGTGGTTTGATTATTTTTTCAACTTCCC
This sequence comes from Lasioglossum morio, assembly GCA_916610235.2. Classification (NCBI taxonomy): domain Eukaryota; kingdom Metazoa; phylum Arthropoda; class Insecta; order Hymenoptera; family Halictidae; genus Lasioglossum; species Lasioglossum morio. Next base: position 11,416,106 of record OU744325.1, on the reverse strand, counting down.
GAATCATAGGGAAGTTATTGTATTACCCCGAAAATCGAAAATCAATTTTTTAGCAGATCTTCACGTTTCATGGTCATTGGAGTCATTTTAGACTATTTTTATCAAAATGTTTGTATGCGTGTGTGTGTTAGTATGTATGTTTGTATGGTATCAATTTTTTTGAATTTTGAATGATCTTGAAAAAGTCTGTGAACAGAAATCTTTCACAAAAATCTTTGCGTGTCACAGCAGAGATAAGGAGCACACGGTTCGTCACTCCCGTAGTATTTTTTCACTTCAAACCCTCTGTCCGTGGTTCGTATGAAAATCAAACGAGTGGGATGGCGGCAAGCGTGTTAAGTAAATATACTTCCCGAGATTTGAGTATTCGGCAGCACGAGTTTGTCATATTTCACTGATTATAACTCGATAACTGTGATTATTGAACTTTGTGCCCATTACATCTTTTGTTCAGTAGCTCATAAGCTACAAAATATAACAAAACCAACTGATTTAACCGGGATAGATTTTCCATATGATTAGTGCGGGGTCCTTTGTAACTTTCTTTAACGTGATCCTGTAGATCTTGACGAGTAAATGATGAATATCTATATTTTAATGTTAGGAGTTCGCTGATTTCAAAGTTGTGGGTGTTTAACATTTACGATGGATATTCACGGGAAATCAAATCTTCGATATTGAAATTTTATTCTCGTAGTATTCGAATTCTTACCCGAGGATTTCTCGCTCTTGAAGTTTCCGCGCGGATCATTAACCTTCGAATAAGTTATTCGAACTTTTTCGTAGTCGAGCGAACTCTCAGAACTTAAAATAAATGCCGCGGAGCTCTTTTGAATCGGTGGGAAACGTTTCTGCCTCGGCTCGACCGTGCTTTCGTCTTACCAAAATTGTCTGGAGTGGTATCTGCAATTCGATTTTCAAATATGGAATTGGCGTGTCCTGCAAAATAATTGAGGAACGCTGAATAATTCGATCGGTTGATCAACTCGATTTCGATTCTCAGATAATTCCCTGCAGCCTCGCCTAGAAATAAAGAAGCTATAATACATGTCAATTCGTAGATCGAATTTCTCGTTTATCGTTAAGGAACGTATAGAAACTCCGGACGTTTAAATACGACTATTTCAGGACACGTCGCTGATTTAGATTGTTTATTTTCAACGACGACTAACAAAAAAGATAAAAAAAAAGAATAACTATTTACTTGAGGTATATTTGTTATTTTTCTGATCATCGATAATAACCAAAGACAAACATTGTGATCGATCATTTTACCAGCCCTAGCTCGTACACATTGGGAATATGTAATAATAACCGAACAACAACTTGTCATCAGCTTAAGTTAAAATAAGAACCGATTATTACGATAACTATACATACCATACCTCTATAAATAAATATACTACATATTATGCGATACGTAAGAGCTTCGTAACGTGTGCACGTAAGTTTTATTCTGAATTTTATCAGATATTTATATACCTATTATATATATATATAAAACATACATACATATATATATACATACGTATATTTATGAAATAGTGTTTGCATATAAATATACAGGTAGTTCGAAGTAGACATTGTGTCGACAAATCACAAAGTAAGACTGTTATTCCTTGTTACTCGTGGAGAGATACGATTCGTTGTTATATATATATTAATAACGTTGTTTATTTATTCGTTTATTATATCTCTGCGTTATTTTTATGCTTCGTCGCGATCCTTCGAATCTGTGCGAGGATATACGACGTCCTCGGATATTTGTTTATCGAATCGTTGATAGCCTGGCATTGTTTTTAGACGCCGGGGACTTTCACAGGACTATCGATATTTTTTTAGAAAATCAAACTTACATATCAAAGATACCGGAACGCCACCGACATTTTCAACGATATTGTTAAGGAATTTTATGCATTCGTAACAAACACGAGTCAGAGAAATATAGAGTACTGTTTTTAACTGTTCTTTTCACGAATGGACGATATCTTCGAATAGACGGAAAACCAGTGCTGATTTTGGCTTTTATATTTTTCTGAGGTGTCTCTTGTTCGCATAATTTGCTTCGCAGGTTGATCGTGTTAGATTCCGGTATCGACAGAGCAATCGGCAATAACGACATAGTTGCGGTGTAAAGTCCCTGATTAATAGACTGCGGATCTTTATCTACACTCACGTTTTCCTCTGCAGTGGCTTCCAAAGGTCGGAATTGAACAGAAATTGAGCATTCATTAACGATCCCGTGGAATTCAATGCGCCGAAGCCGGAACAAAAACATAGTCGCTTCGTTGCGTTGATTCGAAATCTAAAGGCTAATGTTTTCGGCCCGAAATCGCATAAGAGAAATTGGATTGCAGTCTGAAAGGATTAAAAAAGAAAAAAAAACAGTATCTCGTTATTATAGGGTGAGGGGTTGAACCAATTTTCAAATTTCAGTTTAGTTGTATTATTCTTAATTCACGATTATTCAGATTGCTAAGACGTAATCTTAAGAAATAATTCCACTTTATTTCTTTGGATGTTCATTATAAAATGAAACACTAAAAATTTGGATAGATACGTTCTCGTTATTTTTATTATGTAATGGAAAATAGTTACTTTTAATACTCTGCGAATCTGATGTTGGAACAGTAACGAAATAAGGGCATCACATAAAATATTGTTTAAGCAGTGGATGGAATTATAAATGTTAATAAACGAACCATGTAATCTGCGGATTTTTATGCATTTGTAGTAACATTGAGTAGATGAAATTAAAAATTCTATGGGACAGTTGAATATCAGGTGAAACCGTAAGCTTTAACGTTAACAATTAAATAATTAATTTCCGCAAACGCAGAATGTGCCTGTGGATTTGCGTGTCAAACATAAGCCTGATTCATGAATTACTACAATGGACTCGTGCACGAGGCGACATCGAGTTGGAAGATTAACGTTTCCAATGAATCAATTAATGTCCACATATAAAATAGTAACATTTGATACCGATTTATCCAATGGAAGAAGTCTATCACAACAAACCGAATTATAAAAACAGCGTACAGACAGTTGAATTTCAGGTGAAACGTAGGTTTCGAACAGAGATTAGCAGCAGTAACGTTAACAATTTAACAATTAATTTCTGCGAACACAGAATGTGCTGATTCTGGATTATAATATAATTGATTCATGAATCACAATAATGGACTCGCGTACGAGGCGACACATCGGGTCGCAAGATGAACGTTTTCAATGAATCAATTAATATCCACATATAAAATAGTGACATTCGATACCGATTTATCCAATTGTCGAAGTCTGTAATAACAAACCGAGTTTTCGAAGCAGACAGACCGCGGTAAAACGGTGTGCAGAGACAGTTGATTTTCAGGTGAAACGTACAGTTCAAAGAAAGATCCGCAGTCTACCGATTACAAAGCTACCTTGAGGAACAGTTGGAGCGTCTGGAGATGGAGAGCGTGCGGTTAATGGATACTAGAAAATTTATTGCACGCGTAGATTGTCCCGAGCCGTCTCTGTCCGTGTGGAGCCTTCATCGATTCACGGCGGCCACTATTTTTAACGGTCCGCGGGAAAAATGAAAGAAGAAAAGCGAAAGGATAACGATGACGAAATAACAGGGGTTGGGGGGGAAAAGAAAAGTTGCGAGAAGAGCGAGCGTCGAACGGAAGAGAGAAGGGAAGAGACGCGCGGAGGGGTTTTCTTTTGTTGTCGCTGATAGGGCTGGAAAATATATCCCGGCAGCAGAAAAACAACAAGCGTAATTATAGAATTTCCGTGTTTACGCACAGAGGCCCTGCACCGGCGATCAATAAAATTGTGTACACCGGAGGCGGCCAGTCGGACCATCCTACGCGTGCACGATACAGTGAAACGAGCGTGATTTAATTTACCGCAGCTGTTGGCCGATCGTGTTCTATTTGTTAAGTGGTCTGGAGAGTCGGTCGGAAGACGTATGATCCCATAATAAATTCGTTCGGATTCCTCGAATCAACGTTCAATCGACACACTTTTACTATTCGATGGCTTCGAACGCGTCGCCAACGTGTGTACCGATCATCACGAAATTGTAAGTTTTTCTTGTTTCGAAATATTTCGATTTTTTGGTTTCATTAACCCTTTGTAGTCCAAATTATTTTTCAATTTTATTGCCAACAATTCTCTACTACATTTCAAATGTTTCGTTTTCAATTTACTTCGAAGGACAGCTTCCCTTGACTGCTACTTTAACACTAAAACTAATGAGCACTGAAAACGATTAAAATGACAAGGCTCTATTTATTTATATTTCGTGCAATTACCCTTTGCACTCCAACTTATTTTTCAATTTTATTACCAACAATTCTCTACTACATTTCAAGTGTTTCGTTTTCAATTTACTTCAAAGGACAGCTTCCCTTGACTGCTACTTTAACACTAAAACTAATGAGCACTGAAAACGATTAAAATGACAAGGCTCTATTTATTTAGATTTCGTGCAATTACCCTTTGCACTCCAAATTATTTTTCAATTTTATTGCCAACAATTCATTACTACATTTCAAGTGTTTCGTTTTCAATTTACTTCAAAGGACAGCTTTCCTTGACTGCTACTTTAACACTAAAACTAATGAGCACTGAAAACAATTAAAATGACAAGGCTCTATTTATTTAGATTTCGATGTTAAATAAATAAATAATATATATCTCTCTCTACTATTTCAAGTGTTTCGTTTGAAATTTACTTCAAAGGGCAGTTTTCCTTGATTGCTACTTTACTTTAACACTAAAACAAATCAGCACTGAAAACGATTTAAATGTATTAGCTGATAATAATGGCAAGGCTCTATTTATTTAGATTTCGTGCAATTTTTATTGCAATGCTTGCATAAAATTTATTGAATCATTTTTCACGTAAGCAATGTCGTTGTTTCAATAATTATAAAATTCATTTACTAATTGTATTACATATAGCTCTGAAACTTTGTTCTCATTTTTATTTGTTTTTAACTGATTCACTTTTTTCTTACTGTGATGTAGAATCTACTCGACAAGGGAGTGCAAAGGGTTCAACAAATGTGTTAACTTTAAGATATACAATTTTGCATTGAACATTCGGTCCTGTAACATACCCACGGTTGTAGAACTTTCAAATACTGTATTATTTCTCGATATTTCTTTATTTCACGATTGTCACAGGAAATAATATACAACAAAGGGGTGTCAGTGTAAATTGGATTCAAATCTGATGATCCAGTTAGCTGGTATAGTTTATTAGCTGATAAAGAAAAAACGAAATCGGAGGTGGATCCCTTACTGTGAATAATAGTCTCTATATTTTCATTGATGAGCTGTTTTCTGTTATTTTGGGAGCAGGGATTATATGGGCTCCAAAGCAGTTATGTATACAGCCCACTATGTCAACCATACCTTTAACCTTTTGAACAGCTGAACTGTCCCGAGTATGTTTTTAGAGGATTGAATTTTACTTTCATAGGCTATGTTGTTTTGTCGTGGGCGGTTAGACACTCTGCCTGAGGGATCTATCGTGCACACAGCCCTGGCTTGAACTTTGTCCTTCCGGAAAATTGTTTCAGAGTCAAATGATGCGTTATCATAGCACTTGTGTCCACAGTTTCTTCAAGAAGGTGTGTATCACACTTGAAAGCCTGCACGGAAACTTGAATTTTCTAAAGAATATATTTTTTAACTTTGTACACGCCTAGTGTAAAATTATTGTTCGGATTTATTCAGTTTTCGTTCCTTGAACGCAGACCTGGACATTTAACAGAACTTTTGAATAACACTATTTTTAAATTACGATTTAAAGTTATTTCAGATATAATCGATTTTCGAGATTGAATTAATTTATTTCCAATTGAATCATCTATTCATTATTTCTCTAAATAAATTATTTTATTTGCTAGAATCTTATTATTTGTTATTTGATAAAGTATAAGTATAGCATAAAGTGGCATAAACTAATACATTATATTAATTTTATTTTTTATTTTTACACATGATATTACCTGTACATATATGTATAAATTTATACAAATATTATTTATACGTATACACACATTTATACAGATATTGGTTGAACATACATGCATTCATGCAGATGTTATTTATACAGACATTATTGATATTATTCATGTACAATATATGGACAAATATTTTGATTTCATTGACATTTATTTGGAATGTTATTTCCGAGACAATTTCTCGATGAACAATTCAACATAATTCTCTTCCAAATAATCAGTTGTACAATTGATTATTTTCCCAATTATTTACATAGCTTAAAATCCCTTCAATTAACCAAATGGGACACATATCATCAATTGAAATACGTTATTTGTCAAATACTAAAGAGCATTGTTTCCAAATTATTATTCGAAATAGATTTGCGTCCAGGACTGCTCGAAAGAAAGGATATTCGTTTAAAATTTGCAACGTTCGTGTAATGACCACGAAGCAGTTAAAAATTATCACCTCGTTCGTTCCTAGTTGGGGATAATCGGTGTTCGCTGCTAATCAACAAGTATCACGCTATTAAATTAATTTGCAATGCAGTACGTTGTAATTTATCGACGTTACGGTGAGTCACGTAATTCGAAGAAGTAACGTGAAATTGGCGTCCAATGAGTAGACCGTTATCGTCGCGTCGCGTCGGTCGGCGACTGGGTCTTTTTACACGATCAATTGCGGTGAGGGCTGAGGTTTTAATAAATACACGTCGATGCATGGTTGAACAGCGGTGTCAAACGGGAAAATGTAGATAGGAATCGAACGATTATTTAATCTAGTTAACTATAGGATCGAGATCAATTAAACTAGTCACTTACGGGGTAGAAGTGTACAGCTTTATATCTAGACCAAAAACAATTTGGGTACCAACCGCTTTAACAATCAAGTAGCTAAGATAATTAGGGAGATTAAAGATAAGTGGATTCTGTGATGCGAAGGAAGATTATGCAGGATTTTCGTTCGATAAGAATAGAAAATTGGAATCAAGGAGAAAATTTTAGAATATTAGAGCAATTAAATCGTTACCGAATAAAAATAATGGTGAAGCGTAGTCGTCAGACGAGGGGAGGGAGCACGTAGAGACACAATTTTATCTGGCGACTCTGGATGATATAGTAATCGGTAAAAAATGAGAATGCTTGTAAGGTTAGAATATGTCCCTTTGTTCTATAGATTGAACTTCTATAGATCGAACTTTCTTTTTCTTTTTAATAAAACAAACAAAACTGACCAAAAAAAAAAAAAAATGTTTAATATCACTCTTGGATATCTTGCTACACTAACATTTGTTACTTTCTCGATGACAATAACAGCCGAATTAGAGCATGAATTTTCACCACAGAAAGGCGAACACCGCCGCTGTGCCGCATATTTAAAACAAATTCTTTCCACGGAAACGCGAACGATCGATTTCGTTCGAAATGTTCACAAGCTTACAAAAGCGAACGGGTTTTATAGCGTTTTACAATTTTCGGGGGAAACGTACCATCCGAAAAGCTTCGACAAAGTTTTTCCGTCAGAATTGGTTCGATTCACTTACCGCGAACGCAAGAGACAAACTACATTTTCTCCACGTATACGATAAAAAAAAAAAAAATGAACAAACACGAGTTTAACCATTTCAATCGTTACTCTTTTACAACGTTTACTATTTACACGTTAACCTAGTAGATCGAACTGCAATGAACGAGAAGAAAAGGAGAAAAAGAATTTTAGAAAATATCGAACAGAAGAAGGGAAGAAGAATCTCTTTTAACCCTTTCACTATTATGGACGAGATATCTCGTTTCCACGATGTCGAAGAAACGAACTGTTTCATGTTTTATTTGAAAATTCGACACAATTAAAGTTTTTATTGTTTACTTGGTATGAAATTCAGAGGATAATATACAGTATCCAATATACAAAAATACAATCCATGGAAAAAGATCTTGTTCAACGATAAAATGTGTAGTTTGCAAAACAGAAATGATCGACTGAAGGAAACTGGATATTCCTGTAAAAATTGTTCCGTCAAATTACGCGTTTAATCCATGCTTTCAACCATTCCATACAAAACAAACAATAAAAACTTTAATCGTATCAAACATGAAGTACTCAATATTTATCATTAGACAGAAATAACATAAAAATTGATTACATAACGAGTTTGTTAAATTAAAAGTAATGATACAATATTTTTGAATTGTTTTCATGCATAAATGATTCTTTTCATAATTGTCATAAAGATCCGCAGTCTATTAATAATTTTTAAGCAGCTTCCACCGACGTAGACATGTCTTACTTATACTAAACTGCTGCAGATTTTCTATTTTCCATCTTACAATTATTGAAACTATGAAGTTGCTTAATGGAAAGTTGATTCGATGAATTTCTTCATCGAAGCACATGTAATAAAAATTGCACATTTGAATTGCTGAAACATTTTAACCTTTCGCTACATAGTGTATCATATCTGATACAGTTAACAAATCTGGTATATAGTAATGTGTTTTCTTACTATGTTTATTTATGTTTATTTGTCTGACAATGTTGTTTTCAGTTTTTTCAATATCTTTCCCTTAAATAAAACACAAAAACTGACCTTCTCTCAATTTTTTCATCCCAATTAATCGATCGGTAGATAGTGGCGCGTTATAACTAGTTTGGGCCTCGGGCAAAGTAGAATTTCGGAGCCCCAAGGCCAAACTAAATAACTTTCACGTTGGAAAAAATAAAACAATTGTAAATTGGAAGCTTGCATTGTTAGAAATATCGTTAATATCACTTCAACGTTTGGTCGGCGCGGTAGACGCAGTCATAAAAGAAATAATGTCGGTATACGATCACTGTCCGTTTAGAACACAGCCTGTTTGACAAGAATTGCGACTTTACTGTATTATGAATTTTATCAATAATAAAATTAAATAAACCACTGGTTATTTAGTGTTACATAAATAAAATTAAATAAACCACTGGTTATTTAGTCTTAGATAAATAAAATTAAATAAACCACTGGTTATTTAGTGTTAAATAAATAAAATTAAATAAACCACTGGTTATTTAGTCTTAGATAAATAAAATTAAATAAACCACTGGTTATTTAGTCTTAGATAAATAAAATTAAATAAACCACTGGTTATTTAGTCTTAAACAAATAAAATTAAATAAACCACTGGTTCTTTAGTGTTAAATAAATAAAATTAAATGAACCACTGGTTATTTAGTGTTAAATAAATAAAATTGAATAAACCACTGGTTATTTAGTCTTAAATAAATAACATTAAATAAACCACTGGTTATTTGATGTTAAATAATCGATTACTTGTATGAAATTTTCAGATAAAACACATTATATCAATAACGAAGGTACACGAGATATCTCGTCCATAGTATTGCACGACGAGATCATTCTGCGAGTTGGTGGAAGCGAGATATCTCGTCGAGGGTGGTGAAAGGGTTGATCGGAGAAGGAACAGAGCCCGAACGAATCTATTAATCGATCCGACGTTTCCGACCCGTCGAGCAACATATCGTAGTGTTAAGTCAGACGCGAAAAGTTAATCTTCCCGATCCTCCCGGGTTCTTGATCGCCGGTGCTCTCGCGGAGGTGGATAAATACACGTGTGATAATAGGCGACGACACAATGGATAGACGGCGGCGAGCAGCGCGTTCGAGCGGGTTCCATATTGGCCGGCGAGCCGGTAAAACGGAAAACAAAAGGACGACGAGGCAGCGAAAGACGCGACAAATTCATAGCGTCAGACAAAAACATATAAAACGAGAATGTTGATCGCGTTGATATGCGTTCTCGAGGCGTTGCTCGTCCCTGTGAATTGCGACGACGAGGCTTTATCCACCTCGAATGAAACGACTCCGTTGCAGACGGCGGTCGCCGAGAGGATAGTCGGCGGAGAGCTCACCAGTATAAGGCATTATCCGTTTATAGTAGGTGAAATGCGCCCGTGACGTTTTTGCTATTATACTAGAATGTTCAATACACGAATCACTCTCAATTATCTTTGAGAGAATGCGGATTTGTGTGTGTGTGTGTATGCGCGCGCGTCTGTGTATGTGTGCGATAGAGAACGTGAGGAAGAGAGCAAGGGGAGAAAGAGAGAGAGAGAGTAAAAGAAAACGACAGTGCTACGTTAATTCACGGTATTTTTCCTAAACGTCTTTTATGACGACGGCAAACTGTTTCGCGGCGGGTTAATTTGTATTAGCGCGAGAAAGAGAGCGCGTGGTGTGCGTCCTATCGATGGAATTGATTGAATTAGCTGCGTAGAAGAAACCGCGTATTCACGAAGAGCTTCTCGATTTCTTTTCCGAGAGATAGTGTGTATGTACTTTCTTGTATATCTTGCGGCGTTGTGCGCGGGTATCCGAAAGTCCTCCGTCGAGCACTGTGAATTAGCGCTGTCAGTTTCCTTCGAGGGTCGACGATTTTGAAGCTTCGAATTTCAGAAACTTCGAAGGTGATGAGAATCGAAGTTTCGAAGCTTCGATGTTCGAAGCGTTTTATTCTAATACGTATATGGCTGGATAACAAAATTTATTGAATGAAGATTCAGTAAGATTTTTATTTGTTTTAGATCTAGAAAGGCTGTTCCCATTAAAAATAGTTTTCTATATCATGCTACCTTCTTCAAAGTCTACAACAATTAAAAATTATATGAACATTGTCTGCTGATCAGATACCAACATGTTCACTAATGTAAACAATATTTTGAATAATGGTACAGCAATCTTTAGTGGTGACTCAGAATTGAGTCAGTGGTGACTTAAATGATTGAGGAAGCCTTTTGGGTACGTTTCTATCAAATGATTTCGTAAATTCGTGTCCGATTTTCATGAATATCGCAAATTGGAAGTGTAAAAAGAAAATTATATAGTCGCAATTCTTTTCTAATTGTAGAAAAGAATATATTTAAAATATATTAATATTATATGTATAATGATTAATGTTTCCTTATGTCGATCGTAGATTGTTACTAACAATATTTGTCTGCTTTCGGCGCACTGGTTCGATCAATTATTATTTACACACTATTTACAAATTACCACAATAATCTTATTTTTTTAGACGTTTCGATCATATTTCAGATCATTTTCAAGAAAAATAGAAGAATTGCGTCTATAAATGATTAAACTTAATTATGTTTTGCAAAAGAAAAAATGTTTAACTCAATGGAAACACGTGTAGATGCTAGGTAGTTTTTAAAATAATAATTGATCAAACCAGTGCTCCGAAAGCATAAGAATATTGTTAATAATTAATTGATAAGCTGTATTCTTTAAAATTTAACCATTGTATTTTATTTTCATAATCGGGCAATAAAGCGACGTAAAATAAATTTAAAAAAAAAAAATGGGCACGAACTTATGCAATCATCTAATATGTGCATGTAACGTTCAGATACAGGTATTCGTGTTTGAGAGTTGAGTTCGAAGAGTGTCGACACCTCGGATACCCCGTGCACCGCACACGTCTCGTTACACGTATACTGCGGTTCATTTTTTGGAGCGGATTTCTCAAAATACTGAGAGTGATCGTCGTATATATTCACTTTTACCTGATAAGGTTATAGAGGGTTCGCGGATGACGAAACCGAATTTCAATGTCAATTTCTCGTAGGTCTCGATCCAACGGCGACACGGTAGCAATTTCTGCGGAGGTACTTACATAGCGCCGAGATTCGTTTTGTCAGCCGCTCACTGTATGGTCAGGTGCGTTTTAAGACTGCAACAATTCTCAAGTCGACCGCTCGTTACCTGAAAATGGCACGTGAATAATTACATTGATCGCCCACATTCCCTCCCGATACGGTGTTAACTTCTGTAGAACAGATCGAGAAGAATTCAGATCCACGAGGTGAGTCACCTGACAAATTCACCTAAAATTAATTGCGTTCGATGCTGAGAACAAATATGGAAAGAAAAATATGTTTGTTTCTTTTTCTTTTTTGTTAACCCTTCACTGCACGATTCTTTTTAATTGGGATGATAAAATTGAAAGAAGTTCAGTTCTTGTGTTTTATTTAAGGGAAAAATATTTAAAAATAATTAAAACAACATTTGCAGAAAGATAAACATAATGTAGAATGGTTAGAAAACATTCTTAGTTTACTATATATCAGATTTGTTAATTGTATCAGATACGATACATTATGCAGCGAAGAGTTAAACGGGATTACGTGTTTTAATTAATTAATCAGCGTAGCGTTACTTTTAATGAATTGATTGACGCAATGTTTTGCGGCGTTCAAATGAACTACTTTTTGAAAAACATATCCTTTCGAGTGAAAATGTCAGGCGACTCGTCCCGTGTAAGTTCCGGTAAGCGATCATCTCGAATATTTTATTGACGGTGCAAAAATAGGTCGACGGTCTAGACACTTAGTTTAATTAAAACAGTCCAACGTACAAAACATGCAGCCTCGCAGCCTGTTCTAATAATCGATAGACCAATTCTTCTAAAAGTTAATCGCAACTCTTCTAGATTACGTTTAACCGGTGCTCGATGGAATAATTGATACGCGAGAATGATAAGCGTTCGAAAATACGATTCCAAGGTGAAATAGAACCCGATTTATTTATTCAAGCAATGAACTTTAATACAGTTTAGAATTTCCATTTTGTTCGTCATCTTTCTTTATTATTATTATTATTTATTATAAGCGGACTGAAGCCCTTTTTCATAAGTGTTTACAATAAAAGAAAGAGAAAGATACAAGATTATTCGTCTGATAACACAAAAAAAATATAATAATAAAATAATGGTACAATCGATATGGTATTAATTTTGCAAAGATTCGATGAAAAAATCAATACGATTATAAATAGTGCATGATTTTTCTATAACGCGATTCATTTTCTGGTAGCTTCGCAATTCCGCGCTCATAAAATTTCTGCTCATAATCGATAACAACTGATCCAAGCAGGGCCGAATTGAGTCCAGTAATGCTACGGGCCCCGCGCTTACAGCAGAAAATGTTTACCTTGCAAAATTGCGGGTAATTATTGCGAAAGGATCACTGTACTCCGATTTCGATGAAATTCAAATATTTTATAGATTTCGACATTTTTTAAGCGTACAAGAATACAGAAAATTCAATACAGTGTTAGCAATAGTTTTTTACGAATATCTCGAAAACTAAAAGCGACCCCCTTGTATTGGAAAAGGAAAAAATTGTTGCTGCGTGACATATTTAAGTTTCATCAAAATCGGAGTAGAGTGATTCTTTCGCAATAATTACCAAAAATTCAATACAGTATTAGCAATAATTTTTTACGAATATCTCAAAAACTAAAAGCAATCCCTCTGTATCGGAACAGGAAAAGGTTGTTCAAACTGCATTGCTGCTTGACATATTTAAATTTCATCAAAATCGGAGTACAGTGACCCTTTCGCAATAATTACCAAAAATTCAATACAGTATTAGTAATAGTTTTTTACGAATACCTTGAAAACTAAAAGCGACCCCCTGTATTGGAAAAGGAAAAAATTGTTCAAAATGCGTTTGTGCGTGACATATTTAAATTTCATAATAATTCGTAATATTCCTGGTTACCGTTCACACATATTTTTACTAAAAAAATGAAGGTCCTTCATTGTGTTTTATTATATTATTATGCAAAAGCTAGCCTCCTTTGCCACGAGCCTCACGGTGATTTAATCCGGCCCTGGATCCAATGGCGATTTCAGGCCATCATCGTTTCACCTTAAAATACCGAAATTACTTTCTCGCCAGCCCGATACAAGGGAAACAATCTCCGCGGAATTGGTCGTTTCCGAGCTATTTACGAACAGTTGCAACAGCATAGAATTGAACGATTAATTGTCACAGGGGAGGTTGCATGCGTTAAATAATTTCTATGATACAGACTGCGATCGATCTGTTCGACGTAACCTGGTGAAGAGTCAATTTCCTTTCGGAGGCGTGACGGCACACAGTTATTTTTTTATCGCGATCGTAGATAGGGAACGCGTATCGTCTCGAATAAACACCGCATGAATTCACGAGCCTGTATATACGGCTTGATGCGCTGCCATTTTCACGGTACAAGAGCAATCTCCGCTCGTAGCGCTTTCATTGCTATCATAGAACACGTATGCTGCTTTGTGGACGCGACAAGCGCGTACTCCACGCGACACTTGTGATCTACTAGCGAATCGTCGATTCTACTTACAATTAGTCTACTAACTCGAATATCGATCCCGAATCAATAAATCAATTAATGAACGATTCCTCGAACCACCTATCCACCAAAGAAACAGCTGTTCTTTTGTCGATGTTGATCCACTAGGCGAAACCACATTAATCCATCGGCGTTAATGAAACATTTTTTAAGTGAAAATTAAAGTGATCTTATCCGAAATATTTTTTATTCAAGTGAAAACTTCTACAAGCGCAGCATAAAACTTGACAAATGTGATTGACAAGTTTCTACTCTATTTGTCAAGTTTCATACTTAACTCTCATTCGTTCCTCATTTCACGAACTGAATCTGTCAAATTGACACAGTGATAAAAAGAATTGGTAAAATAACAAGTCAAACAGTTACTTATCTCGGGAAAACTTATTTTGGGAAAATTGTGTCGAATTGACACGAAGGATGAATGACGGTTAACGAACTGGCACAAATAAAGAACGTCATAAGTCAAGAAGGGTTGCAAGAGTAAAACATCAAAAACGATATTAAATTTGTTAGCTTCAAGATTCTATTATGTCTAATAATATCTTCTGACCCCTCCACAATATTTTCCTTTATGTTGGAAACACTTTCTCGCTTCTGAAAGACGTAGTTTTTTTAACTTGTACATTCGTATTAACCCTCGTAAATTCCTGAGGATGAAAATTCACCCTTCTACATTTTCCACATATTGTAAAACGATCGATTTCTTTTTGTCTGTTTCAAAATGTATTTCTTTCAAATAGTCACACTATAATTCAAAAATAATTCGTCGATTTGAAATGTGAAGAAATGTGTGATACATTCTTCAGGGTGAAAATTCATTCATTTACCTTTTCCATATATTATAAAACGATTGATTTCTTTTTGTCTGAGTTGCAAAATGTATTTCTTTCAAATAGTCACACTATAATTGAAACATAATTCGTAGATTTGAAATGTGAAGAAATGTCATACATTTCTCAGGGTGGAAATTCACCCATTTACCTTTTCAACATATTGTAAAACGATCGAATTCTTTTTATTTAAGTTGCAAAATGTATTTATTCTAAATAGTCACACTACAATTGAAGAATAATTCGTAGATTTGAAATGTGAAGTGAGAAGGGGTGAAATATTATTCTAGGATCTTTTATACTAATTATCTGTAAATTTCGTTTATCTGTAATATTCTGGAAACGAGAGAAACATGCACGTTTCATTAACGACGATGGATTAGCTTTTTAACGACGAGCTGCTTCGCTGTCGGTGTTCACCTTAAATTCGAATACTTTCCAAATCCTTCTGATTACTTTCGAAAAATGTCCAACGATTTCTATCAAGAAATGTTTCCTCAGTGGATACGTGGATTAAGATTGCGAATCCGTGCAATCTAGAATAGAACGTCAGTGTTTGAAGAAATCCTAGATGAAGAAATACCAAATATGATGTTAGTTGAATATCGTTGTTCGATGCGACAAGTGATAAAACGACGACAAAGTACAGTCAATGAAAAACACACATACACACACACACACACACATACGCAAGAGGAACATTAATTCGTGAATTAGCTGGTTACGATAGCAGAGAACGTTTCTTCGAAAGTAGTAGAGAAATTATAAACATTGAAAGAATAAATAAACCAGACAGACAAGAGAGCGAGCTAATAAAAACGTGGTAATAAGAAAAGAAATTTGCGTCCCCGGTTGTACTTTAGGAATCGCGAGTATCCGCGTGCATGGCAGCGTACAAGGAACAGTATCGGCAGTGAAAGTGTTAGCGGCGTTAACATTGTCCGATATTAACTGGAACAATGAGAACACGGTAATCGCTTGTCAAGTGAGTAGGCTCTCTATGTTATGCGAAGTTGCATATAAGAATTCTTTTTATTTTTCTTGGAAATTTCCTCGCGTTCATTTCTATTTCCTCTTATAGTTTTCCTCATAACCCTTCGCTGCATACTGTATCATACAAATCTGGTTTATAGTAAACTAAAAATGTGTTTCCTTGCTATGTTTATTTATGTTTATTTTCTCTGACAATGTTGTTTTAATTTTTTTCAATATTTTTCTCTTAAATAAAACACAAAAACTGATCTCCTTTCAATTTTTTTATCCTAATTGAAAAAAAAACATGCAGCGAAGGGTTAACACTAAAACTACCGAGCCTTTAAAAGTAACTGATAGACATTCCCTTATCTAACCCTCATCCGTCCCTCTTTTCACGAACTGAATCTGTCCCTCGGTGTCAAATTGACACAGTGACACAAAATGAAAAAAATTTAAATGTTTTTTTATTCAAATTGATGAGTTAACATTTACATCTGAGGTTTTCGATTGTGTTCCGCATTAAAAAACTAAAAGTCACACAAAGTTTCGAGAAAAACTTACAAATAACAGAACAGTATAACTTATTTTGGGAAAAACTCTGTCAAATTGACACGAGGGACGGATGAGAGTTAAATGACAAGTTTGATATCATTTCCATTATCTTTGCATTATCACTACATGGAAACGAGTCTACCCCCATAACCCCTTGTCATATCTTAACGAGTCATGAAGATTTCAAACGAATCTTAATAAATATGAATGCTACGCCTTTCTTTTTTAATGAAATCAAATTTGATCCTTTTTTAATCAATATTTAAGCATTCAAACAACTGCAGCCATAGAAAAAATATAAATTTTCTTTCTTCTTCTACATATTTCGGGATACATACGTTATAATACGGCAAGGGGTTAATCGGTGAAAGTGGAAATAGAAAGTTGACATTTACCGTAGTAGTGGGCGTTACCTCAACTCCGTTCGCGTTCTATAAAAATCGTGATTAAAAACGAATGTATGATCTTGCTGTAAAATATGAGTGTCGGTATCAGACCGATGTGACGCAAAAGGTGTTAGGAGTAGGTACAGTATATTTCCTATAGACGCGACAATATTTACACGATTGATGCGACCAAGAATATCGTTTGAACCTCTAAAAACGCGACACGGAGAGTCGCAGTCACCGTATAGAAAAGAAAGAGTCCTTCTCTACGTTCGGCTCGGCCTTTGGAGATAAAGAAATAGCTTTCCTGTACGATAGATGCGACCGAATCCCCTCGAGGCTGTCGCGTCTATCGAAAATATACTGTATACGTATATTTTTAGAGAGTATAACAAGAAAGAGAGGTTCTCGAGGATGAAAACAGAGAGAGAGATGATCACTTGACAGGTGGTTACCTTGTGAAACAGCCGGATGCGCATCGGCCGAGGCTGTCGCGTCTATCGAAAATATACTGTATACGTATATTTTTGGAGAGTATAACAAGAAAGAGAGGTTCTCGAGGATGAAAACAGAGATTAAGATCACTTGACAAGTGGTTACCTTGTGAAACAGTCGGATGCGCATCGGCCGAGGCTGTCGCGTCTATCGAAAATATACTGTATACGTATATTTTTGGAGAGTATAAAAAGAAAGAGAGGTTCTCGAGGATGAAAACATAGAGAGAGATGATCACTTGACAAGTGGTTACCGTGTGAAACAGCCGGATGCGCATCGGCACTGTCTTTGTATCGGTTAACATCGAGCTCGTGGCGCGTTTGTTTCGCGATCAAGGCTTCTCCACTTTGGAAACAGGGAAATCAGTGGCCGGCCCGTGATCCTACGTATACACTGCTCTCATGTTTTACACGGAACGGTGCACTTTAAACGCGTTTCACAGGCGCGCGCGGTGTAATCGTGAATCTGATCGCTATTGTACGTGTTCGTTTGGTTAGGGAAAGGTCCGACGGCTCTTGGGTACCGCAGAATCCGCTTCGATTCTATGCGATCGCCGGCGCGACTTACGTGTACTTCCCGAGCTGGAGTTCCATACAGATGGAATTGATAGACCGAGTAATCCCGCACATGGGCTTTAGATTCACGAGCAAGCGTAACGATATTGGATTGTTCAGGGTGACTATTATGTGTATATATAAGTTCAGTGTGGAAAAAATACAAAATAAATACTGTCAAAACACCGTTGACTAACGGACACGCGTTCATCATTTTACCAAACTGTGTTCTAGACCAGTGGCGGCTCAAGTCAAGTGGAGGCCTCAAACGGTAAAAATTTTGGGGCTCTCAAACCGAAGTTAGAGATAGAGTTGCAAGAAAACTGTCATAAACTTAATTTTTCGTAGATAAATTGAATTTTTTTTTGTAAAAAAATGAATGCTGCGAATTCGGGGCCCTATGGTATCCTGGGGTCCAGTGGCGGCTCAAGTCAAGTGGAGGCCTCAAACGGTAAAAATTTTGGGGCCCTGAAACTCAAGTTAGAAATAGAGTTACCAGAAAACTCTCCTAAACTTATTAACAAAAAAGAAAAATAATGAAAAATTTCACATCGTTACACATGAAATAGATTTCTATGAAATTCGGGGCCCTATGGTATCCCGGGGCCCCACGCGGCCACTTAGTCCGCTTACCGTTAGATCCGCCACTGTTCTAGACTGACTAGACACTGTTTTCTGACGAATTAACGTTCTCACGTATTCTTGGATTCATCATCAAGAATTCACCTGTCCAATGAACAAACTGTATTCATCTTTAGTACGCCAGAAAGATAAAAGTTTTCTCTCATACGTTTTCTCTGATATTTTGGTAACGCTTTCAATGTGCATGTAAGTTACCCAAATCAAAAAACATACATTTTAGAAATTATCGTTACAGGCTCAGACAAAAACGTTGACGCAACATCGTTTTTAAAATTTTGTCTAATATCTTTAAACAATTTAAGTCCTTTGGACCAATTTTAAAAGAGTTATTCGATTTTTAAGAGCGTCCACTTAATAGTGCGTTTCACTTTCTCGATTTCATATTAATCAATATTAACCCTTAAATGCATTGTGTTGCCATTTGGCAACATACGATAATTTTGTAATAACAAATATATTCACAAAGATGTGATGTTTTTTTCTTTATTTTTCCCTTAATATACACTCTTTTTTAGTAATGTTTGATAAATAGAAACTGTAAACAAAATATCGCGCATTTAAGGGTTAAAAACACTTGTTCTATGTGTATCTATAGAATGTTGTCTCTTTATGTTCTCTTTTTTTATTCCAGACAATATACAGGGTAAGAAAACTTGAGTGAATACTTTCCAACGCAGAATTTCATAATTTATCCGAATTTGAGAAAGAATATTACATGTTCCATTTATTCGTCATGTAATCAAAATCGAATCTGAATGTTAATTTGTCAGAAAACCACATCGTAGCCTCAACCCGTTTAGTGAAAATTCTTAACGTTGATTGCCCTTTTGTCAAAATTGAATTTCTCAGTTTCAATGCAACAAGATCCGTGATAATCAGCATTGCTTGTCAAAGAATTAATTATTCAAACAAATATTTCAAGCAGAACTTATTTTATTTGGATAAGTTTGATGTTCATTCGTTAAGCTCCTTTACTGCTGCGCAGATTGTGGATTTACGTACTTAGAAGCACGGTATGAAGAGTGGAAGTTAAATAAGAGCTGCGCGCCGTTTATAAAGGTGGTCATTCAACCGAAGAGTCTTAATAATTTTATGCGATTTCATTGGTACGATTATGTTATTTAATTTTTTGTAAATGATAGTGTTTTAAATTTACATAACTATTAAAATCATTATATCCTTTTCAATAAAAGAAAACGCGACTTTATTTTAAAACCAAAAAGATGCGTGAAGCTAAAAATTTAATATATTGGTTGGAACGAATGTTCGTAGGGTTTTTAAATTAAAACTCAAAGAGAAAATTAGATTTGTTGAATAACATATTTTCCATTCTTTTCTATTACTTTTTACCATTTTTCTATGACTTATCGATAAACCTATAGATAAATATCTTAATTTTATCTGCAAATTTTTATTTGATAACGCTACGAAACTTTCGTTTCAACCTAGTACAATAACCACGCAACATTTATCTTGCAATAAAATAAATTTTGCTTGAAATGTCGTCGGAAACTGTAGGAAAATATTAAAATATGCATCAACAAAACTGTTGTTTCACGTTTACAGTTCAATAATCCTCTGTCCACGTTTCTTTATTTTTAACAAAGTATCCTCCGAACGAAGCTCCTCTTTGATTTCTATAGTGTCTTCTTTCTATGCAGCTTAAGAATCCTTTTCTCATTAACACCCACGTGAAATACGTTACCATTCCGGAGGCGTATGACGAAAAAATGTTTCAGCGATATACGAAACCGTGCACCGTGGCTGGCTGGGGAAGACACATTCCTGGATCGAATGTACGTAGTTGATAATACTTAATTACAGTAAGTTCTCCACTTCAGCGGATTCTTAGAAGCGAATCAGAATACCAAACTGTAAATTTCGTTTCTTGATTGCCACAATGGGAACTTTGTACATAATGTCACCGAAGCGAAGATATGTTTTTGTTACACCAAATTGTTTTCTTATTTTTCATATAAAATCACTCCCTGCTCGGTTGTACTATCAATTTCTGTCCCGCTCTGTATTTTGTGTATACGAGTCTTTTTAGGTCGGATCTGGTACCTACCTTCGTCACGTACATCTCCCATTAATTCCTCCTGATAAATGTCCGATGAATGAAGTGGACACGAAAGTGCACATCTGTGCAGGTATAATGGAGGGTAAAAAGGATGCTTGCCAAGTAAGCGATTTTTTAAACATTATAATAATTATTTTAATGTGAGTGCATAGAATCGTAAATACAATGAAATAAATATTCCGATCTCTGATACTATATGTAAGGAATAGCCGTATTTATTACAAGCGATCTGCCTTCTTTTTTTAATTCGTTGGCGATCGTAATTTTACAATTCCTGTTGTTATTTTCGATTTTCTACTTTTATCAATTTCACTATATATAGGGTTGTCTGCTAATACACATACATACATACATTCAACCGTATATATAGTATATTTGATATATTGTTAAACAGTTCTCCTTTAAAACTCTCCTATAGGTTTTTCACTCCAAATTCATCCTTATGCAAATCAATTTTACCTTTTTGCAAATCAATTTTACGTTTTTGCAAATCAATTTTACCTTTCCGTAAATCATTTTCACCCTTTTACAAATCAAATTCAACCTTTCATACAAATAAAAATAGATTAATTTTTAAGAAATTAAAAATAATTACCAATTCATTAACTTTTTAATGTATGCCAACTGTCTTCACAGTAATCACACCGTTCACGTGTGTCTAAATAAATATATAATTTAATCTAAATCAATAAATATATAATTTAATCTAAATAAATAAATATATAATTTAAACTAAATAAATAAATATATAATTTAATCTAAATAAATAAATATATAATTTAACCTAAATAAATATATAATTTAAACTAAATAAATAAATAATTAATTTTAGATATTCTTAACGGGTGAAATCGATTTGCAAAAAAAACATCGAATTTGATACGTATACATTCAGTTTTCATCGACATGTTCTGCCTATGAACATTTACTCAATTTTTTCAGTTAATAAAAACTGTTAATATTACAGGGTGATAGCGGTGGACCATTACTCTGCGAGGATACCCAAGTGGGGATAGTATCATGGGGAAGAGGATGTGCTCAACCTGGATTCCCTGGCGTATATACCCGATTGGACGTATATTTGGAATGGTTAAATGAGTCCATACAAAAGAATCGTGCAGTAAAAAATGTTTTACACATTTTAGCTGTTGCTTTTACGTTGACCGTTTTACTGTTCTTTATACTGTGAGTCAGCAATAAACAGATCAGAAGATTTAAGATTCACTTGCTGCACAGATTTAAGATCAGTGTCTGTAAAGACATTACAGCTTATGGTCTTTTTATCTAAGTCGTTTCGGGGTTCTAGGGTCCCCGTACCATTTCAGTGTTGCGCCTTATGTTAACGACAGCTCGCGGATTTAGGCGAACAGTGAAGTCGCGATATAGTTCACCCAAGGATCTCCTCGATCACCGTCCCTTCGCATATCTCTTCCACTAGGGAGCATCCTCGCGAGGGTTAGGTCTATTGTACTGTACAGTAGTAGTAGTAGTAGTAGTAAAACTTACCAATCTCACCACGGTACTTAGTTTACTTAACGTGAAGTTTTAATTATTTTTATTCTTTAGTTCTTTATTTTTATCATTTAGTTCTCTTTTTAGTCTTATTTGTTTTAGTTCTTCTCCTGTCCTGTCCTTATTTACGATTCAGTTTTAGTTATATTTAATATTTACTTCTTTATTTTTATCATTTAGTTTTCTTTTTAGTCTTATTTGTTTTAGTTCTTCTCCTGTCCTATCCTTATTTACGGTTCAGTTTTAATTCTCTTTATTAATTAGTCATTTATTTTTATCATTTAGTTCTCTTTTTAGCCTTATTTGTTTTAGTTCTTCTTATGTTTAAGTCTCCTCGGTTAATCTCTTTCTATCCATTATTGATAATTATTTATTTTTCTCTTTCATCCTTCCTATGTATATATGTATATACACATACATACATACATACATACATACATACATACATACATACATACATATATATATCAGATAGTCCACATTAATAGTATTAAGCATTTTAACCTATCCCGGAGTGCAACGAGACGATTTTTTATTTTCATACAGCATTCGACAAGGCCCCCTATATAAGAATTTTTACTTATTTATTGACTTGTATTGTGGTGAGATGATTAGAAATTAGTTAGCATCGCTTATTCCCACATATGATGCTCCTGTAGTCAGCACGTGATCCACTGCTTAGGCTGTTTTCGTTACACGCTGCATAGTAAGTAGTTGTACGATCTCACTCATTCTCTATACATCTCGTTCTTCCTCCTTCGTCAGGCGATCCGATTAGTGTTTGTGACCGCTGTAGTCCTAACCCTATCATAACCCGTTGCTAACCATATCCGAAAATGGGTGTGAGAACTAGCTTGCTGCATCTTACCGTACATCTACGCATATCTACTAAGGACCATCTTCTCATCTGACCACGATACACGTTTAACATTGTAAAGTTTTTATGAAAAAATAAAGATATATTCGTTACCACAGTTCATGTGTTCTTCATTTCTCACCCTCAAAAATCTCGAAACTTGAATTTCGCACAAGACGTGTCGAAAAATTTCCACTGACTGCCTTATCGTTGACTTGTACTACTGAAAATCCGAATACCTCCTTCGACATCATGTTCTCCTAATACACAGTAAAATTTTCGAGGTTTTCGATAATTTTCTCAATTTTTCGGCCGTCTGACTTGCCGTTGACTTGTACTACTGAATTTTCGAAAATTTTTCGAGTGTCTGACTTGACGTTGACTTGTACTACTGAAAATCGGATACCTCCTTTGATATCATGTTCTCCTAATACCGAATTCAAAAATCGAGGAAATTTTCGAAAAAACTCGATTTTTCGACCGTCTGACTTGCCGTTGATTTGTACTACTGAATTTTCGAAAATTTTTCGACCGTCTGACTTGACGTTGACTTACACTACTGAAAATCGGATACCTCCTTTGATATCATGTTCTCCTAATACCGAGTTCAAAAATCGAGGAAATTTTCGAAAAATTCGATTTTTCGACCGTCTGACTTGCCGTTGACTTGGACTACTGAATTTTCGAAAAATTTTCGAGCGTCTGACTTGACGTTGACTTATACTACTGAAAATCGGATACCTCCTTTAATATCATGTTCTCCTAATATCGAGTTCAAAAATCGAGGAAATTTTCGAAAACCTCGATTTTTGAACTCGGTATTAGGAGAACATGATATCAAAGGAGGTATCCGATTTTCAGTAGTATAAGTCAACGTCAAGTCAGACGCTCGAAAAATTTTCGAAAATTCAGTAGTCCAAGTCAACGGCAAGTCAGACAGTCGAAAAATTGAGAATATTTTCCGAAAACTCGAAAATTTAACTTTGTATTAGGAGAACATGATATCAAAGGAGGTATCCGATTTTCAGTAGTATAAGTCAACGTCAAGTCAGACGCTCGAAAAATTTTCGAAATTTCAGTAGTCCAAGTCAACGGCAAGTCAGACGGCCGAAAAATTGAGAAATTTTTCCGAAAACTCGAAAATTTAACTTTGTATTAGGAGAACATGATGTCGAAGGAGGTATTCGGATTTTCAGTAGTACAAGTCAACGTCAAGTCAGACGACCGAAAATTTTCGAAAATTGAACTTTGTATTAGGAGAATATACAACTCAACTGCAAACCGTCATGTTCTGCGGGAATCAGTAGTATAACACTACGGTAAGTCGGAGGATCGGGAAAGATTGATGGTTCAATAAATATATAAACAGATATACTTTTTTATTACATTGTGTTTATTTATTCATTGTATTGTACATGTACATAATTTATATTATAAACAATTATATGAACAAGAATGATGAAGGGTTCATAGTGACTAGCAATGCTGTAAAATCAGCTCCCTAAATCCAGACAGTATATACAATATACTCTCGACTCAGACCATAGACTAATGATATTCTTATAGAACCGAATCTAGTCAACCTACTGTGTTCGAAGATTATTTCATCTACCGGGTGACGGATGGGGGCAAAGTGCCATAGTCTGTTCAGTCTGTTGAGAAGTCGCAGTATCGTGAAGGTAAAATATACTTAGAATGTACAAGGAATCGTTTCTGTATCTCATTCTATGTATATAAATATTTATGGAATCGATAACTGAAATATATATTTATTTTATTATAACATACTCGTTCGTGCTTACCTTACCCTTATTATTTTAAATATGGCTAATTCATTTTGTCGATTATAATTTGGAAACAGATAAATTTGAATGCAGATGTTGATAATATAAACTTACTTTATTAAAAAAAAGAATAGTGAAAGAAATATTGTTTGTGATATTATAATCTGTAAGTATTATACAATACTATGTCCTTGAACACTGCATGTTATCAGAAGCCGGGTCTATAAGTAGAAAAAGAGGTGCTTAGAATTACTTCGGGGATCAATCACCCCATTCTTTTTCTTGCTTTCTAAGATACTCTGTATGTTTAGAAGAATTAGGGGTGCTTTGTGATGGGCACCATCGATTTACACGGGAGAGGCGAGCCGGATCGGCCAGTGTTATCGGTGTGGCGACGAGGGGCACAGGACGGTGGCTGTGAGAACTGGGGTTGCCAGCTGGAAACCGGTCCGGCACTAAGGCCTGCCCCTCCTTTCAACCTGGGCCTAAGCCCGGGAGGAAGGGAGGGCCAGAGAGGGGAAAGAAGGCCGCGAAGAAAGCGGTTCCTACGGCGGCGCCTGCGCCGGTCAATCCGCCTCCCCCCCCCCCCCCCGACGGGGGGAGAATGGTGGTGGGGGATTAGGAGGCTCTGCCCTTAAGGCGGAGTCCTCACAAGGGAATGGACCTCCTCCCACGACTGGGGATGCTCCCATGTCGCCGGAGGGGGGGGGGGTGAAACGCGTAAGTACCGGTACTCGCGCTTTCACGGGAGGGGAGACGGGTTCCGAGGGTGTGCGGAATGCACCCTTCCCAGGAGCCCATCTCAACGCGTGCGGCGGTCTTCCTCCTCGTCCTGACGCTGTTTCGGCAGTGAAAAGGCTTGAGGACGGTGGTCGCCGGGGGAGTTCGAGCCAAACTCGAGCTCTCCCAACGGGCGACCCACGGGAAGGGGGACGAGTAAGCCTGGTCGTCGGCTGCTCGTCCTGTTGTGAAGGGGGGTTGCCGGGGGATGTCTAATCAAAAGACAGCGGGGGCCCAGTTGAGTACTTCAGTGATCCTGGGCCCCTGCAGTAAATGTCTTTTTGTTTGATTATTTTAAGTCGCTTTTTCAACTGCTATGGTTATTAAACGACGGAACTATTGGGGTTTTTACTCGATAACGATTACATATACCGAGACCGACATTGGTCATCTTTGCCTTCGGCGGCAAGAATGGTTATCCTTAATCGGATTTCCCGCAATTAAAAAAAAATGGGCACCATCGATACAAGCTATCGACTAAATCGATAGCAGCCTACTACTATTTTCAGTCGACTGATTTTTTAAACTATCGACTAAATTCAGTTAACTGAATCAGTCGTCGAGCTATTGGTTGAATTTTAACGGGCGGGAGTTTCGAATAGATTTTATAAAATTTACTATCAAATACATTCACTCAGTCATCAAATCACAACCTAAAGAAAAAGTAGTATTTTATAATCATATTTTTTTAAAAAGTTCATTAACCTTTTTCTTTATACTGCATTATTAGAAAAGGATAAATAATTTGTGAGGGATGAGACGTAGGCATAGACTATAGCCCGCAATCTAGACATAACCACTAAAACGAAATTTCAGTCGACTAAATATTCGATAATATGTTGCATCTAAATAGTAATTAGTCGATAGTTGAATTTAGTCGATGGTGTCTATCACTAGGGGTGCTGTATTTTCACAGTGCCTGTAAACTGCTGTAAACCACTATAAATAACTATAAACAACTATAAACAAACCGCCCCTGGTCACGAACAGGTCACGAACAACGAAAATTGCAAGAATATTCTGTATTAGTGTGAGCCTCACTAGCGCCACGCAAGCTTCTTGTGCGACGGCGCTGTTCTACGTAAATACTTTTTTATTCTGATTCTGAACCAGTGGAGAGTTTTCAGCTGTTACTGTTATTTTTCCACTGTCATCCATTCAAAATATATCTTGAAGGAAACGAAATACGATTTGAACCTATGTTAATAAAGCTGCATCAATCTTAACATTATTGTCGAATGATCGTTTGTTTTCTACATCCCAAAACGAACGGATATTGTTATGCTTGTAACCACCATAAATATTTACAATGTGATTAATCCACAGTCAGATAACGAAAAGAAATGTGCAAGTTAATCGTTTCGATATCTCTTTATTGGTTTGCAGTAATTGCTGTAATTGCTGTACGTATATAAGATTCCTATGTAAATAGTTGAAATTTCTTTCCTCAATCTTTATAGAAATGATTTTTCTACTTGTGCAATACTCGCATATTCTACAGTTCAAATTTCTTTCCTCTTTCTTTATAGAAATGATTTTTCTACTTGTGTGATAATCACGTGTAATCTATTAGAAAGTAAAGCTTGTAAATTCACAAAGCCAAATGCTGATGCAGAAAGACTCATAATTGTTATCTATTTTTTAAACAGGACACATCCACAGTTAACGACGGCTCTTTTTGTATAATTCAAGAACCTGTCCTGAAAGTTTTCCAATATAATTTCACGAGTCTTTCGGATCCTGAGAAAGACATTATTTTACCTACTAACCATTCAAATGAAACTTTGAGAATACAGTTATGTGCTCCGTCTAAACAAAAATGCAACGGAACAGATGGATATGGAATCTGTTTGATAAAAGACAAACAAGAAATAGGAATAGGTCTGTACACTTATATTTCTTTCGATAATAGACAATATCAGTGTCTGTTTGTTAACGAGATTGTATCTTATTGTTTCAGGAAAATCACCACCGGCAGTAGAAGTAGACAATGGAAGGATATCGTTTATATTTACAGGCACTAATTGTACACAAACAGATAAATATAGAGTAACTATTACTATGAAGTGTGATTGGGAAGTTGAAAATAATTCTATTCCTGAATTATTACCTCAAGTATGTATATGCAAATGTATTGAACTTTATATTTTTATTAACCCTTGTACGCTCCTCAGAAATAGCTGTGTCAAAGAGACTAGGGTAACAATTCACCCATTTTTATTTGACACTTTAAATCAACACACTATGTTTCGTTTATAGTGTCACATTTTAAAGAAATACCCTAATCTTCACCCTGAGGAACGTACGAGGGTTAATATTCAATTATAACTGCTGCATTTTAAGGGGATAGACTCCAGGATTGCAAAATAAATAATACATAGTAAAAGAAAATATAAATAAATCTAATCTTGTTATCTTTATAATACTATACAGTGTATAGTATACACATCAATTTGATGGTTTAGTGTTAAGGTGAAGCATAGTGTAAGATTCCATATTTCTACAATGTATTAAACTTGTCAATAATTTCAGGAAAAGGTTTGCGAGTATCGTTTAAACTGGAGGAGTGCACGTGCATGTAGTCCACGGACCGAACAAAACTGTACAGTAACAAATAACGGATTACACTACAACCTATCTTCGTTAACAAACCATTCCGGAAATTATGTTATTCCTACGGGTGATGGAAACTCGCCGAAAATCATATTAAATGTTTGTCATACTGTGATATTTGGATACAACGCCTTATGCCAAATAAAGTCAGCAGCCTGCTTACAGCAAAATTCTTCGAAAACCGAGTACGAGTACTATTCTTTAAAAAATATATATACATAAATTCTACATACGCTTTGTAATATCAACTAATCACAGTATTATTTCAGATACATTAATTTGGGAGATGTAGAACAAGGGCCATTCTTCGATGATGGAAAATTAAAAATTAGATATTCGAAAGGAGATCTATGTAGACATAATATTACAACGCCACACATTCAAACTACTATTTCTTTTACATGCGATCCCACAGCTGAGGTATGCAACGAAACTCTGAACGATTCAATGCGTTTGAAGACTTTTACATCCCGTATAAATATATTGTTTGCACACATTAGGGAACGAGTCCAGAATATAAAGGAGGAAGCGAAGAATGTCACTATCAAATGGTATGGAGAACAGCTGCTGCTTGTAGCGTAGAATCTAAAGGTAGTCACAGTGCAATAACTGCTGGCGGATGTACAGTGACTAATCCCCTTACAAATTTCACGTAAGTTCAACCAAAACATTTTGTATATTAATTTCTATTTACACTGGGTTTTTAATTCAAACTTTTAACGCCAAACCTAACGACCATCAAAACCGACTGATGTGTATAGTGTTATAAAGATAACAAGATTAAAGTTATTTATTTTTTACTGCAATTTTTACTATAATATATATTCGAATCATAAAATATATTTTCGAAGGAAAGTAACAGCCCTGGTCTCGATTCTTCTCGACTATCGGATTCTTGCACACCTCTAATTGCAGCCTAATAAACAACTGATTATTATAGGTATAATCTAAAACCGTTAATGAAGGAAGAATATTATGCTACAGCAGTAAATGGCATTGAATATCAATTCGGAGTATGTAAAGCACTTGCAAATGTGACATGTAAATCAAAAGAAACAGGAATATGTACTACGAAAAATAGCACATCTATGGGACAGTACAATGCAAATTTAATATGGCAGAAGGGTGGGCCATATTTAAATTATACGAACGGAGATCTTTGTGAAAATGGACAACGTCGTTACACAATTATTGCATTTGTGTGCGGAGCAGAAGGAGTTCCCAACAAACCAGTCGTTATGGAACAGAAGCCCTGCCAATTAATTATACATTGGAACACTGATCTAGTTTGCGAAAAAAGGGTATCCACTCACAATTCTGTTAACATATTGTATACCTGGACATTTTTCGTGAAAACAAAATGCTTGAATAGTTCATTATTTTATAGATGAAGTGTGTTGCAATGGACGATGACGAGATGAATTTAAGTTCATTGATAAGATCTAGTAGCAACTATGTCGTAAAAGTAAACAAAACGGAGTTTCATATAAATATATGCAGACCATTAGTGCCTGAACAAAGTTTAACATGCGCACATGGCAGTGCAGTCTGCAAGGCTACTTTGAATTCAGACAAGGAGTATGTAGATGAAGTTGTAAGTAGACATAAAAAATTCGTTCTGTGTCCGATAACTGGTAACAGTAGAGAACATGAATAATATTGAAGATATTTTTGGTGATAATAGTTTTCGATTCACTTTGTATAATAATATACATTTAACTTCGAAATTTCGTGCATCATAACAAATTTAAAGTAGTGTATCCATTCTTAATACGTAACATTCAATATATGTTACCGAACACAAAATATATTATTTGAAAATACAATTTCTGTAAAAAAGAAAACAGAAAACTTGTGAAATAATTGTTGGATAAAATTTTGTTTATTCATTGTCAGAGTTTAGGATTTCCGAAAGAAAGTCCTGTATTGGGTGCAAATCGTGATACAGTGTTACGTTACATAGGTGGATCACAATGTCCTGAAGACCCAAATAAATTAATTTCTTCAAATTTTACGTTCCCATGTAACGTTTATAGCGATAAGGTGAGAACACGTAAATTTTATGAGAAAGTTATGGTAGCATAGTAGCTGATTGAAATGTGTCTGTTGTTCTTTTCCAGGGAGCTCCTGAGTTTAAGTATTATAAAGATTGTACTTATGTTTTCGAATGGAAAACGAGTATAACATGTGGTGCTGCAATGGGAACCTGGACTTCCCCTTGCATTATAACAGATCACCTCTCGCACGAATGCGATCTATCCCCGTTATACAAAAACCAACAAATATACCATGTAAGTTTATCAATAGTAATTCGATATTGTTAGATAATTGCATAAGTTAAATTTTAAAGAATACTGTATAAAGAAATGATTAAAAATTGAACTGTAGGTAAAAAACAAACAAGGGAAAGATTACAGCATAAATATATGTGGAGGACCAACGTTTTGCAATGGTTCTGCTGTGTGCCGAGGCAGCAGTGGTTATGGATCTTTGCCCAACGTCATTTTCGATTATAGCAGAGATATAATAAAACTACAATATTCGAATGGCGATAAGTGTGCAAATAGTAAGTAATGAATATAATAAATTATCTCCTCTACTGTTAGCAGCAAAAAATTGAAATGATTACCTTTATGTTCACGTTAGCTTCCTATACGTCTGGAGTGAGATTTAAATGTGTCGAGTCTATGGGAATTGGAAAACCAATACTACTGTCATCGGTAAGTCTTTAAAATTGAAATAAGTTACCCGATATTTTATTTTCATTGTATTTGGATCGACGTCACATTTTGCTAGAAAAACGACATCTTTTTCACATATTTTCAGACATTACCTTATATGGCTCATGACAACTAAAATATTAAGTAGAGATCTCTAGTTCGCGTGTATATAAATACACGTGGCACGTGAACCGTGTACTAAGAATTTAACACTAGGTTTACGGAGCTCTAGAAACAACTATTTCACATTATTTTATAAACACAACAAGAATGTGTATATCCAAATTTTTGGCCATTTTTCCAATAATATACAGAGTGTTTGTGAGATCGTGGTACAAGCGGCAAGGGGATGATTCTTCCCATAAAATCTAGTCTAAGATAAGAAATATAGTCTTTTCATATACGGGACTTAATTTTCGAGAAAATCGAGTTAAATCTAGTTTGAATAATTCGTGTGCTTAGACTAGAGTCCAAGTACGCTTGTGCTTAGACTAGAATTTTGGGTATTTCTAGGGGCCCCCTTTGTTTGTAAAAGTTTTGGTAAATTCGTACCAACGGTTCACGTACCACGTGTATTTTAGTACACACGTTCAAAACCGCGATTTCTAATATTAAGTACATATGTTTGTGATGATTTTCACAATATTCCGCAGAATATCCATCAATTATCTCTTAGCACACCTGGTTAACGTTGACTTTATAATAAACTAATTTTGAGAGTAAAATACAATGTAGTTAACACGTTCCGTGCCACGTGTACCACCCGGTGGTACACTCTGACATATTAAATGCGGTAAAAACTTTATAACAATGAGGCATTATAAGAACTGCAGTGTAGAACAAAGCACATAAGTTTGTTTAGTTGCCGAGGAAAAACTGGCTCGCACGGAACGTGTTAAACGATGCAAAATTAACAGTTCACAATGAGATTCTTCATTTATAGCTTTCTAGTCAACGTTACCGAATAATGATCCATATAATTACAATATGCCGTTGATGCATGCACGACAAAATTACATCGTTGAAAAAAAATGTGCTCATAGAATTGAGCAATGAACTTACAAACTCATAACAGTGAAATCTGTTTCTGAGTAGGTCAAATGGCAATGTGAAATGGAATTTTGTAATGACCCTTCATCTAGCAAAGCTTTTTTACATGCGGCTACATTCGATTCTCCTTAATGTAAAATGGAAATACGATTCTATTTAGTGAATTTATTTCTGAAAATGTTTAATGCAGTATTTCTCCTATCTACGTTGATGACTTCGCGAGTGAAAAATAGTGACGACACGATCTTAACTTGAATGCATATAAAATTACAAAAAAATAGCTATTTACACTGAGCCTTTGTACAACTTAAATGCTTGAAATTTTTACGTATTAATTGACTTCGTCGTTCGTCTCTACCATTTACAAACTAATTTGATAAATTCCGGAAACATATACGGAAAATGAGTCGTTTCGTAAAATAAATATAACAAGAAATATTTGGCATTGCACTACATACCAATAAGTATTAATAGATGCTCACTCACTCAGAAAATGTATAATGTAACTTCGAGATTGAAATTATTTAAACAATACACGAGACGTACAAATTTACGTCAAGACTAATATCTTGAAATAATTAGAGATACTGTGGAACTGTATCGAGAGGCTGTTCTAATGGAACGTTGCTTGTTTTAAAAAAGTACTACGAAACCAAATAAAATTTCATTATCTCCACGTAAATATTGTAATTTACAGAGAAGTACTGTAAAATTGCGTTTATAACCCCTTGCCTTACAATATCGTGTCTGACTCGCGTCAGATTCTAATAAAAATGTATGTCAACAATTTCCTATATCAGAAATCAAATTCTTTCTGCTTTTTCGGGAAATTACAATCTAAAAATAAGTTCCAATCATTTACGTAAATTAAATCGTAGAGCAAGGGGTTAAGATTTAAATAAATTCGATCTCAATAGTTTGAATCAGTCCTTATACGATATGTATGTATGTATACGATATGTGTCTCATACTCTACACAGTGGTACAGTGTACCTTATTAGTTGAATTATTCAGTACCAATGGTTCAGACGAAAGGATTCCATTGCTGTTCGATATATTTAGCTTTTCAACGGTATTTTTCTCAAGCTCGTTGATGTTGTCGCACTTGAAGACTTTAATGGCATCGACTGGAGGAGTGCTCGCCGCCGGTGGTGTTTCCGGTTCGTTGTTTGGGTAAATCAGTTCCTTCTTGTCGCCGTTAATTTGTATAGTGGGTTGATGATTCTTAAAGATTTTCTTCCTAATCGCGCTTCTGGTCAACTCTGGCGGATGTGGTAGAGCGTATCGCAGTTTATCCCAGAACCAAGGGTCGCCCCACTTCACGTAGGTGTTCATGCTCAAATAAGCTTTGAGTTCCGCGTCTAAATTGTCAATGGCACCGATCTCACCGTACAGGACTAGAATTACTCTTGCTCGACCTTCGCTGAGAGCCTGTCTGTGGGCGGCCCTAAATTCCATTCGTCCCCACACACTTTCCAAGAAGTTAGGCGACAACACGACTATCGTTCTCCTCGAATCATCAACGGAACGAGCTATTTGATTCGGTATCCACTCTCCTGCTAACCAGTCTCTGAAATGTATGCACAGTTTGAACGGTCTGGGACCGCTTTCCAACTTTGACACTAACTCGTTTATTACAAACTCTTCGTCTTTATGGGAATAACTTATGAAAGCGTCGTATAACTTGTCCTTGTCCAATTCGTCTTCGGTTACGAACCACAGGCACAGCTGATGCGCGTATAGCCATACTTTAATCTCTACTTGGTACCGGTAGTACAAGGCAGCTAACATACCGATCAACAGTCCAATCACTGCTACTGATAGACTGATTCCTACGATCAAAGCGGTTTCAGCAGGGCAGAAATCGGTCGCAGTCATTTTTACCATTGGAATCTTTCCATTTCTGCACGTGATCAGTGAAGATTCCGCAATTCTCGGCACTTCCGATTGAATAAAGTTCAAAACATCTATGGAACCGCAGTCGCATGTCCACGGATTCGCGTGAAGCGTAATTCTCCTCAACTTGGTGGAATTATTCATGAATTGTAGAACATCCAAATCAAACTTACTAATGTTGTTGTTGTGTAGTTCTAGAACCTGAAATGTATCAACAGGAGATGGTCATATGTATATCGATGTTGAAATTTCAATTTTAGCTTTATAAGAACCAATTTTTCATTGACAATAGTTACTGACATTCTTACTGATTGCGTAAAACATTCGAATGATAATCGCTGAAACAACGTCGAATTAATTTGAATACAACAGTCAAGCTAAAAATTCCAATCTATACTCGATGATATGGTAATCAATCAATAATACTATAATACTGATAATACATCGAGATTTAGATGATTAATTCAGTCTTAGCAGTATAATTGATCATCCAGATGTATTAGCAGTATTATAGTATTATTGATTGTTTGTCGTATTATCGAATAGATTTGTATTTTTAGATTGGATGTTGTATTTAAATTAATTCGACGATCTTTATGTGAAAATTGAGATTGTAATAGAATCAAATATGTGTAAAAGTAATACTTGTCAAGTTAGATTTGCTTCTATAATAATTAGGGGTGGGTAGATACCTCAGACTCGAGTCGTGGCCCGAAAATTATGGCATTCTTTCATAAATTTTAAAAATCTATATCAAGAAAAGAAGATAGTGCATCGCGTTGTGTGAAAACTATTTTATTTTAAATTTTTCTGGAGAGAAAACAACTTTTCAACTGTTTTTCCTCTTTACAATTACATCCTAGGGGTGTGCAGTACCCAAAATTTTGAGTTGGGTCGGGAGATCCCAAAGTTTATAAAGTTCTCCCTAGTAATTACTATTCCATCCAATAATAATTCCGAATTTCCGAGCCACCTCTAATAATAATATAAAATGTGAAACACTTTTATCACTCACCTCAACATCAGCTGGCAATGCATCCAAAGGTACACTTGAGATATTCGTGCCTGACAAAAACAGCTTCGATATCGACACGTTGTTTAAGCCAAGATCAGTTAGGGGTACCAGTTGATTTAACTTGTTACCCTCGAAATTTAATTCAAGTTGATACTCCTTTACACATTGAATATTTCGTGGAATACTTGTCAAGTTCCTGTAGGAACAATCAATTAAGCAAGCTTTGTCGAATGGTTTCGCCCAACATGTGCAACCTGTCGGACATGGTTTCGTCACTATACATTTCAAGGATGTGGACTTCAGATGGCTCACAGATATGTTCATTGACCATTCTGGACTTTGGCACTTTAAGTTTCCTGGTATAATGTGAAAATAGTTCTGAACATAGGGGTGCATGTTTCCCTCTAAATAACGAAGAAAATCAAACAAATCACAGTCGCAAGCTATTGGATTGTCTTCGACTAGTATCACTACAGGACGCTCGACTTTTTGGAACGTCATCAAACGTTCTGCAGTGTTCAGGTAGATGTGAGTTATATTGTTGTTCCTCAGGTCCACTTGAATTTCATTCGATGTGAATTGCAGATCTTCGGCCTGAAATGTTTCGTATAAAATTTCGACGCTTTAGTATGTTAGAGATCTGATTACTATGTATCAAGGTTGGCCAGGTTTTATTTGAAATACGATAAAACGTAATCGTTTGAAATACGATAAAATGTAATCGTTTGAAATACGATAAAAAATAATCGTTTGAAATACGATAAAAAATAATCGTTTGATATACGATAAAATGTAATCGTTTGATATACGATAAAAAGTAATCGTTTGAAATAATGTTCCGTTCTAATAAAATGGCTCAATTATTATTTCTGAAATAATGTATTTGAATAATTGCCAGGATTGGTATACTCACCGAAATGTGAGGTATCTGATTGTATCTTAAATCCAATTTTCTTAATTTTACACTGCTGACAGTCCAATCGGTAAATATCTCAGAAATATTATTCTTAGCCAGGTACAATTCTTCTAAGGAGGCGCAATGATGAAACGGTGATATGTTCCAAATTTCATCACGGTACAGAGACAATGAAGTATTCAACGTGAGCAGATTCTCAGAAAATCTTGCAATCTTTAGGTTCTCCAATGATTTGAAGCTTGCATGATGTATCGTTTCTAACTGATTTTTCGACATATCTAATATGTTCAGTGACAGTAAGTCTTGAAACAAGTTCCTGTAATGATTTAAACAGTCTTAAGAAAACATGCTGTGCATATAATTGCAACTAATCAATTCAAAGTTGCTGATTTGTAGACTGCGGATATTTATGCAATTTTCAATTTTTCTAGGCAAATTTTGAGAACGTGGAATCACGTAAAATCTTATTTTCAGTGGTAGTAGTCTTCGTAGATCCGAAATAAATAAAAATCGTATTAAATTCTGTGGAATCTTATTTTCCAGCATTTTCTGAACAGTTTTGAAAGTCATAAATACATAAAGATCCGTAGTCCATTAATCGCTTTCGTAAAATAGTTAAAATTGCGCTAAATTATTACTTGGATATTGAGGTAAAATGATTTTCTGATAGATCGATTTCAGTCAAGGCTTGCGTGTCTGCGAAAATTCCATCGGGTAGCGATGTCAATTCATTGAGATAGAGTTTCAGTACTGTCAAACTGTGTAGTCCTTTGAATATATCCTTTGGAAGAGACGTGAGATAATTTCTTTCCAACTCGATAGTGGTTATCGAGTTGGAACCTCGAAACAGATCTTCTGGAACGGTGATTAAACCGTTGCTTCTGAGCTGTACCATCGTCAATTTAGTTAGATTCGCGAACAATCCTGCTGGGAGGGTTGTCATGTTCCGTTTGTTCCCATACATGGACACGGCGTCTAATTTCTTGTTGTTTTGGAAGATCTTGGCCGGCAACGACGTAAAGTTGTTCCAGGACAAGTTCAAGATCTGTAGGTTAGTAAGATTGAAAAAGACCTCCTCGGGCAAAGTGGTTAATTCGTTCGAGTTGATGTCCAAGGACGCCAAGGAAGTCAACTTGTCGAACGTGCCTGGCTCGATCTTCGTCAGTTTATTCTGCCATAGATTGAGTAAAGACAATTTCGTCAATTTGTCGAACACACCCGGTTCGAGGTTTGTGATATGATTCTGGCCCAACTCGAGCACTGTCAGATTAGTAGAGTTCTGAAAGGTGTCCAACTGCAGGCGAACATTGTTCGCTCGCAGATCGAGCCAAGTCAGCTGCGGTTTGTCCGTGAGTAAATCGTTGGTGAGATTGTTCACGTTGTTGGACGACAGGATCAATCGATCCAATTTTGGGAATCCCTCGAGGTGTTTCTTCGTCAGATTCTCACCCTCGTTGCCGTACGATTGAAATATTAATCGGGTGACCGTCTCCGCGCCGAGTTGCCGCGCGATATCTGAGAGGCTTCTGTCCTTCGGTAATTTGCACATTTTGAAGAAGATGGACTCCACTCTTCGCGCAGGGAACAAATTCGAGGCATGGAAATCTGACCAGTCCGCAGAGCTTTTGCATTGTATCTGAAATAGAAATTTGTTTATTAGGGGTGTGCCAGAACACGAAATATATATTGGGATCTCGATGGTTATATAAACATACTTCAAGGTACAGTTTCTCGACTGCTATGTACTTATGTTTAACAATTTTGTTTACTTATTATTTTAAACACAGTACTCGAACTTTGCTGTAATTTATATTTGTGGAGCTTATATTGGTTTAACCCTTGTGTAGTCAACCAGATACCCAGGTACCCATTTACTGTCTTTCTTTCAACAATTTGTTAATGTTCTTCTAAAAAATATTACAAATTTTCTCTGAATGTCCATTCTTTACTCGCTAATATATTAGTTCATCTATGAAGTCTCGTAATGAGAATTTGTGCGAACATGTTTTAAGTAATCTATACATTTTGGTTGACTACATAAGGGTTAAACAAAGTAATCACGGTATAGTTTGATCTATATTTGTTCATATCAAATTAGGAATTAATAAAAGGGGGGGGGGAAAGAATCATGATGTTATTTAAATATATGTACTACTATATTCTCTTTGAATTTAAATTATTTTCATTGTAGTACCGACTGCAGTCACGCTTTCTGTTACATGCAATTAGCACACGTTACGTAAAAGAAAGTGAAAGTTCTGGTTCATAGTACTTTATAACATGAGGCAGTCTATGAGACATACAGTCTTAGATATACTTTATAAAAGCATTATACTTGGATTCTTGTAGAAAATCTTTCATTTTTATTTAGTAAATTAGTTCACGTTTATGGAACAATTGTACAAAAACGTACAACAAAACCAAAGGAAGTACCATTTTTCATAGATCATAAGTCCGCGATAACGGGAAAATATAAATACAATTTTTTTATTAATCTTCTTGCCAATAATAGAGCACAAAAATATATACGTAATTGAATAAAATTAAATGAAACTTGTACAGTCTGCAATATTACTTTAAATTAATAATCACAGTATTTTTTACGTTCTACACAGTTCTATGGTCTTCATGTTCTATCATTACCGACGTGCGAAATTAAAAAGATAAAAGAAAGAAATTAAAAGAGAATAGTTTCCTAAATTCTTTGTATCATTTGATAGCTAAAATCTCTGTTGTGATTGAATCGTTTAAACTCTTTCCACTCGGAGCTATTTTAACTCGAACATTAAACATTTCTTGCAACTCAGAATACTTCCATTCTATATAATCTTTTAAATTTGTTAGATATGAAATTGACATAATACTTCATATTCTCTATATCGTTTGACAGCTAAAAATCTCTGTTGTAATTGAATCGTTCCAACTCTTTTCACTCGGAGCTATTTTAACTAAAAAATTAAACATTTCTTGCGACCCAGTATACTTCCATTCTCTGTAATCTTTTAAATTTGTTAGATATGAAATTGACATAATACCTCATACAATACTTAAGCGTTTAGTAATTGATTAGATACGAACATATCTAATAATGGGACAGTAATTTATAGTGGCGCCTGAGAATCACCACTCGAGTGCTAAAAGGTTAATAAAATGGTAGCGTGACCGAAGTTACGTTCCATCCCCTATGAATACGAGGGGATTTTATCATCTTTCGATGAGCTTGTAATTTTTCTTCTTGTTTTTCCGTGACTCTACAGATACTCTTCAGAGTATCGATGAGTCACGCGTACTCACCTGAATATACCTGGTGGGTACAACGTTTATGACGAAGTTCGAGTCGCTCTCTGTTGGACAGCGTATCTCTGTACCGCTGTTGTGACTTGGATAGCAGCTGCAATACTGTTCAGGACATCGAACGTCGTCACCGTTGCACGCGACGATAATAAGTGCCACGATGATCCACCATTGACCTCTCATTTTGCGAACTCTAGCACGAACTCGCCCACTGACAGAAAAAGACATTCATACGTGTTAATGAAAGTTCAGTGATCTCACTCGGTATCATTTGCGCGAGACAACAAGGAAAAGGGGAAACTTTTGATAATAATTGGCACCCTAAGCCGAAATCTTAGTAAAAATCTTTTTATGACTTCCATTAATATTTGGACACTCTTGAAAAAACGATAACTTTTTTAACACTTTACCGACCGGAAGTCCATTAAGAGGATTTTCAATAATTCTGCTGTACAAAAAAAGCATAGAAATTTTCTTTGACATTGCAATCTTAAATGAAACTATTAGACGACGTTATTGAGGGTGACTTAGTTAGTTCTTACTAAATGCTAAATGAAAATTTAGCCATGTACCATACATTTTTCAAAAATATGCAATAATCACCGGTCGGTAATGTGTTAATATTGTACCGTACGATTTCAACTTTTTTGGGAAGCTAAATTAGTTTGCTAAAGGATATGAAAAAATACTACAAGTTGCATTTCACTATTTTTTTATGTATGTTTATATTGAAAATGTAAAGAATACGTTTTGTAGATCTGTGAAAATTTAACATTTTCTGATAATTTCATCAAACTCATTTAACGTTGCATTCAGCTACAAAGTTTAAATACTGTAAAAACTGCAGATTTTTTCAATTTTCGGCCTCTAACTGCAATAAATCCAAGGATTCTTACATCTTCCAATGCCTGTCTTTTTTCCCGCATTAACCCATTAGGATGAAACTTTCACACTGCATATAACGATTGACACATATCTACAAAACGTACTCTTTAAATTTTTAATATAGGGCCACATAAAAAGATTGTAAAACGCAACTTTTAGTATTTTTTCTACAATTCCGATCGATTGCAATTTTTAACAAATTTTTTTCACATCCTGTAGCAAACAAATTCCTCTAGCTTCCCAAAAAAAAGTTCAAATCGTATAGTATAATATTTAAAAAGTTATTGTCTTTTTAAGAGTGCCGGAATATTAGTGGGAGTCACTGAAACTAGGTCCCGCTGAAATTAAATGATAGTGAGAGTGGAAGAGGGGGAGAAGTAGAAAATGAATTTGAAATCATGAGGAGACCAAATATCATTACACACCTTCATGGGTGAACAAAAGAATGAGAAAAATGTGATCCACAACGGTGAGATTAAAGAGCATGCTTGTCACGTATCGAATCCTGTACGCAATTCTTTTCTGCGCGACGTAGATCCGGGCTAACGACCTACACGCATGCTTGCTGAAGAATTACGCACATTTCCGAGAGCATGCTTTCGCGTAGGTCGAACGTGAAATGAAGAGAATGAAAACCGTTCGGGCTTCCAGCAAGCTGCCAGACAAACAGGCTGCACTGTCCAACAACCATTGTGCGTTTCGATAAATGGTAAACAATTTTTAAACGATGAAACACATTTACGAAATGTTTCAAAAACAGATCCAGACGCCTTTAATATACGTCAACTTTTTCTCCAACAGTTTACAATCTATTTTAAAAATTAAAGTACAGTTTTTACAATTGTATCAGAAAGTTCTCACATTTTATAAAAATTAGATGGTTTTATTATTGAATCTGCTGTTCTCAAATTTCACATTTTACGTGTAGCCGTAGATCTTTGTAAAGATATAATTCGGCAATGATCGACTTTGTTCCTTAGTGGAATTAAAAACACTTTTCACAATGTTTACTATCTACTCTATCTGTCTGGCCTCTACTACATGTAGAATATTAAGTGTAAGCCACTTAATAATTTTGAAGATATGGCCGAGATAAAAATATCTTGAACACACAAGGGAGAGGCACTTGACTTATCATTTTTATTCAAGCCCGATCTAATTGTATACAAAGGCGCCAAACAGTCTTTGAACACTGAATCTTCGATTTTGGAAAAACTTTATTTCAATTATCTATTATATTTCAACTCGAAAATACTATTTCTCACAAACTGTCTTATATATGTTTCATTTGAAACTGATACGAAATTAGTGTTGTGAAAAATAGTATTTACAAATATTTGTATTTCTTAGTTGAAATATTTTTTACTTCTGATAAGAAGAAATAGAAAGATAAACATTGTGGTAAAAATGTTCACTGTCATGGTACATGCATGGAAGGAACGTCTAATTGAGGGTTCCATCGCAAACGACGATTGAACGCACAATTATGGTAGTTAAGAATGCAAGTCTATGTTAAGAATCCGGTTTACGTAGTTTTCTTGAAATCAATTCGATATTCCTGCGATACAAGCGGCACGAAGCTCAATCTGCACGACGGAAAGTATTCTTACATCAATTCCTACATAAGGAAAAATTATTAACAAGCTACAATTAGCCGGATTACTATTCGGACACTCTTAAAAATACGATGACGTTTTAAATATTGGAACACAAATATTATAGACAGCTTCTAATAATTTCTCTGTAATTCCAATCAAGTGGAATTTTTTCAAAACTTCTTTTTCACGTTATATATTAAATTAATTGTTCTAGCTTCTCAAGAACATCCACGTCGGTATAATCTGATATTAAAAACAACAACTTTTAATAATTTGTAATTCCGATCAATTGGAATTTTTTAAAAACTTCTTTTTCACGTTATGTAGTAAATTAATTGTTCTAACTTTTCAAAAACATCCAAATCGGTATAATCTGACATTAAAAACGTTATCATCTTTTTAAAAGTGTCCGAAAATTACTGTGGTTAGCTGTATAGAAATTTTCGCTATATACAAAGTCGCGAACTTAATTGCCAACCTATTATTTTGATATCTGTTATATTCTACAATATTTTGAAACGATAAATTTGTCATATTTCTAACCGGCTAATTGTAACGCTAATTGCACGTGCTACAAGTACGTTCGCAGTCAACCCAACTTGCACGGGTACGAGAAGACAATGTCGATTCAGAGAAGCCAAGGCCGTTTCGACGTTCTCTCTTACCGCGAGCTGTCATGAA
Organism: Lasioglossum morio; assembly: GCA_916610235.2. Taxonomy (NCBI): domain Eukaryota; kingdom Metazoa; phylum Arthropoda; class Insecta; order Hymenoptera; family Halictidae; genus Lasioglossum; species Lasioglossum morio. The sequence continues at coordinate 11,373,801 of OU744325.1, read as the reverse complement.
ACCTGTTGCTGGTCGACAACATCCTAAAAAAAAATGTTATTGCGAGAGCGGATGTCTCTCGGCAGGTTGAGAGGAGGTCGCGAGAAGAACATTCAAAATAATTTACATTGTGTCTTCCTTCTAACGTGAATATACAAATTAGAGGTCTCCTCTATTAAAATTCTTACGGGAAGAAATAACATTCAATTTCGTTTCTAAAGTAAACCAATTGTTCAAAAAAACAAGAACAAATATATATATTGATTTATCATTCTGCAGAAGCAAATAAAATCTCTCGTAGCCCGTGAATTACGTACGTAAGAAATCTATTAATTATGATACGTTATCTCACATGATTTATTCTAAAGAATTTACAATGTCAATAATTGCAAATGAAAAATATTCGGAACCCGTAAACCAATTGTTCAAGAAACAAATAAATACCAATTTATCATTCTGCAGAAGCTAATAAAATGTCTCGTAGCCCGTGAATTACGTACGTAGGAAAACTCTATTAATTATGATACGTTATCTCACATGATTTATTCTAAACCAATTGTTCAAGAAACAAATAAATACCAATTTATCATTCTGCAGAAGCAAATAAAATCTCTCGTAGCCCGTGAATTACGTACGTAGGAAAACTCTATTATTACGATACGCTATCTCGCATGATTTATTCGCATGATACAAACGTATCGCGCGCCGAAACATTCGTTTCTGCGTAATGTTTCCCATCTGCCAAAGAAAAACAGGCTATGAAAAGACGTACGACCGAACGATTCGAACGAAGTTATAGCCGTTTCCAAAGTTGCCGCGAAAATTTCGATCGCAGTGAACCGTGCGAGGCTGTCGCGATAAAGCATGTACACCGGAGGTTAATCGTTTCCCGGAAAGCGCATTACAAACACGTCCTTCTGGGAACAACAAATGGTAGTTACATATATAGTCGGCGCTCCTACACGTAACCTCAAAATCGATTCGCTACAAATCGATTAAAACATCGATCATCAATTATCTACCGGTGGATCTTTCACATTCTCGTTATCGATTCACATGATTCGAAAAACGCAGAACAATTTCGCGCGATAATCGTTCGCATATTCTTGCTGTCTACACAAAACAATTATCTTGGAGACGTTCGATTGTGCTCGTGTCGCGATCGATTTCGTCAACCAGGACACGGTTGACGCGTCGAACGATCAAACACAAGCGAAGAAATATTTTAGTTAACGGATCCTTGAAGATCCGATGGATTTCACTCACCAAGGTTTACCGCAGACCAATCACGTATAAGCTGTTCATCTGTGTCGTCACACTTGTGTTCTGCTTTTGTTCGCTCGCACGACGAAGTTCCTTTTCATTTAAATTTAAACACACTGTGTCATTGTTTCACTGACGCGTTTCTCGTCTCCCCGTTTAATTAGAGACCGGGTAGGAACCGCGCGAACACGTATCGGGTAATATTTTGAATCGAGCAACTTAGCGGGATAGAGATTCATCAACAACACGACGCACTCACGGTCCGACACGAACTGATGATGCCTGCCGTGCTCCGTTCTCTAGCAACCCTCTCTACGCGTCTTTCGACCGACCACGTGACCAAAGGTCCAATCAACGAACGCAGCGCCTCTACAACCGGCCCAAGTCGGCCACGAGTGGTTTTTCCGGTGGGGGAATCCCGATGGTATTTCATTGAGATTTCACTGACTTAATTTATGCAACCTTTTGTCGAATAATATTCCTGCTCCTTCACCCCTTTGCATTCCTTTGTCGAGTGTTACTCGACATTAGAGATAGAAAAATATGTACATAGGATAAACTGTACTATTGCTGGCATTGCAGTAGTTATTGGCACTTTTGATTTAATCCTAGTTAACTCTAGTCTTACTAGAGATAGAAAAATGTAAATAGGGTAAACTACTATTGCTGGCATTGCAGTAGTTATTGGCAATTTTGATTTAACTCTAGTTAACTCTAGTGTTACTAGAGATAGAAAAAAGTAATTAGGGTAAACTGTACTATTGCTGACATTGCAGTAGTTATTGGCACTTTTGATTTAACCCTTAGCTCTCGAGTGTTGACTCAGAGTCACCACTAAAAGTTGCTGTATAATTGTATATTATACAAAATATTGTTTACATTATTAAATATGTTGGTATCTAATCAATTACTAAACATTTAAGTATTGTACGAGTTATTATATCAATTTCGTATCCATAAAATGAAAAAAATCGTAAAGAATGGAATTTTTCTAGGTCGAAAAAAATATTTAATTTTCAAGTTAAAATATCTCCGAGTGCAAAGGGTTAAACAGCAAATATTAAGAATTTCTAGTATAGAAAATCAGTTTTTTTCATTGCTTCTTATTTATGTTTCAAAGCAACGTTGTAAGTTTTAATAACGGAGTTCCATATGACTGTACTATTTGTCTTACGATTGTTATTCACTGAATAGATTTTATAATAAAAGATTTAGGACTCGTAATACTGTATGATTTTGCTGAAAAATCTCTGCATAGCTTATAATAATAGAAAATTAAGATCGTTTAGACATTTCAAAAAGAGATAAAAAGATTTTTACTACGATTTTGTCTTAGGGTGTTGATCATTGTACAGTTTACCCTAATATGGGTTTTTATATTTATTCAGATTTCTTTCTTTTCTTATTTAATTGCCTTATTTCTTAGTTAACTCTTTGCAGTCAACCAAACTGTATAGATTATCTAAAATCATTCTCTATTCAATATATTTGCACAAATTCAAATTAACATTGAAACTACCGAACACTGAAAGCGATCCAAATATTCTAGGTGATAAAAATGATAAGCCTCTATTTATTTAGATTTGGTGCAATTTTCATTGCAAGATGCCCTTGGGTAAAGAAATTTATCGAATCATAGTCCATGTAAGCAACGTTATAATTTCGATAATTATGAAATTAAAAATGTAAGTCCAGTCATTTGATCAGCGCAGTATTATTTGCATTAACAATTTGTTAAAAGAAATACAGTAATGGTTACCCGGTTGACTACACAAGAGCTAAATTCATTTTTCGGTGCATCAAAAAAGACGGTTGAAAGGCTAAGTCGATTAGGGTATCTTCTATAAAAAAGAGAGATTTACTTTTCTGGTTTCGCCGTTAGAAATAACTGTAACAAGATAGCCTAATCTTCTGGAGAGGCAGGACGGCAGCAGGTTCATGTTTTGGAGAGCCAGAAGCCCAACTCTCTCGAAAGGGCTTTCAAAGATTTCCGCCGGCACACGTCCCTTTCTAGTAGCATAAGTTTTCCCCGTAAATATTTATTTAAACTAAGGTCTTTCTCTACATCCTAAGGAAGAGGAGTTATTACAATCCTTATGTTTCGTTCCTGTTTTCGTTTTCCCCATTTATTATATATTAAAATCCCTTTTAATCATTTTTCTGTTTAATTATTATACATTAAATCCCTGTTAATCAGTATGTATTAAAATCTCTTTCAATTATTTTCCTGTTATTTATCAGTTACAAAATACAAATTCTGTAAAATAATGTAAATGACTTGATAAATTTTACCCCGCTAATTCTGCGTAAATCTTCGCCCATAGTTGTGCTATTTTCTTTCTCGTTTATTGAAAAAATCTTATAAGATATATTTTTTACGCGATCCATCAAGCTGTCGACTTTATTATCGTTTCAATCAAGATTGATAGATAGCTCGGTTAGAATATTTGATCGTCACGATTGCGTCTGATAATATTCGTATATGTGACGATATGATGCAATGCCATACTAGTTCAGTTTGCTATAAACTGCTAAATGCTATCAGTTACGAATAGTTTAAATAGTAATAGAATTTACCAAATATATTTTTTAGATTTTTATTACAAGCCCAAATATAAAAGTTGGGGGAACTAACTTTTACTACTTTTTCTGTGATTAAACGAAATTTTTCCTTTTTTGTTTTATAAAAATGACAAGACTGAACTTATGTAGATGTTCCACAATTTTTATAATAATTCTTGTATAAATAAAGAAATTTATTGAATCATTTCTGATGAGAAAGTATCTCTATAATTTCAATAATTAAAAAATTATACTGTACTGTTAAAATGTGTGCCATTATGAGACTACTTGTTAATTAATCTTAACTTTTACCCAAGACCGGTGCCAAACACTGACAAACAAAAGCATTTCTCCTGGAGGGCTGGGGATGGTTTTTCTCCGATTTCCTTTCCGGCGAAAAAGCGATTCGGAGGTACACGTTCAAGTACCCAGATGCGACGAGACAGTCTCCATCTTGAGAAGTTCTGGACGCCACATGGCCTAGAATAATATACTTCCGTGCAGTCGGGTTTTTTTTTGTTGCCTCCCATGGCAGTGCTTTGTCGTGGAAAGTATCCTCATTTAGAATGCCACGACCCTCGAAAAATCTTGCAAGATGATTTCATAAGGGCAAGCAGATGTGTGTACGACGGTGCTGCGTTTCTATTTCCGTTTCCGTTCTTTTCACCGGCGTTTGCCACGTGCCTCGGCACAAAAGTTTTGATTTCCTTTGCTTCTTCGCGAACACAACGAACAACTTTTCAACTGCGACATTATTCACACTAGATCGCGCGCAAGCTTTTTTTCGCCCTTACCACGAAACCGACGTTGGTCACATGTCGTATAGATATTAATAAAGTTCCACCCGCATTCAAAAATATCGAAATAATTTATTTCACGAACTGAATCTGTCCCTCGGTATTAAATTGACACAGTGACACAAAATAAAAAAAAATGTCTATGGTTATTATATTATTATACTATATATATATTATATATTATTATCTTAATAAAGTTCCACTCGCGTTAAAAAATATCGAAATAATTTATTTCACGAACTGAATCTGTCCCTCGGTATCAAATTGACACAGTGACACAAAATAAAAAAAAATGTCTATGGTTATTATATTATTATATTATATATATTATATATTATTATATTAATGAAGTTCCACTCGCGTTTAAAAATATCGAAATAATTTATTTCACGAACTGAATCTGTCCCTCGATATCAAATTGACACAGTGACACAAAATTAAAAAAAATGTCAATGGTTTTTTTAGTCAAATTGATGAGTTAACATTTACATCTTATGTTTCTCCGTTGTGTGTTCCGCATTAAATAAAGAAAAGTCACAGGAAGTTTCGGGAAAATTTACCGAAAAATAACAGAACAGTATAGCTTATTTCGGGGAAAACTGTGTTAAATTGACACGAGGGACGGATGAGGGTTAACATCATCCAGTTGGGCAAAAATTCTATGCATTTCCATCCCCTTCCTATGTGTACCCGAGTCATTGTCTCATGACCTGTGCCATAAACCATTTGGGATTTCCGGAGCAACGGTAATCGTAGCGTAATGACCTTCATTCCCTGGAAATTTCACTAATGATAAAATTTAGCCATTTCTTGCCCGCATGTCCGAATGTTGGGTAATTAGTCCCACAACTTAAGACTATCGTAAAATTTCATATCGACGTATTTCCCTAATTGCGTCTGTATAGCTCTGTGAAAGTTTCAAATTGATATACAGCGGGTCACAAAGTTATATGTTATAAAGAACCCCTCGCAAAATTCACCTTGAGCGTGACAAACAGAGTAAAAAAACAACAATTTTTCTTTTAAGATTAAAAAATGATCGAAACTGTTGCGCCGAAAACATTAATTTAAAAATTATCAAGTTCGTTAGCTTAGAAATACCTGTTGCAATGCTGAAAAAAGCGTTTGTAAAAATTAGTTTAAAAGAACGCTATTTAATTTTTAAAGAGTTACATGGAGGGCTATATTATTCAAACTTGGCCGTTACTTTTTAAACCAATAGTCATCAAAAGTGTTAGGTAGCGGCCAAGTTTGAATTATTTAGCCCTCCATGTAACTCTTTAAAAATTAGATAGTGTTCTTTTAAACTAATTTTAACAAACGATTTTTAACGCTTGATAATTTTTAAATTAATGTTTTCGGCGCAACAGTTTCGATCAATATATATATATAACTATATATAACAATAATATATAACAATAACTATATATATATATATAGTTTTGTATTTAAATAAATAGTTATTATATATATAGATAGATAGTAAGATAGATAGATAAAGGCTCAAACTATATAGAACCGAAACGTTAGGCATATTTTTAAAATAGTTAATTGATTAAAAATTGATCGAAACTGTTGCGCCGAAAACATTAATTTAAAAATTATTAAATATCTGCCATCGATATAATTGATTATCTAACGAACTTGCCCGTATTTTGTTTGATCTCACAACTTTTTACGGCCATAGGAACTTGGTTCCTGTTTACAGGATGTTTTTCTTGGGTAGCATTTAACAAGTGTACGAAATTACATTTCTCCATCTGCCTCCAGTGCCGAATTATTAGTGCGAGAACTTGGCTGCTGCACTACCGTGCATCTAGATTTGTTGCTTAAATCAAAAGTGCCAATAACTACTGCAGTGCCAGCAATAGGTACAGTTTACCCTATCTGTTTCATTGTTAACGAATCGATGCCACTTCTTCCAATAGGTTTTTGATTATTGATAAAAAGGACTTATCATCTCGTATGCATTGTATGGATCGTGTCGTTCGTGTTGTACATCATGTAATTACGAATGATCGGACTGTAGATTAGCGCCGGAAGATAACCACAACCAAGGCATTCATTAAAGTTTGCATTGCCGATGTTATTCATATTTCTCTGATGATTGTTCCCGTTTATCATAATGGAGCATCTCCGAAAATCCTTTAACGAACGTAGCACGGTCATTTGCGTATGGGTTTCATCTGCTGTGTCTGGCGTAATTGCTTTATCATTACGTATTTCCCCTGAACGTCCAGAAGAGAAGTTTGCGGTGTTTAACGGACTCGGATAAGATAAGGGCAGCTAATTAACGATGGATTCGCGTGGCCTCTATAGTATTTCCAAATGAAATTTCATCAGATTTGCGGATAAAATTCATTTCGCAACTGTCGTCATTTTATTTGTACATTTTCATTAAACGTGTGTACTTGCATTTTACCAGTTGATAAGGTAGTTTTACGAGACAAGACACGATACACGCGATGTAGTCGTGTTGCTGTAGTGATCGATAGTTAGGTCGTACGCAAATATGTTTACACAATTATAGATTACCAGAAACTGCGTGCATTGCGCAGCAAACTTTCCATGTTTGTCGCGCGAATTTAATCCGAGAATTTGTAGCAAATGATTTGAAAGCTGTCGTCACATCTGTACGGAAAGAAGAAATCATTTTTTCGGTTAATAAGTTCACTGGTGATAAGGAAAAAATAAATTCACTGTTGATAGAAAAAAATAAGTTCACTGGTTTAAAAAATATCAGAGTATTTGTACGTCGTGTAGAACACGTCATATCAATATCGTTCATTCGTAAGAAAAGTGATACAACTCGAAATATATTTCTGAAACCAGTATAACGATAAGTATGTGTTAATTATGGTGAACTTCATATGTTCACTATCTAAATATGTTCAAAAATTGCTTGAATATAATATTTCACAGAATTTAATACGATTTTTATTCATTTCTGATCAATAAACGCTACTACCACTGAAAATAAGATTTTATTTGTTGCCACGTACTTGAACTTTCTTTGCAAAAATTAAAAATTGCATTAATATCTGTAGTCTATTTATAACTAATGTACATGACGATTAACCCAGCATCTAAATTACAACGAATTATTTAACATTTCTAAGTTGGTTATGTACAATAAAAATTGTTGCTTCATTGCTTTGAATCTTCTATTTACAGCAACCGCAGTGCAATGCCGAGTTCGAGTGGTACACGAACGTTACTTGCGCTTGCAAATCGAGCATGCAAAATCTTCCTGGTTCGTTGGACGCACACGAAGACAGTAAAATGTTCTCCCCCGGTCATGGTGAGTGTTAAAAATTAAAATCCATAATAAAAATGATGCTCAACTTGTATAATGTTCAATAAACTGACACCTTATATGTTGTCAAGGTCCATCGTATCTCTGTTCGACTTCCGGAATGCAATGGTATATTATAAATCTGTAAAATGTCATGTTATTTTTCTGTTTAGCTGGTACAGTGGCTGGAATTGTGCTGAGTGTTATCACTCTGGTAGCAGTGTTGTTCTATTTACGACATCCGGATAAGAGAATCTGCCTACGCTCTTGTTTGCATCCATTTTCTTCAAGAAGAAGCAGTGGACGTGTCCAATACTGCAGAGTACGATCATTACGTATTTTACTTGCACTCATTCACAGTGATATCAATAAATATCTTTAATTTTGTGCAATATTTTCTTATTTGTTATTGTTGCTTCAAGCCAAGTGATTTATATAGCAAATAATATTACATTGGCTTACATTAAGTCGGTGTTCATTGTTTTTTTTTTTAAATTTTTATAGAACATTGTTTGAGAAAATTGTAAATTATTTTCGAATATTTTCTTATTTATTCTTTTTGGCAAAAGATATCATCGAACAAAAGGGAAAATATCTTATTCGTTAAAGTTCATTGCTTGGGTAAAAAATTGGACTCTGTTTCATCTTAAAACAGCGAAATATTATACTTTCCTGCCAATATTATAATCTGTGGCTGTATATTAAACATTCGCTAATTGATGTATTCTACATTTCAGGTCGACACCACGGAGGAAGCTCGACTGTTACTGGACGTTGATTCCACACACTGTCAAACGGATAGTGACGATGATCTCTTGGTTGCATAGTCACGTGTAGTTTTCCTTTTTAGTGAAGTTTTTACACTCTATCTTATCTAGGCATCGAATTACATAAAGAGATGACAACTGTAATCGAACCTAAACGTTTTCTATGTAACTGGTTCCTCGACAAGAAATTGTTGAAATCGATCGACGTACACAGTTTATCCCTCAAGAGCGTAGTGGTGATTTTAAAAATTGATGTAATTTGGAAAAATATTCAATGTCGATCGAAAATGCATGTTTTCCATGTTTCATTGAAACGATTGTTAAACCATTAAAACATGGTAGCATGCTTTCCCCGCTAAAGAAATGGTACAAATTTTGAGTTTTATTATGTCGTTGTTCCGTGCCATGAAATATTGTAAAACATTTTCTATACAGTATAATAATGTTACATTCCCTGATAAACTGACAGCTGGATCGTTCTTATGCACCTGTCAGTGTTCGTTTCGTTGCATATGATTTAAAGTGTTCCTGCATACGGGTATCAATAATTTATTTTAAACAGAAATAAGTGTATAAATAAATATCGACATACACGCGCTCAGCGGGCCAAGATTACTATTAAAAAATTAATGACATTTTTCGTCGTTTATCACTTAATGTATTTATATTCTTTTTTTTACAATAAACTGCAAAGTGTCACTAATTTTTCAATTGTTATCGTTAGTTATGGCCTACCTTGTATAATAGAATACCTTCATTTCAATTTTAAAATATTTGGACCATTGTTGACAGCATTGTAGACCAGATTTGGGCATATTAATCGATTAAAACTTTAACGAAGATTGAAAATCGACGATTGATTCAATCGATTGATGAAATTAATCGTCAATCGTTGATTAAATTTTTGCTTAACTCTGTTGTAGAATATGTCGATGCATATATGTCTTCCGATTTTGGAAATGTCAAATTCTGGATAATTTGAGTAGCATCGCTTTCAAATGTGGTTTTAAATATGATTTTTTGAATTTGATATGGTACGGAAAACTTTTCGAGATTGAAAAGAAAATTGAAATATTAAAAAATTTCGTAATAATTGTAATCCATTATAACTCACGAAATTAATCATTTTCATATTATATTCTTGTGTGGAAATAATAAAGATATTTTTGTGTTCTAATATATTATATAAAAAGTAATATAGCTGACCATTATTAGTTTACATATGTATATGTATACATTCTACCGTTTACTTTTCTTTGTCGAATAGAAAAAGAAATGAAAGTATGTCGTTTAAGAAGTCAGAATAAAAATAATGCCGGACAGAATTGAGAATTCAACTGAAAATTATGGACTGTGAAAGATACTTATTCAATTATCATTTATAATTCTTAGCTAATTAATTTTTTACATTTATAAAGTGTACATTTCTATAAATGCACCCTTGTTTGCAAGCGAATAAAAAAGAAAGCTTCAAACATTATAAAACATTATATTAATAATAATAATAAAAAATAAGGAGTCTTTATTATAGTCAAAGTTATATTAAACTAAGAAAACTTGTGTGCTTTCTATGATGCTTAAAATTTCTTTGTGTGCGGACACAAGATATGCAAACCTAACATTAGAAAAGTTTGTGATGATTTCTATATTTATGATAATTTAGTCTGTACTTGATAAGAAAACGTGGGTGTCTCACTATACCTCAGTAATATAAATATGTAATTATAACGAAATCCTTAGCGTGTAAATGAACCAGAAAATTTTTAAATGTTGTGTCTATAAATAATACTATTATTATCTATAGATATTTATATTCATTATTGAACCTCACCTTTTTAGAAATACTGACAGCAATAAGCAGTATATGTATACATACACGCGTTAAATTGTTTTTTCCATATACATGTACAATGGAATTGTTAACACAAAATCTTTTTCCAATCGATGACGAAATCTACGTCATAGATTATTTCTTCAGTATCCGTGTAAAGAACTGTGTGCTCTATCTTATGGTGTAATCTTTATCTTGTAGTCTCTTAGCTTCGCAAATAAATTGCAAAATGTCCTACAAATGTGTCCAAATCTTTTCTATTAGTTGATATTATGAAAATATTGTTTTGGACATGCATTGAATATGTACATACTTCTTATTTGTACATGGTACTTTGTCGATCTTGTATTAGACGAGTTCAAATAATTATAATGTTTTATAAAGTGTCTTTTCAGCGTTTTATATTTCGTCCAGTTAATTTGAGCAGTCTATTCATGAGATAACTGAGCACCTAACTCAGATATTTTGCATAAAGATTCGCTGATAGAAAATTCGGGAGAAGGTATAATACTTACGCACTGATGCCACGTATCAAAAAGCATGACAACTGCAGGGCTAATGTGTACATTAATTTATGTAATATTTCAATCGTTTCCATAATACACGCCAAGACATGATACCAGCGGAAAATTTTCGCCGTCCGCGGTACAGTAACGTGCTGCGCGTCGAAACTAGAAGAGGAGAATCCGGAACGAAAGTCCATTACGCTAAGCAGTTCATTTGTACGACGTGTTACCACTGTGTATCAACATAATACAACAAATTTATTCTCGTACAGTCGTTATAATACGTATATATAATCTGGACATTAAAATTAACATACTCGAAGAAAAAACAAAATCATTTCAGAACGTGTCACATCCGGTCCCATAATTACAGTACCTTCTCTCTCTCTTTCTCTCTCTCGCTCTCTCTCTCTCTCGTACGCGCGCCCGTTTGAATCGATAGAAAACAATACGGAACGGTGTATTTGATTGTGTTTGTCCGGGGAGAATCTATATCTACAAAGGTATGCGAACCAGATTTGGGCAAACATTTTTGCCCAACTCCGATGCGAACGCGCGAAACCACTGCCGTCTCTAGCCAGTAAGCAATCTGCTCGATTTTGGACGAAGAATGTACATATAAATAAACATAAAAGAAACGATCTGCAGTTTTATGGTATTTAAATAAATAGTACAACTTCGAAATCGACAGAAAGAATGTAATATTTTATTTTTAAAATATACTGAAATAAAATACGGAAAAGGAAACTGAATATTTTTGATTTTCATCATTAAATGAAGTAAATGTATAGAAAACGTAAAGTAATTTTCAATTTACGTTTAATGCAAGCTAATTGCTGTATTTCAAGAAAGAACTAATTCGATCGAGATGAAGAATTAGGATGACAGTCAGCAAATTCATTCTAGATTAAAAAATCACGACGCGAATGAAGTTCCAATCCCGACCGCGATAAATCTTGCTTAGTGATTTTGCACGCCATACTACTTGTGATACAGTATTACCGAATTGATCATGTTTCGACTGGTACTAGAGACAACCGTGGCTAAACCCGATGAGAAACGGTGTTCGTCGAGTGTTGCCCGTCGTGGAAAAACAAAGCAGATCGAACTCGCGGTTCTATCTCCGTGTGTATGTGTGAGTACTGTGGTGAGATGACAAGAAGGTTCCCGGAGCAAGACTTGTGTCCCCACACTACCTTCCCCTTCCACGACGCATTTCGCCTCTGTTGTTTAAGGAACTGACAAAGAGAGGGTAACTTCCCCTTTAATTGCTGCTCCCTCCCCTCATCTGATGACACTTCTGCCAGGGATCTTTTTGTGTCCCCACACTACTTTCCCCTTCCACGACGCGTTTCGGCTTTGTTATTTAAGGAACTGACAGAGAGAGGGTTACTTTCCCCTTAATTCCTGCTCCCTCCCCTCATCTGTTGACACTTCTGCCAGGGATCTTCTTGTGTCCCCACACTACTTTCCCCTTCCACAACGCGTTTCGCCTCTGTTGTTTAAGGAACTGACAGAGAGAGGGTAACTTTCCCCTTAATTCTTGCTCCCTCCCCTCATCTGGTAACACTTCTGCCAAGGACCTTATTGTGTCCCCACACTACTTTCCCTTTCCACGATGCTATTCCCCACGTTTACATCACGGCCCGATCGCGTTTCCACTCTGGCAGAGAGAGGCTAACTTTTTCTCCCTAAATTCGTGCTCCCTTCCAGCAATCTTCTTGTCATCTTCCCAAACTATGTGTGTCGTCGTCGACAGGTCAGGAAACGAATTCAGTCGTGTAAAAGATCGATTTGTTGTTCGTTCACAGCACATTCATTCGCGATACGTGAATTGTTCCGTTAGCTAGGTCGCGGTGTCTCGATCCCTCGCTTCTGTTTCAGCGGCGCGAATTGACCGCCGTTGCAACAGGCATTCCCGGCCGGATTCAACGGAACGGAAGTAACGGAAACGGAAGAGACAGACTCGACGAAATAAATCGAACGTAAAGGAACCGAACAAGTTGGTTCTCGCCAATCTGCCGCCGATGCGTCATTCGTACCCGCGGACTCGCCGGATGTCGAGGACGAACGACTGAGCCCATACATCATTGGCAGGTTGTGATCGGAAAAATCGGGGAGGCCTGGATCGATCATCCGGGAACCGATGGCCTCCCTTCGAACCAGTTTCTCCCTCGTCGACGGATTCGTGCTCCTCCGCCTGAGTTCGCGTTCCCCGTGAAAAGACGCTATCGTTTATCGACATCTACGAATGTTATCTAGAGGGTGCACAGGAGGAGGTTTTTTTTATATACTCTACAAGCGTTCTCTGCAACGCAAAACAAAACCGAAAAAAGACGCGTACCATAATTCCGCTCCCGTTTGACACGTTCTCCCGCTGTTTCGTTCGTTCCCGTAATTTTTCTTTCTACGCGTTCGAAGGCATCGATTCCTCTCTCTCTCTCTCTCTCTTTCTCTCTTTCTCATCCCGATCAACTGAAATACGCGCGACACGTGTATACACGCTCTCCTCACCCGTTCGCCTAAACCCGCGCATCGTTTCGCTATACGTCGGGGACGATCGTTCAATGTCCGGCATGTAACACCGTCTCTCGTTCACTTCTCGTCGCTCAAATAACATTTTCTCACTCTCTCGCTCACTCTCTCTCTCACTCTCTCTCGCGCGCGCGCTATTTTTTTTTTCATCTCCCACATTTACAGTATTATGTACAACTGTTTGGCACCGAAATTGTCTCTTAATCGAATGATGCCAACGAAGGGTCCATGGTATGAACATGATCCACGAGGCTCGAAAGCCTTGACAGTGCGTTTAATCACTCTCCGTTAAGCCGATCGAACAACCATCTCTCTCTCTTTCTCTCGTCTACTCTCTCCGTTTTAGCGTACACGTTCGTCATTGCTCGATGGTAACTGGCAAGCCCTACCGAGAGGTGTGTCCAAACAGCGTGAAAGTGACAGCACGTACGTTCGAAGTTCTTTTGGCATGGTTTAGAAATGTACATGTCCCATTTGTGCTCGACCACGTTTCCAGTGGAATGTGTTTGCCTACCGTTGGCTCTCGCAAGCTTCCCTTCGACCGGAAGTACGTCGCCAGAATCGGCCGGACGGTAAAAAGAACATTGCCAAGTCGCCTCAGATTCTACCATTTCGTCGAGAACGGAATTAATCGTATTCTCTCACTCTCTCCCTCTACCCCTCCCCGAGATTTCGTCGAGACGAGTTGACAAAGCGCTTCGCCGTCGATTCACCCTCGCTGGAGGCGATTACATCTGCTTGCTCTCCTATATTTATATATAATATATATGTATATATATGTATACGTATATATGTATATTTATATATAATTTATATATAAATATAATATATAAGTATAGATTTATATACTTGTTTTTTGCTTTTCTCGTATCCTATGAAATGACTGACTGCCACTGGTATTTGTTCTTTTTTTTTTTTGCTTCTTATAAATTCCAGACTGCCCAGCAGTCAGACGCACAACAGTTATCACAACTTAAAACCGTATAATACTAATACATTACTCTCTTGTAAATATATTAATCATAAATATTATGTATTATATTAATAACAACTGATCTTTATCGTGCCACGATACTTACGGTGGATTAGTAAAATACCATACGAAACGTCATGTACAACGGTTCACTTCCTGTTCATCCAAAGGTGTTCGTAGGTTAAGGACGTAAAGGGACGCAAGGGTTTTTCAGAGTGGGGTACGTTGGATGGGCAAGTGAAACGGACTAGAAAAAAAGAAAACGAGAAACGATAAATGCGAAGTAGTTCTGCCGGCGGCTGTCAAAGCGAATAAACAGGAGGAAAAACGTGCTCGCTCGAATACTGTTCTTATTTCTTGTGTAATGTCACAATTGTTCGTTTCTCAACCCCCCCTCCCCCCTCCATTGTTTGTCTTTGTTGTATCGTTCGCTTCGTCGTTCTTCACTAAAAAAATATCGATCGAGGCTACGGTACGAGGCTACATAATGGTTATTAACATTTAAAAATGAGATCTACAAGTTTTCATCCGGCAACTCGGAAGGAGGACATTTTAAAGTTTTGCTCGCGAGCTCGTTAACGAAGTGTCCCTTTATGCGAGCGTGTGCTTTTTGTCCTGTGTGGCATATCTCTCTCGTTCGGTGTCGTTTCATTCTCGTTTGAAACGTGTGATTTGTCGTCGTGTTCGTGGTTCATTGTCCTGGCATTCCTGGAGCAGCTTTTTACGTGTGGTTTCTCTCTGGTGGCGTGGATTCTTGTTGTTGTCAAGCGTTGTCGTTGTCGGTGAGATACTTGAGTCGTCGAGTTTTCTTGTTTTGTCCGCGGGATCGATAATGTGAGCGACGGCGTGGCCGTCGTTGTCCTCGGCGCATCTCAGACAGACGATTTCCGTGGCTGATCCCGTTTCTTGCGGGTGACAGAGTCGCGACGCGGCCGGTTTTCCGCGTGCTTTCCCCGCGCGGCGTTTTCGTTTCGCCTGCACGGGGAACGTTCGGACACTCAGAAGACTTCCGGTTCCGGTTCGCTCGAGGGCGCGGCCTGAAGGGCCAGCTGCATGCTGGACTCTGTATTACGCCGTTTCATTTTACCCTTGGTCTTCTTCAGCATCGTCGCCTAGGAAGGGGCAGGGTCACAGGGGGCGCATCAACCAGCAATTGAGAAAGAGTCAATGCCATTCAGACCAAGTTAAACAACAATATCTCGCAACTCCTTAACAGCCAGGATTTTTACAGACCAACAAGAAGATATATATATATATATATATTCGTAGACGAAAAAAAGTAATAAGACTTGCGGATTATTATGCACAATTTTCCATCTACATTCTAACGCACACACGAGCTAATTGTACAGGGTGTCTAGCAGGATCAGCATGGGCAGTCGGCCTCCATGTAGCGATGGGCATACGATACGCAAGTTTTCGAACAAATTAATCGCCATAGAGTTTCGAAGCAATTCGATATTTATTCAGAAGCTATATAATGAGCTGTAAATGAATATATTAACGAGAGCAAGGAATGGACATTCAGAGAAGTTTTATAATATTTTTAGGGGAACATTAACAAGTTGTTGAAAGAGTTAAAATGAACTATAAATAATACAAATTATCTCTTAATATTGACTCTAGATACTGATAGAATTATTCCTTTTCAGTGTCTCCAGGAATAACTGAGAAAATGAAAGGTAAAGTTTAGGCTTTTCACCCTCATATTACCCTTAAACCAGGGAAAAGATTTGATATTTAACGCAAGAGCGTTTTAGGGAAAGAGAATTGTTTAACAGCCAAAATAAAATACAATATGACGCGGGCGCGATTACCCATGTTTATCCTGCTTCACTTACCCTCTGTTTCCATTCTTAATATATTTAAAAGATTGGGAATTTTCGTATATACACTGTTTTATGCATTTTCAATGCATAAAATCCGCAGTCTAGTAATAACACAAGATCGATCACCACTTGCAGGACATATTTCTCATCTTCGTGACCACGTGGGATGAACGTAAATTGAAAATAATTTTGGAACGTGATCGTCGAGTGATCGTGTATTTTGAAATTTCGTGAAATCGTTGTATATTAAAATATTTACAATGCTCTGCAAGTGGCGCTCGATTAAGCTGAAAAATACTGTTTGAAAAAATATGCATAACAACTAGATCATATACAGTGTTGTGAAAAACAACAGGTTTCGACTCGAACGAACTATGATTTTTCAAGTATTTCATGGAATTTTCAAATATTAATTAATATCGTTCTAGTTCGATAAAATATTAAAAATATTACACGAACGATTATTATAAATATCAGTCATCGATATATCCAGGAAACTTGCTTTTAAACATATAACACAAACATATAAATATATAATATATAAAGTTCTCTCGAGTTTCGTAAATAAAATTCCCGTAAGTACACGTGAAATGATTACACTAAAACAAAATTTTAGCTGGATCTGCAATTTTTCACAACGCTATTACGACAAGCTTGAATTGCGTTGAGCATTCAAATTATAGAGTAATCAATGAATTTCTGAACAAACTCCGGTACGTGGAATTTAGTAACCCTAACCCAGGCCTAGCCCCGACCTTGACATATCTCAAGATCATTGAAATCAGAGAGGATGCTCCTTTTCTATCTATTAGGTCGTTGCATATGAAAAATGTCCGATTTAATCCAGTAACTTTAACCAAACATCATTTTCTCATTTTGAACGTCTTGTGCGCAGACGTTGATCGATCGGTACGTGAAATCTGTTCTAAAGGAAATGTCACCGGAAGTTGTCCAGCTAATTCGCCGATCGCTCGGATACATCAACAATAGTGGCATAGAGGGCTACATGCGACGGGAACATCGAATGGAGTTTCAACTATACAGGAAGAGTCATGTACGTGTTCTATATTTCGCATGGCGTTGGCCACACCGAAACTCCCCTCAATTGTTGCAGAATCTGTGAGAACAACAGTCGGGGAGTCTAGGCGGAGCACTGGTCGGAAACTTGAATCACGAATTATGTAAATCATCGACTAGTTGCAAGCTGCGGTTAGGTTTTGTTGGTACACTCGTCCGTGCTCTTGCCCTCCTCCCCGTTAGCGGGTGGAATCGACGGTTCGGTATTCCGACGCTTGATCTTATTTTTCTTCAACATGGTTGCCTGGAGCGAACAAAGGAACAAGGAGATAATTAGTCAGAGAGTGCGATTAGGGGAGGATTGCATGCGTTGCCGGACACCAGCAGTTACGGGTGAGAATAGCATTTTCATATGGAGCACTGCGTCAAAGAGCGTCATGATAAGTAAGATTTAGGCGGCTAGTACATACAGATGCTCCGGCAGAGAGTCAACGTGCGACAAATATGTAGGTAGCCCCATCATTCTACATGAAATCGAACAGCATGAGTGAATATCGACAACAAAATCCCATGGTGTCGGGTATACCAATTTCATTATAGTTAACCCTTTGCACTTGAAGTCCTCTTGACGTCAACTATGTTCCAGTTTCTCGCGACGCCGTCGCACATCTCGAACTAACTAAACATAATCTTTCATCGACATATTTGTACAATGCTTTTCATTCAAATGAGAAGTTACTGAAACATATGAGGCAGACAATTTTAACCCCTTGCAATGGAAACAATAGAACAATGTAGAACGTAATAAAACACTGTGATGACTATTAATTTAAAGTAATTTCGCGGACTGCACATGTTTCATTTATAATACTTTCTTTGAGAGAAGAAGTCCTTGTAATAAGTTTGAACCAATTAACAGTACAAATTCGGTTTTCAGAATTGCAATCATTTGTATTTAACCCCTTGCTGTACTTTAATAAGTCACACGAAAGAGTGAGGGTGTTTGGACAATTATGCGAGTCACGGTATCCTAAAATAGTAAGTGTTTTCAGTAGCTGAATACACTGTCACAGAAACGTTGTCGAATACCAACACAAGTGAGAAATGAGAATGGAATACTATACAGGGAAGTTGCAGTGCAAAGGGTTAATTGGAGAACACCGATGCTATAATAGAAAGAAGACAGGTGTGAGAACTTCAGTGCCAAAAATAGGATAGTTTACTCTTACGGTGCATTACACCCACTCTGTTCTCTATTTCAATGGAATTATGGGGTTGTTACGGATGTCTGTACCAAGATTACCGTCAACGCTGATTTTAAAACTACGATATGCCCGGCACTCTGGACCCATGGCTCTCCATCGACTTGTACCGGAATATCGGACTGCAAATGAATCTTTATGTGTCCTCCCTGCGAGAAAGGTACAAAATTCACATTCAGTATCTCAGAGTTCGTTGCTAGAATACTACAATTCTGAAGTCAATAGTAAGGCACAAGTATCAGAGGAATTGGAATCACACTGAAGTCAGGTCTTACCTGGGCTATCCTCATTCCTCCTCGCAGACCAGACTGAATTTGTCCGAGATGCATCACCCCTGTGACCCCAACCACCTCCAACATGCCGTCCCAATGGTTTGGTGTATGAAACTGATCTACCTTGGTGTCTGGTCCCCAGGGATTCGCCCCAGAGCCCCAACTGTATAATTTAAAAAAGAATAGGTATGACAAACTATCAGTATTTTTTCGGAGCGACACTTATTCAAGTATATATTACACAAGTAATTATAGTGCGTGCAGTGAGAAGATATAAAATAGTACCTTAAAATGTTCAGGATAATTATCCCCTCGACTTGGGGTAGCTCGACGAGCTTTCCGTCCACCTCCAACCGAATTTTCGTGTGCAAATCTTTACAAGCTGTTTTTTTCATTATCTGTCGAATTGCCATCGCTACATACATCTGTTTGTTACGAAATCTGCTTTTGAACTTGTCCGGATTTTCTTCCCTGGCCTTGTGGAAGGCTAGACACAGCTCCGCGTCAACGCCAATACCGAAGTAATTGTTCATCACGTATATTTGCGTATTGTCCTCGCTGGTTGCACCGGCTGTAACATTCATGCACATTGTACCATGTGAGTACACTTCGTGAGAGGTAATCGTTTCTCAAAATCGTATAGAACGTTACTCAAATGATTTCCCAGGCTTATCAGATCCTAACATTCGAATTGGAATCGTCATGAAGAAGAAGAATGAGGGACTTTGACTCGTTCAGTAGGTTCTACTGTTATTAACTATCTTGGCAAAATGAAGTTGTTGTCAAAAATTGATATTTTAAGAAGATGTATCAGGTTGGTGTCGAAGATACGTTCGTATTTTTGTTAACTGGGTATTTATGCGTAATTTTACAAACCTCCTGGGTTGTTGAGTAACTGTTTGTCTTCTTTTTCTTCCGTGTGAAAAACTACAGTCCACCTATCCAGCTGAGATTCCTCTGCATCGATAACATCTCGAAGCAGATTCAGGGGATCTTCGTCGCCGGTATAACCGGAACCCCAGCAAAGGACACGCGCAAGATCGTTTCCGGTTCCCAAAGGAACAATGGCGCAGGCAGGCGAAGAACACTCGCTGTCCTGGCCCACATTATCCAAACACTGCAGCACCCATCCTATTGTCCCGTCCCCACCGCAAACTAAGATTTTGTAGTCCCTTATATGGCGGAAAACGTAGAGCCTGAAATGAAGAATGTAGGATAAGTATCTTTTCATTATTTATATATTATATTCAATATAGAAGTCAATAAAGAAATATGCTTTTGTCAGATTCACTGTCCCTAGAAAATTTTACAAACAATCCAAAAAGAAATATGTCATCCACATTTGATATGCGCACTTTAAATTCTTCTTATTTTAATGCTAACATCTCTTATCTGATTATTACGCACCCAGGAAGTGGTCCTCCATTGTCCAGATCGAACACTTGATACGGATTTAAAAGTTTACGAAAACTGGAGATCAATTGGAGCCCCTGGCAACCGCCAGATTTCACGTTCACGAAGACTAGCAACGGCTGCACCCCTGACGGGACCATGGTTGGCTCGATACTCGGCAGTGGCATTACTGTAATCATCGAATTGATTAATCGCATTTCTATGGAAATGAGTATTCGCATAAATATTCAGCTGATCAATACATTAACTGCCACCACAATCGCGTATCGACGATAGAATTCACTTTTAATTTTCAAAATTAATTTTTGTCACAACTAGACTGCTGTATTCGTGCATTTATGACAACAATGAGGATATCAAATACAAAACAATGAGAACATTTAAAGAATCTAAAATCACTGTTGTATTATTTTGCACTAAATAAACGTCTGTGTAGCTCTTGTATCTTGAAATTAATACAGACAATTTCTATTTTGAGTCCAGCCACTAATAATAATTAACAATCAATATATATTCTCATTCTTTTTCCGATTGTGGGATGATGAAGAATGAATGAATTAAATGTGATGAAGTTATTTCGAAGATAACGAATGATAATATAAAATATTACCTAAAAGGTGTCTATCCTCGTATTTTGAATCTTCCAGTGTGTACAATGCCCTGACTGCCTTATTTGCATCCTCGTAGATAATCACCATCGAGCCATATTCGTAGTATATGGTACCAATTGAAGAAAATTTGTTTTCTAACGCAATTAAACAAACAAATAATCATTACTGCTGCAAGCGATTCCTTCCGAAAATGATTTGTTTTTCCTTTTTAATATTAGTTACCTCTGCCCACGAGTTCAGTCAGTATATTTTCATAAATCCTTTCGGGCTGGTTCACTGGCAGGTTTCCTACGAATAAAGCCAGATTGGGTCCATGGGGATCTTCCTTCAGTTGCAGATAAAACCGCATCAACTCCATCTGTCTGATCGAATCTTTGCCCAGTTGCTTCACAATCTCCCATGGCTTCTCCTCCCGAGACAATACTCTCTCAGTGACTGGACAAATGCATAGGTTTATTAGTAGCAGTTATTCGTAATGGGAGAAACGCGGGGTGTCCTCGGACATTTGAATGAAACACGAAACAAGTATTTATCAATAATTAAATAGCAGAATAGCATTGAGTCGGTGCAGTATGAATGAGAAAGTGGAAAGGAGTGTCAAGCGGCCGGAAGAGGAGGTCCAGAATTAGGAAGAGGGGTTTTTTTTTGGGGGATGAATGAGGGGACAGGGTTGTTTATATTATAATATTATAGTGTGTAAGATTAGGGTTAAGGTAGTTATTAGCTTTTGTATATACAATTTTCTCTCTTTGTATATATATATGTAATTAAATAAGTTAATTTTAAGTCTAAGGTTAAGTTTAAGGTTAAGTTAGTATATAGTAATTAAGCTAAGTTAGATTAAGGATAGGCTAAGAGCGGCGCACAGTGGGAAAACTTTACCTAACTCAATTCAAAAAGGAATAACTTTCGATAGAAATGAGGTAGAGCGATGAATTTTTTAAAAATGAAACCTGAAACTTTGCAGAATATGGGAAAAATAGGGAGATTACAGTACGAATGTTTTTAACCTTGAAAAAATAAAAGTTTAACTGTTTAACTATAATTCGACTTTTTGAAAAAACCAGAGGTCGTAGAAAAATTTTGAGGCCAGATTTTAAATCAGCGTGAAAAAATCTACCGGAAATGATACATGGTATGTTTAAAAAAAATTTTTCTGCTCGTGGTAACGTAGAAACGACTTTTTCTTGAAATTGTGCAGGTTTGACGATTTTTCTCAAGGTTAAAAACCATTCGTACTGTAATCTCCCTATTTTTCCCATATTCTGCAAAGTTTCAGTTTTCATTTAAAAAAAAATTCATCGCTCTACCTCATTTCTATCGAAAGTTATTCCTTTTTGAATCGAGTTAGGTCAAGTTTTCCCACTGTGCGGCGTGAAAGGGAGCGAAACGGAAGAAAGGGGAGTTATGTCTACGAATTGTAACCCTGAGGGGAATCAAAATAAAATATATATATATATTGAGTCGGTGCAACGACTTAGACGAGAAAAACTGAGGCTTACCACCGCGATCTAGAAGAATCTCGCTACATCTGTAATCTTCGGAATTGAAATTTTCTAGACCGAACTTCTGGAGCGCTTCTTCGATTAGGTTCGCCACCGTTGTGTTTTCATTGACAGGTACTATGCAGAATGAATCTGAGACCTGCAGCTTGCCTGGGTAGACGCGTACCTCGCCGGCATCGCTATCCCTGCAATCGCAAGATTAACGTTTGTTCCGTGCAAAGGATAATTGAGAAGCACAGTTAAAATTTTATTAGTTAAGAAGATAGATTTGTGTCATTGGCACCTACTTAAATCGTAAGAAGACAGCCGGACGTTTGCCCTCTTTGCGATTCAAGTTTAGGACTGGCGTGGGATCGCATAATTCAGTCTCCTCCGAAGCGTACATGTCGGTGAGGTAAAAGTTGTCTGTATCGAATAAAAACATCATAAGAACGCGCAATCTGAATCAGTAAAATTCAGCAGACTTGAAAAAGACGCTTTTGATTCGGTTTAACGACAGTTTTTTCTTGTTGCTGAAACATTATATGTCTTACTGTTAAGTCAAGTGAAACGATAATAGGGAGAAGGCACTCTATAATCTATCAGGTTGGCAACTAAGTTCGCGACCTCCACAACTTCTCAAACAAAGTGATTTATATATACATTTTAAGCCCGAGTATTTTATATCAAATTAATCTGAAAATTCAGAAATTCCAATGATATACAGTTCAAAAGGAAGGAAGATTATAATGATACAATAAAAGGACGCGAATTTAGTTGCCAATCTAATATAATTTTAGTTTTGGTCCTCCACGATCCCCACATTGTTTATAATACGGAATAATAGTAGAATGTCATTGAAAGATTAAAGTTGAAAATCTGACCGATGATTGCCGAGCTAAAAGCAGACTCCAGATTCCTGTGCAGCGCATCAGAGATTTCTGAGGACCGTCTATTGATTATCGGATTATGGGTACGTGAAAAAACAAAAAAAGTTCAAAGTTGAACGGTGTAACTGGCGAAACGTTGACCTGGACGTGTTGAAACGGGAGGAGAGAACGGAGAGATTTTGTACGCACTGGGATCTTTGGTAATGTGAAATGCACGTAGCGCAGCCGTCAGGACCTGTTCCGTGTTGGATTGCCGGGGCACCGAGATCACGCGAAATATCCGTCGGCTGAGGGAATTGTTGCCGTCGTAGACTTTGATCATCTCTGTAGAAATCGATGGGATCTCGGTAAAAGGTCGACCATAAAGGGTTGGCCGCATAAAACGTATTGAAATACCTTCGTCACCTCTATCTTTGTCTTCTTTCTCCTTTGGTGAACGAGGATCGCGGCTGTGCGCGCCGCTCGGCCCCGGTTCTCCATTGTCCCGACACCTCGCGTCCCCGCTGCTGAACTCTTCTGATATGCTTCGCGCTGGAAAAAGAGATCGAACATCGGATTTTGTAACGAGCGTCGCTGTTCCTGATCGCGGGTCACACGCCTAGCCTCCGAACAACACACCAGAAAATAAACAACTTGGGTACCAATAGAATCGTCGTCGATTCCTCAACTACCGTTATCAAACGAAAATGAGAAAAAATAAAGATAAAGAAACGATGCAATTATAGTAATACGCTTGGCAATCATTACTCAGATAACATTAATGGTGTACGATATGAAAGCATCTATGTAATAGCTAAGAGACACTTCTCCAGTCAAGTTCTTTACGGGATCACTGGATACTAAGTGTTAGGCTGAACCTTGAACCGATGGCACGCTATGATACTACAGTAGTGCTCGCTTAAATTTGCGAAATCTGCTGCATTCTCGTTCACGCGAACCAGAAAGAGAATGAAACTCCGCGTGCCGTGAGCGTGAAAGGTATTTTTTAGTAACGTAATGTTCAAACTCAAAACCCGTCAATTATTTTTCTTTAATGCCATTTCTACGACGCCAAAATCTCTGTCATTTGGTAAAAACGAATGTCCTGATACTAGGAATTTATGGTCTATGATTTCTATATTATGTTCAACAGTTTGGACAATTTTTAGCCACGTTAAAGTTATACTTCAATATTTTGGACTCTTTCAAAATAAAAATTTGTACCATTTTATTAATCAGCTAATTTCATTTTTACTAAATTTTTCTGATTTTAAAGATATTAATTACAATTTGCTTCAGAATGGAAAGATAACGCAGAAATGTAAATGTTAAAATTGCTAGCTTGATTTTTCTAGAAAATGGACTTGGACCATTTTAAAAATAAAAATGTGTATCATTCTATTAACCAGCTAACTTTCATTTTACAAAATCTTTGTGATTTTAAATATATTAGTTACAATTTGCTTCAGAATTGAAAGATAACGTAGAAATGTAAATGTTAAAATTGCTAGCTTGATTTTTCTCGAAAATGGACTTGGACCACTTTAAAAATAAAAATGTGTATCATTCTATTAACCAGCTAACTTTCATTTTACTAAATTTTTGTGATTGGAAATATATTAGTTACAATTTGCTTTAGAATGGAAAGATAACGCAAAAATGTAAATGTTAAAATTGCTAGCTTGATTTTTCTCGAAAATGGACTTGGACCACTTTAAAAATAAACGGTTCATTTATCTAGCACTTTTGGTTACTGAAAATCCCATCTTTGCATTACCGAGAAATGAGAAGGCGCGTCCCGCACCCTTGCAAACTACCCCATTAAAGAAGTTATCGTCTTCATAAGACTGTCCGAACATTAATGGTAATTCCTGGATCAGAAGCACTACCCGGTGACGGAAGAATTTAGTTCCGGTTCCGAAAGTTTGCTAATTTAAATGAGTACTACTGTATTGATAAAGCGCTAACATATTAAACGGAGGGAGCTCGTGGTGATTAAATTGAGCACGGTGTTGGTGGAAGTTACGTGTGAGATGTTCTGAAAGATTAATGCATAATTGGACTGATGGTATTAGACAGCTGAAAAATAATATGTCGACATTTTACGAAACTTGATGGGCTAGTTTGTCAGATCCTGATATCCAGAATATCCAAAGATGATTCAGCTAAATCTTCTCGGTTAACGAATGTAATATAGTCTTTGTTTTTGATCCTACGGGCTTTTTTTTATATCATTCTATGAATCATTGGACATTGCGACCAGAAGATTTTTCGACTTGATTCAACAAATGTCGTATGTTCCATGGGTCGCGAACCATGTAATTTCACATAATTCGGTAATATGCTTATCCATTATAAAACATCATTTGAACACTGATACAACGTATGCATGCATTACTTCAATTGATAACCAGCAACTTCGTCTTATGCACCAAACATTTCAGACATTTCATAAAGAGCGACATCTGTGCGATAAATAATACAGCATTGCTTCGAAAATCTCGATCGTCAAATTCGTTTCGCTTTCAGGATTCATTCTCACGCTCGCCAATCAGATATCCACAATGCAGTTGCACGATTACACGTATGTACATAAATCCCAGATAAAATTATTCCTTATCATTTCTCATCATTTTGCACCACTAATTATATAATATTTATGAATGATTTGGATAAATAGTTTTAGACAAGACAATACACATACAATTATGTATTTTTTAAAATATGTCATATTTTTTTTATTTAAAAGAATTCTAAACCTTAATCATTAAACCACAATTTACTGTTTACGAATTTTAAGAAACTCTTGAAACAAAAATTGCTGATTGTATAAACATCCGCAGTATAGTGACAAGTAGATCTTTCTGCGGATCTTTATGCAAAGTAAAAAATGTGTGCATTGATTTGAAGACGCGGGAGCCAGATAGAAATTACTTTCTTCTTTAAATTTCTTCCCTGATATAATAATAAATTGCTTTTTTTCTTAAATCTTCTTAATTCGTCCACTGCTTTAAATTGTACCTGTCCATTTTCATGATAAATGCATAAAATCCATAGTCTAGTGATGAGGAATAAATAAATTGATAGATTTGCAGCTAACACTCCAGTTCGAAGTTACTTCAACGATTTCATCGTTATCAGATGACCGACACGCGTCGAGACTGGCGAATTTCGACGACCCTCGAAACCCTCGACCGAACCAGACGAACTTTTCCAAGTTTTTCGAGGCAACGCTGCACGATGCTTGGGGAAAGTACAGGAGAGGAGCACAAGTGTTACATGTACCGGCGCTACAATGCAATCCTTTTTTCTTAAAAACAAAAAAAAAAAAATCATTTTCTCGCTTCGAATACTTTGGCAAATAAATGACACCTCTTACCATCGGGCACGATGGGTTTGCAGAACACACATGATAGGGAGAGATTTAGTCAGTAGTATTCTTGCGCTTCGTTCGCACTGCATAGTTGTGTGATAAGCGTCACGGAACTCGGATAGCATCCAGCGGGCTGAGTGTGACAGTACATGCACCGAAGCAACACATATAAATGCATGCTAGAACGTAAATATTAACAAAGTGACAAACATTCATAGAGACAGTCAAGAACCGTGGCGCGCGAGGTGCGGTTTCGATTTTCGTGATAGCATTTTGTTTATTCCTACGCTCGCTGAAATGAAAATTCATTTGTTATTACGTTACACAAGCACACCACGAAACAGAAATAAGTAACCAGGCCGGATTTACGCCAACGATATCAACACGTTACCCACCAGGTCTTTTTTTAAACATTTGTGATTCATATTTAAAACGTTCTCAAGTTTTTCAATGGCGATAATAATAAAATTGTTAACTACACTCTTGCTGGGACACCCTGTGTATCAACGAATCAGCCACGGTAATCTAGCAATTTCTTTTTTCACACGATTCTTTAACCCTCGCAAGGTAAGGTCTAGTAACACATAAATAAATTCGACAAATGAATTTCATAAGTAGGATCAAAAGTAAACAAAGAAATTTAATTTTATTCATATGAAAATTCTTTTCAGAAATCTGAAGCTGGGATCTCTGAGACACCACATTACCTTGCGAAGATTAGAAATAGATTTTAAAACTCATTTTTGCTATGACGGTAGACAAAGTGTTGTACAAGCAAACGTTTACACTTACTTAAGCCGAACAAATGATGATATTTACACAAGTTCATGGTAAACATTGCTTGCAGTTGAATTTATGACAGGCAAAGTAAGTTTAAAGTTTACACTGCCTTTTGCTTACTTATTCTTGTTACATATTGTGTTCTTGTTGTGTTTTTTTTTTGTGATACATGGTCCTGTCAGTTAAGATGGTTGTGTACTGACTACCACGAGACATGATACTTAAGGATACAAAATTGAGATGTTAGATGTATGTAGTAATGAGTGCTCCATTTTCCTTGACGAAATTATAACTATTTTGAAGAAAATGAAATATTACAGACAAACTTAGAAGAGTATTATGGGAATTTTTGAGACGACCATTATGATTTAAGCAATTGTTATTGGCTTGTGTATATGATAATTGGAAGAAACATTTTCTATTGTATTGCTCAGGTTGTTTAATAATTATATATTCGTTATTTGTTGCTGGAAATAATGTTGGCCCCTACTACGTAATTGTTTGTGTCGGTTTGTGCCATAATAATATTATTAATAGGAACATTTAAATTGAACAACAATTGTTACAGATTGATAATGACGGAGGACACAATATGTAAGCAACGATTTCAATTTACAGTCAATCACGAAACTTTGCTGCAGCTATGTATGCATTGATATTGTGCAACATTAAACAATCTTTGTATTTTAGTTGATTTCGAAATTTTATATTATAATATTAACGCGAATAAAACCACTAACGCATTTATGTCAAATGCGTTATGCATGTACAAAGTTTTGTGACTGATTGTAAACATTGCCCAAAGCTTTGACAACATATATTTCATAATCTTGATTAACGAAAGCATGAAATTAAACACCGTTCTCGTGAAATTCAGTTATATAACCACCTGGATAAAAAAATGATTATTTATTAACACATTTAATGTTATATTAAATTTCACTTGGTTCACCATATTCATTGAAATTATATCATTTCGATCAGAAGGTATCACAACGCGTTTCAAATAAAAGTGCATGAAAGAACGGATAAGGAAAAGCTCGTTTCTTAATATGAAAATTTTCTCCTAACAAATTGAAATTATTTTTTATTCTAACAATTGGCTATTGAAACTAAAGTTTTCAATGCGATATGGCCGTTGCCTATTGAAACTAAAGTATTGAACCCTATTCTGTAGAAATATTGATATATACAAAACTAAGGTGCAAGGGTATTGTAAAATTAGTAATAATATAAAATATTAAAAAAGGTATCATCGTTTTTAATAAGAACGTATTAGGATGTCCGAAGCATTCTAGAAATTTCGAAATATGGTGTGACAATTCGAGGCATGCACGAAAGAATTTTAAATTCATGCAATTAAAGATGTTCAAGTATATTGTTAGTGTTAACCAACAATTTATTTGAAGTATGGCAAAGGTAAACGAAAAATCGAAGATTCCGTTGTTGAACAATTTCTTTTGCAGAGAAACAATAACTTTTGCAATCCTTTGCAGAGAAACAATATGCTATTTCCAATCGTCTCTCGTTTTAATGAATTGCGTTGTACGAGTCATCGAATTTCCAGTGAAATTTACACGAATAGCGAGTGTTTAATATTAATATTTTATGAAACTTTTTTAATATTCTACTTGTGGCCAATTGCGGAAGAACCATAAAATATTAATTTTCAACAGTTATCACTTGAATTTCACTGACAATTCAGTGGCACTGTACAATTTACAAACTTTAATATGATTCTATATAAAAAATAAAGTTTCAGCATTCAGCTTTCTTCTTCTTTGGTCGAACAACGACAGCCCGTACTTAACACTAAACCTACCGGACACCAAAAGCGATTAAATGTTTCAGCTAACAAAAATGCCAAGGCTCCGTTTATTTATAATTTGTGCAATTTTTATCCGAATATGTGGTTGGTTCAAAAATCTGTCGAATCAATTTCCATGTAAACAACTTCATAATTTAAAAAATTGTAAAATGAAAAATAGAAAACCGGATGTATTTGACCGGCAATGGTAGGTTTAGTGTTTAATTAAAACAATGTTCTGACAGCCCCGGCGAGGAGGGGAATATTTCTTTGTCAACAATACGTTGAACGACATACATACATGTGAGGTCTCCTTCATACCACGACGACAGTGAAGTGGAAGTTCCTTCAATCGGCAGAAAAGTGAGAGAAACAGAGGTTGAAGCGGAAATCAACGAGGCAAACAAAGAAAGCAAACTTCTAAAGCTGGGATCCTAAAACGTGGTGCTAACACATTGTCTCTAACACAGCTATGAATATTTGCAATGGACAAATTTTTTTCTTCGTCGAAAACAGCTGCACGTATATACGTTTGTTCCCTTAGAATTCGATCGATCGGAGACTAAAAATAGAATTGGAAAATTAATTAATTAACGGTTTCAATCATTTTCTTCCTTGATCATCGACACGGCTCGATTTGGAATTTTGATTAGAGGAATGTTGCCAAATCTGTAGTGATCATTGAAATCGTATCTCGCGAATGATTCAAATCAATTCGTTGTTATTCACGATACAAGGTGTCCCAGAAACGGTGAACTTTCTCGAAAGGGGTGATTCCACTACCGTCAATGTACCTTACTACACGCTGTAGCAAGAGAAAAGTGGAAAATCAATGCGACCGATAGTACACCACTTCTAATGAATATTACATGGCTAGTGTTGCCGGTCAATGCCATTGTCAGTTTATACAGCCGTCGGCCAAACCTGTTATCGATGCAAACTATTGTCGGTCAACTCTAGAGTCGATGGTATGCTGTCGGTGAAACCTGTGTCGGTGGTTTAAACAGAACCAAATTAAATCTTTCTCTCTCTCTCTCTCCTCTCTCTCTTCTGTATTTTATATTACTTATACATTCCTCGCATTAATATTCATTTCGAGGTTAAACGAAACATTCGACAAGCCGCCGTAAACTTTTCTAAATGGTACCAGTATTTAAGGATTTAAGGGTCTAATTTGAAGGTCTTCTTTCTTTTCTTTTTCACAATATGTTGAAAAGAATTTACGTTTAATATTATTACTGCTTTAACGAACACCCCGCAAGATTTTAAAAAACCAAACCCTACGTTTAGCTCTTGGACTTTTGAGTTATCAATTTTCTTTTACATATTTTTGAGTTCACTTCTTTGCGACGAATGTTACTCTGTTCGTTAGGATAATGTAAATAATCAACGATTTAAAATGGGTCAAAGTGGACGCCGATTACGTCATCCGAAAGTTAAAAGACACTTTCCAGTTACCGTTAAAAGACCTTCGTATTGATTAAACAAGATCTAATATTATCTTCAGTTTTATTATTAAACCAAATTTCACCGCTTCAGGGACAGGTGCGATTTTGTAAACAAATCGGGTACGATTTATAACAACGATGTCCAGAATCGCGCTTTTTATCAGACTCGAAGTATTTGTTAACGTTTAAACAAGAAGTCATTGTAAGTAGTTCACGGAACTTTTAATAAAGAAAGCGTAATCAAATTTCCTCGAGGATGAAAAATTTCTCGATTTGGCAACTTTCCTCAATGACAAGCCTGGGCAACTGATTGCTCGCGAGCTGCCGATGCTCGAGCCGCTACCCCCACTCAGAATTGAGCAAAAATTCAATTTAAATAAAATTTTTGCCCAAAAAGAATAATTAAGAAAATAGTTTATTGATTAAACTTCGTCGCTTGAATAAAGAAATTCGGTCTCACTTTAAAATACCGAAATTACTTTCTGGCCAATCCAATATTTACGTGAAGTCTATAAAATCGAATTACGTCGTGTTTGGACTTATATTATTCGGAAGAATCTCAACAACCCGGCGGTACAATATTTGAAAAGATAAGGTCTACAGCAGAGTTTCCCAAACATTTTCTCTGACGGAGCATTTCAACGGTCTTTGAATTTCTACGGAGCACCTTGTGTAATTCGAAGGATAGGTAACGACACGTAATAATAAATCTTTTCAATAAATATTATTTCGTCGAGCACACACACACACACACACACGCAGTTTGGGAAACCCTGCTCCATAGTGACAGGGGCCTATCTTTGATTGCTGGCTAGAATGGTTCTATCAAAAAATTCTCAGCTGCAAAAAAAGAAAAATACACGAAGAAGATAAACAGAGACAGAAAGGGAGGAAGAGAGAGAGAGAGAGAGAGAGAGAGAGAGAGAGAGAGGGGTGGTGGTGGTGGTGGTGGTGAGAAAAGTAAGAGAAGAAGAAAAAAGCGCAATGTGCAGAGTATATATGTACAATAGTCACTACGGGCAAGATCTGTTCGTACCGTTCGACTCGCGCTAACATCTCAACATCGATTATGCTCACACAGAGACGAATGTCATATGATGGTAATATTCTAGATACCTTGAACATAAGGAGGGGAAGCATGACAATTTCCACGGCAGCTACGTGGCAAAACTAGTGAAAGGCGCCTCAAAGCTTCGGCTAGGCGGCCTGCAGCCCCAATTTGTTCACTCTCATTGTCAGCGAAATCGAATTGCTCTCCGATGTTATCTTCAAATAGAAGCAAACGGTATACCGAGCTTTTTTATACGGTTTACCATTACAAGTCTGATCTCTACACAATGTCCCTTCTCTCGCTTGCTGTTAACTAAACACAGAACGTGTCGGTGCCCGCGATTTAATCGTAGACACGTGAACGTCGCGTTTCTCGACACATCAAGAGCCTCTTCACGCACCGAGACACGACAGTCCCGATTCGCGTATCGCACACGCATCGGATACGTGTCGCGATACGCGAGCTACGTTCACGCTGCATGAAATATACGGTCGGGAATTAAACTTACGATAAAGAACACGACATAGCCGAGTTTCAACGTTAGGTTAACGTGTAGTATACGTGTTTCTCTGAACTCTGCAATGTTCTTCCCTTATTGATTAATTTTTCGTGTATCTCATACGCGCGAAGCAAAGTCTCGCCTGTCTCCGGGCGAAAAGGCTCGAACCGATATCTGTTCTAGAACGACCGTCTAGCTGTCTGCAATGCCAGATCTTTGTCACTGCTCTTTGTCAGGAACAGATTGCTTTACCGTAGTTTAGGAACACGACACTTTTCTGTAGTTATTCAGATTTTTTTTAACTATGCGACGAGAGAAGCATACTTTGACAAAGCTGCTTGACCAAAGATTTTCACTAGACTGCGGATCTTCGTGCAAAATATAAATGTCTCCTTATCAATTGTAATGAACCAGCTGGATTTAATTGAATGACATTCTCGAAATCTCACCTCGACGTTTTTAAATGCATGAAATCCGCGGTCTGGTTCCCAGACTCGAGACAGAAAGAAGACGTCTTCTATAGGCGTGAAACGAGAACTGATATACGGAACACTTCAGTGCAGTCTGGAGGCTACAATCAAGGAGGTGTGTAAACACAACAATGGAAAGAAAGCACTGTCTATTTACAGTTCTAAGGAATGAATCTACAGTGGTATTCCGTTCGATGCTCCTCTTTCTTGTATTGTTCATTAAACTATTGCAGATTAACCCTTAAGTGGTATGGTGTTTACTCAGACTACAAAGTACCCCACTGGACATTTGTTAAGAATATTGTGAAAGTATGCTAACTACACCTTAGGGAAAATAGTTTATGACTACAAAGTGTAAGCTTCGGAAGAAGTTAAGGAAATTCGAATACAGTAGCAAAAATGTCAATTTTTGCGAAATTGTTCTCCGCGGTTTTGTTAACGAGTTATTAACGAAAAACGCTCGATCAATGCCGAAACTTTACTACGATTCGTTCGCGTTTTTCGTTAATAATTCCTTAACCAAATGACGAAGAACGTTTTCGCAAAGGAAAAAGTTACGAATAATCATGGGAATTATCCCGTTCAAGGAAGTAGAACATTTTTGGGACACCTTGCATAGATAAACGACAGAGTACATAGAAAGCAACCCCAAGGAAATTAACGAAAAACGCAGGACTTCGTTACCGTGTGATCGACAAACGTGAGATTTGCGTGCTGACGATTAAATCGCGAATACTCGTGTGTACTAATTGCTGTTGACTATTTTGTACGCGAAGTGATTGTTAAGACTATTATGTTTCTAACGAAAACGAACAAAGTAAACCGAACGAGACGGTTCTGGTGCTTCGCGTTTGTTTCGGTTTTCACCTAATGGAGAATTTTGAACCGTACAATTAATTACAGGTGCAATTGAAGCAGACGTGGTAGCGTATCATTATTTTCCATTTCGGAAAGATATTTACTGAATGTTCGCGGACACAACGAACGGCTTTCTTTCTTGCTATTTGCGTAGTTGTAACTGTAAAGCAACACGAATCGATATAATAACCATAAATGTAATTACGCTTATTAAATGCACATCAAGGGTAGCGATTAATAACAGCGACAGCCACAAAGCTAGAAACTTTACAAGTGTACGCAAACTATTGTAATCGGTTGCTAATTTGCTAAAATTCATATTACGTGAAGAATTTCGATAACCGTTTTCAAGCTCAACATGTGAAGTAAAACGAGATTGTGCGAATTAACTTTTCTACTTATGCGACGAAGTCGTTTATTCTTTAAAATTTAACCATTGAATTTTATTTTTAAATCAGCCACGAACTTATGCAATCATCTGATAGAATAAAATTTTCGATGCTCGTATAAATTTAATGCACTCTCCCTTTCAGCAACTTCTTCTCTTTATTCCTGCAAATTATTCGTACTAACTGTAAACAATCACGCCCAGTTTGAACGGGACAAGTTCTCGTAATAATACTTTCCTTATTCCCGTAATTAGAAGTGTGTCAATTAGTGATGGGCACCATCGACTAAATCGATAGTAGTCAACTACTATTTTCAGTCGACTAATGTTTTACACTATCGACTAAATTCACTTAACTGAATCAGTCGCCGAGCTATTAGTTGAATTTAAACGGACGGGAGTTTTGAATAGATTTTATAAGATTTACTATCTAATACATTCACTTATTAGCGATATCGAATAATTCGTTCAATAAACACAAATAACAATTATTATATTAGAAATATTATACAATCATTAAATAACAATACTTATATTATAAAATTTTAATCATAATCTAAAGAAAAAGTAGTATTTTATAATTATATCTGCCAATAACAGATATTTTTCTAAAAAGTACATTAACACTTTGCCTTTATATTGCATTATTATTAAAGATTAAATATTAATATGCGAGAGATGTGACGTATAGTCGTAGGCATAGACTGTAACCCGCAATCTCGACGTAACCACTAAAACAAAATTTCAGTCGACTAAAAACTATCGACTAAATATTTGATAGTAAGTAGCAACTAAACAGTAATTAGTCGATAGTTGAAATTAGTCGATGGCGCCCATCACTAGTGTCAATACTTGTGTTCCGTTGGAAACGGACCTTTATGTGTATTTCATCATTTACCTCCATTAACCATGTTCAAAATTCACGATTCATGGTACCTAAACCTCAAGATGAAAAGTTATATTTCACAATAAAATGTTTTTTCACAAAGAGGGTCTTGTAGGAACGTCCGGACTGTGCCATTACTTTTGTTCGCCACTGTACATCGATAGAGTACACGGATGATATGGGACACACACAAAGATTCGTGACAGCGTTAAGTTCGAGAGTTGAAAACATGAATGGGATTTCTTGATTTATTCGATAGATCAATCATCGTGTGCACTGAAAGAAGAGACACCTATGTACTATGTACACAATGGCACAGCCGAGAAGAAGGCGATCGTACATGCGAAAATAGGTGGGGAATATAGAACAGTAGGTGTTCGATATTAAATTCGTTAAACAAATCGAAAATTACGACAGGATCCCGCGTGTTTCAATAATTAGATGTACGTCCGACTATCGCGCGTTACTTCTACTTACACGATGAAGACACGGTCTCGCTCTTCTTCTATCGATCTTGTTTTATTTTTATATCTATGGCTTTTGCATCAAACGTTATGGAAAACAAATAGCGTATATTCGAACTAACCACCTTGAAGAAATTATGAGAAATAAACAAGTTTTGCAATCGAATATACTTGACTGGATATTTATTGCACCACTTGGCCTGATGGAAAATTATTCGAATACGAATAAAACCACTTTAGCCAAAATTATTAGTCAAATAACATTTTCCCCAACTCTGATAATGGTGCAATTACTATATCCTTGTACAAAGATATTGCTACAAGCTTCAAGTTAACCCTTCATTGCATAATGTGTTTAATTGGGATGAAAAAGATGAAAGAATATTTAAAATTTCAAACAACATTATCAGAAAAATAAATATAGTAAGAAAACACGTTCTTAGTTTACTATATACCAGATTTGTTAACTTATCAGATATGATGTACTATGCAGCGAAGGGTTAAATTGTTCTCTTTCTTGAATCGCTGTTGACAAATTCTGTTACATCTCCCATTTTGACACGTACGCGATGATCACCGGCTTCTCAGTTGCGCCACTACTTTTGCAGCACGCTGTATATTACAAAAGTTGAGTGGCATTATTGTACACAGAGTGTCTAAATGTTCCTTCAACATCCAGAAATGGAAAGTTCTCGAGTTCATACGAAGCAACATTTTCCTATACAAAAATGGTGTCCACGTCTTTGTTAAGGAGTTTATTAACGAAAAACACTGATGTCATTTTAGCAATGGAAAATGTTGCTTCAAATGATCTCAAGAATCTCCAATTTCCGGATGTTGAAGGAATTTTGAGACACCCTGTATAAGGAAGGAACGAATACCAAAGAAACATGCAAAATGTTCGTGTCGAGAAGAATCGTTGATACTCGGATCGTTCTGCCGGTGCGGATAATGAGAATTATCTTCTATCTGCCTTCCCTCCCTCTATATCTTCGCGATACAAGATAATCGACATTATCGTGCCGTTGCAGCGCGCGTCCACGGAAAATTTGTCCCTCTTCGGGGACGTTCGTGGCGTTTCTCGTATGCGGGGGTGCGTGTGTGGGTGCGCGCGGAAATCTATCGATTCGGAAGAAAAAAAGAAACGAAGGAAAATATAATAGCGAATATTGCATATGTGATCGGGGAAGAACTTCTAATATCGGACACACGAGAAAACATGTAGAACGTGAGATCGGTCTACCTAAATCTAAAAACAAGAAACAAAATGTCTTGGCATGGACGTGTCACTGCTATGATCTAATTATGCTATTAGGCGTTTTATGCATCCAGTCGGAAGGTGATTACAACATGGATCGGTGTTTTGGAAATACTTTCTCTTTTTCTCCACGGGCAATGGATCGACGAGACAAACGACGCTGATGACATCCATAGAGACAGCTTTGAGAAACGGTGTAACTCAAAAGTATATGCGTTCGATAAATATATGGTAGCCGACAGATTCGACCGTCTGTGAAACACGGAACAATCTAATGGAGCCATTATTTGTTATCTGAGCGTAATTATGCGAATATCATCGATGCCCAATGTTCGCGCGTGTTGAACACGTGTTCCGCGTGACACTTTTCGTGGATATTCAGATTCCAAGAATCGATCTAACACGGATGTGCAATGTGCAGTGACCGAGTGTAGAAACTAGCGAAAGATCCATTATTTCAAATCACTTCCGTTCCCCCGTTTATCCCAGGAGAATCCATCGAAATGGTCTCGCTCGAATTCATTATAAGTTCGATTTCTTTCTTTGTACACAGAATTAGAAGTGTTTGTGTCAATATCTGTCGACATTCAGCTGTACAACAGTAAACCGTAAGGTACGTGTACAGGGTGTATCAGAAAATATGAGCACGAAGAATTTCAAACGATTTGTAGAAACATGATAGAATTTTCATTGTATTTGTACGCGTCTGTATAATCAAAATCGTATAAGACATACCCAGTAAGCAATCTGCTCTTGATTTGCTATGAATTTACCACTAAAACTTGCTTACAAATTCCGGCTCACCTGTTTACGCATTAGGCTCGGCGTTTGCTTACAAAGTCCGACCTGCCCTCAATAAGGAAGACAGGATCTGCTCTGGTTTCGCCCTTCATTTCGTATGGAAGGTTAGCGCCAAAGTTTGCAAGCAAATACCGAACCATTTGTGTGCGAATTAGGCTCGGCATTTGCCGACAGGTTTTCGTCGGCAGATTCAGAGCAAATGAGAAACAAATCCAAGCGTGGTTTGGCACTAAAACGACCGCCTTTTCCTCACAAAGTACGACTACAACATTATTTGCCCGAGACAGACTTGCCCGACTGGGTAGCAAAAACGGAAACCGTAGATTGTATAAAGTGCAACATTTTTGGTCCCAGAAGGAAAAGAATAGCCCAATAATTATTGAGAATATAGAAGTTGTAGAAACAATAATTATTTAGAATGTAGGAGTTGTCTCTTGATAGTGTAAGATCGAAATCAAGAATAAAGAATTGCTGTCGCGGTTTCGTCTTTCAGTTGTCGACGATTAACACATTACCGACCGGTGATTATTGCATATTTTTGAAAAATGTATGATACATGGCTAAATTTTCATTTACCATTTAGTACGAACTAACTAAGTCACCCTCAATAACGTCGTCTAATAGTTTCATTTAAGATTGCAATGTCAATGAAAATTTCTATGCTTTTTTTTGATACAGCAGAATTATTGAAAACTAGCTGCCCCGACAGGCGTTGTCCTGTCCAAATTTCAATAAATTTGTTTGTCATCGTTTTGTGAATTTGTGAAAAGCTATTGGAAATGTGTAAACGAAGTATAAATGAGAAAAAAACGTATTTCTGAGTGATCAATGTATCTATTAACAATTGTGGCCATGGATATTCAATTTAAGAAGGACTACATTTAGAAGATGATTTTTGCAGTTTGTCCGAATTTTCCGACTTTCCTTTGTAATTGTCTCGAATTTTTTTTCCTTCAAACTTTTCCAGGATCATAACGAACAAAACAACAAACGAATAACGCATATCCATTGTTGGAATCGTGAGTTATGCTCTTGAATTCATACAAAAATCCCATAGAAAAAAGCACTTTCATTTTATCCCGAATTTTTCATTTTTCCGGGCCACTTTTCCAATTTTTCTTTCCCTAGACCCTTATTCGGACTATTACAAATATTTTCTTTAAAAAATTAGTCAAATCGGTCCAGTTGTCCTCACGTGATGTCGTGACCAACGAACAGCATTTCATTTTTATTATATAGATCCTAAGATCCTGTTAACCCTTAGCACTCGAGTGGCGCCTTTGAGGCGTCACTAAAAATTCCTGTACTATTATTTAAAATATTGTTTATGTTATTAGACATGTCGGTATCTAACCAATTACTAAACGTTTAAGTATTGTATGAGATATTATATCAATTTCATAACTACCAAATTTAAAAAATCATAGAGAATGGAAATATCCTGGGTCAGAAGAAACGTTTGATTTTTAAGTTAAATTAGCTCCGAGCGCTAAGGGTTAATAGGCTTCCGGTCGG
This sequence comes from Lasioglossum morio, assembly GCA_916610235.2. Lineage (NCBI taxonomy): Eukaryota > Metazoa > Arthropoda > Insecta > Hymenoptera > Halictidae > Lasioglossum > Lasioglossum morio. The sequence continues at coordinate 11,334,938 of OU744325.1, read as the reverse complement.
TAAAGTGTTAAGAGTCACTCGGATGGTTTAGAACTTGCAAAACAAGACCGGAGAATATTGTTTGTCGTTGATTTCCGTCTAGGAACGCGTACAAAGAATCATTCGTTGGATATTGTTCCACCTGTTGCCGATCGTCCGGTAGGTATAACGCTCGCGGTTATGCTCTTGTATTTTATTGAACACCCTGCACGTAGAGAGTGAGTCGCCTGAGTTCTACCGTAGCCGCGAGATAAATAGCTACTCTCTGTCTCTTCCCCCACGTTTTCTATTATACTGATTCCGTGTATCGGTGAACGTGGTACGCGTGTATGCGACTCCAGGTGACCCACCCCTTTCTATTTACAGCGTATGTATGTACACGTACATGAACGTAACTTCATTCCACTACTTCGGATATTCGGTCACGTGTTACGCATTCCCTAATCGATATTTTAGAGGTTTATTTGTAGAATAGACACTTACGGCAGGAATACTCACGCGCCAGGACTTCGTTTCGACGTACTTGCACACCAATGATCGTCTCCATCCGAATCTCCGTACGTGGAATACTGACTGCGTGCGGTGGTAGGTAGATTCGTTGCAAGTTCCCAAAGGTGCATTCTTGCGGGATATTTTTGTAACAGTCTGAGTGTAACTGAAACGAGACCCGACGTGATAGTAGAAACGATTACGAACAGCTGGATATATGATGCAGCACAATTGGGCGTCGATTACTCTGTTCAACAAATTTTTTTTTACAACAAACATTATCATGTTATCGGTGCACTGGTTCGATCAATTGTTCTATTAGAAAACACTGTTTGCAAATTACCACATTAATTTCAACGTTTCGATCTTATTTTAGATTATAATAATAAAAATAAGATCGAAACGTTGAAATTAATGTAGTAATTAGAAAACTGTGTTTTTTTTTAAAATAACAATTGATCGAACCAGTGCGCCAATAACATTAATGTATTTCTTATTAACAATTGTATGAGCGACAAAAAGAAATATTTTTTTTGACGTTTCGATTTTCACTATGCGACTCTTACAATTTTTGAGAAATTTGATTTTGAAAAGAAGATACATTTTTTAATTTTAAACAAATATTCCGATGTTACTATGAACGATATTGAATTGTTCTGTACAGCAAAAGATTCTGTACACTTTCCCGAATACAGGGATATTCGATACTAATATATTATGATTGTTTAAACATGTTAATTATGTTTTACGTTGAATCGTCTCGCACTTAAGACACGTGCGAATGTTTTCAGTAATATTCAACCCTTATCGATTTTGTACATGCATGTACAATGACTGCGCGTTAGTGGGGATGATGATGTGTTAATAAGGAGGTCGATAATGTTATTAGGGGGAGAAAATACTGTAATTGATATATTATAACAGAAACTCAACGCATTTCATTGTTTAATGTCACAGTCTCGACGAACTGATTTCATTAGCTAAGGTGAGTGTCTTTTGTAACTGTTAATTAATAAACTTTCACCAATATAAAATATTGAAAAATATTCTGTAATAATAGGAATAAGTACTTTAAATAACATTGGGTGCTTTCATTGATATCGACACTTCGAAGTCAAAACTTCAATGCTACAATTACTTTTTTTATATTTCTTGGTATTGTTAGATTTTTCTGCAAATCCAAGTGAAATTTGGTTCCCACGAATACGCTATAATTATTTTTTTATATCTTTTGGTATTGCTAGATTTCTAGGTTCTGCAAATCCAAGTGAAATTTCGTTTTCACGAATATGGTATGGTAAAAATTTATTTTTTAAGGGTGGACTAGGATAGGATGTGTGTTTATAGGGGTGGGCGAGTACCAGAAAATTTCGGGTTCGGGTTGGGTCGGGTATTTTCTCCGGGAAACCTGAAATTTTTAATGTTCGGGTACCCGATCCAACTTTGTCTACAAGTAAATAATCAATTATATCGATCGCAAACGTTGAATATTTAATTTAATAGTATAGTTTAATATGTATATATATAATAATAATAGTTTAACAATAATAATAATAGCAAGTACGTATTAATATCTTTTCTTCAATTTCAATCCACCTATATTACATACTTTATTCAATATATGTATATATATATTTTTTTCTTTTAGATGCAAATTTCCTTTGAAAAAGGTTCAAACCAGAACCGAAACATTAGGAAAAAAGTTTATTGCAAAATTGCTAATAGAATTACTAATTGATCGAAACGGTTGCGCCGAAAGCATTATTAAATTAAATATTTGTCTACAGGTACCCGAGATTTTAGGGTACCCACCCATCCCTAGGTATTTAGAATCCACTGTAAATTGAAACGCGTGAATTTTCAAAGGGATGATGACTTGAAGAGATATATTACCGTCATGCCGCACCACTCGCAACGGAACCCGGAAAGGCATTCGGCAGAAAAACAGTTTTTCTTGCAGACAGCACATTTTGAACTGCTGGGAAGATTGCCTTCTCGCCAGAGATGAGTGTGTTTTACCTGCGACAAGTCTTTCCCAGGTAAGAACGTGGCGTTTTCTTTGCAGTCTGCCACGGCAAAATCCTGGCACTCCGTGTGCACGAAGTACTCGCATACTGAAACCAAGAACACGAACAATACATTCGTATGAAGTTTCCATAATCCATAAGTTGTGAAACGATTTCAAACGAAATTTTCTATAACCGAAATCAAATTCTACTTTGGTTTTTTTGTTAACCGTCATCCGTCCCTCATTTCACAAACTGAATATGTCCCTCGGTGTCAAATTGACACAGTGACACAAAATAAAAAGAATTTTAATGTTTTTTTAGTCAAATCGATAAGTTAACATTTACATCTTAGGTCTTTCAGTTATGTGTTCCGCATTATAATAATAAAAGTCACAGGAAGTTTTCGGAAAATTTACTGAAAAATAACAGAACAGTATAACTTATGTCGAGAAAACCGTATCAAATTGGCACAAGGAACGAATGAAAGTTAATGTACAGATATCGGAGAACATATAGGCATACGATAGATATATGTTTTCTCCTTTTTTAGGAAACTACGGTCTACAAAAATGTTCGAATCATTGAAACCGTAAAACAAATCGTGGGGTAAGGGGTTAATCTCATTGGGGAACAAAATACCGCAGTGTTAGGCACATTTACAGTATATCGAGAACGTCAGGGAAACATACTTACTTTCACAGTGTATGGATAAAGTATCATCGAGCCGTTTACGACAGACGTTGCAGAATTTTCTTCTACGGACCTGTTCCTGTTCAGACCAACAGTGTGCAACCGGGTTCTGCAACGAGAAAATCACTATTCTTTACCATAAAGGATGCACTCACCTAACGGCGTTTGAGGAAACAGTTCGTCACAGAAATTACAATGGTTGTTCCAAAAGTAAAACATTCGAATTCAGATGGAATACTTGTTACTTTAAGGGAAAATGAACTCTGGCATTCAAGGATTAAAATTGGGCGGCTTACACTGTATTAGACATTTTAAAATGATGACAAAATTAACCTAACCCAGAGTCTGGGTTCTAAAAAATTCGAATTCAGGTGGAACGTTGATTACTTTTACGGAAAATGGATTTCGCCATTCGAGAATTAAAATTGAAGGTTTACATTGTATTATTAGACTTTTTAAAATCATGACAAAATTAACCTAACCCAGACTTTAGGTTATAGAAAATTCGAATTCAGGTGGAACGTTGATTACTTTGACGGAAAATGGATTTCGCCATTCGAGGATTAAAATTGAAGGCTTACATTGTATTACTTTCTAAAATGATGACTAAATTAATCTAACCCAGACTCCAGGTTCTAAATAATTCGAATTCAGGTGGAACGTTGATTACTTTTATGGAAAATGGACTTCGCCATTCGAGAATTAAAATTGAAAGCTTACATTGTATTAAGCTTTTTAAAATGGTGACAAAATTAACCTAACCCAGACTCCAGGTTCTAAATAATTCGAATTTAGGTGGAACGTTGATTACTTTTACGGAAAATGGACTTCGCCATTCGAGAATTAAAATTGAAAGCTTACATTGTATTAAGCTTTTTAAAATGGTGACAAAATTAACCTAACCCAGAGTCTGGGTTCTAAAGAATTCGAATTCAGGTCGAACGTTGATTACTTTTACGGAAAATGGATTTCGCCATTCGAGAATTAAAATTGAAGGTTTACATTGTATTATTAGGCTTTTTAAAATCATGACAAAATTAACCTAACCCAGACGTTAGGTTATAGAAAATTCGAATTCAATTGGAACGTTGATTACTTTGACGGAAAATGGATTTCGCCATTCGATGATTAGAATTGAAGGCTTACATTGTATTAGACTGTTCAAAATGGTGACAAAATTAACCTAACCCAGAGTCTAGGTTCTAAAGAATTCGAATTCAGGCGTGACGCTTGTTACTTCGAGAGAAAATGGACTCCGCCATCCGAGGATTAAAATTGAAGGTATCCGCGTAACACTGCGCCGTAAATGATTACGCCATCTAACGTTATCTCGTGTCCAGCTGTGGAACAACAGGAAAGGGCCGAGGTAAAAAGATTTATGGAAATATTATAATTGCCGTCGCATACGCTCCGCAACGAAGTTAGCTGCATTGTGAGGAGAATTTTCAACGGAGCCGCGACACTATGCAGCAGAGTATTCTTCACCGGTGCGTAAATATAGGTCGCTGGGAAGAATTCGCTCATCTCCGGTCGCACAAAAGGGGCAGGAACAGAAACAGAGGGTATTCTTACCTTAATGAGGCTTGCCGCGATGCTGGAGCAGGGAGAGACGACGGCCTTGAGACAGCGGTCGTGCACCACGAAGTTGCAAACTGTAAGAAAAAAATAGGAAATTCACTAGGACCTCTCCTGATTCACTGAATCGTCCTAGATCCAGGTCAGTATACCAATTATCATAAGAATTCCCGAAAGCTAATTTCATTCTTTGGCTGGAGAAGAAAATTTTAAGAAGAAATTTATTTTTAACAACGTATCCAACGTTGTAAAGATTATTGGAAACTAACAAATAAGATTTATGGTTCAAGAAGAATTCAGCGGTAGCGTCTATCTTTTTATTTGTTTTGGAGTTTTGAATTTTATATTCCATCATTTTTTGAATGTTTTCTTAAAAGCCATGAATGCATAAAGAACTGCAGTCTACTAATCACTATAGCCAGAAAATAAATAGTCCTGCAAGGGGTTCAGCTTTTCCTCAAATAAAAATAAACGAAATAAAAATAATTTAAATTAGAACTTAAGAAAAATTACATTTTTGACACTTCTGTTGAGTTGGGTTAATTGGGTAGGCCCCCAAATAGCGTTAACTCAGAGAACCAAAATTAACGGTCCGCCGCTGGGTCCATGCAAAAATGGTAAAATATCGATTTGCTATAAAGCAATCAACGCAAGAATGTGGGAGACAGTTCCGATTCGAATTTTATAGTACACTAATTCGAGCGAACGTTAATTTGGGTACGCTCAAACAAAGTTTGATTCATTTATTTTAAGCCCCTTTAATCAGAGCGTGAAACCCTGTGCAGCTTTTACACTACGCTACAGCTAATTGCATAATCATGACAAATATTTGATTAACACTTGATAGAATGTAATTAGGATGCAACTATTATGCGAACGAAATATGATCAATATGTAATTATCTGCGTTAACAATGTTTTAATAGGAATAGAAAGAAATGAAACGGTGAATTACTAAGAATTCTGTATTAGAAATTAGAACGATTGCGTTGAGTGGACGAACGTTATTTCTTCGGCGAAAAATTCCTCGTGTAATTACTCTTATCATTAGCTTGTCTTTATTGTTATTTCCGACCTAATTATCGATTTATTGACACTTAACGTGTTATTTACGAACCCTTTAGTTTCCACTAACATTAATAGCAGATATGAGTTGCAAAATCTGTTAGAACATATATTGGTTCGTATCGATATTCCATTAAACGTACTATTACACGGGGTTGATCGGAAAATGTAACGTTATAATAAGAACGCTTCGCGCGTCGTGTGAAGTAGTGTTGTTGCATCGTCGTTCGTGTCTGTAAATTACAGTGACATTATGTAGGCAGCGAGATTCATACACGTCGTCGATGCTATTTGTAGCATAAAGTAAGTACGATCTTCTAAAGAAGTTTCAAGGAGGCACAACATCGTTGGAACACCCTGTAAGTATACTGTTTTCTTGCGATCAATTAATAATTCTTACAGCTCAATCCTGAAAATGATCGATCGTTCCATGTATTTATAGGAAACGTAAAAATACACGATACCATAAAGCTAAAAAACTTGCTCAGGAACAGACGAAGCTCTCGCTTTGCGTCGTCAAGCTTTTCAAAAATAAAGTAACATTTTCTTCAGTCTTCCACGTTTATGAAACAGATTGTCTTTACAGTTTACGAAGCAAAGCAAACTGCTTTATTTATCAATGTTTCAAAACGTATTTTCGAAGGTACGGTAAAGCCTTGATCTAAGATAAATCTGAGATCGGTGCTGATTCTAGAGATTCTGTGGTTCTACCATTTCGTTTAGTGTGATTTTAATCAGAAAATTGCCACAAATTAGTTGGCGAAAGTCGCATAGAAAATAAAGGAGTTTTGTAATTGGATTAGTAGCGGTTAGAAAATTTGAATCGTTTGACGCCCAACTCTGTTTACTGGGCTGCTATAAATGTAGAAAAAGCAGTCTGGTAATAAGACAGAGAACGATAAAAGAGAATATCGCACAGTGTGTGCAAGTAAGTAGGTCCAAACGAATGTGTTTCGTCCATTGTTCCTGTAGAAATGATCGTAGCATGGTTCACTTTCCAGGAACGGGATTTTCTACTTACTTGTGGCCAGTGTATTTATTCAGTGCATCGGGAAGGGAGATCTATTGTAGTTTGACAGTCAGTCGCAAAGTTTTCAACGGAAGTCCAGCATCAGTTCGCGTTGCGATTCCTGGCTTTCAGAGTTCGCACTCAATTGTAAAGTTTACGATCTGTTTGTTATCTTCCGCCGACAATAACGACCCGTCGAATGCACGCGGCAAATGTACCGTACGTACACTTTTCATAATGCACGCGTAACGCTTGGGACAAAATTGAGAGAACGAAAATAATTGACAAGCGTGGAACTTCGACGTTGTTTAACGATGCGTGCCACTAGATAACTTCAGGAGAGAGAAAAACCACCCCCGGAGTCGAGTAGCGGACTCATTCACGTCGTCCGCGGTCGCCAGTCAACTAAAACTGATATGTAATTTCATTCGGGTCGGTGTTTCGCGAAATTTTACAGTTTATTGCGTTCTCTTTATTTCCCGACGCGATTTAAATGCGTGAAATCCAGTTCACCGTACGAGCACGCTGAATCTGCATATAAATCCAGATTTTTTTATGCACTAATTCACAAGGTCAAATCGATATTTGCACTTTGTGTTAAGTGTTTCAGTCAGTTAAAAATACTACAAAAGCTTTAATGAACTTTCTCGACTATGAGAGCTTCAACCAAGTTACCATTTTAATATGTTTAATACACTGGAAGACATTGCGAACGCATAAGACGCGACGCTGCACGACGCGACACGACGAGGCGGCGGCTACCGATAACTTCTCTCTGCGAGTAAACGGTCAGCTAAATGAAACGAGTGAAATACTTCAGTATCGTTTCTTGTACAAACAACTGGAACGATATAATTCATTAGAACGCTGTGAAAAGGAGAACTTGATGCATAAAAACTGTGCTATTTTTAGTAAAACGGAAAAGTGTTGCTTGATATCACAATTGTTGATAAAGAGACAGCGGATCTTTATGCAATGTAAAATACCTATATACACATCATTTGTAACTAATTGTAATCGGTTGAAAAGAAAGTCTTCGTATTATTACATTTTTAAAATATTTTTACTGTTGCATTATGCATTTCGCCATGCTTAGAACACCATTATCATTGAATTTACTCGATCGTTACATAATGAAACTCCATTGATCTTTTCGTGTCACCGATTTCAGCAATTATCGAAACAGGTAGAGAAACACAAGTCCCCGCTCCGTATCCTATATTTCCGGGTTACTAAAAATACAGTTAGCCTTGAAAGCTGACTCTGTTATTCTACAGTTTTCATCATAAGCTTTTTTCATAAATTTCTTTTTGGCGGTGCGAGGAGAACGACTATTAATAAGTTGAACGACCTTGCTCCAGGTTCCCGAAATTCGACTTTGAATACACATATGTACACTGACACATATATTCGAAAGGAAGAATACAAATAGGAAGAGAGAAAAAAAGTCGCGACCAACGAAAACTGAATTCCAATGACTTACACTGCAAACAATAGTAATCCTTTCTTTTTAACAATGTTAGGTACGCCGTCGCTCATTCAACTACGGTCACCTCGTTGAATCCACCTTGCACCGATTGTATTACACGACTTAAACATTTTTGAATGAGCTCCATTTATTTTCTAGAACCGACCCACTATGTTTCCGGAACATTTAGGCCGCGCGAGACCGTATTGAAACGTTACTGTTTCGATTCGGGCAGACAAACGCCGTCCAGTTCCCGGTTTTCTAGAATACACACGTGTGCATCAAAAAGGCGGTGCTGTTCCCCGATGAAACGAACCATTCTGTTCGTTGATGCTGTTTTCTTAGATCCTCCCCCGCGGCGGGGCGACAAAAAGTTGATTGACCATGTGCTCCAAGTAAATTCGCAAATAGACGCGGACGAACCCATCGGCCGATCCGTTACGACGGGTTTGCACGAATATTCGGAATATTTCTAGACTCGATATTTTAATTTTAGCATTCGCGGGATATCGAGGCGCGATCTATCCGAATCGACGATTCCACGGATCCCAATAGATCAGTCCTCGGAATTAATGGCTCGCGACGGCCGATTTTCGAAGACTACGCCCCCTTGATTCCGTCCCCTTGTTTCAGGCGCGTACCTTTGTTAATATATTTAATAATATAAACAATGCAGTATAATATAATGTACAGACGTAATTATATCTTGAAAATGATCTAAAGTAAGATCGAAACGTTGAAATTAATGTGGTAATTCGCAAAAGTGTTTTTAAATAACAATTGATCGAACCGGTGCGCCGATAGCATTGATGTATTTGTTATTAACAACTCTACGATCAATATAATATACGGTTGAATGTATGTATGCATACGTATTAGCAGACAACCCTACAGATAATTAAATTTATAAAAGTAGAAAATTGAAAATTACAACAGAATTGTAAAATTACGATCGCCAACGAATTAGAAAAAGAAGAAAGATCGAAACGAATGCGCCCATGACAAATACGTCTGTCAACAATTGCTTATAATATATACGGCTATTATTTACTATACGGTTGAATGTATGTATGCATACGTATTAGCAGACAACCCTACATATAATGAAATTTATAAGAGTAGAAAATTGAAAATAACAACAGAATTGTAAAATTACGATCGTCAACGAATTAGAAAAAGAAGAAAGATCAACAATTGCTTATAATAAATACGGCTATTCCTTAAAATAATGACATATTTAATGTAAACAATATTGTGAATAATGGTACAGCAATTTTTAGTGGGGCCTGAGAGTCGCCATTCGAGCGGTAAGGGTTAAGATGACTGAAGGAGAAAATACGTTCCTTATTTGATTCTCTACCAAATTAATTGTCATCGATCCCGTCGTTTTTCAGAATCGAACGATCCGCGATCCAAGTCCCCAAGAGCGACCTAGAAGTTCGTATTATCGTCCGAACGCTCCCATAACAACCGAGCTCATGAATCGAGCCGATTGTTCGATTAAACGATACAAAGTTCCAAAGTGTCCACGGATGCTTATCCTTTACGGGGTCCGCTCGTCAACGAGCTCCTTGTCCCCGTGCACACCCCACCTCACGCTTCATGCCAACCCTCTCTCGCCATGTACTCGTTCCTCTCTCCGGAATCTACTCTATACATATAGCTGGTAGCTACTACCCCACACCATCCACAGCCCTCCCTTCTACACCCCTTCTACACCCCCTCCTCCACCCCCGCCACGATCAATGCTTGTGAAAAGAGCCGATGCGCGCGCCCTCGCCTCGAACCGCCTAATATCTGTTCGATTTCCCTCAACTGTTGAGTCTAGCGGAATTTCCTAGCTGGCGCGCCCTCCCCCGATTGAAACCCTTTTGGACACCGTTCAACCCCCGATGCCTTAAGAACGACCAACAGGTAAGAGAGCTGACAACGGGTACACGGTTTCCCCGGTATTGTTTTCTTCATATTCGCTTCGGTCCGCGCTGCAAAGGGGTAAACACTTGAGCAGGAGTGTGCGCAAATCGCGACGGGATGGGAAATGTGGCGCCCTGTTATCGGATTCCAAAGATGGTGGGTTGTGGACCAAGCGAGAGTCTTCACGGACCGAGGTGGAATAATTAGGGAAGCTCCGTGTGGGCGCCGAACGTCGGCCAATCGTGTCTATACGACAGACCGGATCGAAGCATCGTTCGATCGACGATTACGAATTGGTGCGATGTTGTATCGGGAGATAACGATCGATGTTTGCTCCGAAGAGCGATAATCAATAACGTCGCGTCGAGAGAATGATTCGAATTCGGACAGGAGGAGGACGCGGTGGGGAACACGATTCGTTCAAACTCGTACCCTCCAACCCCTACACCCCTCTTGCCACGATGGCGCGCGAAAGATAAACGGAGAAGAAGGAAATTTCGATTGACCCAATTTTGTAATAGCAACCCCGCGAAGGAAACAACATATGCGAGTAACAGTCGCGTGTACGCAAACTGCAGCTGCACGCAACGCGAAGACGACGTTGCTGAGACGAGTTGGCGCCAAGTCACGCAACACAGACCGCCCTTTTTCTCGGAATGTTATAGCGAGACTCTCGGATTCACGGCGAGCGTATCTAGGCTGGTTTTCGTAGACGTTTGGGTCTGTCGGGGGCCGTGTCAGAATGGGAGAGCTCCGACGGCCGTTCTCTATCGGGGTCAGAAGGAATTAGCACTTAGCGGCTTCTGCATGAACGTGCCACCCTCTACACACACGGTGAATGGGCACTTGCCATTCATCATTCCTGGAGGTCAGCCAGTTTCAACTTTGCACGCCGACCAAGGTTTCGGAATCCGTGAAAAGGCGGGACGAGCGTACTCCGATGGCAACGCGTCGCGTATTCGATTTCGTTACCGAACGCGCTCATATCGATCGACTCTCTCTCTCTCTCTCTCTCTCTCTCTGTCTGTCTCTCTCTCAGTCTTGTGGTTTTTCCTAGAAAATCTAACCTGGCTTTCGTAGAAGATTTCACGAAAGAGGACTCCCGTAATACGACCGCTAAGACACCACCTCCCGATCCCTCGACATCAATCAAATTCAATCTGATCCTTCCCGAAGGCCCGATTCAACAACTATCGCGAAACCCGAAAGAGCTCTCGATCGTTCGTTCGTAGAATTCGAAGAATCAATGCGCAGGATTTGGGTGGCCCACGACTACATATATCGCGATACGAAATCGTCGTGGTTTAATCCAATGGATGATCCATAGCGACACCCTTTTCCCATAGCTAGGAGGAGTATACACGGGGTCTATAGCACATCAGGGCTACGGAATCAGGGTGGGGTGGTGTGTCGGACCTACCTTCGCAGATGTACCCCTGCTGTATGAGGCCCCACAGCATGTCGGTGCAGCTATGGCAGTACGTCGGCTTGTGAAACGTCTTCTTGCTGAAGCTGTGCCCATGGCTGGCTGGAGTCTCAGCTGAGACCGACGCCATGTTCCCCGTTCCACCGCGGCACCGCTCACGCCAGAATTTCACCGTGAAGCTACACAGGGCGCGCCGCGCGTCGATGACAACATAATTACACGGCAGCCACTACGTGATCTCGAAACCGTACGCGTACATAATTGCGTAGCTGCAGCTGCACCCGTGGCTGGCTGCTCGGGTCCCTCGCGTCGTACCGTCGTCCTCGTCGCCGTGTGACGTGCCTAACACGCATTATTCCCAAAACTGCGCCCCCAGGACCGACGACCGACGACCGACGACCGACCGACCGGCACGGCACCGTCTAGCGTAACACCGTGGTCGCGTTTGATCGTACGCCAGTCACCAGTCACCACTGTGTCGTCGCGGCTGACCATCACCGTGATCGGCCGCTGCTACTGCTGCCGCCTCCGCCTCCTTCGGGAGCTTTACTCGCGGTACGACGGCGATGCGGGTGTCGCGTTCGCGCATCCGAGCCACGGAGCGGGCGCCGAGTGGCCGCACTGACATCAGCCCCTTCGTCACCACCGACGTCCAGTGCCGGAATCAACCGTGGCCCACGCTGGGGTTTTACACGAGGGAGCCCCCGCACTCTCCGGGGATCCCTCTTCCAACTTCCCTCTCTCTCTTCCCCCGTTTTCTTCTAACCTTCTACACCCCACCTACCCCCGCCGTTTATCCGCCTTACCCCCCTCGAGTAGTCTTCTCTCTTCTTTCTTCTCCCTATCCGGGAAATCGTTCGATTTTTCTTACAGAGTGACACGCTAAACGATACTCGTCTCTCTCCAGGTCAAGTTACTCGAAACTTCGCGGTCGACTGCGTGCACGATTGTCCCAGTTTGCTCGTCCCACCGGATAACATGGTTCCGAATGTTTCTGATCGGGGCGCGCGACGACTCGATCACGGAGATGATCCCAGATATTACATCGTTTCGCGTTTCACGTCAACGTCGGAGAGAAGAACGGGGCACCGAGGCGTCGTAGTTCGGTGTGTTGCTGACGGAGGCAACGTCGGGATGGTGCGCGTCGCGAGGCGACGTCCCGTAGTCTCGGAGCGCCCAGTTCGAGCGTAACGACGGCGCCGCTCCACCCCACTGAAGCCTCCTCTGCTCTCTCTCTCTCTCTCTCTCTCTCTCTCTCTCTCTCTCTCTCTCTCTCGCTGCTCTCTGAGCAGCTTTGCTCCGTTTCGTTACGCGCCACACTCTGCTTCCTCCGTTTCCGCTTTCGTACACGATCCGAAATATCGAATACTCGGCTCGCGATACCAGCTACCCCGTGGCCCAGCGGAGATTCGTCGGCCCAAAACCGACGACGGTGCAAGCCACTCGCACTCGGGAACACACACCAGCAACCGCTTCGAGGTCGCTCTCGACTCGACTCGCCTCGACGACGTCAAAGCGACGACCAGCCGTCGACACCGTCTACTCGCGCGCATCGACGCGGCTCCGCAACGCTCTTCTTCTCCGCGCAACGCGCTCCCGTCACATGCGTGCACCAGCCATTTCGCGACGAATCGCTCGACAGGCAACCCAGCCTTCCTGTAGACCTCCGCATGCTCGATCTTTCGCGAAATTTCACTACCGACCTCGAACTGAAATCACGAAAGGCCTAGCCGGTTAACGGATTGCATAATATAGTTCAACAGTTCAGAAAATACAGCTGCAATTAAACAATTGTCTCTTCAAACTAGAATACATTTTAACAGGTCAGAAAATACAGCTTAACTACAAAATTATATCTTCAAACCATAATACATTTTAACAGTTCAGACGAAACAGCTACAACTACCAAAAATTTATCTTCATTTCCTTTAACCAGAAAATCTTTACACACAATGAACATTGTTTTACCTAAATTGCAACAAACAGGAGTGAAATTGAAATTTATTTGTGTCCCTGTTATGTTTAATAGGTTGCGAATTATATAATAGTATGTTTAAATGTTTCTAATATTTTTGTTATTTTAAATTACGCCTGCTTGATTTTGTCGTAAATACGTAAAATTCGCAGTTTAATAATATATTCTAACAGTTCAGACGAAACAGCTCAACGACCAAAAATTTATCTTCATTTCTTTTAACCAGAAAATCTTTACACACAATGAACATTGTTTTACCTAAATTACAACAAACAGGAGTGAAATTGAAATTTATTTGTGTCCCTGTTATGTTTAATAGGTTGCGAATTATATAATAGTATGTTTAAATGTTTCTAATATTTTTGCTATTTTAAATTACGCCTGCTTTTTTTTTGTTTGATATATTTTAACAATTTAAAAAGAAACAGCTACCAAAAAATTTACTCCATTTTCTTTAACCACGACGCAACCTAACAAAGAATATCAGAACAATCAGAGATAATGTTGGTGATAGTACCTTATTATTCAATTAATTTCCAGCAGGTTCACCCTTCTTCAATGTGGAATCTGTGTATCTTTTGAGTTTTTCATTTTTCACAACCAGAGTTTGTAACTGAAAAATCGTTAAATGTGTCAGATCTTTTTTGGAATTTTTAAATGCTGCACAATGCTGAGAGTGTAAGATAAACTGATTCTTTTGTTTTTCTCTGTGTCTACCCTTACAGTCGCGATATAGGGTTAAAAGTTGGCAGGAAGGGTTTTTGCTTGGTAAATTATCGAACCATTTCCGGCCAAAATTGGCCCTTTCCTCTTGCGCGGTACCCATAGTGACCCAGAACAGAGTCACAGTGGGACAAATGCCTTATCTAGGTGGAGAAAGTTAGGGTTGCAAAACAGATACAATTTCCATTGATTCTTCTTTCGGAAAGTTAAGCATAATGGTTAATTGAATAACCATATAAGCATGGAAATCAATACATGAAAACTCTGCTCCGTAACATGACGAAATTTTACACAAATAAAATTGTCGCAGCAATTAGAAACTTTTTTTGAACGTCTATGCACATCGTGGAAATTTAACATTGTCTGAATGCATTAATTATTATTATTACACTATTTATACTATCATCGATCTCTTATTAAATATTTAGAAATTTCAGATTTTTTGAAGAGAAGGATAATTCAAATTCGGCTAATAATTGCTATTCTATTTGACACTTCTCATGATTAGTGCCAGTCACTCAATAATTTTTAAGTGCCTGAGCTGGAAGTTATTTGTGACCCGAGCCAACAATAGCTTTATTGTTTCGCGCACGATTAAAAAGCTATTCGGGCTTTCCCGGTACCGATTTTTAGAAAATGTATTGTACTTGCGAGGTTGCTATAGAAATTAACAATCGTTCTGATAACGTGATAACTAGACTGCGGATTTTTATGCAAAATAAAAATGTTCTAGTTAATTTTGAATCAACTGGAGTGAAAAAGAAATTTATTTTCTTTCTTAGTATGTTTAATAGGTCGAAATTAAAATAACAATAATTTTCAATTCTTCTAATGCTCTCATTGTTTCGAATTACATCTAGTCATTTTTCTCATAAATGCATCAAATCCGCTGTCTAATAATAACAAAGGAATGAGATCGTGCAATTTTCTTCTACGAATAATAGAAAAATTTGCTGAAAGAAAAATGATAAATAAATCGTTTTATCATTTCTATTTCCGAGTACGATGCTCGAACCCGAAAATACCTACGTTCATTCATCCTTGTTACGGTGCCTATCAAATATTAAAAGCTTTGTTCACCCCTTGACTAAAAAGGGTGGCAACGACGACTTCTGCTAACTTTGTCGTCGACCGTACTTTGCTAAATAACGTAACATTGTTATACGTGACGCCATTGTTATTCATCCACTATTGCGGCAAACCTTGAAATACGTAATTCACAATACGTCCTGCAGACATTTATGACGAGAATCTCGACAGCAGCGAGGTGTATAATCTTCTTCAACGCCGGATGTGTCTTGTGTTCGTGTTGACTTTATTCTCTTCATTCAAGAGTTTAATGCATGCTTAGACAGGAACTTGATTTATAAAATTAAACATATAGGACGCTCATATCGATTTACTGAACTTACAGTTCGCTGCTGACAAAAGGGTAAATTTTTAAAACAGATATTCGCACAATACGAGGAGACTCGACATGTCTTTGAAAGACAATATAAATATGGAAAAACACAGATTCCTGAATATAACATTTACATTATTCTATTTTAGAGTACTAATGAAAGTTACTTCAAATTACTCCTTTCGGTACAACATTTCTGGGACACCCTGTACATTTTTTAAAAGATTTTCAGAAAAATACAGATCTTATAGAAAATATTCGAATTAACTTCCTGATTTTTATAAAACGTTGGAGAACAATTATAAAAAATAATTGTCACTATATAACTGGTTGATAAAACAGTTATTTTAAAATCGCTCGTGTTTTAGTTCCAATCTAACATAAAGGAGATGCAAGTTATGATACAAAGATGCAGAGGTGTATAAATGAAATTGTACTTACATCGATTCCGCAAGAAGACATTAAAATTCTACTCGCGCCAAGAAAATTCAATATAATCGTCGATATACTTTTGCATTACAGGGTTTATTATGGACGGAGCACAAAGCATCGTCTCTCTTTTCAATACAACATTCATATACTTATCGTATTACACGTTCATACGCTTAACATTGGTAGTGTTCATAATTCTGTTTAATAACCAGCTATACCGCAAGTTCTAACAAATTCGCGCACTTAATCGCTACTTTTGATTGCATGAAAGAACTGCGTGTAACATCGTTTGAGAGAAACTTCGACGGTACTGTGTGTGTCTGTGTGTGTGTGTGTACAATTGTACGCTCAACAAACAGGAATATAATTATAATAACTAACATGTGTGTATCGGAAACTATGCCGTATACAAAAGTATTTAAAAAGTACAGAAATTAATGCTATAGTTCTGTATCACGCACGCAATTAGTACACGTGTATAAATGCAAAATTACCTGACACGCATTAACTAACATAGCCATCATTTTCTTCGACTAAAACTACACAAACCGTTGATGAAATCATGCATGAAATTCGTGCGTTACAATTGAAGTTAAAAAAAGAATCAAGTAGATAATGTGTCCGGACAATATACTGTATCGTAAGTTCCAAGGACATTCTTATAAAATTGATTACACGTTTTTGTTTCGTTAGTCTAGTATATCTCTAAATATACATTGGAATGAGAATGCCTCGAGTCTAAACAATAGGAATACTTGTTTATGAAAATAAAATGACGTTGCACCAGTCTCTTTATCGAACTATAACTATGGTGTATATTCAAAGTTTGAATATCGTTCTCACATTCTGTATAGTTTAAATGTACGATGTAAATAAATCTATAGTTTACGTGGTAAACAAATTTGATTTGCTATGTGTATAAAAGTAGTTGATAGAAATCAAGTGAATTATTTCAGAGCTTTTAATTCGTAAGATAATTAAACCACAATGAATACTAAAATATTTTTAATTGTTGTCCATGATTTCTTCGAGATGTCGATCACTCTGTATTACTTACAAATTAATGATTAATGAATACATTTTAATCGAACTAAAGTAATTGAATTCTGAAAATTATCCTGACAATTCGATTCACAAAATCGAGATGAGTCGGTTGAATTTAAATATTCTCTTGCCTCTTTCAAAGTGAACAACTATAGTACCAATTCGAAGAATAAGCAGTAATGCATGTAACAATAACTATGTGGTTTTAATATAACATTAAAGTTGTGCACATAAATATAAAACAGTATAATCAATCTTTAAAAATTGGAACATTCAGTTGCAGTAATGTTTTAAACATTTTGGAGACCTGTTAGGAATGTGTATAATTAATACGTCGATGACAGCCTGTTAATATCGATATAATTACTCGGTATGTGTATAGAAAACATTATAAGATAATACAAGTAGTAACTAATAAAAAATCGGTGTTACTATGATATTAAGACAATTATGTGAATATTTTTGTTAACTTTATATGAACTCGTAACCGTAGTCCTGCAAATGTCAATACTTTTGCTTGTCATATATATTTGATTAAACGATAATAAAATCAAACGAGAAACTGTATATCCTTTAACAACTAATTCCTTTTCTAACAAACATTCTTCTCGTTATTATAGTTCGACAATTTAATACAATTGCTTATACGAGAAATCGTGTATCTAATGCCCTAATTCATTCTGTAATACTTTAATTGCTTTCATCGATAATTGCTGTTGTGTTTTAGTACTTAAAAACGTTTAAGTTGAAGTTATTCGTTACCTTTCCTACATAACGCACAAAAATATAGTTTTCGATTAAAAATTAATAAGGCGCAACGAATTTTATAATACTTATGTATAGTTTGGTTTCACAAAGTAATTACATGTAAGTGAATATCCTATGAGCACCTCGTAAAATATATGTGCACGTAGATACAGAATGTTCGAAACTCATTATTTAACCCTCTATGTAAGAAATTGTTATAGAAAATATTGTAAGAAGTACGCACATCAAGTTTCGAATATAAGGAATCAAAAATTTGAATAAGAATGAGAAATAAATGGAAAACTTAATGACAATCAATTCATTGGTATAACGAACTGCAGAGGATTAAATAATATAATCTTTACGTAATGTATGCAATAAAAAACTGCTATTACTTTCACAAAAAGATTCAATAGTATTGAAGTATCCGTTATAATTACTAGACAGCGGATCTTTATGCAAAATAAAAAAATTTGCTACCTAAATTGCAACAAACTGCAGTGAAATTTATTTTCTTTCTTAATATGTTCAACAGGTCGAAAGTAACAAATAGTATTTTTAAATTCTTCTAATATTTTTAAAATCCGCTGTCTAATAATCACCTGTAATAAAATTGTACTCTTTTATAATCGGCGTTAATTCAATTCGAAAAAGAAAAGGACTTTTCATTAATTAGGATTCATTTAGTGCTATACTCTTAAATGTAATAAACATAGTAATATGGTAAATACAATTTTGGAATGTTCGGAGCATCATTATAAATCCACTTACATTAAATTCCACAAATTGTCTAGGAAATATTATCCCAAACCATGGTCCTCGAAGAATCCCTGAGGAGTTTCATCCTGAAACAGATGATCGTAATCGTTAAATTAAAATTGATCTCGGTGAGAACACATCTAAGTATATATGAAGAGGGATCAATTTCTTTGATGCTGCACTTTATCGTATAACGGACAAATAGAGTAATGAAAATATATAAGTATGCACATACCTACTTTGCAATTAAGTAATCTCCTTGATGCAGCTTCAAATGGTGAACTGAACCCTTTTCATATAACAGTATATACTTGTATGGATACACAAAGCTGCACAAAGCACATATTCATTTATCGCCTTATTCGAAATGCTTAAGCATCAATCAAAGAAAATGTCTGTGTTGCATGCTACGCACAGAATGTTTTTTTGCACTTATGGTTAAATGGATGTGCATACCATAAACTCGACCAATTTTTATATAATGAAATACCTTCCTAACAAACAATAAATAAATAAATGAAGAATCCTAGGAGCACTTTTATTGGACGTAAAAAACGAAAACAACAGTTCAACAAAAATACCTTAGTGAAAAAAAAACCTGAAATTACAGATTATTATATGATTACAACTGGATTAATTACATGGAAAGGTAATACATAATTCCGTGTACAGTTATGCGAAAGTTCCATTGTATACATTTATTACGGGTATTAGTTTATTCTGTGTTAGAATCGTTAACATTAAAAATTGACACTGCTTATGTATATACACGTACACACATACAGAAAGTGATACCTTCAAGTATTCCTCTAATGACATACTAGAATAAATATTTTCCACGTACAGAAGTATAAAGGGGGCTATACAAAAATGTGAGAAAATAACTTCTTAAACAATTAGAAAACTATGTAAACACTATTTAAATATTTCTTTTTCTCGTGTTTGTAGTCACATGTGAATTATGGCCATATCTAAATACAATTAACTTTATTGCCATAGTACGGGACTAAACTATGCTAGAACTATTATCCGCTAAGTAATCAAATGAGAAGCAATTTTTTCGCCAACAGGACTCTTTCTATGAGCTACCATACATATGTATTATATTAGAATATATAATATATATGTATATATTACTCTTCCTTGCCGTCTATACAAAAATATATGGGTTTATATGCTAGGTTCGTAGGGGTTCTCAATGTTAAGTAAAAAACTGATGCTCAATAACTATAGAAAAAGTAGAGATGTATGATGGCATCATGCAGCGGGTGAGCCTGCTCCAAGTCTTGATTCATGTGGGTTGTCACATTGGCCATGAAGGGCATGCAAGAACGCAGCACCTACAAAAGCCCTATCTCCCGCAGGGCACCTTCCACAGCTTCGTCCTTCCACAAACAAACAAATATTCTAGCTAATCTTTAGTGTATTTCTGGTTGCGTCCTTAGTTATGGAACAATAATGTTGGAGCTAAAGATTATATAATTAATTTTACAGAATTGTAATACAATTACAAAAGAGAAAAACAAAAATGTTACACTTCGACGAGTTACAAAAATTCCATTAAAAATTTATTATACAAAATACCTTGTCATTCTGCGTAAACTCATGTTAAAAACAAAAATTAAACCAATAAAAGCAGTTACAGTGATACCGTGCTTACACGTATAAAACAAAACATATTTTTCTCCTCAAGGAATACGAATTAGAATCGTTTCTTTACACATATACTTCTATAAGAAAAGAACAATTAATTATACAGTGTTTCATTAAATGCCAAGCAGTTGTCTAAACCTGTATGTCTACAAGTATAACTTACAATAAAAAAGAAATAGTTAAAAATCACCATTCAAGAATAAACAAATTCGGCGATTTTATAACTCCGATATTAATAAATGTAGCCTTAAGAATTGTATATAGTTAACAATAAACTAGAACATTTGTATTAATCAATGAAAGTGAATCGATTATTTAATTAGGAATTTATTATGTAGTATAATTAATACAAATCCATAAATATGACTAGTCATTCTACTGAACTTTAAACGGTATCTAGATAAAATTGTGATATGATTAAATGTATATAATAATAAGATACATTCACGAAATATGGTATAACTAAAAGATTAATCCCCTATAAAAATACTTATGACTAAATCTATTCTTTGATTTGCTTTTCTAGGCTCTTATATAATAATTTCTTAGAGGTAAAACAAGTGATTTCTGATTGTTTACAAAATGATGACTTCCATGCTATGAAATTATGCAAGAAAAAGAAAACTTAAAAGCGATCTTCCGAATCGTAACAACTTATAAATATTGTTCCAGATTATTGTATTGGATCATGATTTATAACATTATATGAAATTATACCATCAATATAATTGGTAAATGATTAATATTTATTATAACTTGAGAATATATACATACATTTCAACAACTAACTATGAACAACAGCATTTCCATAGCATAATGAAGTTTAAACATAAATTTCAATAGTGTGTGATAATATCACTGCAAGTGAATACGTATTTGATCTACTCTTTCCTGCTAACTAATTTCATTAAAAAACAGATATTTTTCCAGCAACAGAAAGTAATAAAAATCTTCAGAGACTAGATGTTATTAATTGTAAACATTACAGGAATACTGCTATCAATCTATCCAGCTATGTTATATAGAAAGTAAATATAGTGAACATACACACCAAGCTACTTAACAATTACTTAGACAAGCTGTAAATATAAATAGGGTACCTAATTATACGTTTGAGTTTCAAGAATAAACCTTTAAATCCGATAATGCATTAATAATTTAGTAAATAAAAATGTAAATACAAATACTGTAGTACAAAATCTATTGTGAGAAATTATTTGAAATTGTTGATTGTCTTTGAGAGTATTATTAAAAATACTTCATTAGGATCCTCATATGTGTATATGTAGATATAACACTTCTAATAATAACTTTGACGAATTATTGTATTTCATACAGATCTTTCTTAAGGGAACAGAATAATAAAAATGATAGTAAATATAATGGCAAGTGTAGACGCAAGTAGACTACTAAAAAGTTTTAAAAGTTCACAGGATTATCAAAGGAACTGATTATGAGACAAACTTATCTTATAGATTATACAGTTTGTACTTTATAAAGTACCATATATATATATTAAAGTAATATGTATATACTAAAAATGTTTTAATGTGCCCACAAAGTATAGTATAAAAATTTCAATTGGCAATATTATGTTGGTCTTGTAAATAAATTTTTAAAAGATTATTACCCCGTTAAACGGCCATAGAATATTAGAAGTTAATTTGGCAAAAACTGGATTTTTAAAGATTTAGTAAAATAAGTGGCCACAATGAATTAAATACTTTATCAGAAATACCTAAAGTTATGAAGGAACTTTAAAGTGAAAGTAGTTTCATGTTCTCATTGCATTTGTGTACTAAAACACGATATTGAACATGGTATTACATAACAGTATTCAATGTCAATGTAATATGGCAACAGATTTACATAGATTAAAATTTTTTTTTACTACAGATATGCTGTTGCGTACATTATGAATAAAAATTTTTACAACACATATAAGCCCACTTACATCAATAAAAGAATAAGCATGTAAGCATTCTATGCACACAGCAGTAGCTATTCAAAATTACAATATACAGTATATTGAACATAAATTACATCTACATTTTACTGTTTGCGTAGACATTACATTTAATATCACTGGAAAGAATGAGCAGTCACTTTTCATGCTTTCCTGACCACACAATATTTTCTCTAAGTATATATTAATAATGCTTTCAAAATCTAATCGTTTTCAAAAAGAAGTCTAAACCATATTTGTAATTAGTAATGATAAAAAGGTGTTACCAATCATACTATATACATATTATTCATAACAAGGTTTCTTCTAATATGTATAACATTTTTATATCAAGCATTATGACAGTAATCATTGTGCGTAACAATGTTAAATACTGAGAAAAATTTTGGATAAGTTAAAACAAGACTAAATAATAAACCATAAAAGGTTTCAAAATAATAGTAATGTACATATAATACACAAAACTGAAAAGGACAATTACACATTCCTCTTACAAAATTTCAACTTGAAAGGGTTACATTCCAACATGCAATTTAGATAATTACACTGTTAATAAACAAAGTGTCATGACAACCCATTTTTGCTAGGCATTGAAATAATGCAGTGGCTGCTATATTATTCGAAATAATAATATTTGTAATACTATTATGTCTTTTTAAATACTACTTTTCTTTTTTAAATATCCTGGTAGTTCCCCTTATACTTGTCTTTTACATATAAAAATATGTAAGTATCTATAACTTCTCTTATGTAATAACATAGTTATATGTACGTTATATGTATAACATTGTACAAGTATCATTATGCATAAAATCAAACAAAATACTTCAATATAAGAGTCATTTTGTTATACCTTCGACACCACATTATTTTACCCAGAATAAAAACAGGCTTTTAAAAACATGCTACATATATAAATCATACAAGAGGTTTTGGTATTTCTTGTGTATACCTCTTACTCAGTGTTGATTCAATTACTTTGAAAAGGACGTAACACACCAACTAATGAAAGTAAAACATAGTTTGCGAATCGTTTTAACAATTTTGCAAAAACAGATAAGAATACTACGAAAATGCTATCAAAATAATAAAAATAGTATCGACTCTTGTATAACTGAAAGTTGACCAAGTAGCCGTGTTAACAGTTAAAACGATTCAAGTATATCACTATAAAATAACAAATAAAAGTTATAAATGTCATTAAAAAAGAAAACAAGTCACAACTCAATGGGTACATCCCCATAACTAACCTCCTGTAGTAAATCCTGAGATGCAATGGCTTTTAACACATTTTTTTTGCTAGTCTCTTGAATTTCACCGCCAAGCAATAGTTCATCTAAGATAAAGTATGCTTTTTCAAAGTTGAAAATTATATCTAACTCACATACCTAGTGAAACAGAAAATGATGTTACTATTCAGAATAAATGTTATGCAAGTATAAAGGCTATAATCTAACTTGTAATCTCAAAGATTAGCAAGATTCTAAAGCTTCACTTACATATTTTATCCAAATGGGTTACCCTGAACTTTACTGGCAATCATTTCACATTCAAATGATATATTTAAATCGCTAACAATCATTTCAGAGACAAGGCAGGTTTATGTTTGGATTAGACTTGGGAATCAAATCTAACGAGCATTTACAAGTAACTCATATACAGTCAAACCTTGATAACTTGAAAACCTCTATAAGTCGAAAATTTTGTTCATTCACTTCCACTACAATCTAAAAACCTCTACAAATCAAAGTAGAATTTCTTATAACTCGAATTATTTTCCACATGTGTAGAAGCTAAACAAGGTAAAACAACAGTAAATGTTTTACAAAGTTTTGTAGAAAAATGCGATGATATTAAAGAAATCTGTTTATTCATTAACACAGAGTAAAATCAGAGATGTCTTTAATATATAATAATGCTGACAGTAAAAAGTTTGATTTCAATGAAATAGTGTCAGTGTTATGCTTGTCAATGAAATTGATTGTTAATAAGGTCAAGCTAACCCACTCGAAATACGTCTAACGTAATTAGAACTATACTTACACTTCCAAAATATTTATCCAATAATTCAACGTAACGATGTATAATTTCTAAAGTGAGCAATTCATTTTCGTTTTGTTCAATTGCACAACAAAAATATAAACTTGCATATCTAAAAGAAAATCACTAACAGTTTGTATCATGGTAAAACATTTAATGAGAAATTCGGTTACAGAAAGAATTGCAAATCATTGTATAAAATGATGATTATCGTGTACCTTTTATAGACAACTTTAACATCTTTCCATTCTAGGAAACTGGACATTTTCGGCTTTCGCGCTAATATTGTCGTGATCAATTCCCTTGTAATTTTTTTCTTTTTCTTATCAGGATATGCCACATACCATTTTTGTAGACGCAACTTTCCTTGGCGACTGAACAATAACATAAATCGCATCTAAAAGAATTTGATCACTTACATAAAAGTCGATTTACATATTTTTAAAGTATCGTTAAGGTTAAAGTTACCATATCGATCGAATCGTGTGAAGAATAAGCAATGAATATTTACCATTTTTAAGAGTAAACTTCTTTTGATAAAATAACCACAAAATTAAACACAACACCTTTCACTAAATAGATCACAATACGTGAAGTGGAAGTCGGCTTTGACCGCCGACGAAATACTATTACAGACTGCCAAGCCCCTTTGCCATTCAGCCACATAGGCAAGTGAACGCAAGTGGGCGCGGGGATAACGTGGAGCTTACAGTGATCTGAAATATCACATCGCTATAAGTTCCACCACCCACGAGATACAGTCACCGAAAAATCAATAAAAATATTCATTAATTGATTTATGCATTCTGAAACTTTATAGATAAATTTGAAAACCCTCGGACGACCCTTTCGACAGAGCAAACTTTCGAAATAATGAAAAAAGAACTCTACAGAGTTTCTTAGGATTAACGGAATATTTTAGAAAATTTATCTCGCGATATTCGATCGTAGCACGTCCGTTTACTTTATTAAGAAAAAACACATCGTTTAATTTTGGTCTCGAAGAGGAAAGAGCCTTCAATAGTTTGAAATTACTACTCAGTTCTTAACCCGTGTTAAAATTGTATAATACAAAAGCTGAAACACAATTGCATACCAACGCGTCTGGTTTTGGGTGTGGAGCGATATAAAGAACTCGTGAAAGTAATATACAAGTTAATTGATTAAGTAATTTTGCTTTATCTAAAGAATATGTCCGTCGCGAATTGTCTTTTTGTACGTGGTATCAAATCTAATGTTTCAGAACAATTAAAAATAATTTAAATTACAAACGATTAATTGTACTTACGCTCGCGTCTTCTGTTTGAAAAAAAGTACGCCATCACAGTATCGTCCACTTTCCATTATCGAAAGCATCGAGTAGTATCGATCTTGGCCATGTACATCTTTCGATACCTTTTCCCTCGGAACCTATAACAGAAAGAACAAATTGATTAATATCAATTAACGAACATTCAGAAACTAAATCACGATTAACAATAAATAAACAATTCAATTTGGATAGAGAATCAAAATTAAATAACCTCAATTTCTATGGCAAATATTTAGAAATAACCGTTACGACAGAAGAATAAATTTTCGCAAGAAGGCAACACATGCCTATAGCGATAACTCGCTTAAACATAGAATTGGTTTATAAAAATTACGGTAAATAATCTTGATTTCTCGAATGATGCAATACAGAAACGATACACACCATTTAACAGTCCCTGCGTGGCGTCGTATATTTTCTGCGTCCCGGTCACGAAAGACGCTGATGAAAAACGTAAATACATGCGTTCACTTTAACATTCGTTATTCGAATGAACGCGCGCGCGGTCGTTACGGTGCTTGCAGGTGCTTGCGACCGAGTGTTACCGAAGATCACCGAAGATTGGCGACTGTCGCCGATGATCGGCGGTTACCTTCGAATTGGAATCGGCACGGCCGAAAACACACGATGTATATACCGTCAATAAACAGTATAACTATGAGCAATAAAAGTAATAAAAAAATACGACATAATTTCAACCATATTTATTATAGTTTAATTGACGGTACGCAGCAAATTTTCGGCCGCGCGGTCCGTGTTTATACATGTGCTGTCCTTTTCTCTACGTTCAGCACGGTCGACACTATTATAGAAAAACATAGTATCCCCTCACTTTCTAAAAATGTTTCAGCTACAAACCGAGGGATAAATAAATTCGATGCTTCATTAAATTCTGAGAAAACAGCTTGTAGAATTTTTATAAATTTTGCGTACAATATTTCCAGGCATTTTTGTCCTTGATATTGGTTTTGCTTCGAATATTTTATGAAATATCTGTGTAACCACATACGTTCGTCGGAGAATATAACATTCATGTCTTCATTCGTCTTCTTACCGACAAGAATCCCCTCAGTGGCCTTCTGTTTCTTATTCCAGCGACAGTATATCCTAGAGAGCGTAAGAAAACACGGAATTATTTGCGTGACACGATCTCTCGTAAGGCTGGCAGTCTTTAATAGTATTTGATCGATGCTTTGGCGACGTTTCAAGTACTGTTAATGGCGCTAATTTCAAATTCGTTTCATATAATTTGATCTTTTCGTTCAAGAATAAACAATATTTATAGAAACTACTTGTAGAATTATTTCTTGAAATTGAAACAACTCTCACAAGTATTATTATATTTTGATTGCCTAATTAGACCCAGCTTTGTGTCTATTATAATATTATACTTGTTAAAATAAGGAGAAAAGTACCTTTAAACTGACTATTTATTCAATTAAAATTTACTAAGTCTTTACAGATACTATAAATAAAAATGAAATTACCCTAAGGTAGAAATACAATTACATTGTGTTAATTATTTATTTATTACGCATTACATAATATTAAAACGTTCATGATAATTTCTGAATACGCTGTTTTAAAAACTTCTCACGTTTAGTCAGTTTATCGTCTATACCAAACTGTTTATAAGAGATCGATACCACTTTATATCCACTATTCTCTAATAATCTCTCACGTAATTTAACTATTCCGTGAATATCGTGATTTCCATGGCAATAGGAGTGATAGTCGTGTACCAATATGCCTAATCTGAAATTTGCGATAACAATTATTCTGGATGTTATGTTCTGCATGATAAAAAATTACTCCGAAATGGGAACATTATATAACAGAGTAAAGGTACCAGTTACCGTGCCTCACCCTAAATATCCGGTAACTGGTACCTACACCCTAGTGGTTGGTAACTTTCATGTAACACTCACTTCGTTAGATTTGGCTCTTGTTTTGCTGTGTCATTTGGATCAGTAAGATTACATTTAGAATCTACATAACATTCGGCATCTGAAATATTATCTCACCATAGTTATGTTCCTTTTTAATAATCTACACAATTGACTGTTTTACATACCAACGAGGAAGCCCATTTTCGTATTTACATTCATATTAAAACACTTTGGTGATGGTGATATGGACTGTAACGTCTCTTTTAATGCATCGACATATAATATTTTGTCTGCAGCATGTGGTCTTACCTCATCGGCTACAACACTTGACTTTAGCAGTGGCCCTGAAAGTAATATTTTGTATAAATATATGAAAAACTATTTTCATTTTGTTTGACGAAGTATGTATCGTAATACGAATTATTTATAATTTACCATGATAATCTTTCAGGATGTATTTTGCTGCACCATTGATGTTTAACAATTTTGATCCCTGCGAATGATTTATCTCATTTGCTATAATAAAAGTTAATTATTAGTTTGTTACCAGTGTGCGTATAATAACATAGTATAACCAAGGATATCTCACCTGCAGAAAATAATGTTGTGACAAATTCTTCGTTTAATACAGATTCAACATGTGAGTTTTGTACATAATTTAGTAAAACTAAGTACCATACATAGTTTAACCAATTATCAACTCCTAACGTATCTATTGTTAATTGTGACTTGTATTTCTATTCATAATAAAATAAAAAGTCCTTTATTAACTGACAATTACATATCTAAACTTGTCTAATAAAATGCCCATTAATGTATAGAAATAACAGTTTGTTAAATAATTAAATCAATTAGAGCCCTGCCATACTTGCTGTTTTCCTTATGAATTATCTCTTGTTTGTACATACCTCTACGACCATATTTGCTTCTTCTGTGATGAAGCCCAATGTTGAAATCGATTGTATGTAATTTAATAAAAGATTACTTGGTAAATCTTGACTTGTAAGAAGGAGCTGACATATATGACTTAAAAATTCTGTATTTTTGTACTTAAGTATCGACATAGATTTCACCATAGAGTTCACTGCGTTCGATTTGACACTACTGATAGTTGTTACAAGTTTGGAACTCATACTATCAAGGAATGCCTACAATATACTTTATTTTCAATATGTATCCTTCAATAGAATTGATTAGTTTCGCATAATTACGTTGTTAGCTTACCTCATCAAGATAAGATAAAGCTGCCATACTGAACATTAGGGTTGAACATTGTCCTATAGACAATTTTTCATTGTACTTATTGATATTATCAAATAAAAATTTTAATTCTTTTGGATTTCTCCTTCTCGACTGTGCTAACTTTAATACTTCCTGTAATAAATGAAATGTGTGTACATGTTACTGGCAATGTGTCTAAGAAGGGGCGTTCCATAGAATGCCTGGTCTTTCGAGCAGTGTGAATATTTCGTGACATTCTCTATAATATCCACGGTGCGTTAGCAGTGTGTTAAATCCATACTTGACATTCTTTCATGTTTATCTTTTATAGCTGTAAACTTGTCGATTGGGATCCTCCTTTCAGGAAAACCATTAGTTAAGGAGTTACGAAATCACAACTCTCTTGTTAATGATGACCTTTATATCACAACACCAAAGAATGAGTCTCTCCAAACCATTCAACCTTATATAAACATTCTTCTCTACGAATAACAATAACGACGAAAATCGGGGTGATAATATCTGGTGAACCAGCTTGTATACATAGCTCAAAACATCTGGCATTCTATAGACTGCCCATCATGGACACAATGCCTGTAACATATATAATTTTAAGTTAGATAAAGAAAGTATATCATTGGCTTACTTACTTGGATCATTGAAGATGTAGAAAGGTCAGAATACTTAGCAATAATGTCATCTTTCTTCATGCTTGGTTTGTCCATTACTTCTACTGATTTAATTTCCTTCTTAAAATTTGAACTATCAGTCTGACTATCAACATTATTTACATTGTTCTCATTTACCCACTTTATAATGGAGTCCATTACTTTTACAATTTCATTTTGGGACAAATGTGGTAACTTTATCAGATCCAACAAATCGTTAATGTTGTTGGATTTCTTAATTTTAGAAGCGATCAGCGTGTTGTCCCTTAACGAATTGTATACTGACAGTTTCAGTTTACTAAAGTTTTCCCTTTGTTCTGAATTGAATGTGTTCGCCGCTGGCTCTTGGTTTTGCTTCAACAAATAAACTTTCATTCAATAATGAAACAAAATAGTGCTTTTTATGTGTCACTAATTCAAAATTAATAATCATGAACAGAATTTACCTTGAAAACATTGCCAGGTTCTTGTGCAGCCGATGTTGAGCTTGATGTAAATAGTGCCGTAATTCGCCAACATAATCGTGGCGCGAATCTTGCATTTATAGTACAAAAGGTTGTATTAAATTGTAACATCTTTGTCGAGCTAGAACATTATTTATACAATCGTTAGTGGTTATGACGACAATGTCGAGAACTTCAATTAACATTTACGGGGTCAAATGATATTGTCATTTTCTCATTTACGATACACGTGTTATTCAACTTACTCGCTATACAACTAATAATAATCAGATAGAAATATTGTTATATCTAATGTTCCTAAATAATCAAAAATAGATCCATGATAATGTTAGGTTATGTATGTACCGTGGTTATAGTCATAGATAGAAGAAGTTTACGTAGATCGACTTCCGACCGTTGCTATCACGTCCAAAGCGAAACGTTACGGATTTATGTAATTCTACATTGTTGCCACTTCTTTCTCTATGTCGAAATCACTAAATTCTCAATTATTTTTCAATGACAACTCCAATCATGGACATTACGATAACTCCGTTTTGTTTATTTCCAAATATTTAGAACATCTAAATGTTCCAGATGCATAACTACTTTGCGACATGAGCAACGCTACCGAACATTTCGAGACTATTGGAAACGTCCTTTTAGGTTACGTAAAACAACAAATTTCAGTTATAATGTAATTCAAAATCGTTTTTCTCTTGCAACATTTACATGTAATTCTAATTCTTACTCTCGGAACATTTTGTACTTAGGAAAGAGAAAAACATTAATGATAAATATTGCTAAATATACAAATAACGAGCCCCTTACGTTATGTTACACCCCCTACTAAATTATTATATGTATAGCAATATCATGTTACGCAAGAATCATGCATCATATATAAGTATCATAAGAATGTAATGTAAACGAATAAAATAGAATCGATAATTGTTACATAATTATTTCAGTTTTGAAATGCAATTACAATTAACTACCCAGATAGCACATATTTTTGTGTTAAATAAAAACCCTTTCGGTCATGGCGTTCTCATCTAAGGATATACTAAATACAAATTGCATTAAATTTAATTCAAAGAATTGCTTAGCAAATTATTGGAGAAAAAGCAACTTCTATTCGTGTTATAAATTTCAGAATTTCACCATTCGTACTGGCACATGTTTGACGAAAATGAGAGTATCGATAATAGTATTTGTCGTAGGCGCGGTCCTTTGTAATTAGGCTCGTTGACCTGAAGAATTAGGAATGGTATCGATATGCTCTGTTCACCTGTCACACCTTCTATTATTCCAGTAACAATAAGAACCGAATGAATGTCAACTTTTCATCGTTTTTTTTTTTTTTGTAATCGTATCAATACGTATGATTCACGCGCTATAACGCAATCAGAATTGTTTGACTTTCGCATAAATGAAAAGAATATCGCTCACCATAAATATTATAAAAAGTAAAACACAATAAGCTCTTATTGTAAAAGCTAATGAAATATACAATTTCGTTACGTAAGTTTGATTGTAATGACAATACTCAAGTATAATCAGTAGATTAATTATATCTGCATTAATTGCATGGTACAGGAGCTACGTCCACATTTATACCTTTTCTTTTAATAGAGTTTACATAAAACATTTATAGAGTTGGAAACGATAGAACAGTATTTTTTAAATGATTTTACTGTTTCCCATTTGGTTTATTCATTTTTGTCATAAATACAGAAATCATTCATTTTATATTTGAGCAGTCGGCTCGATGAACTTGCGAGTGTTGATAGAACTAATTTTTGTACAATTCCTTCGTTGGATTTCGAAATGTATTTTCAAATTGGAGTGTTAAGTAATAATTGTGATTGTTTTTTTATGTATTATGATATTTTCCTTCTCTCGGTTTTGTGTTTTACTGTGTCTAATAAATTTCTAAGCGAATTCTATCAGAGTTTAGCACGAAGTCTTCGACTCTTGGGGAAAAGCTGATTTGCTTTTGAAATTAGTACAACGGCGCGGTGACGCTAAAATAGACTTCTATCACTGCCTGCAAGTTCGCCACCGTCATACTATATACTATTTATACTTGAAAAAGATGTAAGAATATGCATATTCAGCGTAAAAGAAAGCTATGTCTACCTCTCTTCCCTCTCAGACGTAAAATTCAGACTTCACACTTCAAATTGTTTTCTCTTTCCTCAAAGTTTATTCGCATTTACTAAAATTACACCGAGCGACATCGAAACGATAAGAAAGGAATAACACATTACCCTCTTTGCTCGCACAGTCGGATTAAAAATAGTAAGATAAATGAAATTTAAGAGTATCGATATATTATCTACTCATTAAAATTATTAAAGGAAGAAATAAATTATTTCGTTCCAGTATCTTGTAAATAATTCCGGAAAATTTGGAAAAATTAAAATTGAAAAATTCTTTATTAAAATGGTTAAAGGAGCAAATCAATTTTTCATTTGGTTCCAGTACCTTGTAAATAGAAATAATTAAAATTGAAATGAAACTTTCATTTTCAACAACTGCTTGAACATAAAATTTGACAGAGTTTAGAAGGATTTCTATTTATTTCAAATCTACGCCTACTACCATTGACAAAAAAAGAGTTTATTCGATTTCAAATCCTCAAAATTCGTCTATAAAAATTGCGAATCGCATGAACATCCGCAGTCTGGCAATTAATTAGTTCACACGTGGATTTCAAAGGAAGAAATTGGTAGAGAGGGTTTTCGGCCCCGCGAATCGTGTTCCCACCCGTAGTTGGCTGATCGTGCAAGCGCGTGACAATATTTAAAGCGACGCAGCCGTGGATCGCGTAGACGTTTTTCATCTTGATCGCGACACGTGAAGGAAACGGTGGATTCTGCCCGCTTTCCAACAGTCTTCACTCAGGCTTCTACAGACAGAACACATCGGTGAATGCTCGAACTACAATGGTGAACCGAATCGCCTCTCTTTCGTTCTCAGTCGGTTAGTACCTTCATTTACTTATTCAAATCGCTTTGGAATGTGCTGCACAGTTTTTCGAAACCCTCGGATACTTTCATATTCGTTCTTTTGCTTCTTCATCACGTTGAAATTAAGTTTTGTTTCAAAACGACGATGGGAGATCCTAGGGAAATCATAGTAGACTTGACAATGGAATTTTTCATTGGAGTTTCACGGTTTCGTTTTCATTTATTGTACCGCCTTACAATGTTCACGGTTTTTGATATTATTATTACTCGTGTTTTGCGTCTCCATCAGCCTGAAATTAAGCTTTGTTTCGAAACGATGTTAGATCATCAGGTTATCATAATAGAGCACACTTGACAATGGAACTTTTCTTTAGAGTTTCTCGGTTCCGTTTTTATTTAATTTTTATTGTATCTACTTATAATGTTCATGATTCTTAATATTAATATAACGAGAATAGTTTTGTGCTAAGGTACAGCTGATTGAATTCAATGAAAAATATTGAAATTACTGTCGATCGGAAGTGGCGATAAATTAATGTTGAAGACGCAAATGGTGCGGCAACGTTGCACAATTTTGGTTGTTTGCAAACAAATTTAGAAAATCTTTCACAATACCAAGCAGAAGTACGATCGTACAAATGTATTGGTAAAATACTGCTCAATCAGTGAATTAAATTCTGCAGACTTGGTTGTTTTAATTAAATTTCAAGATTATAAATGATTTTCTAGATGCTCTAATTTTCGTAAAATATTTCATTCGTTTCATTTACTGACTTTTAAATGCTGAATAGGAGTATCCTTTGTGAATTAAACTAAATTGACAAACCTATGTGGTTATTATTGTCGTGGAAATGTTTTTTGGACAAACTATTAACACCTTAGTATAGCGAAATGAAATTTTTGAAATATCGAAAACACTTAATTTAAAGTATAAGAATATTTGACCAGATGGTTCTGTAATTACTGCGGCATTAATTAGTGAATACCTCATTTCTGTGTCTCGATTGGATTTATCAAATATTAAATATTATTAGGATTATAAATCTACTTGATGTTAAATCTACTACCATGTTAAATTCATAGTTACTACATATAGAATTTGATAATAAATTTCAATATTATTAATCAGTATCTCTAATTAATTTTAATCTTTCGGTTGCTACTGTGAGGAATAACTTTAAAGTATTGTATACAAGTGTGTGGTGTAATTTACAGCTTTACACAGGTGTGAAATGTCCAGTATGGGATTAAGACATTAAAAGCTACTTTTATTCAGTACCATAATCACGAATAATTAACATTTTTGTTATCAATTATTATACAATAGTATTTTTAAATTCTTCTAATGTTTTCACTGTTTTAAACCACGCCTACTTGTTTTTGTCCTAAACGCATGAAATCCGCTGTTTAATTATTGCTAACGGTGTTTAGTTCTCAAAACACAATGAAATTTAAAAATTTGTTGGACAGTATTGCTTAACAAATGATACTTGTATATATTCATTACAAATTCTTTGTTGCAATATCATTTGTCTCGACGATTGACCAACTTCTCCGAGTGGCCTTGAGTGTGACAAATTTTGTACGAAGGGAAATGGGGAATGTTATGCTAAAGTATTTAGTAACAATACGGAAAGATAAACGGAAACGTGAGTGCCCAAACGTGTTATTGTGTCATTGACGGCAATTGCGTACGTTGTTCAAACAAACACGTATTAATCGTATTTGGATTGTTGCATTATCGGTGTGCAGAAATGTGCGATACCAGATACTGTGCGTCAACGATGAACACCAAACGTGTTCATTTGCATTTCAATTTCGGCTGATTGAAACATACTGACTGTATCTTTCTACGTCATTAGTTGCAGTTCGGTGAAATTCGATTGTACCTTCCTGATTTCGTACCGTCTGATAAATTGGACTACGGATTTTATATATTTCTCACAAAAATGGGTGAATGTAATTTAAAACAGTAAAAACATTAAGACGATCTAAGAACATCCATATATCATTTTCATTTTATTACAATTGTTAATGGTAGGAAGTAACTTTTATATGGTTCCTGCAATTCGTAAGTGACGAAGAAAATTTCTAGATAAAAAATACTGTAGTATTAAATTCA
The DNA here is from genome assembly GCA_916610235.2 of Lasioglossum morio. NCBI lineage: Eukaryota > Metazoa > Arthropoda > Insecta > Hymenoptera > Halictidae > Lasioglossum > Lasioglossum morio. Next base: position 11,299,944 of record OU744325.1, on the reverse strand, counting down.
ACAGAATCTCGTACGATTTTTATTTATTTTGAATTGACAACCATTCCACTTTCTTAAAATTGTCTGAAAAGTAGAAAATCGCACGCTGTTCCCAAATCGAAAGAAATTCGTTGAAATTTCACGGAGCTCGGCGACAGTTGCTGCAGACGCCTTTGTAGATCAAAGATCAAGCGAAACATCATCGAGATAATTATTACCGAACTCGCCATAATTACTTCCTTCTATTATGATCGTGACCGTTTTCGTTCGCCGTTTCGATACTTGTTTGCTCGCTGAAAGAAGAATGTGCAAACCGAACTACAGGTGCGCGCATCTGAATGCGTATGCAGATACACGAACCGAACCTGTTAAAATGTCGAAATGCCATTGTTCTTCTAATCGCCCACAATTTGACCGTTTACGTACACACGTGACAAATTGTGTTCTAATACAATAACTTTAGTTCCATTTAAACACCCCGAAAATTCAGTCGAATTTATGCGAAGCTGAGCGGAGACTCCCGAAACGTTTGTTTGCTCCGTAATACCTTACCAAACAGTTTTAAGACGTTTAAGACACACTTTCTCGTAATTTCTGCTGGGGGGACCACGGTATTTGCGCAGTAATACGCACGAGAATGACATTCGCAATGTGACTGAAATATGGTTATCAGATTGTGCGATTAAGGGATCAAAAGTGTTCCGTAATGTGTAAATGCAGTTGCACTATTCATGGTTGTGACTGATTGTTTAGACGCTAAGCTGTTTTCTATTCAGAAGAATGGAAAAGCACGCGGTATCGTCGCCTGACACACCCACAGCTTCGCCTCTAAAAATTCGATCAGCCACTTATACTGTCTCAAACCTTTCGTGTATTTTTATCTCTCTTAACACTTTACCGATCGCAAGCCTATTAATAGGATTTTCAATAATTGCGCTGTACCAAAAGAAAGCATAGAAATTTTCTTTTACATTGTAATCTTAACAAAAATTTTTAATGATTTCGGCGCCCAGGTTCGATCAGTTGTTACTACTACACTATTTGCAAAATATCACAAAATCTTAAATGAAACTATTCGATGATGTTGTTGAGGTTGACTTTTTAGTTCACGATGAAAATTGATATTGCTATTGAAGATTCCATTGTAATGTGTTAACTTTTCTTACCTGGACCTATTATACAATACTAAACAGACAGAAATTAACGAATATCATCGTGCCAAATGTTATAGTATATTTCCAAATAATCTCTATACCAATGGTAAAATATTTATTTGAAATCTTTTTCATGAATAATTACTATTTTCTTCTACTTTGGTACAAAAGTAGCTATAAGCAATATTTAAATTGTATCTGTAGACTCCCAATATCTTTCGCGTTACTTAAAAAAAATAATGGTTTTCGAATTGATGCTACCTCGACACCCTGCAAAGACAAATTTAATCGACTTCAACGCATCGTGCATTTACCATCAATTGCTGGTGTCACTATCTTCATTGTGCTAATAATGATTAAAAACGACTCGATCGAGCACTGAGAATCCTGAATCATAATGTTCCACTCGGTGCGCGGAAAGTTCCTCAAAAATATCGACAGTTTTCGCACGCATATTTTTTTACAGAAATCTTACGATAAATTTATATTACATCATGTATAATTGCAATGTAATCAATAAATGTATGATCCTCTGTAACATCGATATTTGTTTTTAGAAAATAACCGGGGACACAAAGAAGGAACTGCGGACTTTGAAAAAGCAATTAAACTTTGCGGTAAGGAATCTCCATATTTCATTAAAACTATTTTCTTTAATGGAAAGTTCTCAACCGAGCGTTAATGTATGTATTCTTTCAAAATGCGTTGGTATACAAAAAAAAAAATTCTAGTTAGGTGAATTTTACGTGTTACGATAAATCAATTAATTCTATAATTATTAGAGTAGTTTTCGTTGAACTATTCGCTGAATTTTCTTTACAATTTTCAGGCTATGGAAGGTTCCATTATGGCTTTCTGCTGCTTTGCGGCGCCATGTTTCTCTGCGTTGGATGTCAGAACGGCATCAACGCGTACATACTTCCTTCCGCGGAGTGCGACTTGAAACTATCATCCGAACAGAAAGGTCTTCTCAACGTGGCGTTCCTCGTGGGTAAGACAACGTTCTCGATCTAATATAAATTCGGCAACACGTGCAATCCGGTAAAATTTAGTTTTCTTCGCGAGCGTCATCGGACGTCCGAAGACTTCCGGGTGCACTGCTCTTCTTGATTATTTTTGCCAAGTTGGAATAACAACGCATTATGTAATATTAGATTGGTGCAAAAACAATTCCGGTTTCTGATCATAAATTTTAAACCTATACGTATTGCTTCATTTGTCAGGTTGAGTTAAACGTCGAAGAACTGTTGCACGATCAACATTTAGTTCTTCTGCAACCACTTGTGATATTGTTCGAAGCGACTTGTGTCCCCTCTCTACCTTCCCCTTCTACGACGCTATACGACCACAATGTCACGTGACCGATCTGTTACCGGCAGAGAGAGGGTAACTCTTTTCTCTCAAATCGAGTAAATTCCCCTCATCCATTGAGTCTGGTTCGAAGATCTGCTTCGACAGCCCTTGGCTCGCTACCAGCGGCTGCTGGCATGCATAATAAAAATGTTGCACATTAAGGAGGTAGACGTAATTTGCATTATTATGTATGTTGCGAAAATGCAGAACGGATATCATAAAATCTACAATTGTCTGGCCAGTTTCGTTGAATCGTAGGAATACGAGTTCTTTCGATCGGTACACATTAATTGCAGCGTTCGATAGCACTTATTTCATTAGGAAAATTGAAGAACAGTTTTTATATAACATCCCACTCGCTCTGCCCGAGCTATTACAGTCGATTAATATTGTGGCTAAGATTGTTGTCTCGGAGAGATAGCCATAATTTTTCTGTGTGTGTGTGTGTGTGTGAGAGAGAGAGAGAGAGAGAGAGAGAGAGAGAGAGAGAGAGAGCTGCGTTCATTTCACAAAATTATATCCCTCTTTAATCAAATACAATTTCATTACGTAAGATGTTCAAGGAATTTTCATTAGAAATTCTTTTCTGTTAGGTGGAGTTTTCAGTGCTCTTTTCTGGGGAGTATTCGCCGACGCTTATGGCAGGAGATACATCATTCTCTTAACAATGACGTGTGACAGCATCTTAGCGATCGGAGGAAGTCTGTCTCAAAGTTTCGAAGTGCTGTTGATTTTCAGAGCTCTCAGTGGATTTTTGTAAGTGTCCCTAATTGTCACGTTGAAATCTGAAGCTACGTTCGCATAATTTTTATCGCCTCTCGTTGCATTCTTCTTTATTTGGTAAAAGCGGTGACTTATTCAACATCTTCTTGTCTATTTTTCAGCATCGGAGCTCCTGGTTCGTTAGTCTACTCGTATCTCGGCGAATTCCACGCAGAGAAACAAAGGGTGAAAGCCATCTGTTACGTTGGATTCTTCTGGACACTATCGTGGTTAATACTGCCAGGTAACTTGAATAATTTTCTTTTTCAAGAAATGTATTGGTGAGTGTAGAAATAACAGTTTTCCTCTTCTGTGTAGGTTTAGCGTGGCTGATCATACCGTTGCCGATATCTTTTCAATTCCACGGAATGGTGTACAATTCCTGGAGGCTTTTCTTAGCCATCGTTGGAGTGCCAACGTTAATGGTAACTCTGATAGCTACGCGATACCCAGAGAGTCCCAAATTCTTGGTCTCTCAAGGCAGAACCGAAGAGGCGCTGATGATTTTGCGAAAGATCTACGCGATAAACACGGGAAGTAATGAGGACGATTACCCTGTAAGTATTAGACTTATAAGATAAATAAAGTATCAAATTATTAGGCTTATAAAATAAATAAAGAATCAAATTATTAGGCTCATAAAATAAATAAAGAATCAAATTATTAGGCTTATAAAATAAGTAAAAGAGAAATTAAATGTTTCTTTATTTCTTATTTAGGTAAAAGTTCTGTTACCCGATGAGACGGTTAATGTTAATAGCAATATGTCCAATTACTCGAAATCTGGAGTGTTAACAGAGCTACTGAAAACAATTTGGCAACAAATGCGTTGCCTTGCGTCACCGCCACTTTTGAACTACGCGCTTCTCAGTTGGACCATTTATTTCACGAATATGTTTGGGTAAGTGTCTTCATACACAGCCGCTCCTTCTGCCTGTTTAATTGCCTTAGAGCAATGCCTTGATAATCTAATTACATTTTAGATATTATGGTTTCGGGCTATGGTTGCCAGAGCTTTTCAATCGTTTCGAGAACTTCCAAAATCTTCATCCGAACCAGACAGTGAGCGTGTGCAGATTGATCGACGAGAACGACCCGAAAGCTGCCTTAAATAATATTATAGTCGATTTGCCGACTGCCACGAACGAATGCAAGCCTCAAATGGACGAAATGGTTTTTATTAATTCGCTGACTATCAATGCGTTCTGCTTGCTTGGCAATGTCGCGTCTGGTTATCTCGCCAATCGTGTTGGTCGACGAACAATTCCAGGTACGCAAACAAATACGCATAAATGTGCCTTGCAGATCAATTTTTATGAACTATTTAGAATAATATTAGACAACGGATTTCATGCATTTATAAGAAAAATGGGTAGGTATAATTTTCAATCTATTAAACATGTTAAGAAGGAACATCATTCTCTATTCCACTCCAGTTTGCTGCGATTCGGATAGAAAATGTTTATTTTGCATAAAGATCCGTTGTCTAATAATAATATAGGGATAGGAAGGAAATTCGATTAGTTTTTATATGGTGATTTTGGATGTGGGAAAAGTTCTAGTATGGAACACATGAGACATTCGAAGAATATCCACTTAAAAAATTCAATTTTTATCATAAAGAATGAGGAAACTTGTAATTCGTTGACAGACCATGTTGTTTGTAATGATTCTTATCTCGATCGACAAGTTTTATCTAGAAAAACAGTTGTGTTTATTTAACGTTACTGTTCTAAGTCCACCATGCCATGTGTTTAATTATATTTTATTTTTCAGTGACAACTATGCTATTGGCAGGCGTGTTCGGCTTCGCGATCTACTTCGTTCAATCCTCCCTGCAGATACTTATGGTGACCTGCGTGTTCTCATTGACAATAGTCACCGCGAATTTCGTAATCGGGAGTATCGTGGTCGACATATTTCCAACGCACGTGGGCGCCGTTGCCATCTGTATGATGACCTTCTTTGGCCGAATCGGGGCGATCGCCAGCAATTTGGCTTTCGGAATGTTGCTCGACATTAGCTGCGAAATACCAATTTTCTTGGTCGGCAGTCTAGTGATCCGTAAGTGTGGCTTCAATTATGTCTGTGGTCGCCAGAAAAAAACCGCAAAGTGTCATTAATTTCGAAAAACTCGAGTTTATGCATTCATTGAGCTTCATACTAAATTCGCGACCTTTTTTAGTTGCCAACCTTATACTATAGGATTTAGCAGAATATTCTTTAATATGAATAGTCTTTATCAGAATAGAAGTCATGAAAATAAACGCGAAAGGCTCAGAAGAATAATATAATTTAACCGATGTTTTTCTGACAACCGCAGATATTTTACTGGTTTTCTAGGATTTTTTTGCTATAAAATTACGTTTCATTTAATTTATTCCAGTTGGAGGTCTATTAGCACTGATGTTACCAAGGAAAAACAGCTGAACTACGTGAAAAGGAATAGAGAAAAGTTACTGTCCTAATTGCAATGTGTCATTGCAATTTATTGATCATTCCATGTCATTGTCATACGTATATCATCGATATCTTTCACTTTGTAAATTATTAGTTAGAACGATAACCTTACCGCAACGAAAACTATTTATATCGTTCTCCATACAATTTTATGTAAATAAAATCTATAGCTATATTTTTCTTACATAGAAAATATTGTTTGTCCACGTTACGGTAATTCAAATTCTCTCTCTTCGAAGTGTTACTTTTGACAAATGGTGGTACACAGTTCTCTATTATTCGTATCGCTATAGGAGCGTCTCTATGAAACGAACGAACACAGACAAACAAGCATTTACCACTAAATTTGATTCTCGTAAGAAAACTTTCTCGATTTTAATTGACTATTTCAATGTCTTACGAAGTTTCTAGTATTTTAAGATTCCACGAAAGTACGAAACTTCGATATTTTTACAGAAGCGATATACCTCGCAAATCGATCTCATATTTCCTTAATATTTGCACGATTTCCTTTACAGTGTAAGATTTCTTCATCTATAAAGGCTTCGTCCGAACTTCGAATTCGTTATTTATTGAACAACGTCACCATTACTAGTTAAAGTTGTTAGATTTCGAAAACTAGTGTTTGAATTTATGCATTGTTAGACAATAGTCTCATACTACGTATTCAAATCTGTGCCAGGTTAGCGATTTAAGATGTTACTTTTAAATGTATGTACGTGAAAAACGATATTCTGTATCTATAAAAATGTTAGTGGCACTATTATAGTGCAAGTGTGTGAACGACTAAACGCACGTTGCACGAATGTTATAGAAAATAAATTTCTCAAAGAAACATTCCAGTCTTTTGTCTTCGTTGTAGTATCTCGGTTACTGTTTCTTTAACTTATTAATTCAAGTCTGAAACATTAAAAGAATTTTCCTGTAAACGATGTATAAACATTTCATAAGCAATGTTTTGTAAGAAAAAGAGGTCCCTCCCTTACTCCCCCAGAAAGATTTAATATTAGCCCTCCTGAACCATTTAATTTAAAAACAAAATGAATTCGATATCCTTACTAGATTCTGAGAAAACAGCATCTAACACTTTATCTGCTGCACTCTGTAGAAGAATTTCGTTTCGTGTACGTGATATTCTAAAACATAGTTAAGTACACCTTGTACACCCGGCTCGGCGTAATGCTGAATAAATTCTGTGGTAAACCGGCTCGATACGTTGCGTCGAACTGCGAACAAGGATAATATAATTCACAACATAAGTAAACTTATTTTTAATCGAATCTTTACGAAAGAAAATAAAATATTTTGTACAAATTATATGGGTCGTCGTGTGTTGCGCTCCGCGTTCACTCCAAGAACGATCATTTCTCACACACAAACACTCTCTCTCTCTCTCTCACACACACACGCACACACACAATCTCTCTTGCGAGGAAAGCTCGCTTCTTCGGAAACGATCGCACGCGGTTTTGGTTCTATTCCAGCGGTGAGCCAACCTCGACTATAGTAGCAGGTTAGAGCCGTGAAAAAAGGACTATAAAAAGCAACGTAGCTGTCCACGGACTGGACGACTGTCTCCGACAGAATAATTCTTTCTCGTCGGCGGTTCTCGCAGGCCTGTACGCGAGGCGATTCGCAAGCCGAAAGCGTCGCTTTTTATTTTCTCTTCTTTTCCCGCTCGAGACGCACGTTGCTCGAATAGTACTCCGTAGAGTCGACCTAACATCGCTCTGAAACGCCGAATGCTTTCGGTAGTCTCGCGTACAGGTCTCGGGAGACCCACACCGTTGCAGTAGATATAGCTAGCTACCTATGAACATTTCTGTATACGTACGTATACATAATCAATATATAACATTTAAGCGACAATATATGCATCACAATATATCGATCGGCGTGTCATACGCGAAATCGTGTCCCGCAAACGGACACCGTATGATCCATACGTAGTCAGACGTCCGCTTTGATACCGACAAAAGCGGTTGTACGAAAAGTAAATAACCGGCTCTCGAACGAGAAAAGAAAACTATTCGATCAGTCGATTGCGTTCTATACATGCCTCGTGTGTACGTGTATGTGTCTCTCTCTCTCTCTCTCTCTCTCCCTCTGTGTGTGTTCGTTGTGTGTGTACATGTAACTGTGTGTTGTTCGCGTATGAATGAATACGTATGACTGGTGGTGGTACATGTTACACCGTATCTACGTGTACTGTTCAACATCATCGTTCCAAACTCCTTTTGTACACTCTCACTTTCCTTGCAGTCATGTGTCGTTTCCGGTGTTCAGAAAATCGCTGACCCGTTACGGCGGATTTCGACGAACACTCTTTCTCTCTCTCTCTCTCTCTCTCTCTCTCTCTCTCTCTCTCTCTCTAGCGTGCGCACGATAAAATTTTGTAAAACGTATCAGTCGCACGCGCCAATCTTCCGCGTCGTTGAAAATTCGTAGCAAAATTAGTCCGAGAAAAACAGTAGAATTCTTACAAATGTGAACGTCTACCTGTGGACCGTAATCGTTAGAATTTGTTTCTTCTTTTTTCGCTTTTTCGTTTTTTATTCAAGCGTTATGTTTGTTTCCGTTTTCATTGAGTATAATGTTACACGTTTAAGAGGTTGATTGCTTTCTTTGTCGGTGCATAACTCGATGGGGAGAGGAGCGGGCAGGACGAAGAGGAGGAGGAGCAGGAGAGAGAAATCTAGGCTGAACCTTTTATCACTAGACTGCGGATGTTTATGGATTTTTCGATTTTTCTAGACAAATTTTTAGAAAGTGCTACCAAATGAAATTCTAGTTTCATTAGTAATAGGCTACGGATCTTCATGCATTTGTAGCAGAATCGAGTACATGAAATTCATTATTGTTGGAAAGTTTATAAAATTGAAGATGTCTATCAAAATCGTTAAGGAAGAAATAGCATCCAATTTGGTTTCTATTTCTTGCGATCGCTGCAGGCAATTTTTATTTTGCATAAAGATCCGCAGGCTAGTACCAGCATTTGTATATGAAAAATAAATAAAATTCCTACTAAATTTTTAGAAGCCATAAATGCATAAAGATCCACAGTCTGTTTATCACAGTATCGTATTACTGTAGTACGAAGCTCTCGGGCGTTTTTGATGCGAACCGTTAGCTGGCACACGAACTTCTCGATCACTCACTCTCCCGTTCTCTTGGACACACGCGTACACGCACTCGTACGGCACATTGCTTTTTCTTTCGCACGCATTGCACCACGAAGGAAGCTGGGAAGGCACAGTGTATGTACAACGTTATTGTACGTACAGCACCGAACGACGATCCGGGGACAATCGCAGCACTAGTGGTACACGATAATTTGAAACGTAAACGCAACAATAGTATACGATCGAGCACGCTGATCATCTCCGTCGAACCGCGAACGCTACGAGTAGAATTCGCAACGAACATCCATCGAGGTCGAATCGGTCTGATCGGATCGTTCGATTAGTTGACGATGGTTTCGTTTAAGTCTAGCAGATTACAATGAGCTCGACAACGTTCGAAGGAAATTTCTATTAGAAGTATATATACATATATCGTTCGCGTTAACGATCGGAAAGTAATTTCCGGGAAAAAGGGATCTCACGTAGAACGCCAAAGTACCTTCCTCGATTTTGTTGGCGATGTTCTCGTTTCTTGATAATTCTAAATAGACTCGGAATCCATGCGAGCAACACGAGTCGCGGTGCTCTGTAACGCCATTGACTAGACCTCATCGGAAGCCCAAATTCCTGCTTCCTCGCAGTGCAATGATTAATCGTGAACGAGGACATGGCTAGACAATGTAGACATTCGAAGATGCGCGCCGTCGACACCGCGAACAAGAATAATCCCGCGTGTGCGGCCGTGACAATCGTATTCTCGCACTTATCCGTGATTTCAGACAGGCGTTGATCTCGTTAGTCTTGATGCGAGACATAGAAAAAGAAGAAAACGTCACGCTTACAAAACGTTAAATACCCCACTGACTAGACCCTGGCGGATGACGTACCGCTTTGCTCTTCTATTTTTTCTTCTTTTTATTACTATAGGTTTCGTTTCTTTTTTCTCTCTTTCTCTCGTGAAATCTCATTTAACATTATCAAGAAAGTGCAACAGTATTTATCGACCGATCGAGAAGGATAGTATCGACAAAACAAAAAAAGAAAGTCGAGTTCCGATGTTATGAATAATCGAGTACCACGTGAGACTGTGCGTCCACCGTTCGCAGGCACAAGGATATACAATATAAAAACACTCGAAGTCGAGCGTACTCTCGTTCTTCTCTGTTAAGAAAACGACGCTGTTCTCGGATGTATGGCGGCGTACTTTGGTAAGACTGCTGGCGGCGATCCACGTCGTTCGAGTATCCGTTGGCAGCCTTTGGGGGACGGAGCATCGTCGTTTGCTGCTGCGTCGGTTTTCACAGATTGATCCTCTTCGAGGACGACGAGTAGGAGGAAGATGCGCAAATGGACGAGACTGAATACCTTCGCGACGAGTCGCAGGGATCACCTGCATGGCGCTAGGAGAACTTCGAGCCAACATGGACAAGACGTGACTTCCTGTCTCGCGTACTTCGGTCCCCAGCCTTTGGCGAAGCTGATACGGACGGAGTTGATATCGACAGGACCAGAGGCGAAACCTGCTGCCTGACTGGTCGTTCTTATGGTACCACTGCCATATGGAAGCTGTAGTATTTTGGTTCGGTCGAAGATGTTCAGACAGAAACCTGGAGGCACGCGATAGACGAGCAACGTTCTAGACTCCGGATCATCCAGAGTAGGCGAGTTCACGAAGATCGGGCTCTCGGATCTGTTGTACGCCCACACACCGTCTGCTTCTTGACTAAGCATTACACCTGCAACACACAATGCAATTATTCATCTCCTCAAAACTTTCAATTCGTATCATTAACCCTCGTACGTTCCTCAGGGTGAAAATTCACCCATTCAATATTTCCACATACTGTAAAATTACTCATCCTTTTAAGTTTACGTCGTCAGACGTATTTCTTTCAAATGTGACGTTATAAATGAAACATAATGTGGTGATTTAACGTGTAAAATAAAAATTGGTGAATTGTCCTAGTTTCTTTTATGCAGCTATTTTTAAGGAATGAAGTAATGAAGGTATACTGTAAAATTATTCAAACTCTTCTGTATTCGTCGTCAGACGTATTTCTTTAAAACGTGACGTTATAAATGAAACATAATGTGTTGATTTAACGTGTAAAATAAAAATTGGTGAATTATTGTCCTAGTCTCTTTTATGCAGCTATTTTTGAGGAGCATACGAGGGTTAAGCGGCTGGACTCGTTTTTTCCATGATTTCAAGGGTTAAGGATAAAAGGAATTCTTACCAAGACCAATTTTGCTCCTTGTTTTTTGGACCGCAGGTGGTGCAACGTGGTTCTCAGCTAGCTTCGCTAAGCAAAGGCCATCACCATCGTGGAGGGAATCGAACACATTCACCGTCGAAGGCTCCACAGGGTAAAGACGACCCACTCGACCACCTAGTTCCCAATATGCTAATGTACACCATTCCTTCTGTCCAGTCTCACCTGTAATAAAGACAAAAAGATTAGTCAGACTTGAAATAAAGAGAACTGTATTTTATTTGGAATTTAAATGTATTCTACTCTTGTTGGGGTACCTTTTAGAGTAAAACTGATGTAATTTGATCTGTTCTTCGGAGGACGATTAACCTCGCGAAGATCGCGCGAATTCTAAACGAATTTAGATTTGATAGTTTCATCAGGTGAAACGTGTCAGTGTCATTTAGTGTATGGTAGGTTTAGCGTTGATTTAGTACGCCGATAGTTTCCGGAGTCGCCTTTAGTCTTTTATTTCTCCGAAGAAGTTCCACGAAGATACGGGCATGGCTCGAAATAAGATGAGATATGTCGTTAACGAAGAGGTCTTTCAATCCTGTCGAAAGCGCTCGGTGAGAGGCTGCGGGCGTACTTGCGGTATCATAAAGGACTCGACTCGTCGCCGGGAAGTCCCACGCGTCTCGCCAACTGTCGTGGAGACAATGATGGCGCCAGATTCGAGAGTAGACAAGCGACCAGATGGAGATGGAAAAATTGACCGTCAACTATGCAACGAAAAGAATTCAGTGGCTCGTCTGCAATCGACGTAAATCCGGAAAAGTCATAACGCCAAATGAAAAGTCTAAAATTGGTCATTTGACCCCTCCTGGTAGGTTTAGGGTTAATTCCAGCGATTGAACAACGAATTGGAATTCTATTATCTTTCACAGTTTTGTGCAAGTCTTATAGATGATCAATTTAGCCGAGGATCGTTTCCGAGCAGGTAATTACCTCTTTTTATCGTTGGCTCGGACCTAGTCATGCGCTCGCCATTCGACGAAGCTAGAAAATTAGACTTCGAGAGCAAGCGAGATGAAACAGTAGCGACAGCTTCATTGGATGATTCTCGGAACTTCAAAACAGCGCCAAACAACGTATCGCATTATTTGTTTATCGTTGTACATCTTCGCGATACTATAGACCCTGAATTATTGAAATTTTCTCGACCCGAAGCCAAACGCTACTGTTCCTCAGTCACATTTATGGCTGCATCACTATTATTATTTCTATTATTCACGATTTAAAATTACATTGCGAGACCCAGTAATCAGGAGAGCTACCAACAAAAAAAAATATATAATGTTTAGAAGAAATTTTATTAGGTACGTCTACATGTTTGTTCATAATATTGGCGAAGGTTAATGACCCGACTACGATTTATGCAAAATTACATGTTCATTGTAGTGTTTTGAGAACCTCTAAATAAGGTTCCATTTAAAAATTTAAATGAAACTTTCAGGACTCGCACCAACCCTATTTCAAGGTCAAACTATTATCATCACACGATAGGTCCCCTACGATACCAACTACTTTCATCTGAAACAATGTTTCTATATCTCCGATACTTATACAAACAATCGAGTGTAGACACTTAAAACCGACATACTGTGTGTGCGATATCCGCGTCGTGTGAATGGACGTATATCGTACGATTAATCTGACGATAGGATAATTCCGATATGGACGATACAAATTTGGAACCGAGCAATAAACCATGCACGATTAGTTTAAAATATCGCTTATTCAAAGCAGCTTGTGTTTTCCATTGTATTCAACTTTCGTCAAGTCCAATAATCTCATTTCATTACGTACCATGAGTTCTGGTGCCAGATAATCCAAGCCATGTAATTATTTCAACATAAAAGTATGATTCTTCGACATTTCTCGGGATAAAGACAGTCTAATCACGGCAAGGGTTTAATAGCTTGAACTTCACAATAAATAGAAAAAGTTTGAAGTCAATAGAAATTTTAAACATATCGAATGAATTCATTTATGAATTAACAAGTCAGTTTAAGAACGTCGCGCGAAAAACTCTGCTCGGTTCGAGAATGGTCATTTCGAGTGGAGGCTGAATTTAGAGGTTAAGAATCAGGAAGAAGAAGAAGAAGAAGAAGTGGAGGGACAGAGATAGAGGTGGAACAAGAAGAAGAAGAAGAAGAAGAAGAAACGGGAGAGACGGTGGAACACAACACGGGTGTGTCGAAGTGTACAACGCCGAGGCTTGGCAGTGTGCGAGCAGGGACGGGGCGGGCCGGGGCGGAACCCCTGCTTCCACCAGATAAAAATAGATATTACGAGTTTACCGAGGCGCCAAGATTGCGGGGTATCGCGACGATTACGTCATCGGTAGTAGCGCGAGTGGTTGGAGCAAGGACGCTTGTCGCGTCGGCCGCCGCCGTCGCCGCCGTCGTGACCGTCGTGGCCGTCGCGTCGCGGCGTGACGGACCACGAATTTTCGTGTCTATCTATGACCATTCGCAAGTCGGCCCGAGAACCGCCTTTGACAAATCTCTGCCTCCCGTCGCCACAGCGGCGAAAAGTACCGAAAACATGGCAATAATTCGTTCACTATAGAAACGACAAACGACATTTTACCAAATCGATACAATAGTATTGAAATTCATCGATCATAAATTATAATGGAACCTCAAAACAACTGAGATATACAGTCAGTCTCATAATTGATGGCACATGATTCAAGAGAGAATAACTTCTTTAGAAATGGACCAAATGACATCAATTTTTCTGCCTATCATTATTAGATTATAGGATATTAAGGAGAATACCCTTTTTAAGGATTGCAGGGGTGCAGGGTTCGCCTTCTCCTTTCTCAATAAAGATGGGGTTCTTTCAATGAAAAGTGCTTGATAAAAGTCCTATTTTAACATGGCAATAATTCGTTTCACTATGGAAACGACATTTCATCGAATCGATTAATAGTATTGAAATTCGTCGATCATAAATTATGATAAAACCCAAAAACAAATACCGATATTAAAAACAACTGAGATATACAGTCAGCCTCATAATTGATGCACATGATTCAAGAGAGAATAACTTCTTTAGAAATGAACCAAATGACTTCAATTTTTCTGTCTATCTTTACTAGATAACAGGATACTAGGGAGTACATTCCCTTTTTAAGGATTGCAGGGGTGCGGGAATTCGCCTTTTCCTTTCTCAATAAAGATGGGGTTTTTCAGTGAAAAGTGCTTGATAAAAGTCCAATTTTTTTCGTATGCGAGGCGTAATTTGTATTTTGATAAAGCTGTCGAATAATGCAAATTACGTCTTGTAAATGTAAAAATAGTACTTTTGAAGGTGATAGTGGGATAAACCGATCTTTTATCTAGCGTATTTGACTATTGAAAACCCCGATTTTTGCATTATCGAGAAATCAGAAGGTGCATCCCTTATCCTAGCAATTCTGGATATGAGTCTACCCCCTTGAGCGACACGATGCTCGGTAATACAGCTTTCGAAACAATCCGCAATTATTATTACCTTATCTGTTTATTGGTCGTCGATGAAATATAGATTTTAGTTAAAAAATAAAAGACCGTTAGAGAGACAGAAGTACGTCTGTGAAACGAGAGAGTCGATTGATTCGGTATCTCTGTATCGGGGGCCATTGGCCATAAATAATGGCCGCGGGATCGTAATAATCACAATGGTTCCGGCTACGTGTTGATCCAGTTGCACGATAACCCGCCAGTAAACCACTGTGACCCCTTCAAACTACTTTGATGCATTCGCTATAAAGCTGTATCCCTCTAGGTAATGACAAGACACTTAATCCTGCCAGCCAGCAAAGACACTCTGTCAACAACCCAGCTTCCAACGACACTGAACGATAGTCACATTCTTACGACAGTCTCTCTCCGGTCCCATTAACACTTCGAGTGTCGCGTCTATCATACGTGGCCAACACAATTTCTTTATCGAACTTAAAAATCAATTTTCACTAAAGTCTAGGTGATAGTTTATTTTTCCTTAAACTCTTTCAGTCTCCCTGTTACTTGAAATGTCATTTGAAATGTGCCCGACTACTTCTTTATTCAGAATTTATGACCGAGCACAATAAATAAGAACATAAGTTTTGTTCAAATGTAAAAGAAAATCAGGAGAGAGATAATTTCAGACTAGTCCATGCAAGTGCTTTTGAGGAGCGTGCGAGAGTTGATATAATATTTTAAGCGAGTGTCGCGTCTATCATATGTGGCCAACACAATTTCTTTGTTGAACTTGAAAATCAATTTTCACTAAAGTCTAGGTGACAGTTTATTTTTCCTTAAACACTTTCAGTCTCCCTGCTATTTGAAATGTCATTTGAAATGTGCCTGACTACTTCTTTATTCAGAATTTATGACCGAGCACAATAAATAAGAACATAAGTTTTGTTCAAGTGTAAAAGAAAATCAGGACAGAGATAATTTCAGACTAGTCCATGCAAGTGCTCCTGAGGAGCGTGCGAGAGAGTTGATAGAATATTTTCAGCGAGCGGTGGTAAGAAATGAGGAAAAATGAATAAACGTTGGAGGAACAACGACCTCGCTGTGAATCAACGCGCGAGTATCTGCCCCGGCCGAGCGAGCGACTCTGGAAAATTGAAAGCAAATTGAACCCTGTAATAAAGCAATTCCGTCGGTACTGCGGGCATCATGATAAAGAAGCAATTGTGGAATTCGCCGCAGCTCGTCAGTTTAACTGTCCTCGTTTACGTACCCGCGGTGTATTATTTTACGTTTCCACAGCTGATTATATGTCTAGCGATTTTACTCGAAGGACCACATCCTCCTCCATGCCAATTTCCACCGAATATTACGAGACGCGCAGTCTTTTACACAGCGAGGTGCAACATCGAATGAACGAAACCATTTTCGAGCGGGATCACATAAAATAAAACGATCAACGGTCGAAATGACGCGATCTAATATTTTCAATTTACGAATATTGAGATTGTGCACTAAACCAGCGATACATTTTTATCAATATTTATTATAACCTACTGCCTGTGAGCAGTGGCGGCTCAAGCTAAGTGGAGGCGGTAAAAATTTGGGGGCCCTCAAACTCAACTTAGAAATAGAAGTTGCAAGAAAACACTCATAGACTTAGTAACAAAAAAAGAAAGTAATGAAAAAGTGCATACCATTACACATTAAATAAATTTATTTAAAAATATATAAATTTATTTAAAAGTCTTCTTAATTTATTTAAAAGTCTTCTTAATTTAAAGTTGTCTCAAGAACGACGCAAAATGCCTAAGGTTGGGATGGGGTTCGAAAAGAGATGTTGTTCAAGAGGGGTGTACTGGACAATATAAGTTTAACCCTCATACGTTCCTCAGGGTGAAAATTCACCCCTTCAATATTTTCACATACTGTAAGATTATTCATCCTTTCGTGTCTACGTCGCGAGATGTATTTCTTTACTCCTCATCCGTCCCTCATTTCACGAACTGAATCTGTCCCTTGGTGTCAAATTGACGCAGTGACAAAAAAATAAAAAAAATTTCAATGTTTTATTAGTCAAATTGATGAGTTAACATTTATGTCTTAGGTTTTTCGGTTGTGTTCCGCATTAAAAAAGTAAAAGTCACACAAAAGTTCGGGAAAATTTACGTACAGATAACAGAACAGTATAATTTATTTTGAGGGAAACTGTGTCAAAATTGGATCCCATGGAAATCACCAACACGATTTTTACCGACACCAGATTTGACCGACAACGCCTTTAATCGCCAACGATTTTGATCGACAACGAATTTGACCCACAACGAACCTAAAATCGTTGTCGATCAAAGTCGTTTTCGGTTAAAGACGTTGTCGGCCAAAGTAGTTGTCGGTCAAATCTGGCGTCAGTGAAATATTGTCGGTGAAAACCGTGTCGGGGAAATTTTTATCGGTGATTTCCATGGAACTCGTCAAAATGACACGAGGGACAGATGATGGTTAAAATGTGACGCAATAAATGAAACATAATGTGCTGATTTAACGTGTAAAATAAAAATAGGTGAATTGTTATCCTAGTCTCTTTTATACAACTATTTTTGAGGAGTATATAAGGGTTAAACGCGGTGAAGATACAATTAGGATGCAAACAGTATCAGGGATAGGAACGAATGTATTTCGCTGGTTGTTCCGATAAGAAGCGTGTGCTCGAAACGTATCTATAATATCACGTTTCTGGAAACGGTACAAATATTTACGATACATTATCGTGCGAAACAAACACGTTACCATTAGCGACAGACTTCCACATATCGGGAGGGCTAGTATTTTCTCGGCATTCCCGGAATGGTTTCGATCCTGATAGGAACGTTGTGCACACGCCGAGTCGTTTTGATTACACGCGCAGCGTCCGCGGTGCGTGCCCGTGTACTGTAAGTGCACCTACGTTACGTATTATAGTTAGCCGACTCGGCCGTGCCAAGGTTGGGAATCTTATCTAAGCCTCAGGGTGTTTGACCCAACTGGGAAAAGACATTGGCACTCTCGGCACTTTGCGTCGTCACGTTTGCTCGACCGATTCGCATAAAGCTCCGTTCACACGCGGATTTTTATATTCTTTCTCAGACTGCGCGAGAACTGTGGACGCACCAGGTATTTTCAGACGAGAAACAATAGTACCTCCGAAAGTTAACTACGATCGCTACTCTCGCTGATAGAACGCACTGTCTCTAATACAGGCTTGGACAGGGCTTGAAACGGTTCCGAAAATAACCGTGTAAAACTGTTATATAAAGCTGCCGATTCGAACAGTTATGAATAGACAGCGGATCTTTATGCGAGAGAAAAATTTTCTATCTGAATTGCAACGAATTCGAGTGAAATGAACATTGTTTTTCTTTCGTGATGCATGTGATAGGCTGATAAATAATATAAAACTGTTTTTTTAATTGTTCTAATGTTTTCACTGTATCAAATGGTACCTATTTGTATGTATTTGTATGTGTAACAACTGTTTCGTTCGAATATATAAAACAAGCGAACGTTGTTGCATATGAAATGTCTGCCAATTTGAACGACACTATTTATAAGGGTGTAGGTTATAATCTCAAAGTTGAAAGAAACTGTGAACTATCGAATGAGAATGAAAAAGAAAGCTTTATTAATGAAGAATTGGGAAAATCCTTCTGTACAGACGTTAACGTGATTAAATCGTGTAATCGTCGTCTGGTCTGTCCCTGTAGGTCGTGTGAATTTGAAAATATTCCATTGATAACATAGTGATGCACTATCTTTGGCAGCAGCGAGCCAGTCTTATCGTCTAAAAGCATCATCTGGAAATCTGTGATCTCACAATCAGAAGGACACCGGCCTATACAAACAGATAACCGTTAATCAATCGCAGAAAACTTGATCGCTAAGATTCGACAAAACTTGATCCGCCGATTGTTTCCTAATGTGTCGCGGTCGGGACGTTTTCTAGGAATTCCGTCTATGAAGCGTTACCTAACTAAGTAGAGACAGTTACAAATTGCTAGTTTCAATTTCGATTGGATCGTTAATTTATACAAGTGGCTGATAATAATTCATCGGCGAGCTTTGTCGTCAAGCTTGGGCTTGAAATATCGGAAGAACTATTACCGGTAATAAGCCGTGATTGGAACGCTGCCCGATATGTTAGTCATCGAATTTTCCGCTGAAAATGGAGGAATCGGTGGGTCGACCTCCGCATCGATAAGTAAATGCATTCGATTTATTAGACGGCTTTCGACGGTCCTGGCAACGATTTCTGGGAGATCAGACTAATTCCGATGTCTCTCCACATGTTTCTTCTCGTGTGCCCCGCTCGCTCTTTTCTTCACCGTCGCAGAATTTATTAGCAGCCGTTATTTACCCCCCATGAATCGTCCGCTCATACGGGAATGATTTACCGGCGTGGGTTTCTGCGACTCCACGCGCGAACAGTGCTTTTTATAACACTTAAAATTTATTCTCGACGCGAGACAACCTCACTTCCGAAGCGTCTCCGACCACGGAAACCCATCACTAGCTGGTTCTGCTGGGACGGATCATCGTGAAACAACTCTGTTGCTTTGACTAAATGCTGATAGGGTAACTGAGTGGTTCGGAACCCATAATGAACACTAGGTTCGCTGAAAATTAGGCTGAAATTAGCCGATAGTGAGAGTGGACGAAGGGGAGAGTGGTAAATCGATTTGATACCGTGAGGGGACCAAATACCATTGCCAGACTGGGGATCTTTATGCGAAATAAAAAATGTTTAAATGAATATCATGATATAAGAGCCAAATAAAAATTGTATGCTTCTTTTAACTAGCCTGTTAAGTTGAAACTAATACATTACTGTCTTCTTTTTTTAATTAACCTATTAAGCTGAATGTATTAGTTTCAATTTTATAGTACTAGACTATTAAGCTGAATGTATTAGTTTCATCATTACTAGACTGTGGATCTTTTAGCAAAATAAAAAATGTTTGCATGAATTTCATGATATAAAAGCCAAATAAAAATTGTATGCTTCTTTTAACTAGCCTGTTAAGCTGAAACTAATACATTACTGTATGCTTTTTTAACTAGACTGTTAAGTTGAAACTAATACATTACTGTATTCTTCTTTTAATTAACGTATTAAGCTGAATGTATTAGTTTCATCATCACTAGACTGCGGATCTTTATGCAAAATAAAAAATGTTCGCATGAATTTCAGGACACAAGAGCCAAATAGAAATTGTTTTCTTCTTTTAAGTAGCCTGTTAAGCTGAAACTAATACATTACTGTATGCCTCTTTTAACTAGCCTGTTAAGCTGAAACTAATACATTACTTTATTCTTCTTACAACTAGCCTATTAAGTTGAAACTAATACATTATTGTATTCTTGTTTTAAATAGCGTATTAAGTTGAATGTATTAATTTCAGCTTAGGTTTAGGTTTAACAGGCTAGTTAAAAGAAGAATGCAATTTTTATTTAACTCCTGTGTCCTGAAATCCATGCGAACTAATCCATTGATGTCCTTAAATACTTTTAACATGTCCACTGCTTCAAATTGTACGTGCCTATTCTTGTGATAAATGCTGATGTATTTCTTAGGAGAGGAACTAGGATCATAAAGTAGAGTGTGTATGTACCGAACGGTCCTGTGGTTTCAAGGCACCCTGTATATATCGGCGTCAGACATGACCCTTGTCCTTCAAACGGCCTTTCTACGACCGTACGGCTCCGTGTGTAGGTATACCATACGTGTCGCATACCTAACGACATGCGTAGCCCGCACGAGAAAGCCGGCCATCGCCGATAAACTTCTGATTGTTTGCGTTTCGGTGTATGTACGTACGTGTCCGCCCGGCAACTCCGTGCTTGTACAGACCACGTTAAAAGCCACTCGATTTCACCGTTTCCATGAGTCGCCGCCGGAAAACTCTCGTTACTGTCGTGTTCCTTTATCTTTCGCATGCCTCGAGTTTGTTGGAACGGGTTAGTCGGTGCAAGCGTCGATTCGCGTATCAGGTTCGTGCAAAAATAATTGCGGTTTCCATCGGTTTAAACTTCAACGATTTTTCGGACCCGACATTTTGTCTCGTTACTACACTGCCGATCTTTATGCATTTATGACAAAGGTGTATTTAATATTAGCTGTCCCGACAGACGTTGTCCTGTCCTTTCTATTTTGTTTGTGATCGTTTTGTGAATTTGTGACGTGATAATGTAAATTCCTTTCGAAATATTGATTAAAAGCTGCGACGTTCGTTTTTTTTTTGTTGTATTGAAATATTCCGGGCAACTTTTCCAATGTTTCTTTCCCTAAAATCTTATTCGGACTATTATGAACATTTAAAGAAAAACAATTAGCCAAATCGGTCCAGCCGTTCTCAAGTGATGCACTTACCAACGAACATCATTTGATTTTTATTTATATAGATAAGTATAAGCTGTATTTAATATAATTAGTAAACGAAATTGTTTAAAATAAGTACCAGTCAAAGAACTGTCCTTTCAAGTGAATTTCCTTACTACCAAACCGAGAACGTATAAAAGTTGAACACCTTATAAAATTGAGAAGAATAAATTTACACAAATTTTATACAGTTCAAATTATATCATGTGCTTAAGTAAAGAAGTCAATTCAGTACTTCCCCATGAAAGTGTTCTTCTAATTTCAATAACTATGGATCAGAAAACCGGTCAATTTAACCGTGATAGGTTTAGCGTTAAAATAGTAGGGTGTAGTTGGCAAGAAAATTGAAAAATAATTCGAAGTACAAAAGGGTTAACTAGACACTCTGATTTTAATTCTGATATCGACGATTTTGTGGCAGCGTGCGGTAGCGACCGTTGGAATTTTCGTGCAAACAGTCTGGCCAAAAAAGAAAACGGGAGAGGCAGTGTTGCAAGGCTCGTTCCCGAGCCGATCTGTTTCCACGTCGCAGGCCGTACACGTACGGGTCATTCGCATGTGTAGATACATTTAATTGAACAGCCAAGTCGAGGCCGAGCGATAGGAACCACGAGGAGAGTTTAGCCAAGCGGCGTTCGACCGCGATAACGGAGATGTATGCGGCCAGTGGCGCCTATGTTGCAGCCAATGACGGATCAAAGAGGGCACGCTGCCATGCAACACCATTCCTGGTTTGTTTGGCCGCGGGTTTCTAAAATTAACATTCTCGCGGGACGCTGCTGCTGCGTACAATTACGAGAGCCGAGCGAGCGAGCGGAGCCGAGAGTGCACCGCCGCGCACCGCGTTCGTTCGAGCGATCCTGTCTGTCGTTGCCGATGTAAGATAGCCAGGAGAAATAAGAACACTGCGGTGATATACTATCCGGCAGGAATCTTACAGCAGAAACAGCGGCGGATATATATGCCGCTTGTTTCCGAGTAGAGTTTCGGGATCGAGCGGAATACGCTTCTGCGAACGCCGCTTGCCGGGAGCAATGATTTCGTCGAACATCGAACATCCCAACCGAAATCTATCCCGGACCGAGATTCTCGGAATCCATTCAAAATCGAAAATAATGAAAGACAGGCGACGACGGGTTCTCGCGAACTCTCGGAGAAAGTTCACAGAGTAGTCCTCTCTCCTTAACTATCGTATCGTCGCACAGTATTGCAAAAACGGCCGATAGCTAGCCAAGCATTTTAAACACTGGAACAACGAAAACCTTTTTAAAAATTCCGTGTACTAAGTTTGCAGGGTCGCCGATCACGAATCTAACGTTAGATTAATGGTTCGATTAACCGTTCGCGAAGTAAAAATGAAGTTTCCATTCTCGTTTTCGATTCGCACATCAATCAATCTCTGCTAGATCGGCCTGCAGGTAAACCAAGCATCATTTTCAACGCGATCTTACGTGTAATCGGAAACTTGGAGAAACTAGATGACGGTGTGGAGTAAAATATGAAACTAGTAGCTTACCTTGAGGCTAGTCCTCAAGGGACCAAGATCTCTGACCATGAATGTTTTTACTTAACATTTATGTTATTTTCCAGGACACGTTCCCGAAGGTCTGCATTCTGTTATCAAGATCGCCACACGTAAACTGGGTCAGACTTTCGAATAATTTATCATTCTCACGTGAAAATACACTTTGATTACCTTATAATCGTTGGGATTATTAATTGGTAATAATGTGTTATCGCTGGACGGCGGATTTGATGAATTTCTGACAAAATTGAATGGCTGTAATATGAAACGGTAAGAGCGTTAGAAGAATGTTAGATCGCTTCGAAATCGTGTATCTTTTTCAGCAGAAGCTATAAAGGTTTCGCGTTATCTATTAGACGGTTACGTAATCGAAATTTCTGCGTTTGCAACTAGATAAATGTCGCATATTTTCAACGTCCGCTCGCAATCACTGCAATTATTTCATAGATACGATCGTTCAGGCGATTTTTCATAATTCACGCCGGTATGTTTGCAACCCGTCTATTCTTAATATCATCTTACGCGCGGCGAGACTCTTGAGTTTCCACTAAAAGGTCATTTTGGTCATCGCCGCATCTCCCGCCGATTTATCAGTAATACAGAATTTCTTTCTATCGTTAGAAAGTGCAAATAACTTTGAACGAAACGCTTCGAAAACATCACGTTTCGCAGGTATTCGCGACAGAAATTGTATCCGACGTTAACAGGTACATTTACCTACGCGATGTTACAAAACTTCTCGAAGCGATGATCCACGTATAGACGGTGTCAGGTGAAATGTACAATCACCGGGCCGAGTTTCCTGGGAAATGAGCCTCGCTGAGATGAGATGCACGACGGAAATTGCTGTTGATTCGCTCGGGTTGAATTTAATATGTTCGAGATGAATTCGCAACAGGTGCTTGGAGAGGTTCACTTCGGAGAATGGTCTACACGCGAATCGAGGGTAGAAGGATAATCTTAGATTTGAGAAAGTGAATCGGAATCAGAAGGAACTCTTCTCTGTCGCAAGATCGAAAGACAATGAGAAGAAATGAATTACGAGAATTCCTGTGGAACGAGCTACATTAATTTACAGCGGCTGATCAGATTATTGTAATCTGGAAAAATTGCACAAAGATAACTGCTGTCTTCAATAATAATCCAATTGACAAACCGCGTTTCAATTTTATTCGGAATTTATCAATGTACAACCGGATTAAACAGAGTGAAAATTGTTTTGCTATTCGAGTGCAAAGGGTCAATAATATGCGCGAAAAAGTACGCCACAGAACATTTAACATTTAACCTTCAGCAAACCGTGCAGCGGCACAATGGACTAATATAAAATTAGTTGTGACTCATGATCAATTTTATGTTGCACGCGGCTACTTCGGAGCTCGCTTCGCGAAGTGAATTATCATGAAACGTTTTTATTGCGCAAAAACGACACTGCGATAGATAATTAAGCGATGCCAGCGAGAACGATGTAAAAACAGTAACGAAGTCGTTATACCTATTTATAGGAAACTCTAACGTTTGAATACCATCACATAATCATGATTACGTAATCGAAAGTGCAGGTGAAACTGCGGAACAGCTTCGATGATTTTTGGATATGATATAAATAGACTGCACATTTTTATGCAAAAATAAAAAGAGTTTAACACTGAACCTACCACTGCCGGTCAAATGACCGGTCTTATATTCTTCATTTTATAATTATTAAAATTATGACGTTGCTTATATGAAAAATGATTCGATAAATTTCTTTATCCAATAACATATTGCAATAGTTCTGGCACTAATTGTAAGCGGTGCCGAGCGGACAGCTTCAAAAGAAGAAGAGAGTACAGAGATTTCCCTGTCACGAGAAAGACAACTTGTCCAATATCGAAAGAAAACGGTATTCCATGGTGAAGTGCGTTGATAAAAACGAATCGAATGATTTCGGGCAGCTAGAATACGGCGCGGTCGAATACGTCCACGGTGGATTCGTACAAACTCGCCTATGGAAACGGGGGTTGGAAAGGGTCCGAACGATCGGGGAACACGCGAATGTGCTTAACTGCAATCAGCCCCGCTGTCAGCATCTTCAGGAAACAAGGACTTGGGGGAAGGTGTGCGTGCGCGCTCCACGACGACAATGGGCACACAGGTATGTATTGTGTGTAACGGGTGACACGCATGCCGCGGGCACCCGTGGGACGGCAAGAGATAGCGCGTGTGCGGAGGCGTGCGTGAAACGCACACGCAGATGGTGAGGCGCGCGAGCGATCGCCAGGCGCACACGAGTGCAGAGGACACGAATGTTTCTGAGGTTCTCCAACCGTGTCTTGCCTATATAAGATACGTGTTGACGCTTTGTAATGGCAGAATAAAAGATGGCCCGACGCCAGTGAAGGCGCCACATACCAGGCGCCGCCTAACCTCTCTTTACCCTCTGTCTCTCTCGCCTCGTCATGCTTCGCTCTATCTGTCTCCCTTTCCTTGTTCAGTCGGCTGCCACGCCAGTCTGCATCCTCCATCTCTTTCTTTCTCTCCTCGCTCCCTCTCTGTCCATCTATTTCTACATAATCTATCTCTCTCTCTCTCTATCAGTCTATCTATTTATCTCTACTATCTCGCTCTAGCTCGGTCTGTCTGTTTCTCCTCACAGCTACTCGAACGACTCCCACCTAAAGCTACCTTTCCACTCTTCTCCGCTTTATTTCATGCTCTATCTTCTACGACCTCCATGTGTGTGTGTGTGCGTGTGTGTACCCGCTCGGCTTCCCTAACCGGCTTCCAATTCTTCACTGAACCCCTGCTCGAGAGCACACGCAGTTGCTTGCACACCCGAAACCCCACGAATGCGAATGTTTACCCTTTGCTACCCGGTAAAACAAGGTCCACGATCGTCCATTTCCCTGCACAGATCCGATCGTCTGGCGTTTCCGATTAGGATGGCGTTTGGTGAGTCTTCCTCGCCCCTAGCAGACGCGGCACGACGCATTTGTGCACCTTCAATCTTCTCTCAATTCTGCTTCCAAGGATCCTCTTATTTTAAATGTTGCATTTGGAGATTGAAACTTTTACCGATTTTCACATTTTTATACCATGGGAACACTAGCTATTTTAACTCGACAATTATCAACCCTTCGCACTCCATTATCTCCGATAATGCGACATTTTAAATATGAACTCTAAATTATTACAGTTCTCTGTATCTCGATCGATAATTGTTCAAAACTACAATTAATGTTATTGGCACATTTAATGTCAGTCCACGTACCACCGGCATGGAACCAACACGTGGTTTCTTGACTCTTAAGAATTTAAATTAATACATTTTTCTAAGCATACGCAATACTGAAAATTTACATTCTTGAAAATGGTCTAAACTTAGACAGAAACGTCGAATTGAATTTCATGTAATTTTTGCAAATTTGCTTATTGTCTCCAATTGATCGAACCAGTGCGCCAATAACATTAATTGTAGTTCCAAATGATTACAATACAAAACATAAAATTTTCATTCTGTTGAAGATTTATAAACTTGACCTTGTTTTATATTATGTAGCTAATCTTGTTTTATGGCAGCGTAACTAATATGTAGTGATGGAGTTGTTAGAGTACTATATGTATGAGTGAATAAGTTGATGAGTTGAAAATAATATAACAGTATTTTGAAATTGCATTTGAAATTGCGTTTAGAACTGCCGACGCACCCTTACGTTATGAATTCATAAATTATGACCGAAAGGAAAGCAGTGACAATTTTTCGTGGATTCAAAAAGCGGATTAAAACTGATCGATAGAACGAATAACGAGTTAGCTGTGTCTTTAGAAAAATACTTTCCCCTCTCCTTTTGATCGCGTCTAATTTTCGTGTATAAATACCTACGGAGGTATGTGACTAATGGCGGCAATCAATAAATGTGTAACGGAACGAGAAAAAGTCGGTAATTAATATTCTCCGGTATTTATCGACGTTCAAGGCACCGAGCGCGCACCGGTTTCAAAAAATCGGTTGCCACGGAAAATTGCGTTTCGTTATTTCCGAATGAATTATGGGGTATAAATTTTCGCCGGTTTCTGCAACCTACCGCATGGGTATTACGTTAGAATATATAACAAGTTCGTTTCTCTCGCAAGGTGCACTTTACGATATAGCCTACCATTGGCGCCGGACTGGGCGCAGATTTATCGGAAAAGGAATGTTAACTCATAACGACTTTCGAGGCAGCGACAGTCCGCTTTGGAAGAAGCGAACGTATCTCGGAGTTTCTGGCCCCGGTGATTTAGAACCGGCCGATTAATTCATCGTCACATTTCTTTGCCGATTCAATTTCCCCGAAACTTTCGGAGCTTTTAGCGGTGATTACCATCGTGGCTCTCTTCAGAATTTGCTACACCCCAACGCAGAAAGATTATCAATAATAATATGAACGTGAAAATTGCAATTACTATTACGGTAGACTTCAAAGCGCTTGCACCTTGAATGATTGAACGCATTGAAACCTGTCAAGTTGTTCTCTCTCGTCAAAAACATTGTGGACGTCCAACATGTGCGAGCATGGACGAGTAAAACATTCATATTCGTGGAACTATTGTTCGTCCATCGAGCGTCTAGAGCATCAAGTTTCAACATTCAAGTCGAAGGCTGCGCATGATGGCGGCATACTATAGTAGTGTCGTCAACCAGGGGAATTGAGGGGAATACAGTAACCCCTCTTTTCGTCATTACTGCATTAATTACGTGACCGTGTGACGATGATAATAATTTTCAAGTCCACATGTCTTTTAACCCTTAGCACGCCAATGGTGGCTCTGAGAGAGAGAGAAAAGCGCCACTAACAATAAGAATTGTAGTATCATTATTCAAAGTATTGTTTACATTATTAAATATTTCAGTATGTTTGTAAATATTGTAAATAGGGTAAACTGGACTATTGTTAGCATTGCAGTAATTATTGGCACTTTTGATTTATATTAATAATATAAATATTAAGGCAAATATTAAGCATTCCTGGTATAGAAAATCATTTTATATTGCTTCTTATTTACATTTCAAATCAAGTAAGTATACTTTATCGCTTTATAACTTAATTTCCGACTACTAAAGATGTAAAGTTTGCGTATATGTTTAATTATAAAACAAATAGCCAGTTTAACGTTTACTTCTTACTGTGCCAATGACTGTATTATTTGGCTGACGATTGTTATTCACTGAATATATTTTATAATAATAGATTTATGACTTGTAAAACTGTTTGGTTTTGCTGAAAAATCTCGGTTAGCTTATAATAATAGCAAGTTAAGCTCGTTTAAAAATTTAAAAAGATTTTTACTACGATTTTGGCTTAGGGTGCCAATCATTGTAAAGTTTACTCTACAGTTTAATCCTCATCCGTTCCTCGTGTCAATTTGACACAGTTTTCCCGGAATAAGTTACACCGTTCTCTTATTTGTATGTACAATTGTCCGAAACTTGGTGACTTTTATTTTTTAATGCGAAACCTATAACCGCAGAAACCTCAGATGTAAATATTAACTCATCAATTTGAATAAAAAATACATTGAAAAGTAACTGTTTGACTTGTTATTTTATCGATTTTTTTATCACTGTACAAATTTGATACCGAGGGACAGATTCAGTTCGTGAAATGAGGAACGGATGAGGGTTAAGTAATTGAGTTAAGCATTAAGTAGTGGATAAGAGAGGTTTGTACATATAGGTTAAGGTAGTATTAAGACTAGAATAAGAGAGAAGGAAGAAGAAAGGAAGGAAGAGGAGGAAATGGAATATGAATTTGTAACCCCGAGGGGAAGAAAAAAATATATATATTAAATATATCAGTATCTAATCGATTACTAAACATTTAGTTATTGTATGAGGTATTATTCCAATTTCATATCCATAAAATTGAAAAAATCATAGGTTCTACGTATCTTTTCAAGATTTTCGAATCTACAAAAAAATCCGGATTTATCTCGAGGACCCTATACGAAGTGTCCCACCATGTAGATGGTGGGGCGTGCATGCGACAAGTTGGAACGGTGTGTGTCCCGGCCTCCGTACATTGTACCATAAACGACGCGCGGTTAGAAAGCAAGGTTCAGAATTCGCAATCACGTCGACGTGATACGGTTCTTTTTTCGCTCGACGAAAATAGACAAGAGAATTCCTATCGGCGTCGCGGCGATACGCGATGCACGATCATAACGCGCATACCGTGCACTATGGCGATACGCGTGTTGCACGCGAATAACGCGCGAAAAGAAGAAAAAATATGAAGGTCGTACGGTGGAATTCCAACGGTGCAATGACACTCCCGCGAGAGACCGAGGCGAGGATCAATAGCTTTGTTTTGAAAGCTGCTGGCTCGCCGCGTGCCGCGACCAAAGAACTACAAACCCGCTGACAATCTTCGGCTTCAGCCAGCTTGTTAGCCCGAGTTTATGCTCCGATCGGAACAATACACACCCTTACCCGCTTCCCTACCAAAAATGCCATTTCGCCGTTTCGACGATGCTTTACGCAGCCGACACCAGACTGCTCCGGAAAAGACCTGATCGATCAGTTCATTTTTCAATCTATACTTTTAATCCTGCATGGAAAATCGAATTCTTTACGTCCGGATAGATATTTCAATCTTAACCCTCTGTACTCGGTGATATTTTAACTAGAAAATTAAATGTTTCTTCCGATCTAGAATAATTCCATTGTATACAATTTTTTTTTCATTTTATGGATACGAAATTGATATAATACCTCATGTAATGATTAAATGTGCAGTAACCGATTAGATAGCAACATATTTAATAATCTAAACAATTTTGTGAATAATGGTACTACAATTTTTAGTTGCAGTTTTTTTTTAAAATTGCTGGGGTAGCATTTATTTCCATAAAAAAAACACGGAAGCTGATGTTTTTCTAAACGATGCACTCAATAATGCAATTTTTAGTTACAGTTTTCTCTTTAAGAAAAATTTCTGGGGGTAGCATTTCTTTCCATAAAAAACACGGGAGCTGATGTTTTCCTAAACAAAGAATCCAATGGAATTTTTAGTTGCAGATATTTTCTTTAAGAAAAATTCCTGGGGGGTAGCATTTCATTCCATAAAAAATCCATGGGGGCAGATGTTTTACTAAACGAAGCATCCAATGAAATTTTTAGTTGCAAATCTTCTTTAAGAAAAATTGCTGGGGGTAGCATTTCTTTCCATAAATATTCCTCGGGAACAGATGTTTTCCTAAACGAAGCATCCAAGTTCGAGCAGTATTTTTTCTAGAAACAAAAGACAACTGTTTGCTTTGATCTCTAGTTGAAATCGCTGTGTGAACGGTAACGTGTAAGTACGTTGGCTACCACGTGTGTCCGATTATTACCGGGACAACGAGTTCGAGTGAATCTGCCACGCGAAACGTTCGTCGGACCCCTGTGTGGGAGGCGTCGTCGATCATCGAACGTCCATGTCAATATCGTACATACAATACAGAGAAACGAACGGATTAATTCGCGATAGGCATCGTAAGTGTCCGGCAGTATAATAAAATAATAAAAGTTCACGGGTCATTAAGAAACAAGAATAATACTAGCAGATCGAGATAACGATCGAGGCATAATTTACGAGGCCACACTACCGTATGGAACTTTTATGACTTATGATTATCATACCGCGATAATATCGCTAGCATCCGACGCGGCGCCTATTTTTATCGCGATAATTAATACGGCTCCCTTTTCTTTCAATGCGGACATGCATCGCGAGTCTCGGTTAACATCGGCGCGCGGTGCCGCGTAGCGATAAGCCATGGGAAACTCGCATAAAAAGTGTAACGTACGCGACGTGTTAAATTGCAAATTGTATTTACATTACGGTAATCGTAACCGATCTCGGGATCTACTTGCTCTGCCGTTCCTGGGAGATACTCTTTTTCTACTGCCGTACTTTTAATGCTTCTAATATAGTAAAGCGAACTACAAAACTGTATATTAATCGATCATTCACTTTTTTTGTACTGTTATGTTGCTCTTCTAATACATATACATTTTTTTGTAAAGCGGAAAATAAAATATATCTTTTATCTATATAAATAAAAATTTAATGCTGCTCGTTGGTAAGCGCATCACTCGAGAACGGCAGGACAGCTTTGTCGAATTTACTTTTAAAAATGTTCGTAATAGTCCGAATAAGGTTTTTAGGCAAAGAAAAATAGGAAAAGTTGCCCGGAAAAATGTAAAATTCGGGAAAAAATGAAAGTGCTTTTTTCTATGGGATGTTTGTATGAACTCAAGACCATAACTCACGATTCGAACAATGGACATGTATAATTAAAACGATTACAAACAAATTTATTGAAATTTGGAAAGGAAAAATTCTGTCGGGGCAGCTTTTTTTTTTATATAGTGCGGAAATGCGTTACGCATACCCTGACGGTGTCGGGGCAGCTAGTTATTAAGTATAGACGCGTTATTTTCAATAAAAAATCTTATATTTTCCCCACTTGTTACTGTGTCCTAACCTCTTAATGGTTGAAGGGTGTTCGATGAATTGAGTCACTGTGCCGAGGCGCCTTCGCATCGTCGCGAGCGATTGCCAGGACCAGAGAGAAGAGCCGGATCGCGAGAGGTTGGAGCAGGCTGAATGCCGTAATTATGGGTGCGCCATCGGACGTAGGAAACGCACGGGCACCCCGAATGAACACAGTAGAAACGGGATGGCTCGCTTCCTTTAAATAAGATGCCTTTATCGACGGAAATCGCGTGGGAGCCTTGCGCCGCGTATTTGGACTCTGGTAGGCAGCCATTACGTATCGTGTTTATGCTCGGCCAGTGTGTGGGGCAGAAGCATGCAGAGATAGGGAGAACAAGTGGGAGTATTTGAGAGAGCGACTGTAAAACAGACAACGGTAGTGAACGCGTGTGTCACGGGTGGGGATACGAAGGGGAGGAGCGGGCAAGGGAGCCGAGGGGAAGATTAGATAGAGGCTGTAGGTAAAAAGACTCGGAGAATTAAGCCGCGCGCACGTAACGACAACCTCATATGCTTATGCGTGCTAATTGCCGCGGTTATTTTACCGTACATTCCACATTTTCCGCGATCGCGCGCTCACACGCCGGTCACTCGTGCCGCATACTCCGACGGAAAAAGAAAACTAAAGACAAGGAAACTTTGTTCAGGAATTTCTCAACCCTTTGCGATCCTAAGCGAGTCGACAAGTTGGAGGAAGATGTTTATCTGGGAAAAGTTCGTGGGTTTTTAACCCCTGCAGTCGAAGGGTGGCTCGCAATCACCACTAGAAGTTAGTGTACAAATATTCACAGTATTCTTTAGATTGTTAAATATGTTGGTTAAGTATTCTATGAGGTATTATGTTTAAAAAATGTCGGAGAATCTTGAAAGGGGTGGTTCCTGAGGTAATTTGTAGTAAATTTCTTTTTTGAAGTTTTCCCGTTGTTCTATCGATCTAAAATCTTGTATAGCTTATTCTTTTAGCTAGTGTGACAATCCTAATCGACAAATGAGATCCACCCTAGTACAAATTCGACGCGGTTACAATACCGCCGTTGTTATTTCGCCGCGATATCTGTCGCGGTAGCTTCCACAGTTTAGTGCACCAATATTCACAGTATTCTTTAAATTATTAAATATGTTGGTTAAGTATTGTATGAGATATTATGTTTCAAAAATGTCGGAGAATCTTGAAAGGGGTGGTTTCTGATGTAATTTGAAGTAAATTTCTTTTTTGAAGTTTTCCTGTTGTTTTATCGATCTAAAATCTAGCATAGATTATTGTGATCCACCCTAGTACAAATTCGACGGGGTTACAATACCGCCGTTGTTATTTCGCCGCGATATCTGTCGCGGTAGCTTCCACAGTTTAGTGTACCAATATTCACAGTATTCTTTAAATTATTAAATATGTTGGTTAAGTATTGTTTGAGATATTATGTTTTAAAAATGTCGGAGAATCGTGACGGGAGTGGTTCCAGAGGTAATTTAAAGTAAATTTCTTTTTTGAAGTTTTCTCGTTGTTCGATCGATCTAAAATCTAGCATAGATTATTGTGATCCACCCTAGTACAAATTCGACGCGGTTACAATGCCACAGTTGTTATTTCGTCGCGATGCTTGTCGCGGTAGCTTCCACAGTGTGCAAATTGAGATGACGAATGATCGAGACAACGAAGAATTCGTCGACGAAAGGAGAATCTGATAGTGGCGAGTCGGATCGATCGAGCGAGTCTCGCGCGCACGGGCGGACAATTAAAAAATTTTCCAACGAGTCGCGGCCATTTACGCGCAGCGGGTTTATCGCGCTGAATCCAAGTGGAACGATCGCCGAGTTTTACGGCATTTATGCATAGCCGATTGGCGCCGCGTTCTATCGGGCGCCGATTGAAACACTCGAGAGCCGTTCGATACAGAGGAGGCGTGAGAGTGAACTTCTCGGAAGAGCGTACAAACTTTGACAGATGGCCTCGTGTATCTCTCGCTACTGATGCTTCCAGGAACGAACGATTGGCTGCAACTTCGCCAACCTTATCCGATCGCTCATTTCGCTGGATGCAAACGAATCCAAAGAAATTTGTAGACTAGCTCTTTCTTCGCAAAATTCAGGGACACACGCAAAACATTTTTAACACTAGAACTACCGAGCACTAAAAGCGATTAAAATGTTTTAATCGTTCTACAGCAATAGCAATTTGAATCGTGGAGCAACTCTCGTTCTCAGTAACATGATCTGATAATTTTGTTTAGGATTGTAATGTAAAATATGAGTCGTAACCCCTTGCCGTACTTTGACACTGGTAATGAAAATCTTAAACAAAGTCTAACAAATAGTATGAATGTTACGCTTTTCTATTTAAGAAAAAGAAAAGAATTCTCATCTTGATCAAGTAAAAAGATCAATTTTAATATATTGTAAGCTATAATTCATGCCAGAAAGGAGTTAACCAAAAGACTATTCTTTTTGCAATAGTTTTAAATATTAAATTTGAACTTCTGTTTCTCATATTCGTTACTGTAAACGGAAAGAATTCTCTTCTCGATTAAGTCGAAAGATCAATTAGAAGATTAACCGGAACTAACGAATGATCGACGCATCTCCAGGAAAGAGAACGCGAACGATATTCTGTAAAATGGAAGATTTACGCGTTGAGCGATCGCTCTGGATCGCAACGGAGAGGTTCGGAAATGCGACGTGGCTTGCAACCGGCTGCAACTTTTTCGCGTTTATCCGGGCGGAGGAGCGAGTACCGATCTCGTGGCGATATACAGTTGACGAAGAGCACTTGTGGATCTATTTTCGCTCGATCGAAAGATTGAGGCCGTCGACCTAAACGGATCTCTCGAAGCGAGGAGAGCAAGAGAGAAAGTCGGTAGCTGTTGGAACAAACTCTAGGCGAGTTTGTTCCAACGGAGAGAGACCATTCCTCGCGGGACGAAGAGAGACACCAGAACGGAAGAGAGAACGAGAGAGGAAGCACGAGTGAGAAAGAGAACAGAAGAAGATGAAGAAGCACGAGACGAAAGATTCAGAGAAGGAGAAGAGGGTAGAAAGAAGCGTGAAGGGAGAGAAGAAATAAAGGATGAAAGATGAAAGGAAAGGATTGAAGAAAATCGAGATGTCTATCATTTATTTGAGCATATTCGGTGTCTCACTTAACCATTGGCATCCCAAACTATTTTAACTCGAAGATTAAACATTTGACTTTGAATAATTCCGTTCTATATGATTTTAAAAAATTTGTGGATATGAAATAGATATTATTCGATATCGAAATATATATTAATCGATTTCAGCCATGCTCGATCAATATTCGTGTCGATCAGAGTTGAACGGCGTTACAAGCAGAAGCAACGGGGACACGACGCGCGACGTCGTCGCTACGACCGCAACCGACGACCGGCGACGAGCAATCAATCCTTCATTTTATTAAGAAGCTTATTCGCGCCGCGATTTCATTCCGACTGAAGTGGGCTGATCCAATTCGATTTCATGGCGCCCTCGCTTTGCATGCCACCGCTCTTTTCCATTGACGAGCACAGCTCGCGCACAGTTGATCGTCGCATTCCCCTCGATCTATCCAAACGAACCCGATTTTTTCTCACAATAAATCGCTTTCTACAAAATAGATGAAATTCATTCCTAATTCTCCATGTCATGAAAAAGGTGCACGCGTTGACTTCGTCTTAACGTCAGATATGAAATTATAAAATTTATAAAATTAAAAGTTTATTTTCAATTACAAGAAACAGGAGTCAAATATTTAATTTCTCTCTTGCTTTGTTGATTTTAATGAAATGATACTATCCTATTCATACTCTTAATTTGTTTTTATTGTCTTTACTAAATTCTTTCATTTATTTATTTAAATTGTTGTGTCTCGAAGGATGACGTATCCGCAACAGTGAAAATTATAAAATGAAAATTTCATTTTCAATTACAAGAAACACGAGCTAAATATTTAATTTCACTCTTACTCTGTTGATTTTAATGAAATGATACTATCCTATTCATACTCTTAAATTGTTTTTATTGTCTTTATTAAATTCTATCATTTATTTACTTAAATTGTTGTCTCTCGAAGGACAATATATCCGCAACAGTAAGAACAAATTTGCTCATAAACATCGTGGACTTTCACGTGCACCGAAACATTAAAGCGACGTCTCATCGTGCGATTTCGTCGGGCTTGTGTTTAGCTTGTTAGCACCTTAATTGAGAAGGTTACGGGTGAAAGCGGGAGCAGCTGACAGCCATTAGACGTGGATTTTCATAGGAAATCTATAATTATCGAAATAACGAACGGCCGACTCGACGATTTGCGGAATTAGATGAATCACGGGAACGGCGGACGCCAGAAATGATAGAGCGCGCGAAAGAGATCCGCGGGGACTAATTGCAGCCGTTTTAACTTCCAGTTGTTTCCACGTTTAACGATCTGCTAATTTTTTCTCCGCCTGTCTGGAAGGGGGTATTGTTCGCGTGTTTCGCAACGGCGCCGATCGAGGAAAACCGAGCCAGACCGAAGACGCAACCGACACTTTCATTTCGTAATTAAGAAAACTCCATTCGAACAAAGCAACTGGTCTGAAAAATCGAGGATAATCAGTTTGGCACGAAACATGTTAAACATTGATTATTAAAAGAAATTCGAACCATTCACATTTATTAGTCTTCGTTTAAAATCTTCACGCCGACCCGTTAAGATACAGCAAGAAGTTAAACGTGTCCTGAAATAGTTGGAGACAAGTTTCAGTTGAAACGTGAAAACGAAACTCGTGTAAATCCAACTGTTTGCTATGATTTTGGTCCGGAGTGTATGAGGGTTAATGAAACCCTCCCTCGAAGCGGAACAACATTCCCCTAGTCGGTAGCAGCGACCTAGCGCAACGAAGAACAGCTTGCCACCCCTACAATTATCCACAGCTCGCTGAAGCATCGTTCATTCAACGATTACATTTTCCCCAGCCGGCTGTGGTGAATGAA
Organism: Lasioglossum morio; assembly: GCA_916610235.2. Lineage (NCBI taxonomy): Eukaryota > Metazoa > Arthropoda > Insecta > Hymenoptera > Halictidae > Lasioglossum > Lasioglossum morio. The sequence continues at coordinate 11,264,004 of OU744325.1, read as the reverse complement.
TCACGCCTTATTATCATGGTACCTGACAAAGCAAATTGAACGGAAGCCAGAGGGAAAGGCGGGACAAGGGTGGGACTGAGTGGAGCGATTTGCAGCGGTTGCAAAGAGAGAAAGAGAGAGAGGGAGCCAGATAGGGTGGCTGACAGAAGGAAACCATGTGGAAAAAGAGGGATCGCGGTAGCGAAAGAGTGAGTGAGAGATAGAGACTGAACCGCTGGAGAACGAGGGAGAGTCGAATCGGCCGAGTGACGATTTTCCTAACGAAGGGATGAGGGTGTCCCGGATCGGGGATCTCGCGCGGAAGAATAAGAGCGGACACGAGCAACCTGTTGCGCTACAATGTCGGGTTATCTGTCTCTATTCAACGGTTTCACGCTGCGCAACACGTTGCGATCCCTCTCCACCCCTGAACAACCAACCACGATTCTACTTCCGTTTAGAAGAGTTTCTGCGAAATATTATGCCGCGACTTACATCAGATAATCCCCGAGATTTATCGTCCTGGCAGGACGCGGGAGTTCCATCGCCTTGTACGCGGTCTCTCCGGACCATTTCACCGTAAAATCATCCGGAGACCGAACCACTAAGGGAACGCCATTTGTGCGAACCCGTCGCGTCGGTGAACGTGCAGTTCATGTAATCGTTCGCGTAATGGCTGTCCATTAGGGCAGTTCTTAGCTATAGGGCTTAGAAATTGTTTACGAGATTTTTCTGGACTTATAAAGCGAGGGCACAGTCGTGGAGTCGGTGATTTTAACCCTCATATGTGTTCCTCAGAATGAACATTCACCCATTCAATATTTTCACATACTGTAAAATTATTCATCCTTTTATATCTACGTCGTGAGATGTATTCCTTTAAACTCGGATACTATAAACGACACATAATGTGTTGATTTAACGTGTAGAATAGAAAGGGGTGAATTGTTATCCTTTTTGTTATCCTCTTTTATGCAGCTATTTTTGAGGAATGAAGTAATGAAGGTATACTGTAAAATTATTCATACTTTTCTGTATTCGTCGTCAGACGTATTTCTTTAAAATATGACGTTATAAATGAAACATAATGTGTTGATTTAACGTGTAGAATAAAAAGGGGTGAATTATTGTTCTAGTCTCTTTTATGCAGCTATTTTTTAGGAGCGAAGTAATGCAGGTATACTGTAAACTTGTTCATCCTTTTATGTCTGCTTCATGAGACGTATTTCTTTAAAATATGACATTAAAAATTAAACATGATGTGTTGATTTAACGTGTAGAATAGAAAGGGGTGAATTGTTGTCCTAGTCTCTTTTATGCAGCTATTTTTGAGGAGCACACGAGGGTTAATAAAACTCTTTCCAGTGAATCTGGAGCGAATACCTTCCTCAAAATGGATTCAACGTGAGTCACTTTCTTCCCGTTGCCTTCCGAAAGTACGGAAAAATATCATTATTTCTGGAACAACCTGAACGATCAAGGGAATGAAATTCTCCGAATTAATGGTTCCTTGTCATTAAATCTTGCAGTTCAGTCAGCAAAAAGCGCCGGCAATTGCCAGTAATAGCGTCTAATTTATAAACGTGCTATATCGTTTTCCAAGGGAAATACGCGCGTGTGTGTGTACGTGCGCAAGGATCCGAAGAGAAACGATCTCGGCTAGCAAGAATATTTGGCGGAGGCCAGAATTCCGCGCGAGCCTCGACGTAAACAGCGTTGTAAATATGCTTAATTGGTAAGCGGGACGTCGCGGTCCTTTTAGGAAATGATCCTACGAAAACGAACGGCCGCCAGGAGGCTCTCCGCCGTTCCACGATTTATCGTCGATCGTCTCGCGGTGTCGTTTAACGAGATCCTAGTGGGTCGCTCGGTGGTGAGTGATTCATGACTTCCCAGTTACGCAACGGGGGTTTGGAATCGGACACGAATATGCGTTCTTGTATTCTCGAATCGGTCGGGGCTGCACCGAGAAAAATTGAATCCACTGTACCCGAGCGTACACTCCGGAAAGAAAAGATAGATTTACATGATTTACATGATTTTCATTTATTTTCACACCCCAGCTGAAATTTCGAAGCCATCGAAGACTGTATTTTCGATATTTCTCTCATTCACTGATTCGGATGATCGAGGTTCTCCTGTATTCTAAATGAGCAAGAAGTAGGCGCACGATGTTCGTATCTTTCCGCGGTGAGAATGAATAAAAGATGCACCGGTGCTGGAAGAATTTAATCTCCAAGATACAGCGAAGCTTGGGAGAGCTAGAAATAAATCTCGATTGTTTTAATAATCGTTTGAAAACTGTTTCGGAGCGAAACGAGTGCAATCGAACGGATGAAAATAATTTGTATGCAAGGCGATTCTATTTTCGCCGGTCACTCTATCTTCGCTGAAAAGCATCGAGGGAGCATAGCGAGAAGAATATCGGCCACAGGCGCCACTCGCAAGAACGTTCGATTCATATCCCACGATCCGGTGAGAAAATAAATGCAGCTATTTTCGTAGACACCGCGTACGTTAGCCGAGATCGCCAAAAGAGACGAGTACAAGCGAGATTCTCAAACGTGATCGGCCTTTTGATCGGCTTTAATCATGATTTTCAAGGTAACGCCGTCACGCCGCTCGGAATCACAAAGAGGACACCTTTGATCGGTTTTATCTCGATAGCAGTCCTCAACAGAGCTTGGCATTTTTTTTTCTCTTCCTCTCTCTCTCTCTCTTGATAGAGAAATCGGGGTTAACGTGGAACGGTGGTGGATTAGTCTTCGTTAAACGTCCAGCGACGGGTCTTGATTTTATGGGCTGCAGAACCCCGTTCATTCGAAGATTGATGCCGAAAAAATACAGGCATTGAATAATGCAACACTCCTTTGATTTATTACTACACTGCGGATTTTATGCATTTATGACAAATATGACGGTATATAATAAATAGGTGCAATTCGAAACGGTAAAAAGATTAAATGAAGTTTAACAGTGTCGATACGAATTGTTTCTAAGTTGGCAACCCTATTGTTCCGTCACGTTCCCAGCGACAACGAAAGAACTGTCGCGAGTAGCGGATAATCAAAGGACCCCGCACTAATCATATGGAAAATCTATCCCGGTTGAATCAGTTGGATTTTTTATATGTTGTAGCTTATAATCTACTGAACAAAAGATGTAATGGGCACAAAGTTCAATAATGGACAGTTATCGAATTATAATCAGTGAAATATGACAAATTCGTGCTTCCGAATACTCAAATCTCGGGAAGTATATTTACTTAACACGCTTGCCGCCATCCCACTCGTTTGATTTTCATACGGACCACGGACAGAGGGTTTGGAGTGAAAAAATACTACGGGAGTGACGAACCGTGGGCTCCTTATCACTGCTGTGACACGCAAAGATTTTTCTGAAAGATTTCTGTTCACAGACTTTTTCAAGATCATTCAAAATTCAACAAATTTGATACCATACAAACATACATACTAACACACACACACACATACAAACATTTTAATAAAAATAGTCTAAAATGACTCCAATGACCATGAAACGTGAAGATCTGCTAAAAAATCGATTTTCGATTTTCGGTGTAATACAATAACTTCCCTATGATTCGGGAAGTTGAAAAAATAATCAAACCACCTAACAGATTTTGTGAAACCGTACTATTTTTGTTTCAAACATTTTTCCAAAAAATAAATACTTCCCGAGATTTGAGTATTCGGCAACACGAATTTGTCATATTTCACTGATTATAACTCGATAACTGTCCATTATTGAACTTTGTGTCCATTACATCTTTTGTTCAGTAGATCATAAGCTACAACATATAAAAAATTGAATTGATTTAACCGGGATAGATTTTCCATATGATTAGTGCAGGGTCCTTTCATCGAAAACAAAAACCGACCGTCGAACGTCTACGAATTCGCGGAAATCTCCGATTACCGTGTAAAAACCGGACAATCTCTCGACCCGGTGTCTCTCGTCGAGCTCCCACGATTTCCGTGAAACCGAAGAATGCCGAGGCTGAATTTCCCATCGGATCGGTTCTACTCCGGACCGCTCGAGATCGCAATTTTCCCATCGCGAGCCGGTAATCTCGTCGAGCGTTTCTTTCAACAGTGACGACACGTCCGCGAGCGAGAGTCCAATGAATCGACCCTTTTCTCGCGTGGTTGACCCAAGCGCGATTCCTTTGCCTTGTCTGTTGTCAGCCAGACGGTCACGTTCCGATCGATCGAGTCGCCGCACACTGTTCGCGAGACTATGCTAAAAACTCCAATTTCCGATGTATGAAATCTAAAAAATTTTCTCTCGCAACACGTTACTGATATAACATAGTTTGTAGCACTGCCCACAAGTTTTACTAGATAAACGAATTGATTGTTAACACTAAATCTACCGATTCAAATGTTTTCAACTACAAAAATGACACGGCACTATTTATTAAGAGGTTATGCAGTTTTGATTGCAACATGTGTTTGGATAGTTTAAACCCTTCACTGCATGATTTTTTAAAATTGGGATGAAGCAATTGAAAGAACGTCAGTTTTTGTGTTTTATTTAAGGGCAAAATATTAAAGAAAAAAAACAACATTTTCAGAAAAATAAACATAATTTAGAATAATATATATTTGTGTTTTCAGCGCACTGGTTCGATCAAACGCTACTATTTAAGCTGAAATGGTCTTCTAAACTTGAAAATGGTCTAAACAGTGGACCGAAACGATGAAAACTTTGGTGTAATTTGCAAAATTGCTTAAATAATAGTGTTTGATCGAACCAGTGCGCTGAAAACACAAATATATATTATTAACAAGTTGTCGATCGAAATCATGTAAACAGTTATAATTTAGAATAGTAAGAAAACACATTCTTAGTTGATTATATCCAGATTTGTTAACTGTATCAGATATGTGACACTATGCAGCGAAGGGGTTAAATTATTTCAATGCAATCAATCATTGTACAATACAATTTCTATATAAAGATACTGTTTGTCACTGTATCTCATAATTATACTGGATGCTTCTTTCTTTTGCACGATAATTATCATTTTCATCTGTAAACCGGCCATTTTGAATTTTGTCTAGCTAGATTGGCGATTCTTAACGTTGTGCGCCGACCGAGAGCACGCGTGTGAGCGCGACAAAGGCCTAGCGCCAAAATAAATCAATAAAATAGCGAGTTGAGTCGGCCGCGTATATGTATCCATACCATACGTGCATACGCGGGTATGTATGCACGTACACGTACAGTGCGTATCATAAATACACCGATACCTTGCTATTTCAATAATTTTGTCTCTCATGAATATGATCGTCGAATTATATGGCCGTTCATTAACACTTTACCCACCGGAAGCCTATTAATAGGATTTTCAATAATTGTGCTGTACCAAAAGAAAGCGTAGAAATTTTCATTCACATTGCAATCGTAAATGCAGGGCCGGCGTGACCTTTTGCGGGGACGGGTTCAAAAATTTTGCGGGGCCAGAATACACATTAAGATCCGATACTTAAATTTCATAATAAGGAATTATTTATTATAAGTACAAAGTATGTTACATAAAATTTTTGGAAGATGAATATTAAATAATTTTTCTCGCTTTTTCCGCCGCAAAATCTGTGATTACGTCATCAAACGTGATTGAATTTGCTACTTCGCTTTCTATTGACAGAATATCCAGAGATGATGAATATTCAATCTACTATACAGAGGGTCCTGCAAAATGTCTGATGAGTTTTCGTAGACCGCGGGGCCCTACAAAACGCGGGGCCGGGTTCTGCGTACGCGCTGAACCCGCCTCGCGCCGGCCCTGCGTAAATGAAATTCTTAGATAACGTTATTAAGAGTGACTTGTTAGCTCACAATGAAGATTGCTGTTGCTATTGAAGGTTCCATTAAAAAGTGTTCAACCATGTACCATGATTTTTCAAAATTATGTAATAATCATCGGTCGGTAATGTGTTTAATATAAATGATAGTACAGTGTACATACGAGGAGGCTCTAGTAATTAGATTGGACCTATAACTTTGTTCCTTTTGCAGATAGAAAAGAAATTGATGAGGAAAATTTGATCGTCGAGCAGTACGAGTTTTTACAGGAGTGCATCGGGTGCTCAAAGTGGTTGTAAAGTGCAACTGCACCTATACCTTTATCACCTAGCCTTATTTCAACAAGACAGACTCATCATGAAGATTTTGACTGACAATGTTTTCAAACTCGTCAAACATTTATACGGTCCCAAATTACTTTTGTCAATAGATGCCGTTCTAACCACTATAGTTTAAACGCTTCGTTAGCCAGAGTACTTTATTAGAGACAGCACTTGTGAGTGTGGTTCTGAATCCCAAGATCTTGATCATGTCATTTGGCAATGCCCAAAATATGAAGATGAACGTGATATACATTTCTTTCAGCTCTCTCTCGACACAAGTACTGTCTCCCGACTTGTATAAAATGCTTCCTATGTCGTCCAGATATTAAAGGCCTGTTAATTATTTTCGATTTTACTAAGCGATGTGCAATGAAAATTTTATTTCACTGAATTAACCTTTTGAATTACAAATTAATGTTAATTTAATTTAAGTTAAGAGTTCACGTACTGAATATGCTATATAAACCATATCTGGTATAAAGCATTAAATAAATAAATAATAATAAATACTGTCCCGAATTACACCTACTAATTTTTCTCGTAAGTGCGTCAAATCCGCTGTCTACTTCTAACACAATTTACGTAACTAGAATATCAGATATTCTGAAAGAAGTTGAAAATTTGTAAAATTTAGTCCGGATTTTTACGATTCCGGCGCACTGTGCGTGAACGAGGACGCTGGTTATGATACGCGCTGTATGCTGATGTAGCGAAGACACATATAGCGCGGATATACGGGCTGTGGCGGGCCGAGAAGACCGAGCAGTGACGGGGTAAGGGGAGCCGAACGGGGGGCGGCGTGCAGCGACGAGGGCAGAGCATAGATCGGGGGCGAGAGGGGCGGAGACGAGACGAGACGAGACAAGACGAGACAAGACGAAACGAGACGAGAAACGGACGAGCGAGTGAGCGAGTGAGCGAGCTAGCTAGCGAGCAAGCGAGGTCGAGACACGCGGCAGCTGTCTGGCGCCAGGGTCCCCCTGTTCCCTCAAACAGTCGCGCCGAATGCCACCCACCTTAGCCGACCTATTGTGCCATTCTGAAACCTGCATCCCGGGAGCCGGCTGGCTTTCCCTCTCTTTCCTGCTCGCGCGACCTGTTCGTCCTGATCCAGGACGCCGCACCGTGCCGCGCCGAACCTCCTTCTTCTTTTTCTTCTTTTTCATCCTCCTCCTCTTCTTCTTCTACTTCTTCGTCGTCTCGCGCTCCTCTTTTTTCCCCTCCGCTTATGACAGAGATTTGACGTCATTATTTATTATTAATGCTCTTTGTTTTGCATCGCGATCCACGCCGGCCTTCCCAAGCCTCGTCAGATCGTTTTCTATTTTTCTAATTCATCGACAGATGGCTCGTATCCGAGGTTCTAGCCAACGTCGCGCGCCCGGTCTCGAGACCGAACCGGTCTCCGTGTTTCCTCGGGAAAACGGATTTTTCGGGCTGACGATATGCGCGAGCGGCCGGGCTTCTTCGGTATGTTAGTCATGTGGTCTTTTGTTTATGGAATGTTGTTTGAAAGATTGCCAAAGGCCTGAACGAATGCCTCAGGAGATTGGTGATCGTGGCTGTGGTTGCCGGTATATCGATTCGTTAGGATCGGAAACTCCTTTTGTCTTACGCAACGACGTGTAATCTGCGAACGCGAAGAAGTGGGAGGGAAGATTGTTAGTTGATGTTTTGGAAATTGTGTAAGAAGTATTGTATATTGTATATACGAGAATGCACAAGAATGTACAAGAATATACTGGAATGTACAAGAATCTTCAAGAATGTACAAGAATCTTCAAGAATGTACAAGAATCTTCAAGCATGTACAAGAATCTTCAAGAATGAATAAAAATATTCAAGAATGTACAAGAATGTACAAGAATATACTAGAATGTACAAGAATATTTAAGAATGTACAAGAATGTACAACCATATTCAAGAATGTACAAGAATCTTCAAGAATGTACAAGAATATTCAAGAATCTACAAGAATATTCAAGAATCTACAAGAATATTCAAGAATCTACAAGAATCTACAAGAATATTCAAGAATGTACAAGAATATTCAAGAATGTACAAGAATGTGCAACAATATTCAAGAATGTACAAGAATGTGCAACAATATTCAAGAATGTACAAGAATATTCAAGAATGTACAAGAATATACAAGAGTATACAATAATATACTAGGAACATACAAGAATACACAAATGTATATTGTTGTATGTATACATATATACAACATACTATATGAGGTATTATACCAATCTAATATCCACATAATTTAATAAATCATAGGGAATGTTCTTGCTAGGAAGTAATGTGTAATTTTCTTAAGTAAATTCTTGTTTTGCTTAAAGAATTGTCGACTCGGCGTTAGGACACGAGTGGTTGCATTGTAACTTCCTAACAAGTATCTGCCAATTCGATCTACAAAGCACACACGGTAGTATTAATGACGACTCTAAAAATATCAAATTGCGTTATCCACGTGTCTTCAACTTCGAAATGCAGTAGTCAATCGATTTAATATCGTGGAATGTCTCGGTGAACTACAATCGGTTCTTACTAAAATACTCTTTGCAAATTAAAAGTAGAACTTTTCCAATTTCTCTGTCTAATGATCACGAACCTAACGACCATGAAAGCAAATAATTTCGGAAAGGAGAGACAAACGAAAAGACGGAATTTCAATCCCGTTCTCTGCGGTTCACAACTGTGCTCCACAGTTCATTAAAGAGTGCATTCGTCGCGAACGCGACTTGCAGCTGGCTTGAGGACTTCTGACGTCGCCAGAGCAGTGGCCTTTGCATTGGCAAAGGCAGATAGCAAAAGTAAAGGTCTTCGACGAACGAGGAAAGTCTTCGCGAGATCTCGATTGTTCATCGTCGCGATGCGACACGGCCCATTGACTTTCCGAAATTGATTCGCAAACACGTCGACCGATCGATTCGATCGTGTTCCGTGTGCACGTTGCACCGGTCAAGGAAAATACATGCGGTGCGCATGACTCGTAAAAAATTTGTGCGTGTCTTCTCGCGCGGCGATAAATTATAATGTATGCGACATTCGTCGGATATGTACAATCGAAGGAGGCGTTAAAAATTATCTCACCGTGCGTCTCGAGTATTGAGCAATTTACAATCGCATCGCGCGCTCTTGGTATTAAACGTACTTCTCGTTTCTTTCTCTTTTTTTTTTTTATTTTCCTTAGCGTGCGTCCGCGCGTCGCAAACAGCATTGTTTTGCGATGCAAATGCGTGCGTGCGCCTCTGTTTGACGTAGCTATTAATTTATGACTCGACTCCCCGCGTAATCTTTTCGAGTCGACTCGCCAATTTGTCGAGTCTGATTCGAAGATTACCGCCGAACAATTTTCTTCTCAGAGTGGAACTTTTATCGCGAGAGCTCAGTTAGTCCGTGAAAAATGTGCGAGTACGAAGAGCACATTCTCGCTTACGAATGTTTATGTAAATTCACTTAAAGCGTTTATCTATATAAATAAAAATGAAATGCTGTTCGTTGGTAAGCGCATCACTTGACAACGGCTGGACCGATTTGGCTAATTTTTTTTAGAAAATGTTCGTAATAATCCGAACAAGGTTTTAGCGAAAGAAAAATTGGAATAGTTATCCGGAAAAATGAAAAATTCGAGAAAAACTGAAAGTGTTTTTTGAATAATATTTCAATACAACAAAAGACCGAACGTCGCAGCTTTTAATCAATATTTCAATAGGAATTTACATTATCGCCATCTGTTTGCATTAACGACATTATCAACGTCCGCCAGTTAGTTTATTTCTATTCCAATTTATGAATTTACATTACAAAAATCATGATTTTCGAAACGGTACAAGTAGCAGGTTGACATGTTTAAACAAATTTATTGAAATTTGGATAGTACAACGTCTGTCGGATCAGCTAGTTATTTTATATAAGCAACATAAAAAGTAGTTGAAAGTGTTCGGGTTTTGATGCATGAGTTCGCGGTTTTGTAGATAGCAATTCTAGTTGCAGTGTCTTTTTGGCCCGCAGTGTAAAATCGAGAACCGATTTTGAGGGCGGTTGCAACGCGTGGAAGCGGAATGGAGCTGTCGCGGCGAGCGAGTGCACTGCTTTCCTCGTTCTAGTCGCGGCCAAAAGCGTTTCTGGCATTCCACGAACCAACAAGCAAGAAGGAAGAAAGATAGAGAGACGAAGAGAGCGACGCGAGGGAGCGACAGAGAAAGATGAAGACCATGAAAGAGGGAGAGGGAGGAAAGGAGAGTGCAAGAGAGAGAGAGAGAGAGAGAGAGAGAGAGAGAGAGAGAGAAACAGAGTGACGAAAAACGAAGAGATCGCGAATCGCGCGGCTGCGTCATGCGTGAAAACCTGCGTGCGCGTCAGCCCGCTGGAACGCGCGTGACTGAGGAAATTTCTTCGTCTTCGAAGGAACACTTTCGTCCGTGTTCGTGCCCCGTATTTAACGCGGCGCATCCACCTTGTCCGGGGCGGCTTTCTTCGCGAGATAGACCGTATTTTTAGAACGATGATATTGCTCGGAATTATGCAGCCGCCCCGCCGCCGCGGGCATTAATTCTTCAACAAGAATCTCGATCTTTGACCTTGCTCTCCTTCGTTCGGCGTAATCAAGATTTTGCATCGCGGCGCAAGATCCGCGACGTCGCTGATGCCGGGAGGAATCAGAGAAATTGGAAGATGACGACGCTCTCTTCGCGATCATAGCACTGCGTTGCAAGCCGCGTAAACGCGCGTTCTCTTTCAAGCATCAAATTTTTCGCCAATTTTGTTGCCACAGCAAAACCGACTCGCACAAACAATTTCCACACGTCGAAATTATAACGTAATTTCCGCAACATTCCGTTTCGGAAAGCTTTCGCAGCTATTTTGAAAAGTATCCGCCAAATTCGTAAAGAAACATCTAATTTTGCTATTAGATCAACTTTATTTTCATCGAATGTGATTGTCGCGCGTTCTTCTGAACGAGATGCATTCAAGTGTAATTAATTTTAAATATCCTTAATGGGTTAAAATTGATTTGCAAAAGGTTGAATTTGATTTGCAAAACCTATAATAAAAAAAAGAACATGAGAATAATACTAGTGTTCCCTAGAAAAATCTTTCTTTTTACAGTATCTTTATAAACGAAAAGAAATGTTGGAGTTACTTCATTTCGGTCTCCCGTCCGACTTTGCAAAGGCGATCCCGCGAGAAGAAGAGCGAAACTGGTGATATCCTCGTTTCGCAGCGAAATTAGAACCACTGTGAGAGACAGTGTTTCGGGATATGGTGAACGGGTCTGGGTTAAACCGAGGACCCTGAGGATCGTCAAGCGATAAATTTTTGCGGTGTGTCCCGGTCAGTAATTCTTTAAAGATCTCTCGGAAAGTCCTGGCGGACCTGCAAACCAGTTCAGCCGGGAATCTTTCCGATGGTCTCTCTGTTCTCTTGGACACGGAAGTGAAAAACGCGGCGAAAGACGAAGAGAAGAAATCGCTCGTAGCATCGTTCAAGGTTAACCACGTGGATATAGGCGTAGCCACTGACCAATGGCGTAGCCGGCGGATCGATCTACTCGGGGAACAACCGTTAAGCCTAATGAACGGCATTTACACGGTGTACAGATTCTTTTTTCTTCTCTTGTTTGTGTCTTTCTCTTTTATTTTTTCGCGTCGGTCAACTATTAGCGGGTTCGTCCGTTCTCTGTTTAAACGTTGAATCGTCCGCGATCGCATTAACCGGCGTTTGCATATTCGAAACGGTAAAACGTGCCGGGAGACACGATCCATAAAATCACCGAGTGATTGACACTAATCGTGATTGATCGTAATCATTAACAGTACCGACGAACAGAGACCGTTTCTTATCGGCGATCAATAATCACGCGCGAATACACGGGCACCGGTCTTTTTTTGGGGACGATGCGTTTAATGACATTAAAGTTTTTGTCTTTGCCGTTTCTTTTTTCCTCCAGCCATTTAGAAGAGAAGCCGTCGGCGAATACTGTTTTAAAGATGGGGGAATTTTTCGACGACGTTCTTGTATCGACATCCTTTACTCGAAGATTTGTCGCTCACTCGAATATCTTCGATTCCTACCGGAAGCTAACTTAGAGAGTATTGTAGAAGCACATTTTCAGTAAACGTGATATTTTTCGACATACATAGGTTAACCCCTTGCCGTATTTTTACCACGTTTTTATTCGCTCGCTTTTTTGTCTGTCTGTCTGTTCCTTACAAATCTTGCAATTGATTTTAAACTTTCTACATAGTTCAGAACTAGATAGCAATGCAATATTCATAAAAAAAATTGTAATGACTGTGCGTTTAGAATTTAAAAGATATTTTTAAATATTTCTCTTCTAACTCGTCAGACTTGTCCTGAAGATTTTAACAAGGTCTAACTAATGTGAAGGTTGTGTTTCTTTTTAGATTGATACAAAATTTGATTCTTTTGTAATCAATATTTAACGAAGTGTCGTCAGGTTCCTTTTCTATGTAGCCCGCGTTTTCGTTCGCGCGTCGTTACACGTCCTCGGACGACGGTGATAGAAGCGAGAAAGAGTATGTATAACCTTGAAGACATAGTTACCTTCTCCGTTGGTGGTAAGGGAGCCGGGAAGTGGCAGGGGTGTGCTGTTTTTGCACCGACGTTGATCCCCTTCGCTGGGCGCGCGATCTGAAAATAAACGGCAACCCCTTTAGAAGTTTCCCTCGTGAAATGCGCCTCATCTCCTTTCCTCCTTTTCGTTTCTTTCTCCCTGCGCCCCGGGTAACCCTTCCCGCGTTCGCATCCTTCGGGAGAAAATCCACGCCACATTTTTCTCAATGAATCCCAGGACCCGTTAGCTCAGTCTCGACTTAAAGGGGTAGTCTCGTCTTTCCAGGATTCAAAGGGCGCGGGATGGGCCTTCTTATTTCTCAAAGATCGGGTTTTCTAGCGCTTTTCACTATTGAAAACCCCATCTTTGTATTATCGAGAACTGAGAAGGCTCAACACGCACCCTTGCAAGCCTGGAAACGACCCCTTTAACCGAGTCCTGTCGTGAGTGAAACTCTTCGCGACTCGATTGCTTTTCACACGCCCCACAGGGGTGCAATTCAACAATTTCCTAGTGATTTCTTCCTGAAATCTATCATTTAACCCATTGACTCGAATGGTGACTCTGAGTCGACACTAAATATTGCTGTACCATTATTGGTAATATTATTGAATATATCGGTATCCAATAAATTACTAAATATTTAGATATTGTACACAGTGGTGCGTTACCCTATGGACAACGTGGTAAATGACCGGAGGAACCCCAAGCAGAAGAGGGACCCGAAGACAAACCAAGATCCAAGCTTTACGTTTTTCCCCAGGGACCCCGAAATTCTACTTTGCCCAAGACACCAACTAGTTATAACGTGCTACTGATTGTACAAAGTATTATACCAATATTATAAATTGAATTGGAGTAAATACTGGCTGGAGGACGTGGCAAGAGGATGCGTCCTACAGCGGGTGTACAAAGTGTTCGTACACCTTTTAAAATAGAATAACTTTTATAATCATTTAGAAGCATTGGTTTATGAAATGATATGCAGAAAAGATTTTCCAAAAGATTATATTTTACAAGGTTACATGCGAAAATGAAAAAGGCATTTTTTAAAACTTTCTTATTTGGGCCCTTAATGAAAATTGAAAATATATACATATTTCGTAGATCTATGTTAGTTATAGCTGAAAATTTCATTGAGATTGGTTGACACAGGAAAAAACGACACGCATCGAAAGATGTACGATTCTGTGGATATTAAGCAGAAACTGATCAAAAGTCGTGTAAAACTATGATTTTCACTATTTTTCACCGCTTGCAGCTCGCGTGTAACTGACATTGATCTACAAAGCATATATCTTAAGGTTTCATTAAGAGCCCAAATAAGAAAGTTTTAAAAAATGCCTTTTTCATTTTTGCATGTAACCTTGTAAAATATAATCTTTTGAAAAATCTTTTCTGCGTATCATTTCATAAACCAATGCTTCTAATTGATTATAAAAAAAATCAGGTCGTTTGGTACAATTGTAAAAAGGTTAATCTGTCATAAAAGATTTTGATTTTGACTTTGTACACCTACTGTATATGGCGAAGTATGGAAATCTAGAACATTTAACAAGGAAATACAGGATACTGGGGGAAATGATCAAGATCGAGGATGTAGTGAGCGGGAAGAAAGACAGAAATGTCGAAGTGTGGTTGGAGATGTTGAGGAGAAAGAGAGAAACGAGAGCATAAATATACCAAAGAACATACCAAACTAACAAAAATATAAAAAGTTAGGGAATGGGGAAGGATGCAATAAGTAAGTAAATAAGTAGGTTAGTGATAATTAAGGTACTAAACGAGTAGGAATGAGTGAGACAAAGAAAAGAATGAGAGAAGGTATGGACCGAATGCGTGAAATAAGATTTGTACAGATAAATTAATGTAAACCAAGTCACATTTCTAAGCTGTAAGGCTGAAATAAAGCAAATTCTGTTCTATTCTACCAATTTCATATCATAAAATAGCTCCGAGTACAAAGGGTGAAATTCAACAAGATTTCGAAAAATCATCGAAATAGATAGATAGTTTAGTTTCAATGGAAAAACGTGCGAGAGGTCGGACAATACAAAAACACAGTGCGCGAATCCGTGGTCCGCGACGCGTTCATATCAAAACTGTCATTATGGAGCGACAAAACATGGTCGATTATGTATTGCGAAGAACTATTTTACAATTAACCGTGACGCGATCTGCATCGCGAGGCACTGCCAGGCACTCGGCGTGATTAATGGCGCGAGCAATTTGCAAGAATCCGACGATCGAGAATACGACACACCGAAACGATTAATGATTTTCAATAGACGGGAACGGTAAAGGAGCATTTCGATTCGTGACCGGGTGAATCATAGTTCCACTGGAAGCGGACTCGCCTTCTGAATACAAGGATCACGAAGCAGGTGACAGAATCGTCTAAAATAATGATTCGCCGGAGGCGGATCATTTATCCTCGAAGCTGTTGGAAAATCCTCGTGTAACATTCGAAACGATCAACTAATTCATCTGTAGGAATGTTATCTGACATCGCGGACAGGCTCCGGTTACTGCACCTGTATCGCCGGTTCCCAGAAAAAAATCTTGCAAACTTGTGTTTTCAACTGATCGAGAGAATAAGGAAAAAACCAGCGGATATCGAACATCATGATTCATGCGTTTACAGGATATCCTCGTGAAGATGATCTCAAAATTTCAAGTCAATTGGTCAACTAGAACTCGAGATATCGCGGCAACACTTTCGAAAAGTGTATTATTTTCGGTGTACAGCTTTGTTGGCCTGATACCGGTATCAAGATTATATCAGTTCGAAGTCGCGTGCGGTGTGATACCGGTATACTTTTTTTCGAATTTGTATACCGGTATCAAGTCCCCGCTAATAACATAGCTTCGATTCCAACCACCGAACTGGTTTTTCGTCAATTTTCCCAGCGTTCCCGAACAAATTGTCGATCGTGCGATGGCAGCGATCGTTTTAAATAAATTGCTTCGCTCTTCTCTAATTATTGCGATCGCAGAATCGACGGCGAGCGTGTGTGTCGGAACCAGCTCGCGTATCTATCAACGAATTTCTGTGAACCACCTTCGATCCCGACTCGATCTTCCGGCGGTTCTGTCTAGACATCAAACTTCCCGCTGTACACGGCGCCGCGACCCTAATTTCATCTTTTTTAGTCGATAATGGCGGTTCGTAAAAAAGAATTGGATCGCACACGTGGATTCGCGCGACAACGATGCCGGCGAATTTTCTACTCGTCGTGTACCCGGGCGTCGGCACAGAAAAGATCGTTATAATATTATCGGGAACGGGTTTTAATACCGCATAATTCTATATCAGCGGAATGAACCAGATCACGCGACTAGTTTTTGCGCTCGCTTGAAAAATGAAAGCAACACGAGCGAAAGAGAGAGAGGGAGAGAGAAACGAAATGTGCGGTGGTCGATTAGCAGCGGCAAAGATACCCAGGAGCGGCGTTTTCGAGCAGGTCTGAGCCGATTTCTGTCTCAAGGATCGCCGGTGGACTAATCGTTTTAGGGCACGTCGAGCATGGAAGGCAGGATTCATTGACTAAAAGAGAAGATGACGTCAGAGGACAACAAGTCGGACGGAACGGGGGTCGCATTCTTTCTGAATTCCAGCGGCTCGTTCCAATGGCAGAGGAGCATTTCCTGCTGCTAAACCGAACACCGCTAAAAGGCGGGCAACAGTAGCAAAAGGAGAAACGCTGCCATGAGATCCGACGGTCTCGTCAAGTATTTTTAGGAGGGATTTCATGGAAGTGTCCGCGCGGTCCCAATGCGAATCCGAACCACGAAATAGACTTATAGCTAATCCTTTCACGATGAATTCCAGCCGAACCTTCTTTTCTGATTATTTCTTATTTCAATTTTTTCTTGTCTTCTAACTTCGCGGAATTTCTGTTCCCATGTGTTGACAGGCGACAACAGGAGGCTGTACAAAAATTGAGAGAGAGAGAGAGAAAGAGAGAGAGAGAGAGCTGCGGTTAAATATTTGTACACGTAGTAAACTAATTGCTCTAATTTCTCAGGAAAATTTAAATCGTGTAGTTTGATATTTAAAAAGTTATCGTTCTTTCGAGAGCGTCCGAATATTAATGGGAGTCACCGTATGCAGATTTGTAACTGAGAAAGGAAAATACGTCACGTGTCCTATCATTCTGTGCCACTTGAGGTCCGCAATGTTTACGTCTGTCTTCATAATATTTCTTAGAAACGGATGCCGCGCATTATCTTCCGTACATATATTTCCAGCCGTCGTCGGTCACATAACTGCAGACACATACTTTAAATCAGAATAACTTTTTTCGAAATGCACCAGACTTAACAAGATAACCACGGAATTTTGAAAAATGTGTTCTGAAGATTTATAGAAATTATATACTGAAAAATTCATCGAAATTTGTTAATTGCTGTACGAGTTACAAACGATTAAAAATTTTCACCAAAGAAGCTTGTTTTTGACCCACATTAATAAAATTCTAAAAGACCCCCTGTATGTACCCGATGTAATACACCACTATCAGTTCAGCATTTAATCCTGCAATGCCCTCTTTTTTCCTTCCAAAGAAGACACTTGGCTATCCCAAAAAATTTGAGTGATTGCTTCAATAATAGTTCGAACATAGTCCAAGTTTTAAAATTCCTAAAATCTACAAAAATTTTCCACACGCTGTAATTTTGTATACATTGTACACATTGTATACTTGTATAAGTACAGTATACTCATAAATGATTATTATGTTAAGTACAAAGACACAATAGTATAATATTATGATATAATATCTGTGTGGTCGCTAATGACCTAGTTGTTGATGCGACCTGTATAAATAAATAAATAAATAAATAAATAAAAAAAGAAGCTTGTTTGATAAATGTAGTCATTTCGTTGGTTCATCTCGCCTAGAGAAGATAATGAACTATATGTGTGTAAAATTTCAGTTCCATTGCAACAATAGAAGATTAAAATCATTCTTTACATTAGGACGCTCTTATTGTTAGACCAGCACTGGGACTTTCGATCGAAGAAGAGGAGGCAGCGTAGAATCGGTCGATTGCGACGAAGAATCCTCGGATTCTGCTTGGTGTCCGGTCGTTTGGCTTCGGGACCAGACTGAGCACATCGGTTTCTGTTAATCCGGAAACCGTGTAGGGGCTTTCGGTATGGTCGCAGCGCAATCGGGCCGGTGAAGGAGGCAGCGGAATGCGAGGCAGCCACTCCCGCCTATCGGCGAGCCTCGAGTTGGCCGAGTAGCGCCAACGGAGAGACCGAAAGAGGAGTGAGGCCGGTGAACAGGAACGACCGAGATGGACGTACCGTGAAAGAAAGAAGACGGCTGCGAGACGAAGACAGTGCAAGAGTGCGTGCTTTCGAGTTCGTTCGTTTGGTCGAACCGGGCGAGACGTTCGTCGACGAGCAGGGAAAGGGGAGGCTGAGCAGAGTACGCGAAAAACGAAGAGGGAGAATTACGGAGAGTACGCGCAGGAAGGGGAACGATAGAATATACGATAGGGAAAACATGATCTAAAGGGTCTTTCAATAAGAGCGATAGAACTTGAAATAAAACGAAAAATATGGAAGATAATCACGGTAATACTCGATTACTAATCGTTTAAGTATTGTACAAGATATCAGATCAATTTCATATTCATAAACTGAAAAGAAATTCTATAGAATGGAATTAATCCGAAGAAATGAAAATGGTTCCGTGTGCAAAGGGCTAATTGTCGACTCTTCCTCCTAAGATAATCAATTCGTAAACGGGTTCGAACCGGCAGATTCGAGATGCAAAAAAAGGATATCGTTCGCGAGCATAAGAGGCGGGAAGTTAGAATCTGCGAAGGAGAAAGAGGGAAAAGTGTGGAACGCCGAGAGCAGGGAAGGAAGAGAGTACTCGACTCTGCGAGAGGTAGAAGAGGAGAGAGAGATGAAAGCGGACGAAAGAGTGAGTTTAAGAATGAATAAAGAAACAGGCAAAGAGCACGGCGAGAGATAGGAAGGGAGCGTGTAAGAGAAAGAGAAGGGTGAGGGGAAGAAGGAGAGGAAAAGGGTGAGAGGGAGAGAAGCGTATCAAGGACGGCGAAACGAGCAGAGAAGCATAAAACCGAGGCGACAGGCGCCTACCACGTTCGCTTGTGTACCGGAGCCTCGTATTACTGGTATCGGGAGCCCCTCCCTTCGGCTGGCGCTTGGCGCCCTGTGCGTACTTGCCCTTAACCGCGTCTCAACTCCTGACGCGTTGCTTCTACACTCTACGACTCTTCCCTTCTCTCAAGGTTGCACACGTTTCGGTCGCTGACACGTGACCTGGAACACGCTCCGGCCCCTCGACACGCTGCACAATGCAAGCAACTTCGCGCAGAGCTCGATTTTTATCCGAAAACTTGACGAAAATGTCGCGCGAAAGTGAAGCGCACAAAACTATCTACTTATGGAACTGAAAACGTAATTTAAAAAGAAAGAAGAATGCCGAAAGACAATGAAGTTTGCATATAAATACAATTGTGAAATGTTGTGAACCTCGCAATGCTCTTAACCCTTTGCACTCGGAGCTATTTTAACTCGAAAATTAAACGTTTCTTCTGACCTGCAATATTTCCATTCTCTATGATTTTTCAAATTTGATAAATATGAAATTGATATAATACCTCATACAATACTTAAATGTGTAGTAATTGGCGCTTGTAGCAGAGGCGCCACTCGAGTGCTAAGGGTTAATTTAAAGCAGCTTCAGACGAAAGATGATAAACAATACTAAAATATTTATTAGAAGAATGTTTCAAGGTATGTTTCAAGATATGTTTCGAAGAATAGATTGAGAAAATTTGTACGTTTCCAAATGTATAATAGACTAGTTTCAGCGGCTACGTTAAGAGTTAAGGTTATAAACTAACGCATTTAAGACCATGAATATGTCTGGCTCCACGGTAGAATGCGCCGCAGTGAAGACTAGTCATACAATCAGGATATAGATTTAGCCACCCTAACAGTACATCTGACGAAACAACAACGGCGACATTGTAACCGCGTCGACTGTGCACAGTATTTAGTACTCTCTTAAATTAGCATTGGAATCCGTCTGTGAAATTCAAGTATTACATAGTTTCTCTTTGCGGAATTACTCGAACACCGTTCAGCGAAGTGTATCTAGGTGCACTACCTCCTTTTACACGAAACAACTTAGCCGTTTTTTAGAGGCTTGTAACTCGAAACTGGAGGCAGCTGGAGAGACGTAATTTCGTACACTTGTTAAATACTATCATGTCTCGACATTGACAAAACATTAATCTTCCAACATTAGTAAGTTCCGAGATATAGGACCATAAAAATCGCTGAATTTGTCACTGACCGTTGGTTTTTAAACCAATGGCCATAAAAGGTGTTTGGTAGCGGCCAAGTTTGAATAATTTAACCTTCCATGTAACTCTTTAAAAATTAAATAGCGTTCTTTGAAACTAATTTTTACAAACGTTTTTTTCAGTATTGCAAGAGGTATTTCTAAGCTAACGTACATGGGCTTTACTTTTTAAACCAATGTCCATAAAAGGTGTTTGGTAGCGGCCAAGTTTGAATAATTTAACCTTCCATGTAACTCTTTAAAAATTAAATAGCGTTCTTTTAACCTAATTTTTAAATACTTTTTTTCAGTATTGCAAGAGGTATTTCTAAATTAACGAACTTGGCCGTATTTTGTTTGATCTCACAACTTTTTACGGCCATAGAGAACTTGGCTCCTGTTTACAGGATGTTTTTTTTTGTTGGGTTAAAGAATACATAAAGTGTTTGTATCTAAATTGTTTTATGATATACAATAAATTAAAATTGAACGCGGTGCTGCGTAGATGATTCAATTCGAATCCAAGAACCAACAAAATGTCATCGACGTGACGTTCCTCGGTCGGAATAATGCGGTGATTCAGGACGGGTTGAATCGAGAGCGGGAAGCTTAAAAACGCAGCCGGCGTAACGCAATACGAACAAGATTTGTCCTCGTGCGTTCGAAAGGGACTGCGCGCGGACCGTTGTGCCATGTCCTTCGTCGTATTCGTTGAAATTTGCGCAATCGCCGGTGGAGCTCTGTCGCGGGCAGCGTGCACACAGCACGTGCGGAAATAAATCGTATTGCCGCAGAAATTCTTCGTCCGCCTCGTCTCTTGTCCCTTTCCTTTTTTCGCGAAACTGTTCGTAGACGCAAGCGTGGCCAATACCAGGCCCAGACCGCTTTGCAATGGTAAATGAACCCGTAACGGGAGATTCTCGAGTAACAGCTCGGAAAAACTCATTCATTTTTATGAACTGGTGAAACTACTGATACGACGACTGATAGAACTTTTAGTTAAAAAGATAACACGTCTGTGCTAACTTTAATTTCTCAGTGACAATGGTGTCCCCAAAAATGTTGTAGTTCCTTGACAAGGGTGATTCTTGACCCTTGCTGTAATTCAACTAGTCGTGATGAAGATCTTAAATAAAATCCAACAAATATGAACGTTATGTTTTTCTTTTTAGACGAAATAAAATTTACCTAATCGGAAGCATAAAGAGAATGGAAATATCTTAAGTCGAAAGAAATGTTTCATTTTTCAAAGAGTTAAGTTAAGGGTTAATTTTAATGAACTTATTTTTTTAAAAAAACCCTTATATCGATGTAGATTCTAACGCCACAGACTGTTTTATCACCTGCTTAGTGATCTTTGCTTCTCTAACGAAAAAATACGAACGGACACTTGACCTTTTATACAGTTGTGTAATTAACGATAAATACATGTTCGACGCCGCATAACTGAATGAAAGTGATAAACTCGAAAGAATTCGTAGGTACGAACGCTAAATGTCGGAGACCGTTAATAAAAATATGCGTCCTACATTTGGTAATGCTGAAAACATTAATTCACGAATAAATAGGCGATGAAAAGGTTGCGAAGCTCCTACAAGAATTTTCATTCTCCATGTTCTGAACGCGTCGGCCATTCGCCTTGTTAATTGGTCATCGTCGGTTCGTAAGTGCGCCGGTTCACAAAGTGGTGGTTCAAGTTTCATGAATGAAAAAATTTCTCCTATTTCCCGGGTGAATGCAACAAGTGGCGATGCACGGTCTTTTATCTCCTCTGCTCCATCGCGGTGGCCCAGTTTCTTCGTCAAACATAAATCTACGCGGCTGCGTCTGCTGGATCGTGAGAGACGAACTCTCCTAATGAATTTCTTCCTTCCAGGAACCACTTTTGCCCCCCAACAAATCGCAGCGTTTTGCACGAAACAATTGATGCAAAATAAAAAGTTTGCAGAGGAACCAAATAAAAATTGATTTCATCCTTCACTGATTTGGATACGTTGATGACAATTAATAGACTGAGGATCTTTATGCATTCAAGTCTTGTAAAAATATTTATAAAATACTGCAGTATCAAATTCGACAGAATTTAGTGGAATTTTTATTCATTTTGAATCTACAAATGTTGTTACCAATAGAAATAAAATTATATGTGGTATAATTTTCTTAAGATTACAAAAATTGAATATTCCATAAACATGCGCAGGCTAATAATTTGATGAATTTATAACAAAAATAGACTGGATATGGAAAATGTATATTCATGTAACTTCTGTTTCTTACAATTAACTTCGACGCTTTTCATTTTGCACAAAGATCCGCAGTCCAATTATTTTTGATAGTAGTGTTTGAGAGTTCGTTTGGAAGTATTTGGAATTCAATAAAAAAAGGAGCAGAGGTTCTACGAAACCGATCCGCAGTAAGCACGATGGAGATAATTTACTTGACTGCATCGGAGTTATTATGCAACCAGCGCATGAAACATCGAACTTGTCTACGAATGAATACAGTCATTTTCTTGCTCGAATAATTTTTACCACTGGCAGCTTAAGATACATATGATCCAAACGGCACGAGTCATTGGTGCACAGTGAACATACGATGGATCTATCGATAGCCGAAGGATCTCCAGCCGAGCTCTCAACAGTGCCGAGAACCAGTTTAGAATGAGTCATAAAAAGAGAAAAGAATGGGACGACTGGGAGTAGTCAGTCAAAATCAGCCAAAGGAAACCGAGCCTTGAAAAGGATCCATTAAAATATCAGAAACTGCAACTCCATTCCTCTCGTAACCCAACAATAAATAACGAAGAATATGTAACAGTGACTCCCATTAATATTCGGGCGCTCTCAAAGAAACGATAATTTCTTTAATATTGGACTATACGATTAGAACTTTTTTGAGAAGTTAAAGCAATTAGTTTACTACATGTTGTGGCAAGACCAATTACCAAACTTATTTATTGAAGAAATCTTTCATTTTTTTTCGAACCATCGAATTCTGATAATCAAAAGTACGAATAATAGACGCCATGCTATATTTCCTTCGATAAATATGCATTCGTGGAAATGAAACGCGTGCAGAGTTAATTAAACTTTCGAACTATTTACTAGATCCACAAACGTAAATTAAGGCACAGGCTTAGCATTCTCACGATGCACAATAAGACCGATCGACTTCCATCAAAGCGGATCAATGTTTATCAGCGGGTCGACGTTGACCACGGAAACGGCGATACCCTGAAACCTATCTCCATATGGTTCGTCGCAATCAGTAAGATCGACTTACAACATGTCCGTTGTAGTTCTACGATGATCCATTCTAAGATGATACGTTGAAAGCGAAAGTGAAAATAATCTGCTCAGCGTAAATCTGAAGAATTAATTTCTTCTAATATTTTTGCACTAATCAAAGAGGTTATTAGACTTAATGCGACTAAAATATGTCGCGAGTTTCACTCACGGACGCATCAGCATATCTTCGGAGAGAGGTTATACTACTCGATAATAGTGCAAATAGATAGACGAATAAATGCACTCACCTTCGGGTCTCAGTCTGTCGGCAATAAGGCAGTATGGGGGTGGCGGCGACTCTGAAACAAGATATAGAAAAATAAATCAGCAATGTTCTTCCAGATTCCATTTATTTCAAATAAACACGCTATCAATTTCATTTTTTAACCATTTCCGAAACGCCACTGTCGAAGAATTTATAAAAAATATTTGGATCAGTATTAATTTCAACATATAATTCCTGGCAAAAATTACTCGATCACAGTTAAGAACGCATGATTTTCTGAAAATTGAACCAAATGAGACTTTTTAACATTATACTAGGTAATGTGCAAAAAAAAATTGTTTGAGATCACTATCAACGAATAAAATTAAATAGAAACTCAAGCCGTTTGGTCCAACTTGCAAATTTCACAATTAAGAAATAAATTAAAATGGTACAAAATTCCGTCGAATTAAAAATTTAAAAGCCATAATTGCAAACTAAAAATTGTCTGCGTCGATTGCATAAAGATCCGCAGTTGGTCGTTTTCGAAGGGTGTCCACTTAGTTTCGTTCCCGACTGATCGATCCGGTGAACAGGTATTTTCTGCGCGAATTCATACGTCAGTGTCCGAAGAGGTTGTTGGTTCGCGCGAAATCCCCGTGTGTGTATCAAACGTCAAAATCGGTCTTCGAAGAAGCGACTCTTACACCATTTTACACTTAGCAAAGCCATTAATACCTGTACGGTCGATCCGCGAGCGGATATGCACGCACTCTCGGCCAACCGCAAGCGACAGTAAACGCAACATTAAAACGAAACGAAGACATTCATTAACGGCGCCAGGCGAGGGCACGAAAGATCTATTTTAGCGGGGATAGTCGTTCTGCCTCGCGTTCCGATTCCAATTTAATCCGAAACGGACTCGGTGACGGTGTCCGAGAACGAACGAGAATTCCGACTCAAGGCTCTGTTTTCGATTAAGCGGCATTAATGGGAATCGAGGCGGGCAACGAAACATAGCCAACGAACGGTGCCCCGTTAGGAGCCCTAATCCAAAAGCGGAGGATTCTATTATTGGCGCGCCCAGCGAAACCGGTATGTCGTTTTACGTCCTTTTACGTGTCGCTCTGAAACCGTAGGGGACAAATTGTGGCGTGAATATCGCAGACGTCAAGGTAACACGATGCGGCGCTTAGGAACATGAGAACCTATTGTAGTTACGGTCTACGTCTTCCGCGACTTGCAAATACAGTATTATCCACCGTAACTGTCGCAAAGATCTCTACGAGTCCGGATAAATCCCCGAAAAAATCGAAAAAAAAACGATTTCAGCGTTTAGTAGACTAATCCATTCTAATTGTAATACTATAAAGTAGATAAGATGCATTCCGCGATATTGAAACATAAGAATGACTAGCTCACCATGTAATCTGTTGATTTGCGTTGGTAACTGTAACGACGCGACGATTTGATATTTGTTATTAATATTATTGATTGCGTTCTTCACATTTTGTAATATGCGATTTTGTATTACATATTCTGGTACGACGTGTGAAAAAGAAAAGACGTGTTTCATCTTAGACGGAGATTTAGACGGAATAACTTTATTAATTGTATTCGTTGTATTTTAAATAAAACGTTAAATTATTTTGTGTTTACGGACGCGTTATTCTTCTGACGACTTTAATTCTACAATATTTTTGTTTCGACTACATATTTATCAATTTTTGTCCGTTAAGTACTGCTTGATACTTTTTCGTGATTAATTTAAAGAAATATAATACATAAGAACGAGGAGAGTCCTCGAGATAGTGGTTTTAATATATTTATTTATACTAGCGAGAAAGTTCGCGGTTTCCTGAAACTCGTCGCCGATTCTAGCATCGCATAATATTACGTAGCGAAAGAGCTTTAGCCGCCGTTTGTACGCGACAGCGTCGCGTCGCGGCGACGTATCAATTAAAATTAAGTTTCTGACTCACAGTCCGTTTGAAATTCTGCACCGTGCGCGCCGGCGCTCCTCCGATTTGTCAAAACATGGTGACCTTGTCCACCATCGCCGCGGGTTGCACAGTCGCGGGAACCTATGAATGGTGGTCTAAGCGAGAGACATCGCTAGACCGCGGATATATCTTTACGCGTCTATGGCATTTGCTAATTTCTGAAATACACTTGTGCTTTCATAAATTCGCTAAATCTGTTACACTTTACGTTACAAAGAATCAAACGATTGCCCAAAAGAGAACAAAGTTCAAGAGAAAAATAGTGTGTTCGTTAACTGTTAGAAATGACTCTAAGTATTTGTTTACCGATTCTTCAAAGTAGCTGCAAAGATAATATTAGCCGTGGTCCATCATTTGTAGAACTAACGCGATAATTTACATACTTCTGCGTCTTCGCTACCACGTTTGAACTTCACAGTCCGTAGTGTGTGTTTGAAGTGAAACTTCAAGTATTATTTGTGTTTGCAAAACAGATATGAAGTGCAGAAACCTACAACGATTCGTGACTACTGCATGCGTGCAGACCAAGAAGAACATGTTCGCGAAGGAAGAATCTCAGGGATCATTCTCAAAACGCTCTTAGGGAAATGTTGACCGTAACAGTTTCAGAAATGTGTATTCCATAAATGAAACTTCTCGTGTCACACTTTGTCGAGATGAAGTCCCTCTCCTCCATTGAACGTTCACATCGGCATGAAGAATTATTTACCAGAGTGCCAAAGTGTCGAAATTGTAGTCACCTTTCAGATGTATTAATAGGAACTGTGCAATGTATACGTGCAATCTACATCACATTTAAACGGACTTTCTTGTTGAAAATAACATTGCGATTTTCGATAATAAATCCGAAAATGCACGGCTCGTCTAATTGACGTACTTTATCGTGATGAATTATTTTTAGGGCTGGGCGCGTCATATCTAATTTAAGATCAAGTTTTCAACCATATCGTTGTGTGCACCTATGGCCGATCAGCTTAAGAAAATTGAAAAAGGAAAATAAACCGACAGCACTATGTTCGACCGAATTTTTGAAGTACGTATTAAGGAAATTGAAGAGTAGAAGAACAGGGTAGGAATGTGTGAGATATAGAAATGAATGAGAGAAGGTATAGAACGAATGTGTGAAATAAGATAGTTTTGTATAAATAGGTTCATGTAAACCAAGTCACATTTTCTTAGCTGTAAGGCTGAAAATAAAGCAATTATTATTATATTATTATTAAGGAAATTGATATACAGGGTGTTTCACGTAAATGTGCCAACTCTGTTACTTGTAAACCATTTGGTAAATGGAAATATTATTGAAACCGTACTAAATTCTGTCGAATTTGATACTCAAGCATTTTATGAAAATTTTTACAAACTACGAATGCATAAAGATCTGCAGTCAAGTAATCACTGCAGAATAAACTGACCACTTCTAAAAACGTAACACGAGACGAGCACGGCAATTTGCGTGACAGTATTGTCCGTCCGATAGTAATCGATTTATCGGTGCGAATTATTAACAGCTTCGCAATATCCGAATACTGGCAAACGCGAAAACAGATAAAGACAACGCACGTCTGTGCCGCGTTGCGAAAACAAGGCGCCACCGCGAATATGCGATTCACCTTCGATAAATGCCGACGAACGCCACACAGCCGCGTTTTCTGCGGTTGCAAAAAGCCCCGGTGATAATGTGCCCAATAGAAAATCGCATTCGACTGCTTCAACGACGCTCATAAACCCTCTGGAAGGTGTAATAACTCGCTGGCGCCAAAATTAATTGGCCATAAATTTTTTATTCATACACGACAAAAAGCAAAAGTATTTCTACCGCGGTGGCATTCGCTGCAACCTTTATGCAAAGTGAAACTGTTCTGCACCTGTCACCGTGATTTATTTCTTCTCTCAATTATTTAAATAAATTGGAGGAAATATTAAAGTATCCAATTCATCCGGTAGTTTTACTGTTTTGTGTTTCACCTATTCGTTTATTGTCATAAACTCATACAATCCACAGTTCTTGTATTTTATAATTGTAAAAGAAAATTTATATTGTTTATATATCGCAAATTTTATTTCATCTAAGAAGAAACGCGTAATGTTCATATTTGTTAGACTTTGTTAAAATATTCATGACAACGGGTTGATATGGTTTTTTGAGTATCATATTAAAACAGTGCGGAAATTGGGTACTGTGAATCACAGCATATTCACATCCCTGAAAACGGGTCTCGGAACCCTTTTCTAAGACGCATTCCACGGCGTCCCGGCGAAAAATGCCGAGAGGCTGTGGTTATCTTGATTTCGGGGCAGCCAAGTAGACAATAGGACCGCCGAAAATACCGTCGACTCGCTTCCTGAAAACTACCTGTGGATGTGCGACGGGTTCGGCCAGCATCCCCGTCATTTCTAAGAAACATGCTCTATTCTCGGGGTCCTAAATAGGGAGGAAAACGTCGTAAGGCAGAAGAAACCTAAAACGCAACGGCGTTGATTCGCCGCGCGTGATCGTGGACGCAGCACTGACCGCAACGCACAGTCCGTGACCGAAAATCAACAAATCAATGTTCACAGTGTTCCTAGATATCTATTGCAAAGGTAAGAAATGATATTGAAACCAACAAACAAGTACCAAAACCCTTTGCACTCCGAATTATTTTCCAATTTTGTTGCCAACAACCCCTTACAAATTTACTTCAAAGAACAGTTCCTCGACTGCTACTTATTTTAAACAATTTTGTTTACTAATTATATTAATCCTCATGAATTTTTATGACGAGTTTTTTAAGACTTTTCATTTATCTCCGCATAAAGTGTGTTACCAGAGGCATGTGTCTTGTTATTTCGATGTATCTATATTTTTTCGTATTGATTTCAATTGTATCTATACTGCAATGTGAATATCATCATATATTTTCAACTATATCCTACAACTGTCATCTGCAACATGTTTTCGTATCAGCTACAATTTTCAAATAATGGAGTTTCGTCGAAAAACCGGGCTTTTCAACGTTGTGTGCGTCGCGGTGTGTCGG
The DNA here is from genome assembly GCA_916610235.2 of Lasioglossum morio. NCBI lineage: Eukaryota > Metazoa > Arthropoda > Insecta > Hymenoptera > Halictidae > Lasioglossum > Lasioglossum morio. The sequence goes on along the minus strand of OU744325.1, from coordinate 11,235,432 downwards.
ACACTCGACGGGGGCAGGAAAGCTGGTTGCCTGTGCGCGTTCAGTTCGACTCGCTTCGACTCGAGTCGAGTCGACTCGGTTCGGTCAGCTCGTCGGCTAATGCCGACTGGCCTCGACAATTAGCTGGCGCCAGCAATGACATGCAGCGGCGCCGGGCCATTCCCCCGTCTCCCCGTCCGCACACCGGTCTCTACCCTACCCCTTGGCATCCTATCCCGCCAGCGACGCTCGGCAGTCCCGTCTCTCCCGCGCCAATGCGCTCCGTTGGTTCCTCTTGCCCCTCGACCCAACCGAACCGCACATGTTTCACGGCGCCCCGTCCTCAGACCATGTCCCTCTCTCCCCCGCTTCCGTTTCCCTACCCGTAATATTCGGTTCGGTCTTTCTTTTCTCTCTCTTTCTCTCTCTCTCTCTCTTTCTATATCTCGCTCCATCTCTCCCTCTCTCGCTCGTTGATTTCTGCTGGTGCGCCTCTTTCTCTTCTATTTTGCCTCCTCGGTCTCCACCGTCCTCTCTTGCTCTCTTTCCTTCTCCTTGGCAGGCCGCGACTCGCCCAATATACCCTTTATTTTTAGATTCATTTCCTTCTGGCCATAACTTTGATCGCGCGACTATTGGTAAATGCCGGCGACCGGCATTTTCCATCCCCCGTCGAGTCGAACAACCACCCCGCGTGGCGACGATTCTTTTTCGATCCAGTTTTGTCGCTCTTTTCTCTCCTTGTATATATGCATGTCTTCCTCGGTCTCTTTCTTTCTTTCTTTCTTTCTCGCTCGCTCGGATCCCCGACGTCGCGTCGACGACGGCGACGGGGACGGGGACGGGGACGGGGAGACGGCGACGGCGGCTCCACCGACGACCGTGCACCACTCTCGCTCTGTTGATTCTCTTTCTTAACGCGTCGTCTATTCATTCGTTCCACAGACGACATTCTTCTCGCGTTATTTCTCATTCTGTTTCCCCAAATGCGTCTCCGGCCTCCTCTGTGCGGATGCATCGGCGAGCTGGCGCGACCAGCCCCACGTTATTATTAGACATGGAAACCTCAGCGTGGAATTCGAAGGAGCTCATGATTTTCCTGTATGGAGATTTTTCGGCCCGATGAATTCCATCCGTGAATCCGGCGCCCTGATCTAGGTGCCGACCGAGTCACGCGGCTCAACCGACCCTAAATAGTTACAATGGAACAGGGGTAGCTGTACCGTTTACTCTGTAGTATATTATTTCTTATTTATCACTTTAGATTGCGGATCTTCATACAAAATAAGAATTGTCCAATTTCGAGAGCTCAAATTTTTTTATTCAAGCAATGAGTTTTAATGAATAAGATATTTTCCCTTTTGTTCGACGATCTTTTGAACAAAAAGAATAAATGAGAAAATATTTTATTGATTGTATAAAGAAATTACTTTCTTGCCAACCCTATGAATCGAATGTTATTCCTTCCCTTAATGATTTGAATCGAGGAGAAATTATATATTGACGTCTTCAATTTTAAAAGTTTTCCATAAATGCATGTAAATACCCTAATATGGCATGGTCGCGTGTCCATGAGAAACTTCATTTCCGATAACAACTGATAGATACGGACGTTTAGGTGACACTTTACAACGAAATGAAACACGCAATTAGCCTAGTTGCTCGCACCCACACGAACCGATAACGACACATTAATTTGAGTATAACTTTACATAACTCGCGGGAGCGTTGAAATGTACAAATATATATATGTATATGTACATGTATATATATATCATACATATATTATATATATATATATATATATATATATATATATATATATATATATATATATATCATTTGTTTTCGAGTTCTCTCGAGAGTTTTATTTAGAATCGTGGTTATAGTAGTTCGAGAGACAGGTTCGTATTAGCGCCACAATAGTGCTTATTTTCGAACGAAGAAAAAATATTTTTAGAGCAGTGTGCTCTAAACTGGTCTCACTTATTCTGATAGGTCAGCACGTATATCATAATGAGTTGGCACAATCTTGCCCTGCACGGCCAGTGTACAATAGTGCACATGCATTTACAGATAAAAAGATGAGCACGTAAATATCTTTACGGAAGATTAAGCATAGTACAATTCGTTTCTAAGATAATTAGAAAACAATTAAAACAACAGACCAATACTGTGCGTATAATACTTCACGATCGAAGTGAAAACTCGACTTCTATGGCTAGTGATAATATTTCATGATTAGACTGCAGATCTTTATGCAAAACAAAAATTGTCTACATAGATTGCAAGAAATAAAAACTAAATTGAACGTTATTTCTTCCCTTGATTTTTTTTTTTATTTGCCTTGATGATTTTAAAAGAGTAGAAATAATGTATTGACATCTTGAATATTTTAAACTTTTTACCAATTTTGAATTTCAGCTAATCAATTATTCTATATGCATAAAGATCCGCAGTCTATTCATGATCAAAAAGCGCCTCATAACATTTGCGATCTAAAATCAGACATTCTGTCCGCGCCAAGCTAATAAATAAATTAGATTGATGAATTAATAAATTGTTCTATCTCTTCGACGCCGACCGTCCGCGAAATTTGTTGAGCTTTATTGAACAAAGTTTTCCAAGAATATGAATCGCGCATCGATGTTTACGTCCCACGAGATTGCCGACGATCGAGATTATCGATCATTGCGGCGCGCCGGTCTGTGACGAATCCCCGTCGCCGAGATATTGGGCGCCGCGTGAAATTTCGAAAATTAATATCGCCGAACGGTATTCCGAGATATCGAGAGATTTCCTTGCGGGCGTAATACCGCGCCACCCGGTGTCCATAATAAAAAGAACGATTAGAGTAATGCTTCCACGATCATATTTGTCCAATCTCGTGAACTCGATTTATCGCCTCCGCTGCGTCAATATCTTTTCTATTGCTTCACGCCTAAATGTCACGACAATCTTTTCAGAGCGTTCTCTCTCCTCGATTTTTTGTTCTTCTTTTTTTTCTTTTTATCCAGTCGGACATGCCACTGCATATATCAACCTACGTCGATTTAATTCCGATAACAGACAAACAGATTTCTCGTATTATGCCAGCAACGTACGCACGAGTATGGTAACGCGACAGGCAAACCTCGTGCAGGTTTCACTTCCCTTTTTCGGGAATGACAACGTCGAATTCGATCATGGTTTTCTTGAATATTTATTTACTGAATCAGCTCGTATCATTGTTTGCTGCTACACAATATGTACCTACAGAGTGGAACTGGTCCGGAATCAGTGCCGTAGCTACATGCAGTGAACCACGAATGTATTTGAACGCACGTGTGTTGTACAATGTTCTCGAAAGGTCGAAACGCAAGAAGAACATTTCCCTGAATGAGATACTATATCTCCCGGTAAGAAAGTAGTTGGGATAGGAACGGTGGGTGCAGATAATCTTCGATTTGAAAGATAATAGTACCTGCTACGGAGTTTCTAAGAACACCGTTCGAAGCTGTAAAAGGTGTCGCTGTCATGATGGAACGATAGATAGTCTACCTGCTAACCCCCGACTCCAATTCAAAAGGGAAATGTCTGTCTCGTATATTTCAATTCTAATTTGACAACTCTATTATTGTCGAGTTAATTGTTAATGAACAACAATCCTTTGGTGATCAAGATTGAAGAAAAATAGTCTTATTTTTACTTTGTGATCAGTCGTGACGATTTTAACAAAGTCTAACAAACATGAATGTTATGTATTTCTTTTTAGATGAAATAAAATTTGATTCGTTTGTACACCCACAGTAACATGACGAGACGTGAAGATTGCAACAAAGTCTAATAAACATGAATGTTATGTATTTCTTTTTAGATGAAATAAAATTTGATTCGTTTGTAAACCCGCAGTAACATGATGAGTCGTGAAGATTTCAACAAAATCTAACAAACATGAATATTACGCGTTTCTTTTTAGATGAAATAAAATTTGATTCGTTTGTACACCCGCAGTAATATTTATCTTAATTACCAATAAATTTTACGTGGTGGATAAAGACATATGCACAATACTGTATACAAATCAGTGGGTTCCTGATCAAATCGAGAAAATATTACAGAAAATGTGCTCGAGTTTCCAAATATTTGCAGCAGTGTAAAACGTCCGGATTCGGCCAAATTGATCACAACAGGCATTCGATGTACTGCTACCGAAAGTAATCAAGAACGTTCACACGTACCGATACCTATTCACTATTCCGCTCTTGTTCCATTTGTTGCAGAAAACAAGAGCGTGCGTTTCACGCGGAAAGAGTGTGCGGGCCGCATTGAAAACGCCATCCGCGCCGACTTTATTCAGTCTACGGGCTTGTGTACTGCCCATTTACCTAGGAGCCTGACCAGCTGGACACCACAGCTAATCCTCCTAGCCTATCGGTAATAAATTACGGTTCTACAGTGACCCGAGCGTTTGGGCTCGTTAGCGAGGTGTGTGCAGGTGACGATTAGCATTTGGTCGCCGGCACGCTGCCGTTACAATATCCCGGCCTTTCACGTCGCTAAATTATTCCCTCGCCACCGGATCGACGCCGGAGGTTCGACACCTCGAGGAGTAAACGACCGCTGTGATTTAACCGGACCCCCTCCTCTTTCACCCGAGAGAGCTCTGTGTACAGTTTGTCCCACGTGTTTCTCCGATTCTGCGTACGGTTTCGGTCTACCGTTTCCTCTAACCTTGCTGGTTACGGTATTGTCCGTTTAAGTGTCGCAGGTTCGGGTCCACCTTGCGACACTAATCCAGGTAGGTCTCATAATTTATGGCACTCGCTTTAAATCAGTATAACATTTGACAGATGGACCAAGCTACTTCAGGTTTTCACCAAGATGAATATGTATTATTTTACTAGATCGTATGCAACGAAATTTTTTTTTAAAATTCGCGTTTATAAAGAATCACGAAAAATATAGTGGAACATGCTTCTTGCATCTTTTTTATTTGGGCTTGTAACGAAACTGGAAATACAAATTTTCCTAATGATCTGCTACCTTATTGTAATATTAATCGTCTAATATCCGAATGACTGTGATCAGGTTTAGTGATTGATAGTTCTACTGCTCAATTACACCAGTTAGTATTCAAGCATGTTGCACTACCCTTGTTTCTAGGAGAGTAGAAAGCTTAAATTAATTTACGTTCTCGGTGAGCAATAAATTCAGCAAGTGTCGATAGTTTTGGCATATTTATGTTTGTACTGACAAATTTACTGAGACGAGATTCGAAATGTTAGTTTAAGAATCTTAATGTAGAATTAAAAAACGAAGTAAAATAACCGGAACAGTTGAAACTTTCACGCGATCGAATTAAAATTTATCTGCCGCTATCGCTGCTACATGTTAACTCTGTCTAACATTCCGTCACTGAATTCGACGTGTTATCGGTAGCACGAAATCAACTAGTGAAAGAAAAGTATGTTTCGTTCCGCTTGATAAAGTTTCGCGTTATTAATTAGATACGAGAAGATCGAATTATGGCGACTTCTGAAGTCCGAGATACATACATCTATCTTGCACATTCTAGCCTATTTTCTTCTCCTTCATATATTTGTCAATCTTGCTTTATCTGTACGATGTACTGGCGCTATCAAATAGTATGTTCTCTGCGATAAGAGCGAAATTGTAAGTAACCGAACGAAGGAAGTCAATTTAACAATTAGATATCACTAACAATTATACAAATTAACATTGAACGCAGGTATAAATATCTATAAAGTTATCTAGCATCGGAACATACATCTCATAACATTCCGGAGAAAAGCATAAATGGCAAGTAAATCTATTCTCTAACACTTTCTCCCACCTATTATAAGAATATAAACATTTTCTTACGAATAAACATTTGTTTGGAGTATTGACGTTTCAATTCGATGTTGAAACAAATGTTCATAGATAGAAAAACGTTTATATTCTTACATGCAGATATGATATTTGGTCCCCTCAGGGTTTCAAATTCATTTCCCCCTCTTTCCACTCACACCATCGCCTTTTCAGCGGGACCTACTGTTTATGGTGGGTTCCGAACCACCCTTTTGCCAACAACACGTGAAAAACACCTCGGGTGGGTCACTTTCCGGTTTTTTACCAGACGGTCACCCATCCTAGTGTCGTTCACGTTCCACATTGTTTAACTTCGGTGATCTAACGAGAACCGGTGCTTTCAACGGGACTACGGTTGTTGGCTTACATGCAGATATATAAAATAACTTCTTTAATAAAAGTTTAATTGTTTCTTCACGGACGGTTAATTAAAATATTAACCTAACACCCCAAACCTTGGAATATGGAATTTTTAAAAAGGTGTTTAGTGTTCGTCTAATGTTTTAAATGCTTGGCCAGCTTTTAGGTGTTTCTGCACACTGTGGGTCGAAATTATCCGCGTGCTAAATGTAAAGGCACGCGATCGCATTCAAAAGGGATCATTATGAGAAAGAGTACTCACCGGGTTTGCAGAGCCTGCCCCAGTGGTAAGGATTGCAGCATATGTATACAGGGTCTTTAGCGGAATGGCAGACAGGAAGTCTCTTGAGCTCGGACGAGTGTGTGAGATCAGGCCACCGCCAAATCTGGCAGCAGAGCAGGTGAGGATCGATCGGCGCGTTATCAAGCGTGCCTCGAACAGGTACCCTGCACCTTTCCGGCCTGATCGGGGACGTGCTCGAGTCCTCCGAGCCCGAGTTATGATAGTCGTCGTCGTCTTCGTCGTAGTCGTGGTCGTTCTCCAACGAGGACGAACGATGGTGTCTACGATGATGCCGCGAATAGTGGTGGTGATGATTGGCGTGATGATAATGGTGGTGACGATGGTTGTAATTGAACCGATGTGAACGATAGTATTGTTGCTGTTGGTCCGTATGATCGTAGGCATCTTCCGGATGCTGGCGGGGTACGAGAACGCACGAGCCAAGATCGGCGCCGCAGCTCTCGACGGCGGTGAGCAACATGTCTAGCTGATTTTCCTTGAGCGATTTCAGGAGCTCCTTGCACCTTAATAAACGAACGGGATCCTCGTCATCGTCCTGACTCTGATCTCCGCCGCAGCAACCTTGATGCAGTCTACTCGACGAGATACGACCACCTCCTCCACCTCCGCCTCCACCGCCCCTTCCTCCACCACCGTCGCCGACTGCACCTCTTGACGACGCTCCACGCGCTCCTCTGGTTGTTTGGCCCGTCGTTGCCGTCACGTTGCTCGTGTCGTTGTCGGTGCTGTTCGTGTTGCTTGCGCGATGAATACGTGACGAATCCTCTTGAGCTTCACACTCGGTTTCATGCTCTCCACGGACCTTGGCCTTTAGGAGACGTCTAGTGAGCGCCGTCCGTTTGCTCCAGAACATGAACATGAAACAGGATTTGCGGTACGCGCATTTGGGGGCCAGTACTTTTTAACGTAGCCGCGCAGAAAATAATGAAAAATATTCGGGGGGTATCGGTGTGCCTCTAACGGACACCGCCGCGAACACCGGTGATCCCGGCTCCTCTGCCCTGGTTCCCACAGTTTTCCTTTCCCGTTAACGTTTCGTAAAAATCTTTTTACATACACCGTCGTCTCGTCCTGTGTACACTGTCAACGAGAAAAACAAACACACATACGACGACCGAGCCAAACCGAATCACAGACCGAACCACGACGGTCTCTCTCTCCCCGGTGTCTTCTGACAGGGCCAGGCGCCGTATATTTATTTACACACTCCGTGTAGCTCGCGCACTTTGGATCACGGTCTCGAAATAGTGTGACAGTTCCCTATCTCGCGTACGTCCTCCGGCTTCACGCCGCGAGTCTTTTCGGACGATCACCAGTCGTGGAACACTGTCGTGTTTCCTCGTCGTTCCCTTTTTCCTTCTCCACCTCCTCCTTCTCTCTCGGGAACAAGAATAATCCGAAATTACGAGCCGCTTGGCAAGAGACTCCGGATTAATGTGGACTAACGGGATACGTTCTACCCTCGTGGCGTAGTTCGCGCCGTAATCTTTTTCAAACCGCGTGAACGAGGCTAGGTCGATTCCGTCTGGTAACCTTGAACTCTTATTTACCTATGTGCCGGCGTACACAGAAACTGGCCAGTCGATTGGTCGACGCCAGTAGCGTGCGCGCGTTGATCTCCGTACAACAAACCGTGCGGATTCAGTCACCGACCGTCTACGATATCTCGAGACGATCCTCGCGCACACGACACCACCGTGACAAACGATCTAGAGAACCGTTTCTCGACACTGTTCGTCCGACAAGACAGTTGTCAGCACAGCCAGAAGATCTGCTCGACGACGACGATGGTCAGAGTACAACGCATAATAGTGAACAGCGAAAAGGCACGAAGGGTTTCGATCGTTCATAGATGTCAACTGTCGATGGCGAGGTTCCGAACTCGCGCACTAAATGGTATCACGATACACTTATCCGCTCCGGATGTACCAGCAGCGCGGATCGGTGGCGCTCACACAACACCGGTTCTTGACTTTTCTCCGACGTTCTGTATCGACAGGCGGCGCCTTAACCTCGCGACCCGCCACACGCAACAACCTTAGAAACGCGCGCGCACACACGCGGTCGCGCGCTCGCGCACGTTTAATATTACCACAGAGAATACACGCGATCCCGTGAATGGTTTCGGGAATCAAATGTAGCTCTGTCTCGGCGGATAGTGGCGTGTGTATCTTTCCTTAGGAGATTACTCTGCCGGCGACGGTGTACCACACCGCTTGATCAGTGTCTTTCGAATCTCGCACGTCTAGGCACCGTAGAACACGAGGATGGTGCCGGTCTCGTTTTTGATACTCCTTTGCCCGAGCGGTGGCCAATGCCGGCGCGCCGGCACCGCATAACAACAATAACAACAACAATAACAACGACGACGAAGACGACGACGACACTTTAACCTCAAACCCGAGATTGTCGCGTCGATCACTCCCCGTCATCCGTATGCGCGTATCACCGAGTGACATTTTCCGGTTGCATCGTCTGTCTTGTTCTCTTTTCTTTCTTTCTCGTTCTCTCTCTCTCTCTCTCTTTCTTTCTCTCTAGCTCACTGTTTTCTCACTATACACCGTAACACACTTGTCGCTCGTCACCCATCGCCGTCGCCGGCCTGCGGGCTTATTCGCGCGAGGCGACCGCGAGGACGCGCACTGTCACATTCTTGAAATCGCTGCCCGGAGAGCGAGCGAGAACGCGTAGGAGACACTAACTGTAGGAGGGATAAAACGCGAAACCAACAGACAGACGGATAGACTGAAGATAAAGTGAGAGAATGTGTACGTATTTGTACGCGCGTGTGTGTGTGTGTGAGAGAGGTCTCGCGAACTGGCGTGCGAGAGAACCAACAAAATACACACGACGAGAGGGAACAAAAAAATATAAAGATGAAGAAGAGAGTAGGGGAGGAGCGGCGCGCACGGATATATAACTCGCGGAGGGCGAGAGAGGTCGAACGAGCGTAGCGCTTCGGTTTTGTTTAATAAATTCTCCGACAGCGTATGAAAATGTTTGTGGACGCGTGGCCGGACGATCGGTCCCGTTCGCTCGGATCTTTTCGAATGTTTCGACGAACTCTCCTCGACTCGTATACTGGTCTCGTACTCGTCTCCACGCGCGCGCAGATATACTGACGTCGTCACGGGGCAAACTGTTGCGAAGAACAACTGCGATTACGGCCGTAACACGACTCGACTCGGCTCGGCTCCGCTCGACGACGCGACTGGTACGCACGAGGTCTCCGTCATGAGCGCACACACCGATTTCCACCGCCTCTTCCTCCACCTCCTCGTTCCGCCGCCGCCGTCGCTCGTCTCGTCCCGTCCGTCTCGTCTCGGCGCGCCGATACACCGACCGCAGCATACTAAACACACAAGGGAGATTGTTAAACATGGCCGTCGCCGCCAAGCCGTTGTCTACGGCGATCGCCGCGAGAGGCGCCATAGCAGCCGCCGCACACTCGGCAAACACGCCGAAAACCTGGCCGAAGTACAATTTTTCGAAGCAGAGAATTTTGCTCATCCGAGTGGCGAGATCGTTAGGTAATAGTTCAAACTGTTGGGAACCAGAAGAATTAGAATCAAAAATTCATTTGAAACATTGCTGAATTATATCTTCGGTTCAGCTTTCATTCGAATACTGTGAACTGTTATGCTTATTTATTCATATTGTGTTAAATCTGAACAGTTTGATGATTAAATGTTGAAATTGTAAAGGTAGAAATACTTTCTTGATCTGCATGAACTTACTACTGAAGCAGGCTTTGCAAGCCCAGTGAATACACTTTCTCATACCGATCCCTTACGAACGCACAAGTGTGCAAACATGTCGAAAAGCTAGGCGAAATGCCATTTTACGAAATCAAGAATTTTGTTCACCTGAGCGATGACGTCGGTTAGAACTTATTTTCCGGGACTCTATTCTTCATGAGCATCCCAAAGAATCGTTGTTTCAAAACTTCTCAACTGGAATACTTTCAGAAATGTACGCGCATAGGAATAGGAGTCTATTCCGCATCTTCACGGATAGATTTTCCAGAAGTGGATACGGAGAAAAGAGAGTTTGTTGGAATTCAAGTAGAGAACTTGTATTTCGCATGAATTTTTCAGAGAAACCTTCAGCGTCTGGCATTATGGGAACTCTCCCTACTACTCGGTGTATTTCTTGCGGAACACCCTATACATTGAAATATAGAAGTTGAGCGAAGGGCATCCTGATGAACACTTAATTGGACCAAGACACCGAGGCACCAAGAACGTGGACGGCCCTGGAGAATTTACCGGGCTTTACCGAATGAACGAACGATGAAACGAGACGAAATCAGAGCACGCGAAAAGGAGAGAAAGAGAGAAAGGAGGCGCCGCGAGGAGAAGGAGAGAGTCGGAGAGAGAGAAAGAGAGAGGAAGAGAGAACAACGGACAGTTTGCGGAGGCCAGGCGCCTGATTACTAGCCAGCTCAGGACGCCAGACATACATAACTAAATAACTTCCTAAATTCTATATCATTTCGGAGAGGGTTCCGACGGTGAAATAACGCGTCTAGACGTTGTAAAAGAAAACGAACGCGACGCCGACAGGAAAAAAACGCGTGCTTTAATGCGTCGAGACACTGATTTATACATGTATACGAGCTTCCAGTGCATGATATCGATTCAAATCGTCTTATCTATGCAGAAACAAATAGCGAATGTACAAATAGGTTCGTGCCAGTGAAATCTCCTTTTCAAAGCGGAGATACGAGATTGTTAAAAAAAATAACGAGAATTTTATAAATTTCGCGGGTTGTATTAGTCCGATTCATGCTGATTCACAATTTAATGGGGATAATATTCATGTAGACGAATAAATCAAATTTTTTCCGACAAATGAAAATTCCCGTTATGTTTAGATCATGCCTTATACATATTTTTCATTTTCAAGCGAACGTATGATGTAACGATTAAGGTCTGCAGCGAAGTGGCGATGTTTGATCAAAGATATAGATACGAAGTATTTTGATTCGCGGGGGATGAGACTCTCTATCGAATCTCTCATAAGAGATTATATATAGAATTTATATTGCACTGTGCTATTCCAGATTCCTCCTAGTCTTTCGAATGCCTTCGCTATTTATATCTCCTTTTCAAAGGTGTGGTTCTATTCAAATGCATGTTGATTTTTCTTTTTCCCGAGAAACAGATAAAAGTCACATATTTTACGTGCTCTTGCCTCGATCCTACCAATTTATAACTTGTATTTATTTCATTTTTAGACGGAAGACTAAACAATATTTTACCAATATTTCGGGCACATCTTCTTGAGGATGGAGAAGAATCATGTAAGCACCGACGAGACTGCCAGCCCATGTGCTATTCAAGCGACATAGACAAGTGAGCACGGATGGGTACACGAAATATCTGAAACACACTTCATTTTCTGTTAATACATAACAACAAAAAATACAAAAAAAGATAAATATGCAAAATGTTTGTCCACTCGATATACTTCAAACAAACGCGCGAGTGGACCATCTTTCCGCAACGCTACTCTACAAAATGTACATTTCAAAAAAACGCGAGCGGTGCATTATTTGAAAACTCCCGTGCACTTTCGTCTCTTTTTACGCAACTCTAAATCGAAACGCGACAGCAGCCATTTGAATCTATAGGGAACAAACCGAATTATTCTTTCGCAACGCTAATGTACAAATTTATTACATTCGATATAGAAAACTCCCGTTGCACTTTAATTTCTTTCAACGCAATTCTACGGGGATAGGAATGGCTGTGAGACAGGGCCGGCGTGACCTTTTGCGGGGCCGGGTTCAAAAATTTTACGGGGCCAGAATACACATTAAGATCCTATACTTAAATTTCATAATAAGGAATTATTTATTATAAGTACAAAGTATGTTACATAAAATTTTTGGAAGATAAATATTAAATAATTTTTCTCGCTTTTTCCGCCGCAAAATCTGTAATTACGTCATCAAACGTGATTGAATTTGCTACTTCGCTTTCTATTGAAAGAATATCCAGAGATGATGAATATTCAATGTACTATACAGAGGGTCCTGCAAAATGTCTGATGAGTTTTCGTAGACCGCGGGGCCCTACAAAACGCGGGGCCGGGTTCCGCGAACGCGCTGAACCCGCCTCGCGCCGGCCCTGCGTAAATGAAATTCTTAGATAACGTTATTAAGAGTGACTTGTTAGCTCACAATGAAGATTGCTGTTGCTATTGAAGGTTCCATTAAAAAGTGTTCAACCATGTACCATGATTTTTCAAAATTATGTAATAATCATCGGTCGGTAATGTGTTTAATATAAATGATAGTACAGTGTACATACGAGGAGGCTCTAGTAATTAGATTGGACTTATAACTATGTTCCTTTTGCAGATAGAAAAGAAATTGAAGAGGAAAATTTGATCGTCGAGCAGTACGAGTTTTTACAGGAGTGCATCGGGTGCACAAAGTGGTTGTAAAGTGCAACTGCACCTATACCTTTATCACCTAGCCTTAGTTCAATGAGACAGACTCATCATGAAGATTTTGACTGACAATGTTTTCAAATTCGTCAAACATTTATACGGTCCCAAATTACTTTTGTCAATAGATGCCGTTCTAATCACTATAGTTTAAAAGCTTCGTTAGCCAGAGTAATTTATTACAGACAGCACTTGTGAGTGTGGTTCTGAATCCCAAAAAAAGAACATACTCCTCTTGCAAAGTAGAGTCCCAGTGATACAAAAGTACAACCTGTTGCCAGATATCTGAAAACGAAATATCTTTGACCTTGTCTTTGCTATATGTATATTTTAGTATAGTATATAATTTATAATTATTCTGGAACCTGAATTCGAAAGTCAGTCCTTTACTTATATGCATAATATTAATAATTTATTATAAACAATTTTATTTTATTTGCCTACCTTAACGTTATCAAAATCCTTTCTTCAGGACTTACACATTCTCGCATATTTTTATCCTGTCTTGCTATACTTGGTCCCACTATTCGTACAAGATTCTTGTATGTAGTCTTGCGCATTCTGTAAAATGCTTGAAATTTAGCACCGTCTTCTGCCAACTCTCTTGCAGCCACAAATATTCTGCAGTTAATATTATTGCGAATGTAAGGGTGCACCCAAAATTTTCTTGTTCTTCTTCTTCTCCGTCGAATATAATTATAAATATAAAGAATCATGTCCTCCTCGTCACTCGACATCTTTGTTTGCTTTTCGGTAAATGTCGTGAAGTCTGCTCTACGCTTCGTGTGTAGACGTTTGCGGCATCGTACGGTAATCATGACGACTGCATTGAAGCGTACAGCAAGCGATATTTTGTCGCGTACGCGTATCTGACGCGATGCTCCGTGGACATAGAGCCTATGGCAACCTGGTCTCCGAACGTACCAATACGTTTCCATCCTACGTAGTGATCCGGTGTACACATGCTCCACATTTTGACGGTATGAAAAACTCTAAGGTTATCACTGTATATCTAAAGTGTCTCTGAAATTCAATGGTCGGAAGCTCCTTGCGCAACTTATTCTGAAATGTCTGTTCTTATTACATCTTATTAAATAAATTATATATTAAAGATTATTTTAGACGTTTTCCAAAATGCATATAGATGCGATCGTAATCCCGCCTTAAAACAACGCGCTGATATTTTTCGCAACACTAAGATAATCGCGACAGCAATTTTTCGCAACACTAAGATAATCGCGACAGTAATTTCTCGCAACACTAAGATAATCGCGACAGTAATTTCTCGCAACGCTAATTCTTTCGCGGCTTGCAGTAAAAGTGGCAAAATGGTGCAGAGGACCGGTTCCTCTACTCTTTTCCATTGTCAAAAACGTTAATTTAATAAATTCTATTGTCACAACGCTAATTCACAACCCGTTGATTTGCTCGCAACACTATTCGAAATCACGAATGCCTACACCGCACCCGGCAGCCGTTTCGACTGCGATCACGTTTGCAGTGGTCCGTTGCAGCTGGAGCATGGGCGCCTGAAATATCGGAAAACTCGAACTCAAACACGATACTAATGGTGCGCAACACTAATTCAATGAACAGAGGATCCAAAAACTACTTAATATTTTCTGTAAAAGAACTATATGAACTTCAAACTGTTAGAAAATTGGAATATTGAATATCTTAAATATTGCTTTAAGTAGCAATCAAAATAGAAAAGAGAATCGTGACATTTTATTCGCAACGCTATACTCTAAACAATCGATATTGAACTTTATGGAAATCGGGATTATTCCGCAACGCTAACTTTTAGTTCTGTTCAAAATCGACTAATTCAACACGCATAGTTTCTTCGCAACGCTACTGGAAATCGCGGACGTGCCCATCTCCGCTGATCGCCGGGGAGGCGAGGCCTGCCCATATGAAAAACTAACTACTTATACTACTACTACTACTTCTACTGACGACTATAGTGACATGGTAGTAACGAATGAAATGACTTCACATCTGAAGATGCGAGGCCATTGTTGCTGCCCTCTTGAACGACAGTTTGTCTGGGCCACTTCGACATATAGCCTCTTCTTTTTCTTCGGCGGTCCACCAAACATCTGAAACCCTAAACGTGCTCGCAGTGAAAACGATCGACGACTTCCGAAACGAATCACAAGTTTCGAGAGAAATCGATCGTTCCACTGATGCGATCGAGCAGGTGCCGCAACGTTTCGAAATCCTAATTCCCGCGCGTTCGCGTCCGCGTCCGCGAAAAGCTACGCGAGCACAAAGAATCGAGCACGAAGCATCAAATCGAACGCATGCCTCGTACGATTTAGCTTCGAGACGAAACTTCGAGCCCCTACCAGTGACTGGCTACCGTGCGAATCGCGGCCTACCCGAAAGAGAAACGGTAGCCAGCCCTGGACCCTACCTATTTAAAATAAATAATCACACCAAGGTAAGCTACATACCTACCTAGCCCTATATTTAAAAAATGGCAAAAAACGCAAACTCTCCAACACATTCGCAAAACGATCTCCACACAGACGCCAGGGTGCAAGAGCCTAACACCTAGAGAGAACGTCCCGGGACGCCTCCGACACCCTAGCGTTCAAATCGCAAGCACACTCTAATGTACGTACCATTTTTCCTGAAATCGACTGACAATGGTAGTGATCATTGCGAAACAGATAAATAAATTCAATTTACACTGAATTAAATTATGCGTATTCTGAATATCGCATATTGTTTTGAGTGAATAGAGAAAACTACTGCACATATTCTACGACGATGCATGTAGCATGTCACACATCAACAGGAATATGTGCTACTGAATCTATTAGTTTAAAAAACCGACGCAATTCCACTGCCTAACCACACACACGCACACACAAGTGGAAATTGCGTCGTGCACGATGCAATAACCATTGTTAGTCGCCACATATGTATATGATTAAAAAACAATATTCCATGTGCCCGTTGCTCTCACCCTCCCGAGTTGCACCTGGGCACGCGAGAGGATTCGAGCAACGAACAGGGAATCTAAATATCCTGAAAATCCTAACTAAAAGAATCTATTAGATTTCATACGGGCTAATTTTCTTTTATTATTGCAAAATGGCTCTACTTTCAATTCAAAATTTTATCTCAATTTACAAATCAAATATTTAATTATTGAAAACGCTAAGGAGGATTTAATTATCCTGCAAAAAGAGACTAAAAGAGATTTTACTAAAGATATTCAGTTTTATTAATTAATTTGTTCTGAATGTTTGTGAAAATATTTATAAACCCTTGGACGATCCTTTGGACAAAGCAAAGCAAAGTTCCAAAATAATAGACAAGGTACTCTGCTGAATGTAATGTACTCGTGAAAGTAATACAGATTAATTAATTAAGTAGTTTTGCTTTGTCTAAAGAATCTACCCGTCGCGAATCGTCTTTTTGTACGTCGTATCTAATCCAATGTTTTTGAGCAATTAAAAATAATTTTAATATACAAACGATTATACTCGATGATAAAAGTGATTCTAATAATTGTATTCCAAATTACTGAAGACTACTGGAGATTAAATTATCGAAATTGTTAATTTATAATAAATCAAACATGTACAAAAAGTTCCTACCTAGCTAAAAAACAAATTACTACCCGCGGAAACGCCTGACGTTTCCACGGTCACTATACTCGTCAAAATCAACTAATCAAATAAAATAATAAAAGTTGTTTTTTCACTCACTACTGGTTGGAGGGAAAGAAGCTGCGTTAGAGTCTCTCTCCCCCTAGAAGACAGCACACATGCCCTCGGTTTCAGCTATCGAAGTCGTCTTTGGTCGTCAAGGTGGACAGCATCAGTCATCTGATGCTCTTTCACACGGTTGATACTTTTCCCGCGGAACCTGTAACAGAAAGAACAAATTAATTGATTGCAATTGAGAAAAAGTCAGAGAGGAAGATAGAGCGATGGAGAGAAACTAAAGAACAATGAACAATAAATGAACAATTCAATTTGATCGAAAAATCGAAATTAATTTTAACGGAAATTATCGTACGACATGAATTCAAAGCCAATTAACCGTCACGACACAAGAGTACATTGAAATTAATATCAAATAAACAATTCAACTTGCATATTTATCAATTATTCACTAATTGTTTAAGTAAAATTGTTAAATAGCACAGTTTAATTTGAATAATAATTGCTACTCACGATCGCGTCTTCTCCTGCTACAAGAAAGTCCGCCATCTTGCTACGTCACACGTTTGCAGTTTGCAAAAGCAGCGATCTTGCCACCAAGATGCTCTTTCAAACGGTCGACACTTTTCCGGCAGAATCCGTAACAGAAAGAACAAATTGATTGATTCCAATTGAGAAAAAGTCAGAGAGAAATAGAGAGTGTGAGCGAGCGAGGGAGAGAAACTAAATAAGAATGAACAATAAATGAACAATTCAATTTGATCGAAAAATCGAAATTAATTTTAACGGAAATTATCGTACGACACGAAATCAAAGCCAATTAACCGTCACGACACAAGAGTACATTGAAATTAATATCAAATAAACAATTCAACTTGCATATTTATCAATTATTCACTAATTGTTTAAGTAAAATTGTTAAATAACTCAGTTTAATTTGAAAAGTAATTGCTACTCACGATTGCGTCTTCTCCTGCTACAAGAAAGTCCGCCATGATACTACGCGACGTTTTGGGTTCTCAAAAGCATCGATGATCTCGCTACCAAGATGTTTTTTCGAACGATCGATTTTTGTCCCGCGGAATCTGTAACAGAAAGAACAAATTTATTGACTACGATTGACATAAAGTCAGAAACTAAATAAAATTTATTAATAAATAATCAATTCAATTTGAATAGAAAATTAATAAAAATTAATCTGAACGGAAATTAAAGAACAACACAAATTCTAATACAAATGATCGTCGTGCCCCAAGAGTAGATTATCACGAGAAGGCAACACGATTCAAGAATGAGTTCAATTCAGTAAAAGCTAAATACCTAGCTCGCTTGAATAAATTTTGGAAGAATTATAATCTTATTTATTAAATAATCTGGATTTCTATCGAATGATGAAACACGGAAACGGTACACACTATATAACGGTCACTGCTTTGCGTCGTACATTTTCTACGTCTCGGTCACAAACGATACAGTTGACAAGTTCGGGAGGGTTAGCTTGGAGAAACCGAAATGTACCTCCGCATAGTTGGTCTTCCGTGATTGAAATGAATCCATGGTCCTTACGACGATTGTCTCCGATGATTAACGACTGTTACCGATGATCGGAAGTATATGCAATAAGTTTTCGGTCAGGCGCGAACAGTTAGTGTTTACATGTGCTATCCTTTTCTACGTTCGCACCGTCGACACTGTCGCAACAAAACAGTACACATCTATGTCCCAGCTACAAACCGAGAAGAAAGTGAAGAGTCGATGTTTTTATCAGATTTTGAGAAAACGGTTTGTAATATTTCATTTGATACACTCTGAAGAAATTGTTTCATCAAATGGATTCATAAAAATATCTTTACTAAAGGCTCGAAAGGGTTCGGGATTTGTGTGCTCGATAAACAACGCCGTACCTTCGTGATTCAAAAATACAAGAACCATATGCTGTGCTCTGAGAATGTTTATTACGTCAAAATGAATTTCTTTCGCGAAATACCCGGTAGAGTGCGAGGAAGGGGGGACATAACCTTAGATCATATATTCTTATAGACAAAAACAAGTCATGTCATAAGACAATTCGAAATGGTGGATAGTGATATAAAATCGAGGTATGTACCCACAAGTATTAAATACAAGTTTGACAAATGGACAACACGTACACCGGACCCACCGAAGCAACGAGCGGGCATACCCTTATAAATAATGCCATTGACGACCGAACATAATAACAAAAGAAATTTCTTTGAGTTTCCCACTCCTCAGAACCCAAAAGCCCTTCTGGTACAACCGCGTCCAATTAACAAAAGCTACATTTCCCCACCTAATCCACCGAAAAACTGAGATTATAAACGCAGTACTATTTTGATCGCGGTCGGAATAAGATCTCGTTCGCTCGTTCCATCATGTTTAGTGATTGTGTAAAAGTGTGATGTCTCGTGCTTCACAGTGACTAAGACGATTGCTCACGTAAATGACAGAGTCCTGTGGATTCGACGGAGGAACAGAAGATTCCGAAAAAGTAAGTACCTGCACTTTACATTAGTATTTTATAATATAAGATTTGTAATCTTACTTGTTTGTAAATCAATTTAACCCCTTTGCAAATTAAATGAAGAAAACGTAAGACTCAATATTCATTTCACTTCAATAAATACATATGTACTTTCATTTTTAAAATCGATTAATCAGAATTGATTTAATTACTTTTAAATAAGTATTTCATGTAAATCTATTACATTTGATTAGATATTTTTTTCATAAAAACTTAGTTAAAAATACTGGCTTTGGAAATGGCTTAAATTGATTTGCAAAAGGGTGTATTTGACTTTCAAAAGGGCGAATTTGAGTGCAATACTTTTAGTAAGCCCAATATTGTTAGATGTAGCTTACGTTACATATACAGGTGTTACTATGCTGTATACAGTGTAGGGCTAATTTTAATTTAAATAATAAATAATAACTAAACTTTTATTTAACACTAAACCTACCACCGCCGGTCAAATGACCGGTCTTACATTTTTAATTTTACAATTATTGAATTTATGACGTATCTTATATGGAAAATGATTCGATAAATTTCTTTATCCGCGCACATATTACAATAAAGATTGCACGAAATCTAAATAAATATAGCCTTGTCATTTTTATCAGCTAAAACATTTTCATCGCTTTCAGTGCTCGGTAGTTTTAGTGTTAGATAAAAATAATTTAAATAATTCCAACAGTGATCCATTTATTATTTCTTATTTGCAAATAAAAGATTATTTATTATTTGGGTTGAGGTGGGAATTAAATAAATAATTTGTCTTCTCTTATTTCTTGTGTATTTGGTATACAATAAAGTGTGTAAATACTTTTTGGATCAACAGTATACGCGCCGTTGCATACGCTACATTCTTAGAATCGTGAAATCGTAAAGCATATTTCTATCCAGGCCTCGTTGCTTCATCCGCTTCCCATAAAAATATGAATTTGCATAAACATCCGCCGTCCACTCACAGCCATTAATCCGCGAAAGCCGTCAGAAAGTCGTAATCTTAAAAAGCAGTATTAAATGGCAATTACTTTCATCGAATTTAACGTCCCATTGAAATATCAAGCTGGCAGTTTACACGTGTTCTCTCGCCATATAAAGGGGGTCCGAAGAATACGTGTAAATGCAGAAAGTGTCGGAGCAGTACGGATGCTCGCCGCGTTTTACGATATAATTAACATACCTAAACAAACAGAAACGTGCCGTCGGTATTCCGAGGTGCCCGGGCCTTCGTTCGCCGTTTCGCAGAGATTATACGTTCTCCCGAGGAAATTCTCAATATTATAAGCCCGTGGCGAATGCCCATTCCGTAACGGCTTGCGCGAGAGCATAGCTACCAGGACAGGTCGGCGCGGACACGCACCGTGCTTTTGCTTTGTTCTATTTCCAAACACGAAAATTATTCGCGTTCCATGCGCTACGGTGCCGGAGCATGGCGCCAGTCTTAACATATCGCGCCGATGGCACCGGTAGTCGCCGGATCGGATCGTGGATGTTGCACGAGAAACATTCGGAACAATTCATTCCCCTCTTATTGTGCAATGCTTATTATCCGACAATCGATTATTATTACAACATTCGCGACACCGGGGATCGATGTGTCGCAGAGACAATGCGCAAACAGACTAACACGAATAGTCGAGGTATTCGCGATAGACACGTACGAGGCGGAATGCTTCTCGGTCTTCGTCTCCTTCTTCTTCTTCCTCCTCCTCTTCCTCTTTTTCTTTTTTATCATATCGTGCAATGTAAAGACGCGATACTCTTCTTTGAACGACGCTCGAATCTCCGACGGCGCCGCTGTCAACGCTCCAAATTCCAACCACGACGACGAGAGCGATCACCGTCGTTCTTCGAAGCAGCTACTCACGATTCCGCTATAATTCATCTTCCGCGAATCGCGCAGGCATTTCATGCTATTCTTGGTCCACCGGTGACCGTCTACCGATGGACCTCCGATGAACCGGGACGTTGGCTTTGAAACGCCTGTCGAAACGACCAATCATCGAAATTTCTGTCCGTCCGCTAGAATGTAATCCGAACTGGTGCACACCTGAGGCTGCTGCAACTATTATATCTGGATCTTTACGCGCTTAACGCGCACCCAAGTGATCCGCTCGTTTTACAGCGTAATGGCTGTATGAGCTATATAAATTTTATTAGGCTCACAGAGTTTCACACCCCATCAGATTAACTTTTTAAGAAAATAAATTAGGTGTTAAATAAGAGGAAGCTTAGGAAAATAAATCTGAACTTATTAAACGGGTACATTGTAGAAGAATCATTCGGAAGAACCTGATAGTACGAATTGATTTTAAATTCGTTAACTTCCTTCGTTAAGTTTTGAATCCCCGGTTTCGAATAACAATGGGCAGTCTCTGGATAGGCTAAATAATTCAACAGTGTAATTAATATAATATGTAGTCGCTTCCCGTTTCAAGTTTCTTAGACGAGGTCTAGTCACCTGTCGCGTCGTCCCGTTTTCACACATTTATGGAAATTCGAAAGTCTTAACGACATCCGTTTGCGAATGGAAAAACCCGGTTGTCCCCTGTGGGAGACACGTTAGCCCTGCTCACCGGACCGTGCGTAATCGTCTACATCGCTGGCGCCTATCCCTACTTAATTCTTTGTCGTAAAACAAGGTGGGACATTTATTTTTCCGGTTGGGACCGCTTTTAGAAACTTTTACATCCCCGAATGGAACCGCAAACCTGCACCACCTACTTTCGATCTTCCGCGTCTCCGCGGCGAAACCCGGTCGAACGATAAACCAATGACTATCATTTGCATCAAAATCGAACAGAACGTGGATTATCCTCCCACAATTTTCGTTCATTTTACACTTTATGTAGACCAATTATTCCTTTATACTCTCATTTCAAACAATTATTACGCCATACCGCAAGGAATGCAAAGTTTGAAATTAACTCATATTAACTCATGTATTAACTCATACTCATTATTACTAGACTGTGGATCTTTATGCATTTATAACAAAATTGAGTAGATGCAAATTAAAAATTGTAGAAACATTTTGAAAATTGAACATGTCAATATATGATTTCTCTGATAGTTCTGAAAAGTTTCGAAATTATTATGTATCAACTCATATCCATTATTACTAGACTAGCTCTTTACGCATTTATAGGCAAATTGAGTAGATGAAATTAAAAATTGTAGAAACATTTTGAAACTAGAACATGTCAATATATGATTTCTCTGATAGTTCTGAAAAGTTTCGAAATTATTATGTATCAACTCATATTCATTATTACTAGACTAGATCTTTATGCATTTATAGGCAAATTGAGTAGATGAAATTAAAAATTGTAGAAATATTTTGAAAATTGAACATGTCATTATATGATTTCTCTGATAGTTCTGAAAAGTTTTAAAATTATTATGTATCAACTCATATTCATTATTACTAGACTAGATCTTTATGCATTTATAGCAAAATTGAAGAAACATATTGAAAATTGAACATGTTATTATATGATTTCTCTGATAGTTCTGAAAACTTTCGAAATTATTATGTATCAACTCATATCCATTATTACTAGACTAGATCTTTATGCATTTATAGGCAAATTGAGTAGATGAAATTAAAAATTGTAGAAATATTTTGAAAATTGAACATGTCAATATATGATTTCTCTGATAGTTCTGAAAAGTTTCGAAATTATTATGTATCAACTCATATTCATTATTACTAGACTAGATCTTTATGCATTTATAAGTTATCGACGCGGACAATTTTTATTTTGCATAAAGATCCACAGTCAATTTACCACAAATAATGCAAAATTATAGAATTCCTTCAAGTCAATAAAATAACCACCAAGTCGTCAGTAAATATCCGGTAACTGGTACCTTTACCCTACAGATTCGCAGTGATATCGCTTACAATTTTCGAGTATGCGAATTTTGTGGAGAGAACAGTCTTCGAAAGAGACAGTCGTGTCGTGGGTTTCCTCCCGAACCGTCTCTGTCTGGGTACCACGAATTTCGGTTCTCTCGACCTTGTATCCGGTACTTTTTACGGGCCGGACGTGAGACCGCGACGACCGGAAGACTCTACTTCGGGATGGCGCGAGCGTTGCTGATAATCGTCGTGGCTCGTCGTGCCGTGGCATTGCATGGCGTGGCTGCGTCGAGCACCTGCGGCCACGCGTTGCGACGGCCCTGTGTAAAAGCAGCGACGAGGACGACGTGGCCCGATGGGTGGGAGAGGTATGATGGGACAGGTGCGGCTCGTAACTTCCTGGATAATATCGGCCGGTCCGGACGCGCGACCGGCGCTAACGCTGACGCTTACGTTAGCGGTGGCGCCACTCGGATCCACGCCGTAGGCGCCTGTCCGTCCCGTTCCCCTCTCCCGCCCCTGACTCGTGCACCCTCTCTACGTTTCTTTTCCTCTTTCTCTCTCTCTCTCTCTCTCTCTCTCTCTCTCTCTCTCTCTCTCTCTCTCTCTCTCTCTCTCCCCCACCCCTTTCTTGCTCTCTCGCGTTCGCCCATCATTTCTCTTTGGCCATGTTTGCCGCATTATACGATTCGCTCGTAAGCGTTCTGCTGTAAATTTCGATTATTCTTCGCTGCATTCCTCTCTCTTTCTCTGTCTGGACGTTGTCGATTCAATTCGAAACTTTGTCGTTAAGACGGTAGACTCGTTTCCAGGGATTCGCATTCTCATTTCTGGACAATACAAAAATAGGGGTTTTCAGTAGTCGAAAACGCTAGATAGAAGATCGATTTACAGCGCTATCGTCCTCGAAAGTAATTTGCATTATTCGGATAAGCATAAAACTGTGCGTGTTGCTACGAAAATAACTAGATGCTACCTATATTGAAATAAAAATTTCTTGGTTTAAAAGTATTCGAAAGTTTAATCGAGTTTATTCGAAATTTTTATTTAAATTAAGTGTTTGCCGAACTCTGGCTGCAACGACACTTCACACGTCTGCCTTGCGTCCACGTGGTTTGCTATTCACATGATATCACTTAACTCTCATCATTTCTTACCTGTTGCGGCGCCGACATTCCTCTATTGGTCAATTGTCGCACATGCGCCGTATTCGAGCTTGAGATACGATGCAATGTTCTCCGCAATCTATAGCCAAATATGTACATCAAAAGTAAAACGTGACGGAATGTGATCGAATCGAATACAAAAATATATACAGTGGCTCTTATTAACCCTTTGCACTCGGAGCTATTTCAACTCGAAAGTTAAACATTTCTTCCGCGATCTAGAATAACCCTATTCCACATTAACTATTTCTCTGTACTAATATGAAATTGATGTAATACCTCGTGCAATACCTAAATGTTTAGTAATTGATTAGTAGACAGCGATCTTCATGCATCATAAAAATGTATATTCTCTCTTAACATGTTCACTAGGTTGAAAATAATATAAAAGTATTTTGGACTTCGCCCAGTGGCGCATCCAGGGGTGGAGGGAGCCAGGGGGCCAAGTCTCCCCCCAAGAAAAAGGAAACAAAACACTGGAAAATTAGCTAAACCGTAGCATAGCTGCTTCCTCTCCGATTTCGATGTTTTTTGGGTATGTTATATGTAAAACTAAACATTTTTAACAACTTTTCCCTATATATATATATATAAGTAAATATGTGTGGATACCGTAGACAGATACTTTTGCTAAAAAAAGAAGGTCAATTTGTTGAGTGCGCCACTAAATTCGCCTAATAATACTAATGTTTCAATCTACACCTCCCAATTTTTCTTATAAATGCAAAAAGTCTATTAACTAGATACCAAAATATTTAACAGTGTAAACAATATTTTTAATAGCGGTACAACAATGTTTAGTAGTGACCACACACGAGTGGTATAGCCGTCGCGATAGATCGTTGTTGCGGAGTGGCGCGGGAAATTTAAACGAGTCGCGGTCGATTCTGCGAGAGATCGATCGGGACGTGTTGACGACGGTCGGATTTCGTAGTCGAAAGTGGAAGCGGTGGTTGTGTAACGGTTCGAGGGGATCGCTGGAGCCAAAAGGCAAGAAGGAATTGGAATAAACAATCGTAGACCGACTGCGTCGATCGTGGAGCGTCGACTGGCCGCGAGCCCGACGACCACGCAATATGTAGCATGGTATAGAGAGGACGACTGGAGCCTGTCTGCTCACCCCTGTGGTTGTCTGTTGCCTAAGGGCGGCCTCGTCCGGCGCGAATTCGCGGCGACACGGCAGCGGCGCGCCAGTAACGTGGCGACGCGGATCTTGACGCCATTCCACGGAGCCTGTGTGCGTGTCTGCCGTCTGTACGTGTGGCTACCCCCTTGGCTCAGCCCCCGCTTGCAAGTGACGCGTGGCTCGTCCATGTGTCCGCGTAGTGGTAACCGTGGAGGCGAGTGTGCCGGTGCACCAGAAAGGGTGCCGGCGCGGCACCGGCCGAAAGAGAAAGAACGAAAATGGGGAGGAGACGTATGTGTATGCTCATGCATGGCCAACGAGGAGAATACGCCCGGAATGGTACACACCAAGGTGCTTGACCGAGTCAAGCCGAACGACTAACCGGGGACTTTTCTTGCTCCCAACTCGGGGATAAACAATTCCATTTATGCTATGCGGCTCCATCCGCGCCGAATCCCCCGCCGATCCTTTCCCAGTCGATGTAAAGCACAGTATAATCGACGGTCGTCATTGCCGTAAACACGACGGAGTTTCCTCCACCGAACTGTTTATGCCGTTCCCCGTCGACGAGAAATTCGGACGGTATCGGACCGATTACGAATTCGAATATCGACCGAGATACCCGTTCCTCGACGTCCGAGTTCGAATCGACGGACTTCGAACACAATGTGTATTGCGGACGTTCCCCTACGGTTGGACGCTTAAGGTTTTCTTTGAAATGAGTAAGAAAGAATAATGCTTTAGGCTTTTTATTATGAAGTATTTATAAGTTAATCCTTGTACTGCGATTTAGATGTCGGTTTCGGGGATTAGAATTGTAGTTTGTAATTTCGTGAGAAAGGTGATGGTTCCAATAGTTCTTCAAAACTTTTGACACCGACTTTTGGCCAGGTAAATGGCTAGATCAATGAAAAGAACTAATATACGGCGTTAAGGGAACTTCCCTTATTGGAGGACGAGACGAATTCGTAATCGGTAACACACAAACTGTTCGCTGAATACTTTAAATATTAAAACGTTAATCGGTCGGCCATTTTTCTAAACTGATTCGACGCGATCTAATTCCGTTTGCTTTCGTGTTCTCGGTAAACACGTGTATAAATACTGGACGCGTGTTTGCTCGTTTCGTTAAAAGTCGACCACTATTTCTGTCGGACACATGCATTTAAATGTCGTTCTTTTGGTCGGTCCGCAAGCACGGAACGCGGATAATGATAGCGATGGGCTGAAACGGGACGCGAAGGATCATTAGTGTACCTAATTCCGTAACAGCGGTATGCAACATTATAAATTATCCAACGAGTCTTAATCATCCGAAATACGAGGGGATCTTTAATATTATTTGCTCCCTTGATGTCAAAAGACGGACTCCATCATATGTTAGCAACAGCACGGCGAATGTTCCTGTTCATTTGTCATATTTCAACTCTCCATCGTGTATTATTAAACTGTTATCCGAGAGAATAATTGAATCGAACAGAATTTGTTCGTAGTTGAAGTTCGCGAGTGATTCAAGAGTGACGAATGCTTCGTAAAATTTTAACAGCAGCGTATCCTCGGCAATATGCGGTACATGTTTTCCGATTTTTCAGATTATTGCGTTCGCATCGGTGCCGTTGGTTTCAATTTGTCGTCGGGCAATCAACATGAGTTAGCGATTCTATTTTATGAGCGCTCTCCTGCCGATATACGACGGTACATCGAGCGAAGAAGGGATGTTATAGCATCGGGATATCAATTCTCATGTAATGACACAATCGTAGCCAGTCGGTCGGATGTCGGTTTTAAGTGTGGGTGGAAGGTGATTGTGACGACCCAGGTCCGGCTTCGTTCTCCAACCCGTTGTTTATCAAGTTCCCCTTCGCATAACAAGCATCAAAACACTTGGCGCCCCACGCTGGAGCCGTCGTAGTCATCTTCCGCCCCAATGGTCGCTTCTACTTTTCGTGGATACGCGAGGGTAGGCGCTGGCATGGGTTAAAACGTGGATATCGAGAGGGAGAATCTCTGTACACACACAAACGTACTTTCTATCCGCCAAAAAAAATGAGTTATCGTTGGGAATCTGAAAGCTCGGCGTCGCCATGATCCAAATCACCGTCAAGACAACGCTGGAATTTTTTTTAACGCTCGATCAATTCGATCGTGGTGAACGCGCGATGTTCACACGTGAAATGTAGTCGATGTCGGATTGTTCGGAGGAACACTTTTAAGGTTTCGTATTTGCATATTTATTACAACATTTAATACATTTTTAGGTGGAGGGGGTATTCGTTTTTCGTAGATCCATTTCCGTTTACTTAGATCAAGGTTTACTGCTGTACCATTATTCAAAATATTGTACCTAATCAATTACTAAACATTTAAGTATTGTATGAGGTGATATATCAATTTGATATTCATAAAATAAAGAGAAGATCATATAGAATAAAAATGTTCTAGATCGGAAGAAATGTTTAATTTTCGAGTAAAAATAATTCCAAGTGCAAAGGGTTAAACATATTAAGAAAGGAAATAAATTTCAATTTCACTCCAGTTTGTTGTAGATCACGTAAAAAAATTTATCTTGCACGAACATTCGCTGTCCAATTATTAATTACAAACGGAATGGTTTCAGGAGTTTCGTGGCTCGTATAATTTAATTCTGGCATTGTTTATTTGCGGGTTCTAAAGGGATAAATGTCAAATGTCATTAGAAAAGAGTAATATTATATTGAGTTCTATTGAATCCAATTATTTATATAGTATGTAACTCAACTAGACACTGTTCAGGTATGGTTAGAAAAGAGTATATATATTAGATAAGCTTTGTATAAATGTTTTTACACAACAAGTCGCAATTGTCTTCACTTGTAAAAGTTCACCGATCTGTTATTATTCTTCAAGCATCCTCTGCGAAGTTCTTTCGAAGTACATGAATAGATTTGAAAAACACTTCTCTCGATTGAAGTGATATTATAGGAGTCCTGTAGAACCATAAAACCAAGCACCATTCTCCAGAACAAACGTCTTATGATCAATCGAGAGCGTACTGGTTTAGTAACAAGGGGGGACGAGCTACAGACACTGTGGCACCGGACGAGGGATATTTAATTCATTTCAAGCAACATATTTTTCTTCATATTTGACTTGTTCTTCTAAATCGTCCAGACCGACGCAATCTTTCATTTATGTCGAATTATTCACGGTACGCGAAAGCAAACATATTTCATCAAGTATTCATTTTAGTCTAATTGAGGCTATTATACCAAGTCTTCTTCTTCGCAATTATACGAATTTATTTTATTATTGTTTCGAAGTGATATGACGGATACAAATTAATTTGAAGTCCTCAGAATCAATCAATTGTAATGGATCGACTGCGAATCTTTATGCATTCGTAAAGAAATTAGTTGGATGAAATATAAAACAGTAAAAGATTTAAAAAATTCAAGAATGTAGTAATGTTGCTTTTAATGTAACAAAGTCGTTAAAAGATGAATTCAATTTTAATGTTATTGTAGTTTCGTGGTTTGTTGTTTGTTATGTACATTTGGTTTATTAAACGGCGTCGATTCTGTCTTCCCGCCAAAAAAAGAGACGTGTTTTTCAAGGAAAGTTCTCGGTACCAATCGGAAACGTATCGGTTTTGGGATGGTCGTGGTAAGCCAGAGTGGCATCGAGTTACAGTCAGCCCGGATTAATAATTATTCGTGGACAAAACACGATGCTATCGATGTATCCTGGATCGCGAATTTCAGCTGACAGTACCAAGTCGAACGTGTGTTGGTGTAAGGAGGATGGGTGAGGCTAGGGCGGGGCGCCCTCCGGCTTGGCGACCGATGAGCAATGTCCCACCCCCGCCGTGACGGTGCCACGATGCCAACAGAAGAAGTATTCTTGCATTGGTCCGACGTCGTGGTCGTCGTCGGCATCGTCGGCGTCGTCGTCTTCACCGTGTCGTCGGTCGCCAGTGGCGGCGACGGTGTCGGCGACGCTCCACGGTTGGCGTCGAGGTTGGCGTCGAGGTTAGCGCCGGCCGGTCGCTGGAATCGGCGCCCGGCTGTCTCTTTCTCCCTTTCCGTCTCACTCCACGTTTCGTCGTCCGTCTGCACGGGAGAGCGGCCGTCGTTACGTCGTCCGTTCGACGGCGACGACATGGCTCTGCTCCCTGTCGCCGACGCCATCCGTCGCTCCTGCACCACTGCCACCCTGTCCCCGCTCTTTTTTCCCCTCTAGCCAACGACGCCGCCGCCATGTCGATATATTCGACGACGATGTGTTTAGATAATGAATCTCCATTCGCCCCAAAAAATTTCCAGTCCAACTGTCGCTAGCCGCTCTCTCTCTCTCTCTCTTTTTCTCTCTCTCTCCATCCCCTTGTTTGTCGATGTTGAAAACATTGGCTCCTGTCCATTGACACGTAACACCGCCGACGCCCGTTAAACACGCATTCAACTCACTCTTACAGGTGAACGATGACGCCGCTCCCCTTGGCTCCGCAAATGTAAATCGGCCGCTGATTCATCGACACGTTTGCTCGTCGATGCCGTCGCTTCTGGTATTGTTTTCTTGCTATCAACATCGAAATTCGAGAAGAAACAGTGTTGCTGTTTTAAGGGGGAGACTCTCGTTTTCAGGATTGCAAAGGTGCGGGATGTGTCTTCTCATTTGTTTAATATTTATTTAACGTTGCTCTCAACTCTTTGATAAGGTTACTTCGCGACGGTATACTTATAGTTTATTAATGATGGGAATGGATATGGAATGTTCGCGTATGCGAGATATATTGCGCAGTATATTTATTATAGACACAGTAGAAAAGGTACGTTACAGACAATGGTCGAAAGCGGAAGAAAGTGTCAGACGGTGCCGGTGTATATGCACTCGGTGTGCAGTGATGCCGACGCAACGCATTGTGGGGCGCTAAATTCAAATTATATTTTACGATCCTAACAATTAAGGCGTTGAGGGTTGACAATTCAGAGTTGAGGGTTTGCAGTAGTGGATAGCGCTAGATGAAAGATCAATCTGTCCGCAATCGCCCTCAAAAATCTTATTTTTACGTTTACGAGGAGTAATTTACATCATTTGGCAGTGTGATTTTCATTATTTTATCTAGGGGAGAATCTCCACCTCTGGATCGGTAGACATTTGTAAGAGGAACTTGCCGCAAAATTGTTTATACTAAAGAATTTACGTCAACACCTTCTATTCATCGAGAAAAGGAAGGGTTTGAAATTACTCGGAGTTTTGTTGGATTTTTGGAGGGTGATTGTTCGGCATTGAACGTGTTAAAAGCGATATGTGTACGACAATTGTGCAATCCGACCCCTCGCGTCTGTAAGTAGGTCTAACCGAGTTTGTTCCTAAACTTAAATTGCATTCTTTATTTTATCTTATAAATTGCATTATTTATCTATTTGTTAAATCTGCTTCGCTGTTTTCTAGGTCGATCTGATTCAAATTCACGCAACGACCAAAGGATTTCGAGATCTGTCACGTTAAAAAAAAAGTAATCCACCCAGTGAGACGACTACAAAAAACTTTCTTTGGCACTTATAACCGAAAGGAGATTCCGCTCTTGGCAAGTGGCTCTCTTGGGGCGAGGGGTGTCATAAGCAGACTCCATTTGTTTATATTAAAATATTCTTGGGTAATAAATTTCCTCTCGGGAACGTTAACAGGAATGGTCGACGAACAACAACGTCCCTATTTTTCAGCTCCCTCTCCCCGGGGTTTTCCGCTGCGCGAGGACGTTTTAGTCGGCCGGCTTTTTAGGTAATTATATTTCAAGCTCTGCGGAGTCAGAAATCATTGAGTGGCTCGATGGGGTAGGGTCGCGAAAGAGATATTGAAAGAAAAGCTTTGCCAAGCGGCGGAGTCGAGCCAGCGAAAGTTTCGCTCGATTGGTTGTGTCGGGCCGGTGCTTTTCGACGAAGAAGAGAGCCGGGGCGTCCGAAACTGCTCCGTCTCGACGCCGTTGCTGGCGGCTCTCTATGCGTTGTTCCCTCTGATCGCTTTCCTCATCTTCCCCACGCGGCCACGCCAGTGTCCGTCCATCCTGGCGTCGTTTAACTCAGACCATTATCCGTATACCACGATTATAGGGCAACGGGACCGACAAACAGGCTTGGGCCAGACCCCCTGGCACCCTCTTCGCAACCTCCCTTCCCTCTTTCTCGCTTCATCCTTCGCACGGTCGCGACGAGCGTCGTCATCGACTACGCAAACAAACCCGTGCACCGGCTAACTTTATTCAGGGGGGGAATCCGGTTTACCAACTTGAAAAAATCCGTTCCTTTTTTTACTTCCACCAATAGTAGCACGCATAGAGATTACATGCCGAAAACTTTCAGACGGAAATTCGAAGTACGGTAATGCCTTGATATATACAAGGTGGACCAATAACTACAAACAACGTTAGCGATGGGATTGATACCGATACAGGGAAATATTGTAATGCAATCGTTTCTCATACAGGTTTTATACTCAAAATTCACCCGTTTTGTAAGTCAAATTCAACATTTTAATCATCATAAGCAAATCAATATCATCCGTTAAGAATATTTAAAATTAATCATCTATGTATTTAGACAGAATTATAGAATTCATCAATATCATCCATTAAGAATATTTAAAATTAATCATCTATGTATTTAGATTGAATTATAGAATATTTGTAGCGACTGTCGCACACAAGTTTGAAGTTGTCGTTTGATTTTAACATGTTTTTAAAAAAAATGTTATCATTTTGTCTCAAACAAATTAAGGGTTGTTTAAGTAATCAATAAATTGTCTTGATAGAAGTAACATCATAGCATTGATATCAAAAATTGTTTCTAATAATATTATATGTTCAATGTTATAAGTTATAAATAAATTTTAATAATTAACTTCAGCCGAGTATATCTATTGGAGGATCTATTTAAAAAATGCCTAGTGATCTTCAAAATATTTAGACACACACGAACGATGTTATCACTTCGAGGGAAACATAAGACTCAATACTCGAAAGGCTTTGATAAATACATATGTACTCCCTCTTTAAAAATTGATTAATCAGAAAGACGGCTACAATGAATATACATATCTACACATTGTTTTCGCGCATTACATATTTAATCAATTGATAATTACTTTTAAACAAGTATTTGATGTACATCTTGGCAGATCTACATTGATCTTGTCTACTATCGAGTTGGCAAGAAAGTTCATGTTAAAATAAGGACCAGAAGTTTAACGATCACAAAATTGTGAAACTACCAGAAAGATGGAAAAAGTTCACAAACAAAATGGAAAATATCGATTACAATTCATTTTCCGGGTTATTTAAGAAATGATTTTCTTGCCAACCCAATAGTATAATCAGTGGCGCATCCAGTATGGAGAGGGCCAGGGGACCAAGTCCCCCCCCCAAGAAAAAGAAAACAATACACTGAAAAATTAGCTAAACCGTAGAATAGCTCCTTCCTCTCCGATTTCGATGATTTTTGGATATGTTATATGTAAAACTAAACATTTTGAACAACTTTTCCCTATATATATATAAGTAAATATTTGTGGCTATCGTTAACAGATATTTCTGCTAAAAAAAAGGTCATTTTGTTCAACTCGTCCCCCCCCCCCCCCCAAGATTAAATCCTGAGTGCGCCACTGAGTATAATCGCGAAGTGTAGCAGAGTGACCGAATCGTGAATCAGGTGCAACGTAAGGTAACGTGTCCTCCTGGAACAATAATGCCGCGGTATCGGCCGGTAAAGAAGCCCAACAGAGTGAACAGAGAGCAGTTCGTAAAAATCAGTATCGACGGGAACTTAACCTCTACGTCGCGAGGCGAGAGCGATACGATCGTACGAATATATCATGGAAATATCGTGAATTTAACGGGCATGTAACTTTGACACCGCGGATCAATCCGCTTTGCGCAACGTGCCGCGTTACATATTAACAACAACGATAAGATTACTCCCGTTTAGTCCGGTTGCGCCGTAAAGTAGGCGAAACAGCGCGTAACGATGCCTCGGATCGCGGCGAGGATGAACGCAAGCTGTATACGGTTTAGATCGTTCGTACGTTAGTTTCTCGGCTATCGAATCGGCCTACGGTCACGCGGTACAGTGTACAAGTTATCCAAACTAGTCTTCGCCGTTGCATTTTCGCCAAGCAAACTCGTGTCTCGATTTCGTCGCATTGTGAGTCTGTCTACGAATGAAACATGAGCGCAGCATCGAACGCGACATACTTAGGGCTCGATCTGAGCACGCAGCAGGTAAATCTCTCTGAAAACAAATCGCATCGATGGTTCGCCCGTTTTTCCATCGCATCCGTCCAACGCCTTTTTTCGACAGTTCACGACACGATTTCTCATCGAACAAAAAAGCTTTCCGGTTGACGCGTGTCATGGATGACAATCTCGGCCATTCAAGGCTCATTTCCCTTGCTCCTCCTTCTCCTTCCAATATTTATTTCTGACTCCGTTTCATCCGCTTCGCTCGGCTTTACTTATTGCCCGGAAATAGTTCGCCTGGTTCTACAACAGTAACGCAAAGGAAGTTGACATTCGTTTTGTCCGGACAGTAGTTTATCCTTTTAACAACGTTCAGTCACCGGTTGGACCGCGCAACGGCCATCGCGCGTGCGCGCCGCTGAACACGCGTTCCTTTTAAACCGTGTAATTTCGAGTAAATTCGGGGGAGCCGAGTTTACCCGAGTAGCGTTTCACCTCGGAGCGTGACGGCTCAGATTCATTCACGGCCCAGCAATTTTGTACGCGGTGCGCTTAAAGATGTTTTCACTTGAAAAATAAAAGAATCCTTGGGAAGTTGAAAGTTAAAACAGAGTCGAGTTTGAACGTGGGTCGTTCTTGTTCCATTCGAAAGTCAAAACAAACTATTAGTGCGTAGTCACGAGGCGACAGGTGGTAAAATAATTAAACTAGGAAGTAATCGATTCTCGTAGGACATGGTTTTCGTTCAACCATTAATTCTGTTGAGCCGAGCATAACTCGTCGATTAAAAAGGATCAATGGTTTAGCATAACGACGAAGATTACGGACGTCGGCGTATCTCATGTTTCTTATTCGATTAAATATAAACGATTGCATATTTAGCGGGCGCGTAAGGAACTGCATGCTCTCAGCATCACGGTCTTGTTTGCATATTCATTCGGTGGTCTCGAAAGCAACGTTTCCGAATTTCAAATTTTTGAATTAAATTTCGAATATTGTACAGGTAGCCGGTTCGATCGGCCACTATAGGCGGGATTTGTTTTTCTCGTCGAACCGCCTCGTTGCATGTAATTTATTTGACCGGAGGCTGATAAATCAAAGATCGCCTGTTGAACGGACATAATGACGCAAACAGTGATTAACAGATATTTTTGACCGTTGTAGTTGAAAGCAGTAGTCGTCGATAATGATCTCACCGTTCTCTGCGAAACCAGCGTACAATTCGACAATGATCTGCCGGAGTTTAGGTACGTTTACTAATCAAATGATTCCGTACGTTTTTGTGCCCGATTTCAAAATAAAATTCAATGGTTCAATTTTAAAGAATACTTCTTTATTAATCAATTAATAAATTAGTAGGAAAGAATATATAATTTTCTTTATTTATGCTATCATCTAATATTATTAGGTGGTTGCATATTAAATGAGTACGATTTTTAACAATACTGTTCAACAACCTCAACTTTTCACTAAATTTATTTATATTTTATAAACTTATCGATCAAAGTAAGCGCCATTGTAATTAACGTGTACTATTAACGAGTTACAATTTTCTTTTTTGCATTGCTTACGGTCAAAATTTAATTCTTTGGTAATTCAATTTTTTTATTTACAAAATTGTCATCTTCATTTTGTAAATCTCTTTACTATTAACAGAGTTGTGTTAGTTCAAATACAATAGGACCTTGATTAATCGGATCCCTATTATTAACAACTATGTGTTTAATTACGATTATATTATTAAGGTAAATAAATTTTTGAAAATGAATTATTTATTTTGGAATATAATCGATGTCCTATTGTACATTGTAATTGAATTACGTAATTGAGTTACATTGTATTTTATATACACAGTGTTTTGAATTACATCATAATTGCATTAAATAATTCGAACCTTTTACTTAATTTAATTGCTAATCACACAAATCATGAGTGTAATCGAGACACAATACAATTGTAATTGAGTAAATTACTCAATATGTACCTTATTACTCGCTTAATGTGTAAGATACGAGAATTATAAATTACATTGTAATTTAATTAAATGAAGCAACAGAAATAATTGAGTTACTCTGTAATTATAATTCGTGAGGTAATCCAGTTGTAATTCAACAGAACTCTGACTATCAACGAATACGTACTTCGACCAAATATTACATAATTTCCGTGTCGCCAGACGAATTGTTATTAATTAATTTCCATAATTTTCAGAACATACGGTGGGGTCATTCAAAAAAAAGAAGAGCCACACGTGGTGGTCGCTCCTACTTTGATGTGGGTTAAGGCTTTGGACATGATCCTTGATAAATTACGTGTCTGCGGCGTTGATTTCAGCAAAGTGGCCGCTATTTCCGGATGCGCACAGGTAAAAAACTCACAGCGACAACGAAACTATAAAAAATGAAAGATTGAAATAGCTCCGAGTGCAAAGGGTTAAATTTTAATATCATTAATCGCATTAATCGATATTATAAATATTACGAGACGTGAATTTGTGGTTTGTTCTGGTCAGTATCGACGGAAATTTCGCAATCCTCAACCCTTATAAACAAAGATTTAGCCACGCTTTAAAAGACCCGATGATAATGTTATCTTTGCTCTTATTTGCACAGCAACATGGCACAGTTTACTGGGGCAAGGGCAGTCGAAATCACTTGCGACAACTGGATCCCGCGAAATTCTTACACGAGCAGCTTGTCGCTTCATTTTCGGTGACGCCGTCACCTGTGTGGATAGACTCCAGCACCACCAAGGAATGCAAAATCTTGGAGGAGATCGTGGGTGGTCCTCAGGTGGGTATTTCCTTTGGTAAGACTTTCGAATTGCCGAGGTGAGACGGGACAAACTTTTGGCACCTGTTATACATCATTCTACACGTATAGAAATTATGAGTTACCGAGATATTTGCAAAAAGTTTCTCACTAGCACATTCAATTCTGCCTGCAAGTATGCATCTTTTTTTACAAATAATTTACAGTGTAATTTAGTCGGTCCACGCCGAAATACTTTCTGCCAGAATAAGTAGAGAATTAATCGAATTTCAACGATCGATTTTTATAGTCGTTACATCCCGTCAGATATTTCTGTACGTACCATATTTCTGAATGGTTAGAACGTATCCTTTTATAAATATTCAACAGTGATAAAGAATTAATTTGCCATTTACATTCATCGCAAGTTTCGTCAATGAGCTTTTCGTTTTGTCAAAACCTCTGATCGTATCGAAACGGAACATTCTTCAACTTAGTACACTAAAATAGCTTGAAATGTATTTTATCTGGAAGGTTGTACTTGTGTGTATGAAAAAAAATAATGCAAAATGATATTTAATTACTCTCGTTATGAAATTAATAGCTCTCCACGTTATTCAGAATTTAACACGGCCGATAGGTTGAGAGATGCTAATGTACACATTTTTTTCAGACTAAAATCCTTGTCATCGTCTCAATTTCTATTTTTGTCGCAATGTTTCAATGAAATCTTCTTTCGGCTAGAGAGAGTATTTAGGTAAAATCACACGGAATCGTGTACATGGTAATTTAGCGTGACGTGTGACAAAAAAAGAATGGCAGGAATTAGTGAGACTGATTCATAATTAATTAATGAGGTAATTAATTATTCTGATTGCGGCATCGCCGAACCTGGTTGCAGAAATTAGCGGAGATAACGGGATCTCGGGCGTACGAGAGATTCTCAGGACCTCAAATAGCAAAAATAGCACGCAGGAGGCCCGAAGCCTACAGTAACACTGAGGTATATCTACTAAAACACTCCTGGCTTCATTGAAAAAATGAGAACGACAATCGATCGAGGTATTCGAGATATGTGTAGATATGTTGGTTCAGATTTGTATGAATTTTACGTGGCTTCCGACAATTGCTGCATTAACACTACTACAGTAATAACGCATAATATGAACATAAATGATGCTCGTTATCTTATCAGCTACTAATTCGACTTTTCTTTTAAATAACAATTGCGTGCTGCATTAGACACAGTGCATTAGACATTAGACTGATTTCTATTTGTAAAAGCATCTCTACAATAATATTACACGTGTTCATATAATTCTACCGGTTTTCATTACTAATCTGCATCCTTTGCCATCAAGTAGACGTTTGCTGTATCTCTCCATATCTAATCGTTTTTCCTACAACTTTCAGAGAATCTCATTAATCAGTAGTTTTCTTGCGTCCTTGTTTTTGGGTGATTTCGCACCTATCGACTGGTCAGATGGATCTGGAATGAACTTAATGAACGTTCACACGAAAGACTGGGATGATGTACTGTTAGAGGTAAATTATTTCGACCACCTATCTATTCTGCAACGAAAATATTTAATGCTAAACATTAATAATGGACCGCGCGATCTCGTTAGTACGTTCTTTTTCTTTCAATAAATATTACTCCGAACAAATTCTTAGAAAATGAGATTTGTGATTTGAAGCAAAAAGTATCACTACCAATAAGGTGAAACAGTTGTAATTAATGAAATTGATAGTTATTGATCCTTTGGCTTTTTTTTCATTCTATTAAATCCAAATAAAAGTCAGGTTGTTGAAATATATTGCAAAAGGAATGAATTTTTCGATCTGTATAAGGAATCTTGTCACCATCGAGGGTCGGCAGTTTATTAAAAATAAATTGTTATTTGTTCAGGCTTGCGGTCCAGACTTAAGAGAAAAGCTCGGTGAACCTGTTCCCTCGAGTAGCAACATCGGTCCGATTTCAAATTATTTCGTAGAGAGATTTGGCTTCGATGAGGCGTGCAGGGTAATTGCTTTCACGGGGGACAATTCTGGTTCTCTAATTGGTAAGCATACACTTGACAGAGTGGCAATTCCACAGTTCTCGCACGAACACTCTCCTTTTTTGTCCAACTGACAGCATTTAATTTATATGCGTTACTTCTACTTCTGGCTTCAAGTCTCGAGTCCGCGTGTTTAGTCGCTCGTGAATATTCACGGCAACATCGAGATACGTATCCAATTGGAGAACTTTTGCTTTCACGTCAAATGATTAATGAGAATTTTCATCTATACACAGACAATTTTTATTTTCCATGAAGATCCGCAGTCTATTGATTAGATACCAACATATTTAATAATGTGGACAATATTGTGAATAATGATTCAGCAATATTTACTGGCGACTCTGAGTCACCACTCGAGCGTTAAGGGTTAAAATTATAACGAATTTTTGTTGAATTCGACAAGTAGCTTATTTAATAACTTACAGGGATGAGATTAAACGAAGGAGATATCGCCTGTAGCTTAGGTACAAGCGATACTTTGTTCTTGTGGTTAAACAAACCGAAAACCGTATTGGAGGGCCACGTATTTTCTAATCCCATCGACGACAATGCTTTCATGGCGCTGCTGTGGTAAGTCGAACTTTATTACTTCTTTATTTCTTTATGTTTTGTAATGTAACAGTAGAAAGAATCGGCGTAAATGTTTCCTATAACTTCTTATATTCAAAAGATTATTTAATGAATCATGGGATAAATGGACAATAAATAAACGATTAATTGTACCGAAGAAATAAATAAGTACGAAACAGAATATTTTTAAGGAAAGACTAAATAGACACAATGAATGCGTAAATGATTTTCAAAACAGGGTTGGGCACATCTTATTTGAAATAGGAATGACGAATAATCATTTGAAGTAACGAATTATTTGAAATATTTTTTAAATCGTCTCAATAATGCCCAATCCTGTTTCAAAGATAATGTAATTGGAAATTTTTAGTTTTAAAAATGGATCTCTGACGCGTGAAAGAATACGCGATAGTGCGGCACAAGGTTCTTGGCAAATTTTTAACGAGTTACTGGAGAGTACTCCCCGCGGTAATTTTGGAAATTTAGGTGTATATTTTGACGCACAAGAAATTTTGCCTTTCATCATCGGTGACCATAGATTCAATAAAGCCAATGACGAGATATCACGATACAGCTCGAAAGAGGTCGAAGTAAGAGCTCTGATCGAGGGTCAATTTGTTGCGAAAAGAGCGCATGCGGAGGATTTTGGTTTCGTTATTGGTAAGAACGATACACAACACAAATTTTTCGTTTAGCAAAGAAGATCTTTCACTACTGTGAACTACGTTGTTCTGAAAAATGATGTTAATTATTAGACAGCGTCGTAAAGTTTGTTTAAACATTAGATTCGATACTTTTTATGGAGATAACTTTGCCCAGACAACTTAATTCCAATTCATGTTCTTCCTGGAACGACGCGATAAATTCTAATTTTCTTTTAAACTTTTATGAATATAAAAATCTTGCCAATGATTTGTAGGTCCGCACACTCGAATTATTGCAACAGGAGGTG
Source organism: Lasioglossum morio (assembly GCA_916610235.2). Classification (NCBI taxonomy): domain Eukaryota; kingdom Metazoa; phylum Arthropoda; class Insecta; order Hymenoptera; family Halictidae; genus Lasioglossum; species Lasioglossum morio. The sequence goes on along the minus strand of OU744325.1, from coordinate 11,195,569 downwards.
CCTCGGCAAACAAAGCTATTTTACAAGTACTTTCTGACGTTTTCAATTCGCCAGTGTACATATTGGTAATAGCTTTTTTCATTTTATATTACAAACTATTATTTTACCTTTTGTATTATTAATTCGTAATTGAAATGTATAGGACGTAGCTAATTCAGCTATGATGGGTGCAGCCTATCTGGCAAAGTATGCTCTATTACGAAACGAAAGTAATTTTGATGAAATAACACGTTGCCTGCCTGAGCCAACATGTGTATGTCGTCCTTATGACGATGCAGATTCCGTAAGTAACAGAAGCTAAGAGGAATTGAAGGGTTATTCTTTAGGGGTTAAAGGAATTCATTAAAATCTCCTCGATTAACCATGTTAATTTACGTTTTGTTTTACATGGACGCTACCCTTCAACATTCTTTGCGTGAATCAGCTTCAAAAAGATCAAGACTTCCGTTCGATTTTGCAAATCCTGCAAACCTCTAAAGATTACACTCATAGTTAGACTGCGGATATTTTGCAATACAAAAATTGTCTGCATCATCAATTGCAAGAAACAGAAACTAAATCGAATGTTATTTCTTCCCTTAATGATTTTAATAGAGGAGAAATTATATATTGACATCTTCAATTCGTAAAATTTTCCAAGAATTTTTAATTTCATCCACTCAATTTTTCTATAAATGCATCCGCAGTCTACTCGTAATGCAATTATTAATACATTCGGTGTAGCATCGAACAACTTACCTTCGGTTTTGTGTTTCTTAGATATACAGATCTATGGTTGCCCGTTATCGGAAGATAGTGGAACAAATCATAAAGAAATCAAGTACAAATTAATGTATGTAGACTTGTACATACACCACAGGGAAAGCAGTTATTCTAAGGGGCCTTCATCTTGCATAATACTTAGTAGAGGATAAAGAATTAATTGTGCAGTTAATGTTTCTTTTAACTGACGTACGATGAGTTTTTTTACGCCATTTTTTAAACGATTTTTAAAAGCTAGCTTTTACAATTAAAAAGGCGCTGGTGTTTCGATCAGTTGTAATAAGCTGATATTACCGATATTAGAAATATTTATACGTGAAGTTGTTGGAAGTATTTTTTATGTAAAAATACGAGTGTTTTTAAAAAGTTACTGAAACCAATCGCGATAGAAATGTACAGACTATATTTTGCAAATGAATTTTTAATGTCTCGCTCCATTATCTAATTACTTCTAAATCGTTAACGCCTTATAAATAAAAGTACAAGATAAAACTATAAGTGCAATTTTTTAAATGAAAAACTGAGCTGAGCTTACGAAAAACTATATATATGGATATTATTGTATTTCTTTAATTTATTAAATTGTAATTTATTACAGTTATAGGATACGAGGAAAAATATAAGATAAAAAGTGGAATTAATTTAATTAAAGGTGTTTATTTATGTACCTTGAATGATTACAGTGCCTAATAACAGGCTACAATATTTCCTTTACATATATGTAGTACTGGTTAAATTAATTTTCATAAGCAGAAGTAATGTGAAACCGTAGAGAATGCAATTCATAGTGATGTTGGTTTTACTTCTTCCTACCACCTCTTTCCTTTGGTAACAGATTAATTACATTACCAGATGTTAAGTTGTAATATGCAAGAGTGTTGCTGTCTTTGAAAAACATTCCCTGGAAAAGGAGATAATTATTATTTAATACAATATTGAATATAAGATATAAGCAGAGAATTCCAAAATATATATAACTGATCTTACCTCATATTGCAACTTTTGTTTACCAGGAGGCATGCCTGTTTGCTCGTGTATAAGAGCCTTCATTGTCGCCACAGTATCGCTCACTTGCAGAGTAATATTTAATGTCTGTCCGTTCAACTTCCATTCTGCTTTCTCTGTCATCATTGGTACTGCAATGTTCAACTGAACAGGGCCCTGTAATAATGAAATATATCATTTTAGAGTACATCTGTACAAGAATTCGAATGTCTGCTGTCCTTCAACAAGCAATTCAATACCTTATTCCTAGCCAAGAATTGCTGTTCAGGTATCAAAGAATCTTCTGTCCTCAACTTCTTAGTTTGGGGCTCTTCTTCCATAGGTTCGGATGGATGTTTCAATCCCATCTGGAAGATGAAAAAACATGATAATTTCTATACAATAGCCAAATCGTAGAGGTGTGTGATCACTAGACTACGAATCTTTATGCAAAATAAAAAATGTTTGCACTGATTGCAAGATAGAAACGAAATGAAAATGTTTTTCTTCTTTTAATTATCTTATAAAGGTGAAACTAAATAGTCGGGACAGGTTCTCGAATATATCGGAATTCCCGAGCACGTTCGGATTCTCGCACACCTCCACTAAATACTATTTTACAATACGTATACTTACAGCGGTTGCCATTGGTGGTTGCATGGGTGGTGGAGTTGGCATAAATGGTGACATTGCAGGTGCTGGAAACAAATAAAGGAGAAAGATAACATATAATGAAATATTTTTGACTGTTTGAAGATAACATTTTGAATATAATCCGACATTTTACTTACTCATAAGTGGCGGTGGTCGTATGGGAGGCATTGGAGCCATCATCATCATTGGCGCTTGCGCCATCATCGGTTGAGGAATACCCATAGTTGGCATACTCATTGTTGGCGGTGGCGGTGGTTGCGTTGGAACCGGTACTGGTTTCGGTGCTGGTGGTTTAGGGGGTGCTTTCAACGTAGCCTGAGGTTTCGAAGCAGCTGCTGCCATATGTGATAATTCTGCTGCGCGGTTAGCTGGTTTCGGTCCGATTTTCTCTTTCTCCTCGTCAGGAAGAAGCCCTTTAACTTTGTGTATTTGATGAATCTGATCCTCCAGAGTAATATTCGCTCTGGCAGCTCTGGTCGCTGCTTCGACACTCGACGTGTGTCCATCCCATGTAACTTTGTCATCCTTCTTCTTGTCTTCCTCTCCAATTTTCTTACCGATAGCAGTTTCCTCGTCACCGACACCGAAAATATCGGTACGTCTTTCGGCTAGCTGTTTCAAACTGGCTTCGATCGCAGTACCAGGAGCAAATACTGTTTCTTGTGCCAACTTATCGAGATGTTTATCTCGCTGTTCCACCCATCGTGGATCCAATAATCCAATACGCATATGCTCTTGAACTTTACTCGCTGGTATACGTTCTCCAGTAATCGGAGATATCAAGTATTCGTCAGGAGCAACAGGACGCACAGTTTTGCTTGCTACGGAAATTTACATGGTCTTTATACAATGGTAATTATAGTACTTGTATAACACAATTAGAAAACCGGGTTTTATGCAACATAAAAATGAATTGCAACAAATTTTCTTTCTTGATATGTTTAACCCTTTGCACTCGAAGTCGTAAATAAATGTTATCCGTTACTTACCATGCTGCTTAGGATCATAGCCTTTCTTCACCACTACATTTCCTGGAGTAGGAGGCAACGGCGGAGGCTGCATATTATTACTGTCGCGTGGTTTCGATTCTTTAGATTTATGAGTATCACCCGGAGGTGATACATCATCTTCATCGCTTGAATCTTCTTCCATATCTTGTACCTTAAAATTAATATGGTAACGATGATTGATTGTAACTAATTTTTGTAGACAGACAGAGCGAAACAGTATATTTACTTGATTGTTATCCTTCGCGCGGTCCTTTTCACCTTCCGTACGATTTTGCATTTCATCGTCTCCTTCACTGTCGATCTGCATCTCTACATCTTCACCTTCCTCTATTCTTTCCTAAAAATTTAAGAGAACAGTGGTAAAACCGAGAAATTACTTACAGTAGGACATTACTGTACTAAAATGTAGTCGCACTGTATTACCTGCATGAGCACTCGAGCACCAACTTCGTCCGGTGTTGTTGGCGCTGGGAAATTGCCAACTTCGAACTGTTGATAATCAACGGTTTCCACTACGACAAAATCGTGCCAATCGATTTGAGCATAGGCTACTCTCTCGCGTTCTAACTCTTCTTCTTCCTTACGTCTCTGAGCTTCTTGGTACTTTAACCATTCAGCACGATATTTAACTTGTTCCAATATCTTATCCATATTTGCTGCTTCATTACGGAGGCGGGGTAATAGATCTTTAGGTGGAATTAATACCTACAAATTCAGATTTGCTTAAAGAGATACTTCAAGGGTATATATAGATTACTTGAGAGAATTCTTCATTTACCTTTGTATATTGTTCCAAGAGTTTAGTAAAATATTGGAACAATGAATGTTGCGGTCGTAAGAAGTCAAATTGAAAGTTTCTTTGTTCTCTGTTCATTAAATTCGTTAGAAATTGACGACCGTTACGAGCTACAAATTGTGCTGTCAGTTTTACAATATCTCTGAAATGATGATGCAAAATATTTAAATTGTTTAGTTCAGTACTACTTAATAACAGAATTGGAGTGATAATAATAGAAGTAAATAAAATCTGGAAATAACTTTTGAATAAATAAATAAATAACGTAGCGAATATATAATCTAGTTACTTACAAATCTAATGCCGAGATGGAAGGTGGATCAGCGATAAATTCAAATTCTGTAGGAGGATCTTTTGGAACAAACGGTTGTTCCACTTGTTTTAAAATTTCTTGCTGCTTCTGATGAGCTGCAAGATTAACAGCTTTTCCAAGACCTTGTCCTAGAGCTGGCTCTTGACCCTTTCCTTCCTTAAACTCTTTCACTTTGTGCTGATAATAGGCATGATATGGATCGCCGAAATTCAAGAAGTTGAACTTTGGATTTCCAAGTTCATTTTGTCTAATCCTTGACTCAAATTCAGGTCCATTTCTGGCCACAAAACTTGCAGTTTTGTCAACGATATCTAAATTTTTACATCAGGAAAACAATGTGAATGCTAGCGTACACACCATAATTACATAATACTGACTGTACCGTGACCAATCAAATGACTGCTTCCATATTCTTTATTTTTAATTATATATAGATATGCTTCCATTAGAAATTATTCAATAAATATCTTTATTCAAGAACGTATTATTATCAAAATTGTGAAAAATCTAAATAAATTCAGCCTTGTAATTTTTATAAAATAACTAGCTGACCCGACAGACATCCTATCCTTTCCAAATTTCAATAAAAGCTATTAATTTGATATTTAAAAAGCTATTGGAAATGTGTGAACAAAGTAAAAATGAGAATAAAAACGTATTTCTGAATGATCATTGTATCTATTAACGATTGTGGCCATGGATATACAATTTAAGGAGGAGTACATTCAGAAGTACACTAATGGGAAATTTTACATGTGAGAAAATTGTGATTTTTGCAGTTTGTCCAAATTTTCCGACTTTCCATTGTAATTGACTCGAATTTTTTTTTCTTGAAAACTTTTCTAGGACCATAAAGAACAAAACAAAAAAAAAATTATGCATATCCATCGTTCGAATCGTGAGTTATGGTCTTGAGTTCATACCAAAATCCCATAGAAAAATGCACTTTCATCTTTTCCCGAATTTTCCATTTTTCCGGGAAACTTTTCCAATTTTTCTTTCCATAAAAACCTTATTTGAACTATCACAAACATTTCTTTTTTTAAATTAGCTAAATCGGTCCAGCCGTTCTCAAGTGATGTGCTTACCAACAAATAGCATTTAATTTTTATTTATATAAGAGATAGAAGAAGAAAATAGATATAAACACATTTTGTACCCAATATTGTTAGTATTAAAAGATGATATTACATTGAATATTTGGAACTACACACATATATAAAGCTGAATAAAATCAGTGGGTTAGGTAGCATATAGAGTCTTCTTTTAAGTATCTCATTTCATTTAAAATTCTTTTACATAAGAATATTACATTGCGCACGGATTATTTTTTCATAATATAAAATATATATAAAAGATTAAAACATGTTTTATAGACGATTGATAAATTATAAGGATTTAAATACGTATTTTTGTCAGTGAAAACTATACAACCATTATAAGTGTTACTAATGAGTAACCTGAAAATAAAAATTGTATTAATGTTAATCAAATATACATATAACAGTTTGCCAAAGGATACTCCTAACCTCCGGTGGAGGGTAAATAATCCCCACGATCGGTTGTGACGAAGGTGCATTATTCTCTTCACCCTCGGTCACCGGTAACTGCACCACTGCAACTTCTTGGGCAGGCATCTTAGTATTCTCTCATTTGCTTACTTTTTAGAATATATTTCTCTGTTTTTCATAATAGAACGTGCACGCACAAACGAACGCATCACAAATCACATCCATAGACGCCATAGAATCCAAGACCAGTCACTGATATAGATTGTACTATGAATTGGAGATGCTTGAAACGATTTGAAGAAGGCTTTTGGCATGGTGCGCCACCACAAGTCGGTCTATGTACAACTCGTGGCAAAAAGTTTCCGATCGGAGACAGTGATACGGATTTTATAGAAAACATTCATGTTTTAGAAGTATAAAATATGATTTTATCGAGGTAAAACTGATAGGAAATGAAAAGGAGCTAATTAAAGAAAGAAAAACTGCATAACATAATCATAAGGGTCTAATGGAAAATCAAACTAGATACATATAGAGCAGACTTTTATCTCTAATCTCATTGTTTGAGAAATGATTATAGTGAATAGGTCTATAAAAAAATGTATAACATTTTAATCTTTTTCAAATACCTTTATTAGCAACGTATGAGCACATATACTCTTATAAAGAGCACTTTACATTGGATCATTTTAAGTATACAGAGAAATAGATCTAAATATTGTAAAAGTTTAGTATATATAAAATAAATACACTATACACTATACAATTTAAATAAAAGCTGGCTATCGGGGGGAAAATCTAATTTTCAATCTATTGACTTTGTTCTTTCAAATATTTTTGTATGGTTTCTGAAAGATTGGTTGCTCCATCACATACATGATTAGGTAGGTTAGAAATGAATCTCATTGAAGTCATAACACCTCTGTTCCAATATGATTTTGTACAATTTATCATGCAGTCAACATTTGGTAGACGATTAACCTATACAAGAAATATTTAATAAGTAATATTACGAATGAAATACATTTTATCTGAAATTCATCGCAGAAAGTATGTGATCAAGAGTAATTGTATAAACATGAAATAAGTGTTCCATTACCTCATAAATTATTTCCGGTGAGACGTTGTGTTTGACATATGGAACAATATTGTTATATAATTTTTCATATAATTGAGCTGTATCTTTCGATTTTGACCATAATCCTTCTTGACAGGTGTAATACACAACACCACCGACAATGGTAGCTTTTACCGTGAACCTGAGGATATAATTTTGAAATAAGTTTCAGTTTTATTGTGTGTAAAAGGTATCGCAGAGTACCATAACCGCTCCGCGTCCTTAAATTTTAGTTCGCGTACTAACCGGATTAAACCCATACTGTAATATATAGATTACTTTGCAATGATGATGTTGTTTGTTCCTTCTTTTGTTACAAAAATCTGAACATTATGTAAACCCACAGACCTGGAATAGGAGCAAGCTAAGAAGCTAACCACCATGCAGAGTTCGTGGCTTGCGATCTGCAATACCGACGTGGCCAAAAAATCAAATATGGGCGTCCTTTACGTGTGACACGCAACGTTATAAAGATGGCAGCACTACTGGCGGCATGTAGGGGCAACATGTGTTTCCGCGCTTTGCCACGGCGCTAGTGCTGCCGGGCAATCGCAGCATGCGAGCTGCGGCAGCGAGTCGCCCCTCTAGACATCGTGTGTTTACGCGCCTTTTATTTTTTTTTTTTTAAGTGCGGAAATGCGTTACGCATACCCCAGCCCCTTGGGGAGTAAACTAAAACCGCACTAAAACCGCACTCCCACCTAGTAGTAGTAGTAGTAGTAAATGGTTTTAGCCGGGGAAGGATGGTTCGGCCATCCCTCGCTTCCTAAAGGCACACCGGATCATCATCACCAGTTTCACAATTGGCTACCGGCTCTCGGCCCATAAGTGGGTTGCATTTATCCTTCGTTTTTCGGTCGTTCCTCTGTTTTATTAGGCCCGCGCCACTTTCCGAGTCTTCGGCTTACTAAATAGACGGGACACGGGGTCATCATTGATGAGACCGGCCATGCTACCTAATTTAGTTGAGTTTTTGAGCTGTTTTACGGGTCGGTGTGAACGTTGGACCCTCTCACCTTCAGACCTGCAGGGTGTCTCGCCTGCCCTTTTTTGACTCCCCCCCCCCCCCCCACCACTTCATCATATTTCCATGTTGAGTATGTCAAGTATTGAGTCCCGTCCCTAGTCTGTTTCCGGCTAGTCGGGAAACTTACCCACTCCCACCCTTGGGCTAGTCCCTCGCCTAGTCTGTGAGTCTACTTAGATGATTCAAAAGTAAGGGTACCGTGATGCATTGCATGTATAAAGCGTGGGAGGAAGTTACTTGCAACTTCGGGTCCGATCCGACTTCATCGAAATCTTGATTTTGGTCAAGATATCAATTCCATTCGGTCTTCGCCTGCCGAGCCTATTTCGCGTTGGGGTAGAGAGGGAAGGGTTCGTCAACTTTGCCGAAATCTGTCTCCTAAGAGATTATATATCAGTTTCATCAAGATCTTCCCCCTGGGTGGGCTTGGTATACTCTAGGAAATATGGCTGATTGTTTGGATGTGTCCACCATCCCCGGGTTGTCGGTCGGTGTTCAGCGAGTAGCTTCGTCCACCAGACTTTCCCCCTTATAAGGTTTTTGCTTCCGTTCCTGTGATTGTTGCTGTATAAGCGTATCGGTTTTAATCCGAGGTCGCACACGCTCTAACCACTGAGCCACTGCGCGCCTCATTCCGTTGATCGCTGACCAGCCCCCTTTCTCTGCCCCCTTAACAGAGGAGGCAGAGCGGCGGGCACCCTTGTGGGGCAGGATGGTCAACTTGGGCTTCCAATAATTCGCTGATTCCCTGAATAAAGGGGAAATCATTGATATTGGTCGCCCCATGACTCCTACAGTAGGGACCGAACTCGTAGCGAGGGAAAAACCACCCTGGAAATTTTTGCCGCACCGGGGATTCGAACCCCGGCCCTTCCTGCTACGAGTCAGACGCTCTACCGTCTGATTGTGAGCCACTGACCCGCCATCGCACTCCCACCTAAGCTAATGTAAGGGGGGGCCAGGATCTCAACCGAACTCAACTGGCCACCCCCTTAGCTAACCAACCTCCCAGGGGTAGTTGTTAGGTCCCCCTACCCTACTCTATAAGACCCCGGGCGGAGGGACCCGCCCGGTGTCCACATCCCTGGAGCCTTCCAGTTGGGCTTCCCGAACCCCAGTTCGGTCCACCCACAGCTCCCGGAGTCTTCGTGCGCTGTCCGGAACGGCGAGAGGTAACCCCCTAAGAGGTCCCCTGTCGCCGCTCGGCCAGGGCATTAAGGCGCCGACACCGGTAAGGTGGACTCATACGGGCGAAGATTCTCGGCGACGTCGCCTGGAATCTTCGCCCGTATGAGTCCACCTGTAAGGGAAAATCGTTGAAAGCGTCTCGAGCACCCCGACTCTCCCCACTTCACCCCCCACGGGCCATCCCACCGGAGCATCCGAACTCGGTAGGTGACCGGTACCCTTCCGCCGGGGACCGGATAAAGGTCCCCATTGGGTGCCGGGCCACCACGGGGAAAGTCCCCCCAGGGGGCCGGGGTCAGCTCACGCCCCCAGCCGTGTGTCTACGCGCCTAGGCGAACTTCCGCCTAGAGACATTCGTTATCTGATCGTTGTATGATAACGATCTCCGGTTGCCCTCAAGGCCGTCCGTGTTCTACCGCGTTAGCGCGAATAAAGTATATCTCTTAGCAGTATTGGAGTAGCAGTGAATTTCCTTTTCAATTTCACCGGTTCCGAGCGGAGTAGGCCGCATTCCCTATTGGTCACCTAGGGAGTAATACCTACAGCCACACAACATGGCCGCAGTCAAGGTTTTTATTTTAAATGATAGGAGTTTTACAATCTTTTTACACTGTATTGCGCTTCTTTTTTTCATTGGTTAGTTTGTAGTACGTCTTTTACGGACTATCTGTTTCTTCTTTGTACTTTCGTCGCGCTGCATAACATCGCAAAGAGGTCCCTTATTTTTTTCGCACTATTTATTATTTCGGTTCATTCTCCATGTACTTCCTGTCTTCTATTTTTTAATGTACTATATCGTTTTTACGTTTATTCCCTTCTCTTCTTTCCAAGATGAATTTCGCCACCGTGACCACCTCTCCCCGCTCGTATATCGCCCCTCCGCAACAATTAGTATACTCTACGCTCAGTGTCCTTTTGGTCCGTGGTGTATATAGCTGACCAGGATTTTTAGTTGTATAATGCATTTTGTATTTTATATAGTGGTAGATAAAGAATAAACATATGTATCTAATTTTGTATACTCCACATGTACTTATACATTTAAAATTATCATGTATATGGTAATACAAGAAGTTGTAATTTTATTCAAGAAAAATAAAGAATATTAATTACCACAGTCAATGTGTTCTTCATTCACCACCCTTAAAATTCTTTCCAATTCAATTACACTACTGACACGTTGAAAATTTTCGAGCGCCTGGCCTGACGTTGACTTGTACTACTGAAAATCGGATACCTCCTTTGATATCATGTTCTCCTAATACCGAGTTCAAAAATCGAGGAAATTTTCGAAAAACTCGATTTTTCGACCGTCTGACTTGCCGTTGACTTGTACTACTGAATTTTCGAAAATTTTTCGAGCGTCTGGCCTGACGTTGACTTGTACTACTGAAAATCCGGATACCTCCTTTGATATCATGTTCTCCTAATACCGAGTTCAAAAATCGAGTAAATTTTCGAAAACCTCGATTTTTGAACTCGGTATTAGGAGAACATGATATCAAAGGAGGTATCCGATTTTCAGTAGTACAAGTCAACGTCAGGCCAGACGCTCGAAAAATTTTCGAAAATTCAGTAGTACAAGTCAACGGCAAGTCAGGCGGTCGAAAAATAGAGCTTTTCGAAAATTTCCTCGATTTTTGAACTCGGTATTAGGAGAACATGATATCAAAGGAGGTATCCGATTTTCAGTAGTACAAGTCAACGTCAAGTCAGACGCTCGAAAAATTTTCGAAAATTCAGTAGTACAACTCAACGTTAAGTCAGACGGCCGAAAAATCGAGGTTTTCGAAAATTTCCTCGATTTTTGAACTCGGTATTAGGAGAACATGATGTGCGAGGAGGTACCCGATTTTCAGTAGTACAAGTCAACGTCAAGTCAGACGCTCGAAAAATTTCGAAATTTCAGTGATACAACTCAACGACAAGTCAGACGGTCGAAAAATCGAGGAAATTTCCGAAAACCTCGATTTTTGAACTCAGTATTAGGAGAACATGATATCAAAGGAGGTATGCGGATTTTCAGTAGTACAAGTCAACGTCAGGCCAAACGCTCGAAAATTTTCGAAAATTGGACTTTGTATTAGGAGAATATGATCTCCTAATACAAAGTATGATAGCGGTGGAGGTGTAATGAAGTTTCAGTAGTACAACTCAACGTCAAACCATACAGAATTTGTCACTACGACAAATCGGGGGAGCGGGAAAAATTGGTGGTTCAATAAATAAATACGAAGATTTAGTTTGTATTATGTAGTCTTTATTTATTCATTGCAGATTCATGCAGAAAATGTATCTATTGTGCATGTACATAGTGTTTTACATATTTATAACAAGAATGTTGACTAACTCACAAGAAACTTGACATCCCATGTGTGGTGTTAGCTCGAAGATCTTGCGGCTGGTAGAAATCCTACAGTTGTGGGAGAAAAGAAGATATACGTCCTGCTTGATGGGTTTTTTAGTGGGTAGTGGGAGATCCAATTACCCGATCCCCTGAGCCTCACACCACCCCCTTCAGGAGTGTGCGCATTTTTTCTAACACCCTTAACAGAAATAAAACGTGGTAAAAAGAAAGGCAAGCTACGGTTGCTTGTCAAAAGTTTTTGACAATGCTACAAATATATTGGTGAAAGTGTCATAAAAAAAAAACAAGTAATAATAAAAAAAGATTTTATATTGGTGTTACATTATGCGGACGCACGGACCTTTGAACGGTGCCAACAACTGCGACTCTCTGCGTCGCAAAAGTAGTGGTTCACACTGATATACCCGAGCCGAGATCAGATTACTATAGTGGAAGGGATATGTTTTTGCGTTTATCGTATACTGATCGTATACGACCTTGTTGCGTTTATAGAGGAAATACCCGTATATATGGTCTAATTGTAAGATATAGGATCTTATAGCGGATCTATAAGTTTATATAGTTTAAGGTATATATGGGTCTAAGATCCTATATCTATGCCGAGTCTATAAGTATATATGATCTAAGGTCTAAGATGAAAAGTGTGTTCCGTGCGCCATCTACGTAACATATTCTTTTTAGATGGAAAGAGAGCAGCGCAAAGCGCAAGCTGTTTCGTTCGCTAGGCTAGGGGTATGTAGTATGTACTTACTGGTACCACGGTTGATTGCAAGAGGAGGATACTCGATGTTGTGAACGCAGGCTCGCTCGACAAATATTTCTGGATAATGCATATCTCCGAAGTAGACAAATTTTGAGCTAACGATCCACTGTCGCCGGATTAGGGAACCTCGTAATGCATAACGAGTCTGTTAAATTCCATAAAAGAACGGTCCTGTTGGATTTTTTAAGCTAAACACATTTTGATCGTGCCTTAGGCCGTCCGTTCGGTCTGGCGACAACACCTCTCGGATCTCCCCTGCTCTGTTGACATGGCGGTCGTCGAGGAATTTGATTATTTGTGTCGTTTATGCGCGACCAAGACTGGTATTCTCATGGGATTACCGATCTTCGAAGCCGGTGATCAAATGCGTAATATTGACAAAAAAATAGCCGCGTGTTTGCCAGTGCAGGTAAAACCATGTATAAAGATAGAGGTCCGATTTCACTGCAGTCTTCGGTGTTGTTCTGTCCTCAACCCCCTCTTCCTAATTTTAACTATAAATAGAGAACGAAAATTGGTGCAAGGTTTCACGATCTTATAACAATGATCATCCTGGCTATTACTTTTGATTACATGCAGTTTAAACGAAGACTACCGTACTAGTAACATAAATTATCTTAACGAAAACAGTATCGTGTTTGTTAGCTAATTAATTGTTTTCAGGTGTCTATGAGCGATCAGTTGCCAAAAGTGGTCTGCGAGGATTGTGCGTATAAGCTGGACCAGTTGTTTGATTTTCGTGAGAAATGCTTGCATACAGAAGGGATGTTCGTGGAAATGTTAAAGGCCATCGCTAAGGAGGACGTCGTTCGTATAACTAAACATGATTTGGATGAAGTTGAAGAAATGAACCGAATTCAGAGAGATATAGATAGAATACAAAGTAATATGGATAACGTAGAAAATCCTCAGGAAACAAACGAAACTACTTTACACACTATGCAAGTTATGGATGAAATGGATATGGCAGCTGGCGAACAGGTTGTTACGCAAGATCAAATAGGACAACAGGATACGAGTATCGAGGTTACAGGTATCGACTGTTTAGATGGAGATACAGTCAGAATGGTCAACGAACACATACGAGAAGTAAATACACCAGTGAACTCTACAGTTGCGTCTCGAGAAACTGAAATAATACTAGAGAACTAAATTTGATTTGTTAATCGCTTCGAAAGCAACAACATAATATTTCAATTATCATTTATGCCCCTTAAACTTATTTATATAATGATCTTGTAGGTTTCTAATCATCAAATAGCTGTACATCTGGAAGGAGATATGACTGTAGTCGGAAATTTAACAGTGAGCGATCATTTGGGGCAATTAGGAATAAATTATGTGACTTCGATCACTCCAGAAGATCAAGATAGAGGGCAGATAGTTCATTATTGTGAAAATGTAAAATTCGAGTCTGTACCGATAAAGGAAGAATATCATAGATTGCAAGAAAGATTAAATGTGGAAGAATCTACACGTGTGTTGGAGAACTATGTAAGACAGAACAACACAATAATAATTTCTCAACAAAATAGACTCGAACAATAACATTTATATAACAATTTTAATCCACAGACATCGCACAGTGATTTTCCTCCATCTCGCTCGGAAGCTGATAGCGACATAGAAGAGGCACCCATCGTGGAGACTGAAACTTCAACGCATACAACCACTCAAACGGAGACTTTAGCGTCGACGAGTCAAGTAACAACTGAAACCTCCGAGATATTAGTGGAATATACGAAAGACGCGAAAAAGTCACTGTTAGAATCTACATTAAATAATCGAACAATCGATGAAACAGGTTCTCATTGGTATGTGTGTCCATTTTGTAACGAAGCTATTTTAGGATCAAGTAATATGGTAACGCATTTCGAGCAGTACTTCGTTTGCTGCTCGTGCGGTTTAAATTATACGAACATAGACGCGTTGAATGTACATAAAGAAACATGTGATACGCATAAAAGTAAAACGCTCAGCAGTGAAGTACCAGAGAAGGAATCAGAATTGTCACCGTCTCAAAATGGTGTGAGCACGAACGAAAAGAAACAAGCACCGGTGAGGCAAAGATGGACACCCAAAGTTTGTACCCACTGCGGGAAACAGTATAGGACAAATTACAAATTGCAAGAGCATATGCGAAAACACACCGGTGAGAAGCCGTTTCAGTGTGTGACTTGTGAGAAAGCATTTAGAAGTAAGATAGGGCTAGCGCAACACACGGCTACTCATACGGGACAGTTCGATTACAATTGTTCTACGTGTGGCAAAGGTTTCCAATCGAAAAGCTATCTTGTTCTTCACCAAAGAGTACATTCAGATTTGAAGCCGTTTCCATGCAACACGTGTGGCCAACATTTCAAAACGAAACAATCCTTACTAGACCACCAAAACAGACATCTCGGTGTTAAACCGTATGTGTGCGAGATTTGTGGTAGAGGTTTCATAACTAAAGGACTTTGTAAAAGTCATCAAAAAATACATTCGGGTATGGATAACCGACAATATCCGTGTGTGGTATGCAATAAGATGTTCGTTAGCAAAAGTTATCTTAACACGCATCTGCGAATTCACACTGGCGAGAAGCCATACTTGTGCGAGGTTTGCGGCAAAGGATTTTTAACGCGGGTCGACCTCAAAATCCATTCAACAATGCATACCGGGGAGAAAAGCTTTAAATGTGATATGTGCGGAAAGGTGTTTGCTAGAAGAGCCGCGTTGCGATGTCACAGAAGATTGCACACGGGAGAACGACCTTACAGATGCGACATCTGTGGAAAAACTTTCACACAGTTTACTCCGATGGCTATCCACAAGAGACTGCACACCGGAGAACGACCGTACGAATGCGACGCGTGCGGCAAAACGTTCGTATCCAGATCAACCATGATGTGTCACAAGAAGAAACATCACGCCACCGTGCAACCTGTGAAAAAAGAAGAACCAGTTCCTCGTCAGAATGAAGCGAAAAATGTGTTACCAGCCGAAATCGTGCTCCGAGATTCGCAAGAGGGAATTCAGATCACTGCAGATTGAACCCTTGAGAATGAATTAAAGCAGGAAGTTCCAAACTATTCCCCTCTGAGAAATGCAAATTTCCCCAAAATCGAACCTCTTCCCACTACTACATACAGCGGTAGAGATAGCGAGTTGGGGATGAAGTCTAACAGTGGTGGAAGAATCTAAGCAAGGAAGATGCCTCGAGAAGCACCGGGGCTACTTGTTGGAACTGTCTGAACTAATGGAAAGTACTGACAATGTTGAAGTTGATACAGACAGACGAGAAAAACGAAAATATTGAGTCTGCATTTTACAAGAAGCGGCTTTAGTCACCATAATGTATTCCTTTACTGTAGCATATACGTTTAAAACTGTATACAAAGAATATATTTTCGAGAATTCTTTGTAAGGGGTATAGATATGTTTTCTAAAATCACACACAAACAAACGTGAAGAGAAACGTGAACAATCACTTATATTTCCTTTTTATATCGGTATAAATATTTTACCGAATTATGTCGATACTTTTAAATTACAGTAAATATTCTATGGACACGAGAAGGTGTTACACGTTGGATGCAAAAAAAATATCCTGGTATATCGGTGTGAACCACTACTAATTCAATTACAAACCTTCGTTATTTTTCATTAATTTTTTATAGGACTTTCACCAATTTATTTGTGTTCGGCTGGATCTTCAAACAAAAAAATAGTATCTCTTTACGAACTATGCAAACGAACATCCCCGAGGCCCTCGCGTCCATCGCATATTTACTGTATCTACTTTTTGTATTGTCCTACGATATGTTCGAAGATGAACGGTTGCTGTTAATTGAGCCACAAAACATGTATACACGTACACGTATGTATAGAAAAAGTATATTATAAATATATTTATACATACATATGTATACGTGTATAGCTATAACTATGTAGATAACAACTTTAAAAATAAGTTACGAAAGAAATACGTACGTTATAACCGCTTCAGTCTATGATATTATAGTCTTTTACTTATAATAATCAATTTTCCCAATGACGCATATTAAAATGCTTCTTAATGTAGACATCTATGATACAAAACAATACTTGTGTTTATTTTAACAAAGAGCTCAACGATTTGATCAACTGAACAAAAATGAATTTCATTGGAATAAAACGATTTTTGATTTAATTTTTAATGTATTTCTAAGAAATGCGATCACGTATCACTCTCGTACGACAACAAGAATCATATTTATTAAAAAAAAAAAAAGATTCAGTTACGGTGACGTATGAACAGTTCCAAGACAGAACATATTTACATTTTACATGTATCAAAGCATTGTTACAAATATTAATGGAGAATTAGATAATGCAGCTTTTACCGACTATAATACAAGAAACATGATTATGATAAGGAAAACGAAATATTTTCTTATTAATACTAGCAAAATGTTAAAATATTATTTAACAAATCAAAGGCTGATAGCTACGTTTTGTTATGCAAGGAATACTATTAAAAAAAGAAAAAGTGATTATATCTCGTCAGTGGCATCCCAGCGATGCTCTTTAAAGTGAAACAGCTTCAGCACTACACAAAGTAGAAATTGTGATATATTATTACTATAAATGAAATGATTACATTATCTGTGAATTTGTGATGATTGTAATATTACTATATTCACAAACCCTCTCGGTATAAAATACAAAAACTTTACAATCAACTTTGAAGTTATTTTTAATTACGCATCTTCCTATTCACGTTCTCCATATCTTCATTTCTCAATGTTTCTGAAAGGGAGATTTAGTTAGCAAGTAAGGGAAATCCTACTCATTGTCAGTGGAAAACATGGTCGAGTTTAGTAAAAATTATTTTTATTTCGAGACGGTATTAAATAATAACGTCAATCATAAGGGCTGCCAAATCAATACTTGACTTGCGATATCGTCTCTCAGCAGCGATAACATTGTACGAGTGTTACACGCGTATGCCATTCTTTTTCTTTTGTTTTTACACCTTTTAAAAATGGACATAAACATATTTTTGCCTTTAAATACATCATTACACTGACTCGTTATACAACTATTACATACGTACACCCGGTGTGTATGCATAATGTGTATGCGTCTAGCGTGATAACTTCAGTTACAATCGATGATCATATTGACCTACATCGTTCTACAATTGACGACAAATATTTAATCTATAATTTGACATTAACTACCTATGCAAGGCATCGATGACGATATATTTTTACTTCATTACGCTGTTTCTTTTCTTTCTACGCTATAAGCTAGGGGCCCCTAACGTTATTAGGATAGTGAATTTCATGGTTACATCGATCGTGAGGATTCCAGGATCATAACACATTAGCTTGTCATGAACTTATTTTAAGCATACGTCGTGCGTTCCTCCGTTGAACGTTCGGTAAATATAAAATACATATAAAATTGTAAATAGTCGCGATAAAGAGAGAAACTTACAGAAAAATGTAACAATGTAAGATACAAAATACGTCCATCGTTGTTTCACATACATACGATCTCTCCTGTCGGTGTGTAGACGCGTTGTGACTCGGTTCGCTTTTTCTCTTTTAGATTCCTTTTTACATCTCTTCGCATTCGCTACGTCCAAACATTGTTATTGTATAAATATATTGTTGTAAGCGTGCAGGTATAGGGGCCCTCGCTAAATCGGTAGTCCGATGGTGTTAACGAATTTTCTCTAGTTTGCTTTCAAAGACTGAATTTCACGCATCGGGTCTCGCAGTTCTTTTTACAATCTCCTTGGAGGTTTTCGTCTTTCCGACAACATAACGTTTCTGCTTTTCAAAATTCAGTAACCAGAAGGCCGACGAAAATATATTTTCTAGCAATTCAACATAATCTTGCGCTAACCAGACACCCGATCACCATGTATTTCAAATCTGTTCGAAGAAGTGACATTATAAGACAGCGGATCTTTATACGTTCATGATAAAAATCAGTAGGTGTAATTTAAAACAATGAAATCCTTAGAAGAATTTTAAAATACTGTTATATTGTTTTCAATCTATTAAACGTATTAAAACAGAGGGTTGCAATCTAGGAAAAAAGTTGTTATCTCGCATAAAGATCCGCTGTCTACACGTTATCAATCGTGATCAAAATCCTGTGTACTGCTAACAAGGAAACCTATCGAGGTGACATTCGCCAATTCATTTTTATGTAACTCTGATAGAAAGCAGTTGTTACAAAAATATTTTATATGTTCCTTTTTTGTCGGTTGATAAACCTAAAATTATTTCGTCAGCCTCTCACCCTGATAAAAACAGCCGACGGATAGTAAACAACATTTACAAAAGGCGCAAACATATACACGCCGAGGCATCCTCCCAAAAAAGAAACTTTAATAATAAAAGACATTGTGGAAAATACCGGAAAAGAAATCGTGCGTTACACGGGCAATATTTTACAATGCGGAGTCAAGTTGTTTTTGCCAACACGTTTATTCGAATCACGTGCCACCCCTTTCTGCCAAGCTTATCATTCGTTTGATGTAGCCTCGGTCGCGATCGTAGCGAATTCATTCAAAAACCTCCGATAAACGGGACGTTACTTCTTGTATTGGATTATATACATATGTATCTTACAAAGCACCATGGATCTATTTTCTATACAATACATATAGGGTGTCTAACTTATTCGATACAGAGTTATAAACAGTCAATCAGGACGTACAACTCTTACATTTTGCTTAAACACACATATCTACGTGTATAAATCTACATACAAGGTGTTTCAACAGTCTCTATCACCTGAAATATTTTCGTTATCACATTTTCAAAATGTTTCTTACAGAAGTTGCATCTGTTTCGTCTATATTTTATTCTTCTAAACGCAGCCACTTTGGAGATAAACTTAATGACCTACAACTCTAAGTTCTTTACACCTTGTTGCAAATGTCATAAACAGTTTCCATTAAGTTCCTAAACTCGAAGGACACGTTTAAACTGTTTTTTAATTTGAACATACTTTGTACATGATTAAGATAACAAATATGTAACGTGTTGTTTTATTTTGAAAAAAATAAGTCGGTCTTCTATCTACGTAATATAATAAGACAGCAATGCAAGTTCATACTAGTAGTTATCGTTTTTCGCTTGAAACACTCGGCCTCGTTTAGTTTCTTTGCAAAGACTTCGAAAAGTACACATGGACGGTGAATATTTATCGAAAAATCCTTCGACATACTAACAATTGTTTATACTCCATTCGAGAAGTATTCGTAACAAATAAGGCCCATTTCAAGCCTTTTTTCGTTGTTGTATTTTACTCTGATACTAATTCCATGGTTCCTAATTAAATGCAATTCCACACTCTGGTTGAAACTAATTAAACTGAACTCGCAGCAGAAGGTGAACAGATACAAAGATTGTTATACGTTAAACAAAATATCATTTGGTGTGGTATCAATAATTATCTCCAAAACGGCTATCGTAACACTTTATCTACCAGCCATGACTCAATAATCAATTTTAATTCATAATTCAATAATCAATTAATTCACTCTTCAGTATTAATAGAATTATTGTTCAAAAGAAAATGGTTAAACTTTCTTTTAGATATAACAAAGTCATTAGAACCCAATTAATAGACTTCCGATAGGTAAATAATCACATGTTATTGTTATTACTAGACTGGCGAATGTGTATGCAATTTTTGTAAACGAATTTTAAGATTAGAAACGTTATTATTTATGTACCCATGAACTTTCTATAGAGAACATTTTCATAAAATTCTGAAAGTAACAGAAAATATTTGAAGTGATTAAAATTAGATGAGACACTCTGTACACGTGTATACATACATAGAATTTTCAGTATAAATAGAATTTCTCCGTTCGTTGTACAGATAAATACTAGCAAATTTCAATGCATGAACAATCAACCGAAAAGACAGTCAAGCGTTTGTAAATGTAGCGCGACATTCAACACCCTATATATTTTGTCTAGTTTGTCATTTATACAACAACAAGCGAACGAATACTTAATTAGACAGTTTGATTTAAACAACCTAAAACGTTTCGATAGGATCAACAACGGATTATTGTTATACATACTTTTTTCGTCGACAATATACATATATATCCTATTTCACAAATTTCCGTCCGCCCATTACATTGATCCCAGAAACTAATTTGTAAATTTCTACCACTTACGTACAAACTTATCATAGTCACAGCAATGTGTTTAAATTAGGAACGCAAGTGGATCGTTCGAAAGAAACGTTTCTTTGTCGTAACAAAATTAAAAAGATTCTTATGATACAGTGATAAAGAAAATCAATTCGAAGAAATGAAAAGTATACTTAACCGATTCGAGAAAACACGCAATTGCTTGATGCACTTGTACACAACCATAGGCTCAAATTTTTTTTTTTTTTAAAATTTCTTATTTAACGAATAAAAAATCTTTCTTGTATGAAATGTTTCACAGACAGAAGTGAATAAAACTACGAAAACGAGACTTTTTATAAATATTAATTATAGAAAATGAACGGTGCGTAATCTCAAATTCTTTCGTTAGAAATTATTTTGGTCACCGCGAACAACAAGCAAAGAAATAGAAAACGTTGCTATATAAATCTCGTTCTATTTATACCATTCATTATTAGATTGAAAACCGTTTTTCTTTTGTATTTTCTTCCGATCAATCAAACAGTAACTTTACATAGTCCAACATTTATAAATAACAAAAAATCTAGTTCTGCGAACTTAATAAAAATTATAAATAATTCTTCTGTAAAACTTAAAGATGGTTCCGTATGTATATGCGTGTATGTATAAATATATTAGGCGATAAAAAAAGGAATCAAATGACGATAAAGCTACAAAGACAAGAACTAGAGAACATAATAAAAAATAAGCTACATTCTGCTATTAAATAGTGGCGATACTATTATTTTAAAAAAGGTTCACGTAGACCAATGACTTATTTTAAAGACTCACAGATTTGAGCACTTTTACATTAAATTAAAAATAACTTTGTTTTCTTTCTCCACATTACAATTGTACATTTTCGCGATTGTTGTTCTGCTTTGTTTATTTTTTTGCTTTTCTTACATTTTTTCAACCTGTTTTAATATCTCGGTCGGTCAGCAACATAAAATTGTCACCAATACTAAATTATTCACAATTGTAACAGCGATGTAGTCCATCAGTCTTTCTCTCATTTCAATATCTGTCATGGTTCATTTCTTTATATCCGTTATAATGTATGTGCATGCTTGTGTCTGTGGTGGTTCGAAGCACTCGTGAGCACTATAAAGCCAAATGTTCGTTTTATTTTCTATCACGCATCACTTTTACATCATACACGAATAAAAATGAAAATTAAATGGTAAGAGGAAGGGAGTATGTTGGTCCTCTTTTGATATTTGCTGTTGTATATATACACGTTTTGTTTATACTCCGAACAGTTTTTAAGTTTTCATGAGCGATGAGCAAGTTTGAAAATGACATAGAGGCTACAAAGTCCAGACTAAAGAACACCTACATTGAATGGTAGTATATCGTTCTGTTTTCTTAATTTACATTATCGTTTAACAAATGGACGTTTTTAATTATTAACATTTGGTTTAGAATCGTGTATTTTGCAAATGACACGTTTTCACTATAACACGAAACGTATTCATTTCAATTTCAATGAAGGCACCATCCACAGACACCGACGATAAAACACTTCCGTCTCTAATTTTTAGTGAGTCCACTCACTCGTTCAATAAATTCATCTAATTTTCCTTTAATGACTTATGGAAAAAGTGAACGCGGTTCGTTACTTGACATTACTATTATCCGAGTAAATTCTCCTAACGATTTGCCATATATGTAATCAAGCAATATCAGTGTACAGCATTTTCTACTATTTTGTCCCCATTATGTTCCATAACAGTTATTTCATTTTGATACAAATTATAAACACCTCGTGTGCTAACTCACACGCGTGCAATTATTGCGTCAAACGGTTCGTTCACCTCTTTCTTATCGAACAAAATTCACGAGACAAATATAGGGAGATGAAAATTAAATTTATGAAGGATGAAAGACACTTTTATACATTCTTCTTCCCTAAGAAATATTTTTCTACTAAGAGAAACATTTTTGCACAGCAAAATATGCTTTTGTTTTTAAATCGTAATTCTGTCAACAGTATCAAATAGTCTTCATCACTCATTCGATCTAGTACGTACAGTAATGGTGAGTATGATCGAGTTCGAGGTATACTTAGAAGTAACGATATAGTGAGGTAGTAACCTAGCAAGACTATAATCAAAGGTTTGGATCCGACGATCAGTAAAGGGAACCATGACATTAGGAAAGTGACACTTCGCCCAGTGCTGTACAAAGAAACTCCCCCTTTGAACGAGTTTCCTTCTCATACCAGCCTTAGAAGTAGTTTTTCGAATTACTAAACAGTCCCAGATTCAAAGATCTTAGGTTGCGATGAGTCGATAAAAGAAGCTCTTTGTTTAGTCCTGCTGAGTTCACCACCTCACTACATCGTCAGCTTCTAGTATAGATATAAAGTCGTCGTCTGCGCATATACCTGCTATTATTGCTCCAAAACTACAGCACTGATAAACGGATCCAAAATGTTGATCATTGTGTACAACTTTTCTTCATCACAGGGTATAGTAAATTTAAGTATACCACCCTAAAATAAATCTCATGTATTCGCTGTATCTCTCAGAAAGTTGATTAGACTAAATTGAAATTCAAAAATCGAAGAAATCGAATCGTTTTTAGAATTATCTATGATATGTATAATACCTTCTAACTTGTTGCTTGAAAAATTACTTTTAGTGTTCGGTTTTCTCTCTTCGTTAAGTATATAGCACGATAATAATTTACTTACGATGCTACTTAACGTCTAATCATGTCGGTGAGCATCTGAACAAGATGGCGCATGAGGTGACTGCCAACGTCGTGAACCTCAGGCCACTGATTGAGCACGAACACTATGCCCAATACAACAATCGTTGTCGTTAATATGCGCACCCTGCACATGAAACAATGAGGCTTATTACAGCTGCAACAGAGATGTGAAAAAAAAATAAAACAATGAATGAACAAACAAAAAGGTCGAAATGGCATTTGTTACGTGACGAAGAGCTTGCGAATCTATGAATAACATGAGAATGGGGAACACACCAGCAACGATGACGTGATAAGAATGCATAAACAATATTAATTATTATCATGATTATCATTCTTAACTTTTATTCAATAATTGTTGTGTCTCTATTGTTACGTATTTTTATAATCCCGTGAATTAACGATGCACAATGTCACGCACATTTAATATATCTTAAATTAACTGGAAAAAGAGAAAGATTATTTGTAATAACAAAATAACTATACCTGGTTCTTAGAAAAGGCGTCATTATACCAGCACATGTTGCAACAACAAGTAGAATAACTTGCAACATTGTTAATACTATGTTTATGAGTTTTACATCTAATGCCCTCGCATTGCTATTATCTAAACCTTCACGAGTGACATACTGTTGGTGTTGTTGGTGTTCCATTCTACAAATTTTTGTCTGACAACTCTCCAACATTTCGTGTATGTCTCTTAAGCGGTCTTCACTTTGGTATTGCACTTTCTCTTCCGTGTCCGTTATGGTTTGCTTCAAATTCTCTACTTCGTTTTGATGCAACTCGGTTAGATCATTAATTTGTTCTTCTAGACGCTCACTACGGAAACGTTCCTCTTGCAATGCTTGGGAAAGAAAGGTCACCTCTTGTTGTAAAGTCTAAAATTATTTTATAACGAGGTCAGTAGTGATTTATTGAAACCGATCTAATCGTTTAATACTAAACCTGCCGAACCTTAAAAGTAACTGGTACATATTCCCTTGTAAAAATGACAAGATTGATTTTATTTAGACTTTGTGCAGCTCCTATTGTAATACGTGCTCCACTAAAGATATCCACACAATCATTTTTTATGGAATTATTTTTATTCTATCAATAATCGTAAAAGACAAACCAGTCATTTTGATCGGTGATGGTAAGTTTAGTGTTAAGCCTCGCATACTTCTCAGGTGAGTATTCATACCGTTTTTAAATTCCTGATTTATATTAAAGAAAGACGAACAAACCTTTAAACCCTCCAATTTTTCCCTCATCCTATCCAAGTTTTCTCTGTACTCTTGTAGCTCCAGGAA
The DNA here is from genome assembly GCA_916610235.2 of Lasioglossum morio. Taxonomy (NCBI): domain Eukaryota; kingdom Metazoa; phylum Arthropoda; class Insecta; order Hymenoptera; family Halictidae; genus Lasioglossum; species Lasioglossum morio. The sequence goes on along the minus strand of OU744325.1, from coordinate 11,170,884 downwards.
TATAGATTTAAGACTAAGTCCAGCATTGTTACTGTCGCACGTATGTGCCTGTCCTCTACTTCCAGGTCCACTTTCACTTGTAACACTAGAGCACTCAGAACCTTCCTCTGATGGAAATTTCATTGCTGCTGCGCTATGAGTCGATCCCAAACTACATCCACCGGGAAGGGTAGCCGATCCATGGTGTGCTTTATCATCTTCAACACTAGCGTTATCCCCATTACCTGCACGCGGTGTATCGTTTACATAAAAAGTCGAGCCATCTGCAGAGACACAGACGTCGCATGTTAGAATGTTATCCAATACTATATTATTCGCCTTTGTTAACAACTACCGTGTTTAGTTTTTAATTCTTCACAATGAAATGTTCTTGTAGTCCTATAGAACTGAATATAGCCTCATAAAGAGTTGTTAGTATGAAATTTCGGTAAAGTTTTGCTTGTGTATATGTAATGAGTTCCGAACGCCAATATGGTAAAAATATCGTTTTCCTTGTGTCGCCTTGACTTCCGAAAATACATTTTTAAACATGTATTCTGTACGTGTATTGGATAACGAACATTTAATAAAAGCAAACTCTTTAATTTATGGAAGCCACTAAGTATAAAGCAAAATTAGTGAATCACAGAAAATCATAATAAAAATGATAAAAATACTGTGTTTGTAATGTATGAATTTAACGATCGGATATAAAAATGGTTGTGTAGTTTAAGTGTATATATAAGTATATCTGTTCCATGAACTGTTTAAAATAGAAAATCGGTGGCAGTATTATGTATTTAGGTGTCTTATGTTTGTATTAGAAAAATTAACATAGGTATTGTACATATAACATGGAATAGAATATTTACAATTGATATTTAAGGATAAGGAACATAATAGAGTATATGTGGAGGTATATAGAAGAGTACATATAATATAATTGAGCCAAAAATGTTACTTACTACTCTCAACTGCCGTGACAGCGCAAGAAAATTGAATAATATTTATCCATCAATTAATTAACAAGAAATTAATTAAGACAAGACTGACATACATTACATTCACCGTGTATTTACACATTATATGTACCATATACTTATGATAAGCACATGATATATTTGTGGATCATCTTCTTTCATAAATGTATATGGTAAATAAATCAAAAGTGTGCACATTATTGCTTGTAGAATTGAAATTCGTTGGCATAAAGCACTTGTGCCAGTGACAGTGCAGTTTCAAACACAAAATGAAATGTATTCAAACAATACATTCGTTATTAGATTGTATTTATAAGTTAAGTAACAAAACACGAATTTGGAAGTATGCGATCTCGTGTTAGTTAAAACTGACATATCTATTATAAAAGTTACTCACGTGATAATGTGTTTATATTATCGGCACTACCAAATTTGTTTTTTATTAGGTGTGCAAATTCCCGCGGCTTCGACATAACAGTCCTAAAACAATCAAATGAAACTAAAATAATCAAAAGTGTCTTCAGAAAAAAGGTTAATTCTCGCTTAGAAGTTACTGTATATATTTCATATGTAATCTTTCAATGTCTCAGTCTACTGACAATTCTAGATACATAATACTAATGTAAAACTATATTAGATATGAGTACAGCACAACTATTGTTGGTATACTGCCTATCTTCTCTGCAAGTTTCTAATTATTACGAGCAAGATTTGCAATAGCGCACGCGATATGGAGGAATACTCCCAAGTGGTATTAATAAAATCTATTTTCACTTCAACACTCACCCTGAAAAACCAGTGATTCCATCCCTAATATTGCCACCCACGTTTCTGTAAGTGATTCTTAAATTAGATGAAAGAAGAAATGAACCTTTATATTTATCGGAATAAAAATCGAATTAAAAAAAACGAAAAAGTATTCAAGGAAAAAGCGTTTGTATCCAACCTAATAATTTATATATAAAATGTGGTAGAAATTTATCATTAAATTATATTGTTATGTATTATATGTTTTATAGAGAAGAGTATTATAAAATTCAGTGATCGCCATAAGCAGCCTAATTACTGATCTATAGTATAATCATTTCTAGTACTGAGAAATATTAAGATTAGCAACTATATTTAAAGTAGCTGAACTGTGTAATAGCTTTCACGAATACATACTTTTTACTATTATACTACTACTAATATTTTACGTGCCAGTGAAGAAAGACGAGGGTTGCACTTACTTAAGCCCCTGTCCCATATCCCGGAGCACTTCCCTAGGTTGTCTATGACTTGCAGGTGCTCCATTTAACTCGTAATTTTTTAACTTCTTCGTATAACTATCCAATTTCTTTTGTAGTTGAGAAATACTGTGCGCTGACTTTTGATTCTTTTTCTCAAATACTGACTTAAGTCGTATAAGCTGTTGCTTGTCTGCATTGGCAGCTAATTTTAGATATTCATTTACGTTCTCTGAAAGAAAATGTATATTAATAAATACTTTCTACCTCGTGTGGTATTATCATAATTGGAACGAGTTGTCCAAATGTTCTACTTTGTGCTGCGCTAGATAACTGTTAATTACTGAAAATTACCATCACGCGTGGTTTGTTCTATTCTTATCAGCTCTCGTGTGTTGGCAATTTTGCTCTGGATATGCTCGATAGCTTGAGAAACACGAGCAGAATTTGAATCAACATCGTCAGTTATTAATTCAGAGGATCCATTCGACAGGAACGATTGCGTCGCGTGATACTGTTCCTGTAAATTGAATGACATTTATATTAGAATAATCCTTCTTAGTTTGCACACAACACTTGTAAACATTAAACACCACAACAAAATCAATTAGAAAGAATAAAACTCATTCCACGTGTACAATAATATACATAGTGCCTAGTTCGAGACTGTACTTTGACATCTTCAAGATTGAATTCTCCAGCTTCAAGACCACTTAGAACATTATGCAAATAGCTATTTCATTTCTTAACCTATAACCCTGATTATACAGTTGTGGTTGATGACCTTGCATTACAGTGTAATTGTCACAGCGTACACAACATCATTGCATTACATAAGCAGCTCTTCGCATTACATAAAACTTCTGTTTGCAAGATTAGTATTATTGATTTTATATTTTCAAACGTATAATGTGGAAATACCCAAATTTCAATTTGAAAACAAAAGGAAAAGGCTAAAACGTACCTACACGTAAAATTATTTTATAACATGAATTACATACTCCTTCGTCGTCGGTAGGTGGGTGAATATTTGGCACAAACTCTTCTGGTTCGGCAGTGATTAAATTGGTAGATGCTTCATCCATAGCATCTCCTATCCGAATCACGGTTCCTGGTGATTTTTGCCTACTACCTTTCATGGCGATACTACCTCCACCACCACTACTTCCACTACCTGTACTGCCCTCCCCTGTTTGGGAGCTGCAAATCATCACATTCAATTTTATACTATTGTGTAGTTAACGGGGTAGACTCGTTTTTCCAAGACTACAAGTATGGGGTCTTTCAGTAATCAAAACTGCTAGATAAAAGATCAATCTAGACCGTGATCACCCTCAAAAGTCTTATATTTACGTTTCCGAGGTGTAATTAAAATCGATCTTTTATTTAGCGCTTTTGACTACTGAAAAACCCCATTGCTGCATTATCGAGAAATTAGAATGCGCATCCAGCACCCTTGCAATGCTAGAAACAAGTCCACCTCCTTAAATATTTGTCTTACGAAAATATGTAAAAGTACAATATACAGGATGTCCAATTTGAAGTTTCAACCTACAGAAGATTTGCCAGCTATAGTTTGGGAAATAATTGAGTGCAAACCTTCAAACGAGACACCCTGTATGTGTTCCATTCTTCCACAAAACAGTGTTGAAAAAGAAAGTACTTTTAATTCGAATGTATACATTAAATACGAATATTTATATGGTGTGTCCAAATATAGATAACAAAGTCTTACAGTGAAGCATTACATGCTTTTGGCGGATGATCCAAAATAGCTGATAATTGTTGATGCGAGGTCAATGTATTTCCTCTGTTGGGTGATGTACTGCGAGAACTATTCTTACTTGATGCAGTTACCATCAAACTAGCCATTCCTTTATTCTGAAAAAGTTTTCATTTGTCTACCAGAACAACAATAATTACACTACTATTATTATATATGTGTGATCCATTCTATTCAGAACTTAAAATGTTTAGAGTCCGTTTTTTTCGTTAGATTGATAAATTATAATGTAAGAAATAAATGAAGTTGAAGTTGGTAGTATTTAGCAGTGTACGAATTTAGTCTGCATAGTATAACACTCGGATAACTGCAATGAATACTCTATCATGTCTTATCATACTCCTAAAAGCACATTTTTATCAAGTGTTATCAAAATTTGTCTCAACGTTCTTCCGTGTTCGAAATAATTATATAAAAACTTTGAGCTACATTTCCAAAAACCGATCATGCCCGATTTGGCTGAGATTTTGCAAATAGCTTCATTTTACATAGAAACGAAATTTCACGAAGAATGTATTTACCATTTTAGTGTCACTCCTTGTATTTTTTAAAACTTCTATGCTTCGACTTAGCTGAATTTCTAAAAACAGGTTATTTTTAAGCGAAAACAATATTTGCAAGAATCGCCAAAAATCCGTAAACACCGTTTTTCTACAAAATTTCAGCTAAATTGGACGTGACCGGTTTTCGGAAGTTCCGCAAAACTTTGTATTATAATATTAATTAATCAATTTTTCCATTACTATTACCATTAATTTAATAATAATGTATATATATGTATATTTGGGTAACAAATAAGTTGTACGTTTGCTGTTATAGAACAAATAGAGCCATTGTGTTTGCCTTCGCATATCTATTTTAAGCTACAATTTTCTCTAAGGGTGATATTATCTAATCTGAACCTTGTGCATATATGTATATATGGATTATACTTCTTGTCTAAAAATACTATATAGAACATTCCGAGTAGAAGCTGTTGTGAATGTATTCCTTCTATTAAAAATATTATTTAGCGTCGAAGAAAGTATTTATTGATCAATTTTCAAAATTTGAAAACTTACATTACAGTGTAGTGCCATTATCGATATAATACATCATACATAGTGAATTTCAATGCTCACCCTTAAGTAAGAGAATGAATAAAAGATTAAGAAATGACTTGTCCTATTAACAGAGAGTCTGAGAAAATATTCAAGATGTAATCATTCGCATTCTATCACCTTTAACCCAATCCTTTAACCGATGAATCATTCTGATTATTATAATTAGACCAGCCACAGTGCTTCTTAACTGTGACTAATATAATATACAGACAAAATATGTGATGCACAACAACAGTTGTAATTTCAATTCTGAAACGTGTTCGAGATTTTTTAAAATAATCAAAAACAATGATAAATATGCAAACATTTGCAATAATTAAAATCGTCGAAAATTACTGCGAATATATACCATTTATTGTAGAAATGTAGTAATTTTAAAAAATTACATTTTACAATACTGCATCCGCGAAATATTCGATAACAGGTTCATCCAATTATACATTCTTCAGTTTGCACATGCTCCATAATTCATTGATAATGGTTTGAAAAAAAAGATAATAAATGTAAATACCATGCATGCATAAAAATGTCGTCTAAGAACGTTTGAACTGAATGACACAAATACTCAGATATAATTCTGTTCTTACATAAACCGTGTATTTGCAACGAAAATAACAAATGCTCGTTCGTTCAGTTATGAAGTAAAAAAGTGAAAAAGAAAGAAAGAAATCTCGTAGAAAGGTATGCCCTGAACGAATAAATTTTATCTAAATGGAAACATATTTCAACGAGGAGAAATAAATAAACATTAACAGCAGTATTTAAAGTACGAGTGTATAAACATTACTGTAGGTATACATCAGAGCTGGTTGATATAGTATTTTAAATAGTAAATAATCCTACTTATTTTAAAGTATGCACACAACTTGAAAAATAATTGAAATTGTGTATCTTATTGGAAATACTATTTTCTTCAAGCGAAATGAAATCGAAAATATTAACCCTTTGCACTCCCGACTTATTTTTCGATTTTGTTGCCAACAAACTCCCTACTATTTCAAGTGTTTTCACACAGTTCCTCGACAGGTACTTACTTTAAACAACACTGTTTACTAATTCTGTTAAATATAGCTCTTAAATTTTGTTATAATTTATATTTGTTATCGTCTTAACAATTTACTAATTAAATACATAAAGGAAGAACCGAATACATATAGAAACCCGTTTTATTTACATTTCTCCTTCTCCGATATTGAGTCACACTCGACAAAGGAGCGCAAAGGGTTAAATAGCATTCGAAATATTTATTTGGCGAAATAGTGCCAACTCTGGTATGCATCGACCGACGAGTGACAATATTCAGCAACCTGTGATACATATTACGTTACTATCGCAACTTGTTTCCGTACATACGATATCATTCGTGATTGTGTGAGTTCAAAGGAGGTATTGGAACTGATTGTCCCACCCCTCTCGCGATAACATCGTGGGGAAGGGTATGGATGACGAATAAAAACAAACGATCTGTCAAGAATTCAACGGTGTGTTGGCACACGATTTTATAGAAGAATTCGTGACACTTTACCTTCGTTACCGTCGGGTGCACGGAGCTCGTGGTTGAAGCATGTTTCATTTGGTGTCGGTGTCACGGAAATTCAGAAACAAGGGTTCCCTTTTCTCTCGCGGTTACTCCGTTTCGTCCGAGTTTCGGATGTTTCTGGTTCGATCAAAGGATCACACAAACACCGTCGTTATCGTTTTTCACGGGCGTGTCATCGCTCACCATTCGACATCGTCACACTAACCACTGCAATGTCAGTCACCGTAGCGTACCGTGAGGTTCTCACGTACTTGATCGATGATAAACTCATTCAGAAACACAATAGAACGCGCACACGATGCGACACATTCGCCGAAACCGCTTCGTTACTTCACAAACTGGACAGTGGAATACGCCAAACGAGGCATGGAGCAACGAACGCGGAAGAGGGGGTAAACACAATCGATATTACCACTTGCACCGGAGTGATCTTTCGATTCCTAGGGATATTTTCTAGTAGCCTGCGATTCGTCGGTATCCCACTGCCGTATCTATGGATATGGAACCGGGCAAATTCAAAACACGCGATTACAACAATTCCGACCGTGCGCTCAACCGAAAATATTATTTCCAATACACAGAATCACAGAAATTAATTTTCACAAGAATAACATGATTTGCAAAACGTCACGAGATTTATCTTCCGACAAATTTCGAGAATATCTGCGCTTAACCATGTATAATTTATTCGGAAAACTTCCTTGATGTTATTCAACGGTTTGCGTCGAGGCACGTGGAAACATCGGAGCATCGATTACGACATATCTAAATAACACGAGACTGTTTCTATAAATTATCCTAAACGAACACCGTTATTATCTATAACAGAGAGGAAATTTCCTCGCCGTCTATATCTAGAATTTCGACGAGCTTAACAGGGTCCTTGAAAACTTCCATTACGTTGCCTCACTGTTCGTCACTCAACTGCTGAAGCTTTTTGAGCAGGGAATTGCCAAAAGAATTTCGGTACAACGGGCTGACAGAGTCTAATAAACTGTAGGGCGTTTCGAAGTGTTCGGTTCCCACGATCGACGTGTCGTCGTGTCGATTACCAACGATGGAGAATCCAGCGCCGGACAACTCGATGCAGAATCCCAGTCCCTCCAACGTGGTCAAGTTCAAATAAATAAACTGATTCGTGCTTCGCAATTTCTCCGACAACTTGATGTCAGCTACATGTTGCTTCACGTCATCGATGACAGTCTGAGCTTCGAGCTTCCACTGTTCCTTGTCCAACACCTTATCCTCGTCTTCCTTCATTCTTTCGTTTTGGCAACGGTAACCGGTAGCTTTTCATCGATCAGCGTAATATTCTTGATAGAATTGGCAACGAACTCAGTGTTGTTCACCGTTTTACACCGTGATCTCGCGTGCGTTCTTTTCTCCCCGCTGATGCGGCACGTGGGCAAGTTAGATTCAGGGTCAAAGACCTAGATCAGACGATTATGCAACTATTCGACGACGTATTCGTTTCCCAAGAGGTGTACGATATCGCTGCGTGGCAGCTACTGTGATCCGTGGTCAGTTTAGTCCTTGACACTGCGTGCGTTCTAAACTGCGTTACACCTCTCGGTTTCACATAACCGGTCAGTACACATGCACTAAATGCACTCCGCATACTGACCACCGAGATGCTGCACGGCGCAACTTCTCTCGCCTGTTACCGCGCCATCTTTCCGCGATTGCACGATCCTCAAACAGGGGTCGTTGGAATCGGTGCAGTCATTTTAAAGCGTCGGTACTACAGATTTCTGCCGTTCGAGTCCATTAGATTACCAATCTATGTTCTTTGCAACTTCTGCTGCAGTAAATCCTCTATAGTCGCAATAAAAAAAACTTTTGAAAAACCACGCTTATATTAAAATGCACTAGAAAGGTGTAAATATTTTTTTTAGTGACTATAAATTAAAGCGTAGAGCACTAAACTACAGTGGGTGTACAAAATGTACGTACACCTTTTAAAATAGAATAACTTTTTTATAATTGCACCAAACGACCTGATTTTTTAAAACCAATTAGAAGCATTGATTTACGAAACGATACGCAAAAAAGATTTTGTAAAAATTAGAATTTACAAGGTTTCATGCAAAAATAAAAAAGGCATTTTTTAAAACTTTTTTACTTGGACCCTTAAAGAAAATTACAAATATATGTTTTGTAGATCTATAGTAGTTACACACACAAACGTATATTTTAAATTTTCATTAAAGGCCCAGATAAAAAAGTTTTAAAACATGCCTTTTTTTAATTTTGCATGTAACCTTGTGAATTATAAGATTTGGAAAATCTTTTTTGCATATCATTTCGTAAACCTATGCTTCCAATTGATTATAGAAAGTCAGGTCGTTTAGTACAATTATAAAAAAGTTATTCTATTTTAAAAGGTGTACGAACACTTTGTACACCCACTGTAGATTAACGTAATCTTCGTGGGCGCTCCACGCTTTTATTCATAGTCGCTAATATCTAAAAAAATTATTTTCTCCTTTTTAGTACATTTTAATATAAGCGTGGTTCTTAAAAAGTTTTTTTTGTGGTCAGAAGGACGTACACGATGAATGTAAAAAAGATATCTCCTCCACTGTAGTAATCTTTTTTATCATTAATTATTTTTTTATGAAACTTCAAATAATATATTTGTGGCATTTTTCTGAATAAAATGATACCAAACATGAATACAATTCTTTATGCAACAACTTGATTTTATATCGCTATTTACTATATTTTGAATTATCTTGTGATTAGGTGTGGGCACTAGATACTTCGTTATCTTGGAATACTGCGTCCTATGCATATTCTACACCTATGCCATGTGTATAAATATGTATGGTCCAAGGTGCAAATACAATACACAAATACCGAAGCGAGAGAGAACGACTTAAAGATCCATGGATAGGTACTTAGTAGTATAAAGTGGGCTCGAAGGCTTGAAAGGAAGCCAAGAGGTCGAAGAGAGGTTCAAAATCGCAAGCTCGGAGGCTTAAAACGAACTCGAGTGGGTGAAGAGGACTCAAAATTCAGAAACTCAAGACGAGAAAGAATTGGTCGAGTGCCAGAAATAGGTCAAAGTACAATGAAAATGTTGAGAGTAGGCGTGAGGAGATAGCAAAGGTCTGCGAAGATCAGCAATTTCATGGAAAAATCTTGGTTCTTTATTGTTACATCCTAAGTCTCTGTGCCTTTCTCGACGAGAGCACACGCGTTTTCTTAATTAAAATCAACTGCGCGAACAACTTGGCGAACGACCAGAGTGAAATCGCCGCCCGCCAAAAATTGATCTGGCAATCATTTAAAATTTATGACAAAGAAGTTCTTGCGACAATGATATATGCTTTGGATATTATTAACGCGGACGGACAAAGAGATAATTGTGTAACACTTTCATTCTACTAGAGATTGCACGAATATAAACAAGGAAAATAAGAAAATTCAAATATCTTCGTTGTTCTAATAACAAACAATCCAAGGCGAAAAATATTTCTCTTAAAGGGACACATTATTGCGAAAGAAGACTTTAATCTGAATATTTCAATTTTATTTTACTTTTCTAAATACCATGTTTCGTGTAAAAACCACAAACAATCTTTGATCTCACGTAAAATTATCTAAATAAAGATTGTAACTGGACTGCGGATTCTATGCATTTATAGTAAGAAGAAAACAAAACTGGAAATACATTCGATGAATTCAAGAATATTGTTACACTACTTTCGACTTGTTATTGAAAGACGAAATACATTGTTATCTAAATTCTTAATGGACTATAGCATTTTGCCCACATCCGTCATCTGGTAAACGATGTAATCTTGTAACAAGACATGTTGTCTGAAGCCGGGTCTATAAGTATACATACTTGTAAGATTTGCTTACATAACTGTAACACGTGTCGATATTTAATGCGTGCTTTTTTCGAACGCTTCCTGTTCGTATGAATTCGTAAATATTACGTCAAACGCAGATATCGTTTCCGTCGAAGAAACGTGTCTTTACCATTGAAGTATATAATCTTACAAACTCAGTATCGTAGGGTTATGCTAATCGTATGATCCAGCGTATGCGTCATGCGATGATTAACGTCTGCCTGCTTATTTCGCCTTTGTACTAGTCATTCTTTCCATGAGTAACACGAACAATTGGAGTCTTACAGTCTCCGAGTTTAGACTAGTCCCGAATCTTTAGCACATTCCCGTGAACGACGACTATAACGCTATAAGTAGAACTGTTCAATCTTTGTTTAAGTGTTGACAAAGTACGATAACTTTTAATCGGATAAATAAATGATGACTATAATAATATTAAATTCTATAGCCGGACAAAGAAGTCAAAAGTGGCCAAAATGAAATTGATTATTTTTCATACCATTCGATAGGGTCCCCAAAGCAGAGTTGGGCAAAAATCAACTAATAATTGAAAATGACTAATATTGTCTGATTGATTGATTGTCAAATTTTAAGAAAGTCAATTATAACTTTTTGATTAGTTAGTCATAACTATATGGCACTAGATAGTCACAACTCTAAGTAATCGTTAGTTATTGCTTATTAGTTATGATTAGTCATTAGTTAGTTTAAATGATCAGTCATCAATATTTAGTCATTAGTCACTATTGTAGGATTAACATACATTAATATGTTTTATCTAAATAAAATTTAATCAATTTAAGCCAAACTTATATTATTTCAATAAAATTTCCAAGAACCAACAATAAATTAAAATGTTATTACTACGTGCGTAGTAGGTATATTAAACATTATATTATATAAAATACGATTCATGTATTGTCTGTTTGCGTTGTATTAAAACTTTTGTTTCTGTTTAAAGTCCAAAAAGTTAAATTAACTTTAACAAAATTTAATGAAATATAATTTAAATTTAAATTCATCATGCATTATTACTCTATTTAGAACCGTTTCTAAACATTTTTTGTAATCTATTTTCTTCACAAAAATAAAATGAGAAAATCTGGAAAACTTTTATTATTATACTGCCTTTCCTTTCTCGTCAGTATAATTTATCATAATCTATATTTTATATGTTTATAAACTAATAGAATATTTTTTTGTTATTATTATGTTTTATTTTAACTAAAAATTATGTAATTCTCATTGCGTATTTAGTCACTAGTTATGCCATTATAGTCCGTAATCAATATTCATCCTTAATAAAAATTTAGTCATTCATTACGCTCAAATACTTATGTAGTCATTACTCATAATCACGCTTAAGTATTTACTTAGTCATTAATTATTAGTTACTTTTGTAAAGCATATAAAGTTATTAGTCAATAATCATAATTGTGACTAGCGTTTGCCCAACTCTGCCCCAAAGAAACGTTTTGTGGCATACCAAAAGGAAGCTTAAAAATCTTCTTTAGCATTATTATTATAAATTTTCTCTAACATTACAAGCCCGAACGAAATGATTCGATGACGTTACCGGGGGCGACTTGTTGGTTCACAATTGAGATTCTCGTTCCTATTGAAGGATCCATTGAAAAGATTTTACCCACGACCTATAGACTTTCAAAAATGATGAAATAAATGCTTGGTAATTGCAGTTCGGTGTGCACTTCACTGATCTAGTTCCACGTGAACTGGTGCAGTTGATCGCGAGTGACGATCGACTCGATATTCACGAGGGGGAAAGCTGTCAAAGAAACCTGAACGAGGTTGCAACAGCTACCTCGGCCACGTAGAGATGAAGACGGGCCAAGCTGAAACTGGGAGATGTGGGATCAGCTGCCGGAGCTGATACTGACGCAGATATTCAGTCACCTGGATCGCGAGGATCGCGCGAACGTCGCGCAAATTTGTCAGTCATGGAACCGTGCACTTTCGTCGCCGGTTCTTTGGCGTTCCGTCACGGTCCTCATCGATCGTGATCTACGGGGTGACTTTCCATTGGCGGGAGAACTAGCCGTGCGTAACGTGTACACTTACCAGAACGAATTAACCCTCAACCGTCCCTCGTGTCAATTTGACACAGTTTTCCCGAAATAAGTGATACTGTTCTGTTATTTGTGTACGCAAAGCTCGAAACTTCGTGCCTTTAATTTTTTAATTGCGAAACACATAACCGAAAAACCCAAGATGTAAATGTTAATTCATCAGTTTTTGGACAAAAAGAATATCGAAAAATAAATGTTTACCTTGTTATATGAGCGATCTTTTACCAGTGTGTCAATTTGATGAGGGTTAAAAAAATCATGCAGTGATGGGTTAACCTTATTCCATATTTTCGACTTATGACTTTTCTGTTATACTGTTCTGTTATTTTTACGTAAATTTTCCCGATACTTTGTGTGACTTTTATTTTTTCTTTTAATGCGGAACACATAATCGAAGAACCTAAGATGTAAATGTTAACTTATCAATTTAACTAAAAAAATATTGAAATTTTTTTTATTTTGACAGATTCAGTTCGTGAAACGAGGGACGGATGAGGGTTAACACTTCAACCTCGTGTCTGTTGATACGAGTATTCGCGATTACAGTGGTACTTTGTTTATCCGAACGAAACGTAACAACGCGAGATTTCGTAGAATACAACAGTTAATTGATCAGAATGCTATATTCAGTCGTTATTGATTTTTAAAATAAATAGCGTTGCTTTCGGACATCAGAGGTTCAGATAATTGAGGTCGTACTGTATTTAGTTTGATAACTATTTTGAAACCGTCCGGCGTTAAGAGAAATTGATTTGCAAAAGGGCGAACCTGTATAAATAAATGACCTGTATACGATTAATATCTCTAGGCGAAATATGGACAGCATATGCGTATTCTGGAGCTCGCTTGGTCACGACCATACATTCTGCCAAGAGAAGCGCGTATAACCCGCAACATTCAAGCCGAAGCTGGTACGGATTTCCTTACGGTTATTCGAGCGAAAAATGTCCAACTGAAAAAATTGATACTCACCGACTGGATCTTCAGTTGCAAATGGGGAAACAGAGGGAAGCTCCTTTATGCCCTTGCTAACTTTTTAGGGTAATTCGTCCGCATTTTCTATACACACTATTATTGTTTGAACGTATAGTAAAGCCTTGATCTGACAAAGTGGAGTCGTCGATTTTAATTAACCTTTTTCTGATGAATCCAGAGCAAAAATAAGCTGACTCATGTCCGTTCTTGACAATACTCGTTGTTTATCAAGATAATTAACATTTAATTTTATGATATCCAGAAAATATCTTGATATACTTCGTTTCTTCATCGCATCTTAATCTTTCTGGGTTTTATCTGATTTATTTTTGATCTATTTCTTCCAACGTGAAACAAGTTTGCTTTCCGAATGATATCCGACCAGCAAAATGCCTATGTAATTCATTACTAGGAAATTAACGATGAAGATCAATACTGCTGGCAAGAACTACAATACAAACTTGTTAAAAACGCTCGGATATGGTCCTTCTTTGTTTTGGTCTAGATTCACTAGAAAAAAGTTTAATTAATATCAACGACCCCACTGTGACATCTTCTTGAAAGTCTAACAATAAGTAAGAGGTTGGAAACCGTAGAATCTACGAGAAACGAATATCCTGTCCACTACCAACAACTAACAACTACTCCAAATAAATAGCAGAACCACATGATCTAAGAGACAGCACGGACCCGAGGGGTTTCTCTTACATCAAGGCTTTACTCTGCATAGTCGATAATTTCCTACCATTCTCTTACAAAAGAGTAAACCTACCCAGTGAACAATTTGTTCCCAAATTTTCGAGTTTGCCGACAAAAATTGAACAACAAATAAAGAACACCCGAGTAAATCTTGCTCTCTTTAAAGCGAGGTTTAACTAGAATAAGATTTTTTTTTATCACAACTTGAACGACAACGTTTACGCTGTTTACACACGAATTCTAAATTAATTTAGTTCAATGTCAGACTCGTGATTTGTTGGAAGCTTCTTACGAAGCAGATCTGGTGACCAAATCAACAGTGTTTGCTCGCAGACGTATAATGCTTACGTTTGACGAAATCTGCTTAGAGAAGATCTGGCTGACTGGGTAGACAGCGATTCTAACTTGATTAGCTAGCTTCAATTGCTTGTGTTCTACATAATCGATACGATTACGCAGCTGTCAGCACAACTTGGAAACGTTGAGTTTGCTAAATGCGAATCTCGGTGTGAGCGACGTGCTGCGGCTTCTAGCGAGCGTTTCCAGGGGTTCGAGCGAACATCTGACATATTTAGATCTTCGCGGCGCGTTCCGAGAATGGCAAGCACCTCATAGCAATTCCAGGTACAATAATTAATTTGTAATTAACGATGAATATAATTAACCTTTCCTAGAAGTGACGATCCAAACGTCTGCGTCTACAGCAATTTTTAGTGGCGCTTTTTCACAGTCACCGTTCAAGTGCTAAGAGTTAAATGATTCACAGAAATTATTTTCGAAAACCACGGTGTCGTGGAAATGTTTGAAACGCTTCTTGGAAGAGTATTTCAGGGCTCAATCAAGGAACGAATTCACTAACTTCTCGAATAATAAACTTTCAGATATTTACGGATGCTCGGCCGGTTTCGCGGGTTGACCGTTCTCAGACTCGATTATCCAGCTCTGTCGGATCAAACGTTGAACGCTTTGGCGAACGCCGCGCCGAAATTGCTGAAAATTTTGCACATATCTGTACGAGACTCTGACTCCAGACACCACACGGTCACGGACACGGCTTGGCACAATTTGGCCATTGTGTGCCCCGACCTAACAGTCTCTTATACGATAGGTACAAAATGATACAGAATTATGTGCATACAGTCACTCCCATTAACCCTTCATTGCATGATTTTTTTCATTGGGATGAAACAATTGAAAGAAGGTCAGTTTTTGTGTTTCGCTTAAGGGAAATATTGAAAAAATTTAAAACAACATTCACAGAAACATAAACATAAATAAACATAGTAAGAAAACACATTATTGGTTTATTATATACCAGATTTGTTAACTGTATTAGATATGATACACTGTGCAGCGAAGGGTTAATATTGTACTTTTCGATTTGAACTTTGTTGAAACGTTAGAGCAATTAGTTGAAAGGATATTTTTTTTCAATAGTTGAGATTGGTCGGAATTGTAGAGAAAATACTAAATAAGTTTTTTAGATCTGTGTAAATTATATGCATTGAGGAAGTTTGATCGAAACCGGTTGACGCGGAGAAAATCGAAAGACATTGTATCATAGTAATCATTGTAATCATGAAAAACTACAATTTCTACCATTTTTAACCCGGCGTTAGTAAGGTGGGAAAATGTATCTCACAGACCCACCGAAATACTATATTGTATTATAGAAATAAATACCTTCTTCATAAATATAAGATTAGGTATTGCTTAAGAGGCTTGTAATTTTTCAGAGTAAAAACGCAGATTCACGAAATTAAATTTTTATTATTCAAAAATACTTATTCAAAAACTAATGAAACATCTTCATTGCAGCTCCGCGTGTTCGTGTAATCTTTGGGGCTGTGAAACCCCAACTAACTAACGCCGGTTAAATGACTGGTTTCAAAAAGAAATCGACACTATCCTGTATGATAAGCTAACGAATACGATGCTATACACCATTTAGCTTTTTAAGTTTGATTTCTAGTTAATATCTCCCATTACGAGGATATGTGCTATTTGCTGCTACCAAGCGTGCCATTGGCCAGATTTCAAATGTTCAGCGGACACGTGTGGGATCAGAGTAGATCGCGTAATTTCCGAAGCACCGTTGGATTGCTTATCACCCATTACACCAACACGCTAGGTATAGAATCAATTTTTTGGAATTCTTATGTAATATGCTGTCTTCAAATGTTTCGCGTACACTTTCGAACTTTTTAACTTTTAATTCACTCACATATGATACTTACAAGGGAGGTAATTTGAATTTGAATTTGAATTTGAATTTGAATTTGAATATGAATTTGAATTTGAATATGAATTTGAATATGAATTTGAATATGAATTTGAATATGAATTTGAATATAAATTTGAATATGAATTTGAATATGAATTTGGATTTGAATTTGAATATGAATTTGAATTTGAATGTGAATATGAATTTGAATATGAATTTGAATATAAATTTGAATTTGAATTTGAATTTGGATTTGAATTTTAATTCCTTTAAAAATGGTGTTAATGCAATGATAACGAGTGTCTAAAATATTTTACCTGTCACTGTAGCGGAAGTAATGTTGCAGCTGAGAAATAATCGCGAAATGTTGGATGACCTGTTGATCTGCATGTTGGTACATTGTAAACACTTAACAAGATTGCAGTATGACGGTATACTGAGGAATCTCGATACGTTGCGAGACATATGTCAGCTCCAAGCTGAAAGCAAGACCCGTAAGTAGGAAATATTTGTTTATAAATAGACTGCGGACCTTTATGCATTAATGAAGAAATGAATTGGTTGAAATACAAAACAGAGAAAGACATAAAAAATCCAAGAATATTGTCATGTTGCTTTCAACGTGAAAATACTATTACGAGATAGATTGTATTTTTATTTAACTACTGCTTCCCACAATCAACGCAGAATATTTTTATTTTGCATAAAGATCCTCAGTCTACTTATAATAAATATACATACATAGTCGTGCATACTAGGAATCGAAATGAACTGTCTCGTTTGGAAAATAATTCTGTTCGAACTTATACAGTGGATTCAAAAAGTATTTAAACATTACATTTCCGATTTTGGAAAAATGATCGATATTTAAATCATGATAATTTTGTAAAAACAAATACAACACCACAAGCCTGGACTCATTTTAAACTAAAATTGAAAGTCTTTAGATTTATAATTAATCAATTATATATTCAATCAATTCCCATGTGAAAACACGTTTACAATTTCAATAACTGTCAAATAAAAAATCTAAAATGGGTCATTTGACTCCCCGTGGTAGGTTTATTGTTAAAGGATACCCTTGCCCATTCAAATCACAAAGAAGTTGCAAAATATGATGAAAGACCTTATACCCAGTGTTACACATAAAATACTAATCCTACATCACAAAATACTAACTTAAGGTACTTACAAGATTTTCAGAATCTTCTGTTCCTCTATCGGATCCATAGGACACTGACATTTATCCGAATACGTCTTAATCACTAAACACGTCACAATACGCTTTCCGAAATCGTGACAGCGAACGCGATGTTACTCTGACCACGGTCAAAATAGTACTGCGATTGTCAATTCGGATTTTTGGGGGGTGATTTAGGTGGGGGATGTAGCTTTTGTTGATTGGACGTGTTCGTGACGGACGGGTGGGAGAAATATGAGTGGTCGGTCCCGTTAGAGGTGGAAAAACCGCGTCCCTGTCCCCTATTTAGTCTCTAGTTTTTATCCCTCTAGGAGGGGACGCTAAGTAAGGGGATTGCAGTTTTCCTATGTAAAAAAACGTGAAACGGTCGCGAAAAATCCGTATATTTTTCCAATAGCGAAATCGACCGTTATTTTATTCGCGACGGACCATTTTGAACGCTGCGCGAAGAGGTGAGGGTGAGGAGACAGCGTCACGGAAGAGTAATGGAGTGACTAGTCTCCGTATTTATAATTTGACTTATAATATATTATAATCTGGCATTTTACTATAACTTTTGAACGATAAAATTAAGTAGGGAGTTGTTGCAACAAAATTGAAAAATAATTCAAAGTGTAAAGGGTTAAATTTCGTTTGTCTTGAGGCACTCACACGATTATGTCTCATCGACACGGTCAGGTGAACAGTAATAAAGCTTTTGTCTATACGTATAACTCCACACAATCAAATTTTTCAGGAACTTTAACAACTTATATATGAATGAGTATTTGTTTATGACATAATATGGTTCCTTTGCGAATGTAAATATAATCTTTAACATAATACATTTTTAAAGAAAAATAGGCAATTTTTCAAAAATCATTCAAGTGTTCAAATACTTCTGAGATGCACTGTACGCTGTGATTAATTGTTGTATAATTTTTGTGAAAATTTGTTGCAGGCTTTCGTACGATTCACGTGAAGCCCCGCAACGTTAACACCCGGAATCGCATAATTTTGAACGACATCAACTACCAATACGACCACAAGATGGTGGAACAAGGAGTGGATTTTCGCATTGAAGATCCGGCCTCGGTTTTAGTGTTTTATTAATGTGTGTTTGGACTATTTTGGCTGTCAACGACCATCTATGTATGTAGGTATCTATGTATCTGACATCACGCAATACCACAGCCAAACAATAAAAATATTATCTGCCACTGTTGATGCAATTGTTATTTTTTCATTCTAGAAATTTACTTTTATAATTAACCCCTTGCCCTAGGATGTCAGACTCGTGATGAAGATTCTGAACTGAGTCTAATAATTATGTAATATATAATTATAATGTAATTAGGTAATAAATTCACTGTATTATGGCATTCCTTTTTTTTTATTCGACATAGAATCGTTAACAATCGCACCGACGTTATTTCCGTGATAATAAATACAGCGTTATAAAATAGCTCCACTGTAACAATTTATAGAAACATCTAAAAAAGCCGTAAATAATTTTCTAAAAGCTGTTACAATATTATCCCTGGGTCTGATGAAAATTGTTAGTCGCTTCGTCAACTGTAAGACGCGGTCTTCGACGAGTATACAGTTTTTCAAATTTTAATTCTAATAAATAGAGTATAAAAACCGTGTGTAAAAAAGTAAAAAATCTAAATATCTAGATTATCACATTATGTTATTAATATCATTTGTAAAATATTCACCCAATTTAAGAATATCCAATATATGTTGGATATCGGGACTAAGTCGAGATTAAGATCACGATGATATTATCTTTACGAGAGTACGAATAATTATTTTCTATTCTTAGAAAAGAGTATAGTGAAGTTTCGAGAATCGAAGGAACTGGATTTATAAAGACCAGTACCTGAATACTATAATCGAGGACGGTATTGCGATTGCAATGATTGCAAACATGTATTGCAAGCAGAGTTGCAAGCTTCAACTAATGAGTTAATGAACAATTGACAATCTCCTTTGCTTTCGATGAGTACGATACATATAACATAAGAAATTCTAGCACAGTCAACTTGTCGCAGATAAGCCGTTCATAATTCTATAGAATTATAGATAGTAATATCTTCCTGTTTAAAGTAGTATACTATAGCTTTAGTACTACCTACTACAGGCCAGATGGATAAAACAGAGGAATTAACCCTTTGCACTCGGAGCTATTTTAACTCGGTATCTTACTCGAAAATTAAACGTTTCTTCTGATCTACAATATTTCCATTCTCTATGATCTTTTAAATTTGATAAATATGAAATTGATATAATACCTCATACAATACTTAAATGTATAGTAATTGGTTAGATACCGACATATCTGATAGTGTAAACAATTATTTAAATAATAGTACAGCAATTTTTAGTGGCGCCCCAGCGGCACAACTCGAGTGCTAAGGGTTAAAGTAGTAACCAGATTGATAAAACAAAGGAATTAAATTTACCACCCTTCCTAACAACAGTATCGCTTATACTTTCGCTGTTCTCGCTTCTAAGCTAACAAATAATTACACTGCAGATCTATTATGCAAAATAAAAATGGTCTGCATTGATTGCAAGAAATAGAAACTAAATTGAATGTTATTTCTTCCCTTAACGATCTTAACAAAGGAGAAATCATATATTGACGTCTTCAATAAAAAAAAACTTTTCCAACGATTTTGAATTTCATCTACTCAATTTTCCTATAAATGCATAAAGATCCACAGTCTACAAATAATCATACTTGCTACGATGTGAAATTGCAAAATTCACGGTCTAGCGAAATGAACAACGTAACTGGGCTTTTTCAAAGCGATTCCCTTTGAATCGCTAATTTGATTTATCGTGGATGGATAATCGTGTAGATTTATGAAAATGATGTGACTCACAGACGAAAGCTTGAACAGCAGTGCTCTTCTCAGCGACAGGACTTCATGTGAGTGTTCAAAACGGTCCTCGTCACGAATCCTTTCCCGCAGCGGGTGCAAACGTAGGGTCGTTCGCCGGTATGATACCGTTTGTGAACGACCAACGTCGATCTCTGAGTGAAAGCTTTGCCGCACTGATCGCACGAGTACTTCCGTTCGCCTGTGTGAGTCACGTTGTGTGTTCTGAGCAAAGTCTCGCAAGCGAAACACTTGCCGCACACCTCGCAGGTGTACGGTTTCTCGCCTGTGTGCGAACGATTGTGGATCTCGAGACCCTTCGCGGTTTTCAGTTCTTTGCCGCAAAGGGCGCACAGGTAACGGCGCCTCTCGTAATTAGGCGTGTCACCGTGTGCCTTCACCTTGTGCTGTTTCAGCACCGATTTATATTTGTAGACTTTCCCACAAACGTCGCACTTGTGCATCGAAGACTGTTGCCCGCCCTCGTCGATCTTCTCCTGGATCAAGGCCGCCGGGTCGTAATGATAGAGTCGATTGTGCTCCTTCAGACTATACATCAATGCGATTGATTAGGTCACGTCTACATTTGTAGCTTAGAAGGATGTTTAGTTGGTTTAAAACTTCTACATCTTTCTCGCTCCAACGTGATTATTTTTGCTCAAGGTTATCGAAATTATAAAGATGCTTTCTTGGTACATGATTAAATAAATATGTTTAGTAGAGGAGATATTTTACTACGAGCCGCACGAAGTTCAAATAAATTTAATCTTGTTATGTTTATAAGGTAACATCTACTGGCTACTTGTAAAGCTAGGTAGGATTAGTGTTAATAATTCGTGGTTCACATCTCAGGATTTATCTAACGAATTTTTCTCATTTAGTTTTGATATAGGAGTCATTCATTCCCGGCAGATAAAGTGTTGTTTAATTAACTGATTCGTCCACGGAGATAATCGAATCTTATTTAATCTCGGTGTACTCAAATGTATCATGGATTTAGTTATACTTTGACGGAAGAATGGGGACACAAATCTAGAGTGAGCGACTTTGTGCAGGTGCCGTGAATTTTTTCAAGTTCTAATTCTTAAAAGATTTCGTGCAATAATTAAAAGATAATGTTTCCTTTCCAAAGGTTGTGCTTTATCAAAAGGAAAACTGTAATCGATAGAAAGAGGCAAATACCTGTACACGTCATCGAATGTGGTGCCGCAAGCGTTGCACTGTTGATACTGCATAAAGTTGTGCATGGTCGTGTGCGTCATCAGCGAGTCTTTGTCAACGAAATTCTCGCTGCAGATTTCACAGGTGTACTTGACGTCTCTGTGATGCCGTTTCGTATGCCGCTCCACGTCGATCACGTTCACCCCCATAAAACTGCACTGGCCGCAAGGGGTTGTTTTCGGTGTGTGAGATTTTTTCACGTGTGCGTTCAGCATAAATTGTTGCGGATACGTTTTCTCGCAGGTGGCACACTTGAAAGGCCTATGGATACCGTGGACGATCCTCAAGTGAGCCACCAGCCTGGTCGCGAAGTGAAACTTTTCTTGGCAAAGCTCGCACACTTTCTGGTTACCTTCGAATCTGCTATGTTTCAAACAGTTTTCGATTAATTTAAATGATTGTCCTAGGGATCAAATTTATTTTTATTTTATCCCTGCTTCCCACAATCAATGCAGAACATTTTTATTTTGCATGAAGATGCGCAGTCTAGTAATTAGTTTTCACAATTGATATACAATTACAAAGAACAATGTAATTTCAAATTAAGGGGGCTGTATGATTTTGATTTGGTTGAGAGAATTTAGTACAAAGTCTAAATAAAATCTTGGAATATATATTGCGGCTGCGCTTTTATAGTTTTATATGTACATAACTCCAAAATGAGTAATATGAATATATAGAGTGCCGTAATAAATTAATTGTATTCAGGCATATCTACAAATCAGTATAACAGAAATATGAAATACATGAATGTCATGGATATTTGGTCCCCTCAGGGTTTCAAATCCCGTTCCACACCTCTCACCCTTTAACCAACACTCCCTATCGCCTATTTCAGCGGGACCTACTTTTTATTACGGTGGGTTCCGAACCACCTTGGGCACCACAGTTTTCTAAAATAGCACATTGAATTAATTCAAGAGGTGCCGGGCGCGGGGATTCGAACTCGAGACCGCCTCGTCGCAGTCGCGCGCTCTATCCACTGACCCACTGTGTGCCCTTGTATAACAGAAATATATAAAATAAAACTCACTTCTGTTCTGGATCCAGAAGAACGTCAAGGCTCTTGATTCTGAATTCGTCGCAATCCTCGTGCTTGACAGGATCAGTGATCCAGTGGCTGGAATTAGTTATCCTTCATTGATAATGATGCACATTTACAAAAAGCATCATGAATGCTTTAGATAGTGGTTATAAAACATTATGTATACATTCTCGTTGAAAATACGTGGAAGAACCTTTCGATGCTTTTGTAAATGCGAGTATACAAATATGGCGTTACAATTTATTCAAAAAAATTAACCATAGTCAATCATTCGTATAACATTACAATCTTTCGATTAGATTTGGAGACAATAAAAAGAGAACAGGATTTAGTACTTCTTTTGACTTCTTAAGAATTACTATGCAATATCTTTATTAAGAATAGTAATACACAAATGATATCATAAGCGTTAAGTAGATTCTCGCATTCCTTAAATTCCTAAATTTCTTTGGGAATTAGGTTCATTAGGTAATGATTGACTCGCGCTAATGCAAGCGGAGCAAAGGATTGCAACTCTTCTAATTTTCTACTTCTTATTTATGAAACTTTTACCACCGTATTGACCTCGTTTTTAAATTGAAAACTTCTCTAAGCGCACCGCGTACATAATTACTGGGCAGCAAATGAGTCTGATACGTCACGCTCCGAGATGAAACGCTATTCGGGTAAACTCGAGTCAAGACAAGCCGAACGAGCGAGAAACGGAGACTGTAGTCTTATGCGCACAGTCCTGGTCTGTATTTTGTAATTAAAATGACGCCAAACATGATATAGTTATGATCATAATTACATTGAAGATGCGTCGAACCTCAGTCCCTGTTTCTTGTTAAATCACTGTCTTTCTCTACGCTCGGTACACTAGAAAGAATGTAATACAATCTCTTCTAGAAGAATACGACATGATTAGGAGACACCGCTGTATATTATCTATTCCGTAAGGCCTCGAGCTGCGATTTCTCGTGTATCTTACGGTGCTTCTTGAGGAAGCTGCCGGAGACGAATCCCTTTCCGCAATCGTCGCATTGATAGGTCCGTTCTCCGGAATGGTACCTGAGATGCAAGATCAAAGACGTTCTTTGTGTAAAGCCTCTGCCGCATTGCGTGCAAACGTGGGGCTTCTCGCCAGTGTGTATTCGTTGATGAATGGTGAGATTCTCCTTGCTGGCGAACTGTTTACCGCACAGATTGCACATCGCGACCTTCTCGTTCACGTGGCCGCGCCGGTGCGCCATCAGCCTCCTCTTCGAGGACAGCACCGCGCCGCAGAGATCGCACAGATGCTCGCTCTTCTCGCACAAACCGTGCTGTTTCTTCAGGTGTCTTCCGAGCAACAGTTTCTGGGCGAAGCTCTTCAAACAAATGCTGCAGACGTGTTTGTGCCCAGCCTCGCTCTTCGTCGAATCGACGGGCAGAACGTTCGCGTGCTGTAGCCTTAGATGCGCCATCAGGTTCTTCTTGTACGGATAAGACTTGCTGCAATGCTCGCACCTGTACACTTCCTTCCTCGTGTGAACGTTCACGTGCTCCAAGTACTCCGTCCTCAGGAAAAAGCCTTTACCACATTCCTTGCACTCGAACGAGTACTCCTTCGAGTGTCTTCGCCGGTGACACTCCAGGTTCGATTTCTGGTTCGATCTGTAATCGCACAAATCGCAGGCGAATCGTTTCAAGCCTGTGTGGATCAGCTTGTGTCGAGCGATGTTCATCGGACTTCTGAACGTTTTGCCGCACTCGTCGCAGCTGAATGCCTTGTCGATCCCGTGCAAGTTCTTCAGGTGCTCCACGAGCTTTCTCGTGTGGCAGAAACAGGCGCCGCATTTCACGCACTCGTGGATCGCTCGGGACGTTGATCTTCGCATTCTGAAACACGGCCGGCATTGAAATTTCTGAGACTGTGAACGGCGCAGAGTGCGCTTAGAGACAGCAGATGCGTTTTCTTTTACTTTCTAAAGCAAGCGAGTTATTCAGGTGATCTGTTTTAAATGCCTCACCCTTTATATATATATATATATATATATATATATATATATTGTATGTAAGGTAATTGTTTATTTTTTAATGAGTATACGAAAGAGATACATTGTTTAACGGCGCAGTTGTATCTGAAATGTCTATTACATCTTTCGATAGAACGATGACGTCACTTATGGCTATTGTTCTTAATATCTTGACAAACTGGGAATCTCTATTCATCCACATAAATTATACAATACGTAGCCACAAAATCACTCACAACCGTGTTAGATAGATCCTAAATATAAATGTTGTAGAACCGATAACAAAAACTGATGATTTAAGATCCGTAACTGAAAATAATGTAATACAAGTTTGTTCGTTTTCCATAACACTTGTTCAGAATGCACTTTACAACCAGATTGCGGATTTTATGCAATTACAGCAAGAAAGTAGTCCGCGAAAGAAAAAATAGAAGAATGTATTCAATGTATTCAAATTATTAAGAGAACAAATGAATTTTTATATTACTGCCTTCTGCCTTGTTTCGTAATTTATCAGGCAATTTATATTCTGCATCAAGATCCGCAAACTAAACTATTTTCCATTATGATCTGTACATAGCAGTTTAAAACACGTATTTGGCAACTCTTATGGATCCTGGATCATTCCAGCATCTCCACTTTCGGTTGAATCAGATCCAAACCATCCGCTCTTTCTTGATTCTCCTGAAACTCCATAGGTGCTGCCTGCATTTCTTGAATGTAGTCCATAATGAGCTTTCCCACGGGTACCTTGGGCATTGGCGGTACTGGTCCAGGATGTACCTTTCTGTGACTCACCAACGTCGCCTTGTGTGTAAAGCTCACTCCGCAAATGCTACAGACATACGGTCTCAAGGAAGTGTGTGTCAGTATGTGTTGCTCCTGAGCGCTTCTCCAGCGGAAGGATTTGCCGCAGAATGGACAGGAGAACGGTTTGAAGTCTTCGTGCGTATACATATGGCCCGCGAGTTGCCTTTTCCGTTTAAAAGTCATGCCACACAATTCACACGCTATCTGATTCATCGTATCGTGGCAAAGCATATGCTGCTTCAAGTTGATCCTGGTGTACATGTTACGTTGGCATATTCTGCACTTGAAACTTGGATTGTTGTGCTTGTATCTCATGTGTGTCCTCTTAGCGTGTCCCCATTTGAAAGACTTTCCGCAAATGTCGCAAGAGGAAGGCGCTGAATCGGTGTGATTCACATAAATGTGCTTGTTCAGATGGTCCTTCCGCCTGAAACTCTCTTCGCACATCGTGCATTTGTAAGGTACATTGCTGCTGTGATTGTCGATGACGTGATTCTTCACCGTCAACTTGTCCTTGCCTCTAAACTCGCAGACCGTGCACCGATACTCGTGCGGCACGCGTTTCTTGTCGACCCGTATCTTCCCGCTGTACCACGGTCGGTACTCTAAATCGCTGATCTTGCGTCCCTTACACGTTCTCACGTGCACCGCCAACCAACACTTACGATAGAACTGTTTCTTGCAGTAATCGCATTCGAAGCGTTCCCATATCTTGACTTTTGTCTTTGATGACATTTTTGATGACATCTTTGATCGCGCTGGAACGATTTGATTCAGCGATGGCCGAACGTCATCTGTGTCTTCTACTTTGCATCTATCCAGAGAGATGAAAGTCTCTTGGATCGCTACAGCTCGTTTGTAGTCCGGATCCGCTAGAGGATCAACCAAAGGATCGTTCAGTAAACTAAAACAGATCAAATGCAATTTTTATAAGGGAACATGTGCCAGTTACTTTTAAGGCTCGATAGATTTAGTGTTAAGCAATATGTATATCGGAACAGTACTTTTATAGTTTTATATGCAAATTACTCTAAAATGACTAATATCTGAATATATAGCTTGCCGTAATAAATTAATTGTATTAAGGCATATCTACAAATCAGTTTGAAAGAATTATATAAAATAAAACTCACTTGTGTTTTGGATCCAGAAGAACGTCGAGGCTCTTGAGTCGTAATTTGTCGCGATCCTTGTACTTGATAGAATCGGTGATCCGGTTGCTGGAATTAAGGATCCTTCATTGATAATGATGCACACTTACAAAAATTATCATGAATGCTTTAGACAGTGGTAATGAAATACTATGTATACATTCTCGTTGAAAATACATGGTAGAATCTATAAAACAGGATTGAATATTTCTACAAAAATTCTCCTCACGGTTTATGATTGATAGAAGATGATTGACTTCTTAAGAATTACTATTCAATATCTTTATTAAGAATAGTAACACAAAAATGATATCGTAGACCTTAAGAGTAGATTCTCACATTGCTTATATTCGTATAAATGTTTCGGGCATGCTTTAATGATTAAAATCAGTATTTAATACTGTCAAATCTTTATTAAACACGCGATAAATACGCTCGACGACCGAGCTCAAACGCAAGCGAAACACAAGATTGTGACTTTCCTAAGTTTGTATTTTTCTTATGAAACTTTTACCATTCTGTTCGTCTCGTTTTCGTAGTGAAAACTTCTTTAGGCGAAACACAACATAGAAGAACCTATTCAACGTATCCAAATTAATAAGAGAAGAAGTAAATCTTTATATAATTGCCTTTTCTTGCAATTGAGGCAGGCAAATTATATTCTGCCTGAAGATCCGCAAACTGAACTCTTTCCATTAAGATCTGCACATAACAGTTTGAAACTCGTATTTGGCAATTCTGTCGAATTCTGGATCATTCCAGCACTTCCACTTTCGGTTGAATCAGATCCAAACCATCCGATCTTTCTTGATTCTCCTGAAACTCCATAGGTGCTGCCTGCAATTCTTGAATGTAGTCCATAATGAGCTTTCCCACGGGTACCTTGGGCATTGGCGGTGCTGGTCCAGGATGTACCTTTCTGTGACTCACCAACGTCGCCTTGTGTGTAAAGCTCACTCCGCAAATGCTACAGACATACGGTCTCAAGGAAGTGTGTGTCAGTATGTGTTGCTCCTGAACGCTTCTCCAGCGGAAGCATTTGCCGCAAAATGGACAGGAGAACGGTTTGAAGTCTTCGTGCGTATACATATGGCCCGCGAGTTGCCTTTTCTGTTTAAACGTCATGCCACACAATTCACACGCTACCTGATCCATCTTCTCGTGCCAAAGCATATGCTGCTCCAAGTTGATCCTGGTGAACATGTTACGTTTGCATATTTTGCACTTGAAACTTGGATTGTAGTGCTTGTATTTCATGTGTGCCCTCTTAGAGTGTCCCTTTTTGAAAAATTTTCCGCAAACGTTGCAAGCGGAAGGCGCTGAATCTGTGTGTTTCACATAAATGTGCATCCTCAGTTCCTTCTTCAGTCTGAAACCCTTGTCGCACATCGTGCATTTGTAGGGTATGGTGCTGCTGTGATCGTTGATGACGTGCTCCTTCACAGTCAACTTGTCCTTGCCTCTAAACTCGCAGACTGTGCACCGATACTCGTGCGGCACGCATTTCTTGTCGAGTCTTATCTTCCCGTCGTACCACGACCGGTATTCTGAATCGATGATCTTGGGTCCCTTACACGCTCTCACGTGCACCGACAACGAACACTTGCGATAGAACAGTTTCTTGCAGTAATCGCATTCGAAGCGTTCCCATATCCTGACTCTTGTTTGTGATGACATCTTCGATGGCGCCGACACGTTGTGATTCAGCAATGACCGATCGTTATCAGTGTCTCCTACTTTGCATTCCCACAGAGAAAAGCAAGTCCCCATGTTCGCTACAACTTGTTTGTAGTCCGGATCCATCAGAGGATCCATCAGAGGATCGTTCAGTAAACTAAAACAGACCAAATGCGATTTCGTTAAAGCGTGATGCTTAGGGTATAGAATGTATACATTAGACTGCAGATCTTTATGCAAAGTTAAAATTATATGCATGAATTGCAAGACGTAAGAACCAGGAAGGAATTTATTTCTCACTTCAGTGGTTTCATTGAATAATAAGAGATCTGTTGATTTTGTTGAATGTTCTTAATATTTCCAATGCTTCACATCACGCTCCCCCCTTTTTCCTATAAATGCATAAAAACCGCAGCCTAGCCGAAGAACTTACTTACTTGGAATATTTTACCTGATAGTTTAAAAAACGTATAGATCTTACGAATACTGAGCAGTTACAGTTCACGTGGCGTCAGCATAAATTGCGTAATTCTTACTTAACAGGCGAAACTTTTTGTAAGCAAAAGTTTATCATTTTCATAGTTGTTATTTGTGCCTAAATATGATGGAAATAGAATTTAGATTTGATTAATGAAGCCAATGCAATCATCGAACATTTAGCACCCCCAATAGCACGGCGTACGACCTAGCCCACGCGTGCCGAGCCCGTGACCGGCACGTTACGGACTCAACACCGCTTCGAGTTACCCGTAGGCTCAGTGGGCTCGTTTGGGCCGGTTCAGTGGGCGCGCCAGTGCGAGCACATCAGTCGCACATTCCCGAGCCCTGTGCCTGCCCGCCGGGCCGGTTTTGGGCCGATTTGCAAGGGTTAGGTTATCGCGTTCTCATTTCGTCCTAATACAAACACGGGTTGTTTCAGTAGTCGAAAACGCCAGATAAAAGATCAATCTAGGCAGCAATCGTCCTAAAAAGTAATATTTTTTTCGTATACTAGGTGTAATTTGCATTATTCGGCAGCACATATGTCATGAAGAAATAGCTACATGCGCAGTTGTATACTTCCAAATGATGTAAATTACGACTTGTAAACGCAAAAATGGGACTTTCGAGGTTGATCGCGGCCTAGATCAATCTTTTATCTAGCGTTATTGACTACTGAAAAATCAAATTTTTGTATTATCGAGAAACGAGAACTCGAATCCCGCGCCCTTTCAATCCTGGAAAAAGGAATCTATCTCCGCAAGAGGGCAGCACTAATGTCGCGATCCCCGTTATACAGAATACAGGGCAGGCCACACTATCGTGGCAGATGTCAAATTACACCTAGTATACGAAAAAAATATTACTTTTTAGGACGATTGCTGCCTAGATTGATCTTTTATCTGGCGTTTTCGACTACTGAAACAACCCGTGTTTGTATTAGGACGAAATGAGAACGCGAATCCCGCACCCTTGCAAATCGGCCCAAAACCGGCCCGGCGGGCAGGCACAGGGCTCGGGAATGTGCGACTGATGTGCTCGCACTGGCGCGCCCACTGAACCGGCCCAAACGAGCCCGCGTGCTATCTGGGACGTTTATCAAATCATTCTTAAAGCGAAAATAAAATATATGTTTCACCTCACGTCTGGAACAAGGAAATGGGACTTGCTGGATAGCAGTGAGAAACATTATCTATTATTATTTTAGCTCTCCAAAAACATTTATATGTTTATTAATTTCGTAATACACTTTCGAGCACACAAAAATCGGTACGTAGTGTGCAGAAGTTTTGTTCGTTCCACAACTGGAACGAAAAGTCTTAAGCACATTTTCGGAAAATAAAGTAGCGTAGGTGTATCCTCCAATTTGTATTAATAGAATGACATCTCTATATTCTGATTAGAAGTAACGTGTTCATTATTTACAGTGCTATGCGAATGATTCTTACAAAGAAATGTATATGTTACAAATAAAAAAAATATACAAAATAATACCTTTCAAGTAAATTGGGAAGACTTAAAAAAAAATTAATATTGCAATGAATTTTAATCACGATCAACGCAACGGGTGTGAATGCGTGTACGAATGTGTGAGTAATTCGTAATCGTCCATCGTTTATGCTGTATCTTTCTAGACATTTATCGCTATGAACATTGCTGTCCTCTTCAAATAGACTTTACGAGCCCGTAATTTCGAGTACCCACACATCCCTAATCAATAGCTATCGTGGAAAAGCAACACGACTCCTGTTACGATTCAAACGTCCACGCGATCGCTGCAGAGAATTCATTTATCCGTCGATCTCGATGGCTCTTGTTTCACGCAGGAGTGCGCCTCGATGAAATCTTTAACTATGTCTTTAATGGACACTTCTGGCAGAGGTGGCAGTGGTCCAGGATGTCGTTTTCGATGGGCGACCAGGTTGGCCTTATTCGTGAACACCCGTTCGCAAACTTCGCAGACGAACGGCTTTTTGCCGGTATGTATGAGAACGTGTCTCTCCATGAGATTGAACGTGCGGAAGGATTTGCCGCATAATGGACATGCGTGCGGTTTGTAGTCTCCGTGCATGTACATATGGCCCGCGAGATGCCTCTTCCGTTTAAAAGTCATGCCACATAAGTGACACGCTACCTGATCCATCATCTTCTTGTGGCGAAGCATATGCTGCTCCAACTTGATCTCAGTGTGCATGTTACGTTTGCATATCTTACACTTGAAATCTGGATTCTGGTGTTTGTGTTCGATGTGTGCCCTTATATATCGTTCCCTTTTGAATTTTTTTCCGCAAACGTTGCAAGAGAAAGGCACTGAATCTTTGTGATTCACGTAAACGTGCTGCTTCAGCTCGATCTTCCGCCTGAAACCCTGGATGCACATCGTGCATTTGTAGGGTACGGTGCTGCTGTGATTGTCGACGACGTGGCCCTGCACCGTCATGTGATCCATACTCCTGTACTCGCAGACCGTGCACCGATACTCGTGCGGCACGCATTTCTTATCGACCCGTATCTTCCCGTAGTACCACGCTCGGTTCTCCTGATTATGTCTCGCGTCCAGCGACTTGCGTACCTTACAAATTTTTATGTGCGTCGATAACAAACACTTGCGATAATACTGTTTCTTGCAGTAATCGCATTCGAAGTGTTCTCCCCCTTTAAAGTAAAATCCTTTTAATATCATTTTTGATGACATGTTTGATGGTGCCGACACGATTTCATTCAGCGATGGACGATTGTCATCAGTCTTGTGTACTTTACATTTTCCCAGAGAGACGAAAGTCTCTCGGTTCGCTACAGCTTGTTTGTCGTTCGGATCCATCAGAGGATCCACCAGAGGATCTTTCAGTAAACTAAAACAGACCAAATGCGATCTCGTTAAAGCGTGACACTTAGGACATAGAATGTAACCGTTAGACTGCAGATTTTTACGAAAAATCGATAGAGAGAAAAATCGAATAGACTGCGAGATATAAGAACCAAGAAGGAATTTATTTCTCACTTCAATGGTGACATTTGAGTATAACCGAGCACTAGCATGCCGTAATAAATTAATTGTATTAAGGCATATCTACAAATCAGTTTGAAAGAATTATATAAAATAAAACTCACTTGTGTTTTGGATCCAGAAGAACGTCGAGGCTCTTGAGTCTTAATTTGTTGCGATGCTTGTGCTTGATAGAATTGGTGATCCGGTTGCTGGAATTAAGGATCCTTCATTGATAATGATGCACACTTACAAAAATTATCATGAATGTTTTAGACAGTGGTAATGAAATACTATGTATACATTCTCGTTGAAAATACATGGTAGAACTTATAGAAGAGGATTGAATATTTCTACAAAAATTCTCCTCACAGTTTATGATTGATAGAATATGATTGACTTCTTAAGAATTACTATTCAATATCTTTATTAAGAATAGTAACACAAAAATGATATCGTAGACCTTAAGAGTAGATTCTCACATTGCTTATATTCGTATAAATGTTTCGGGCATGCTTTAATGATTAAAATCAGTATTTAATACTGTCAAATCTTTATTAAACACGCGATAAATACGCTCGACGACCGAGCTCAAACGCAAGCGAAACACAAGATTGTGACTTTCCTAAGTTTGTATTTTTCTTATGAAACTTTTACCATTCTGTTCGTCTCGTTTTCGTAGTGAAAACTTCTTTAGGCGAAACACAACATAGAAGAACCTATCCAAATTAATAAGAGAACAAGTAAATCTTTATATAATTGCCTTTTCTTGCAATCGAGGCTGGCAAATTATATTCTGCATGAAGATCCGCAAACTGAACTCTTTCCATTAAGATCTGCACATAACAGTTTAAAACTCGTATTTGGCAATTCTTTCGAATCCTGGATCATTCCAGCACGTCCACTTTCGGTTGAATCAGATCTAAACCATCCGCTCTTTCTTGATTCTCCTGAAACTCCCTAGATGCTGCCTGCAATTCTTGAATGTACTTCATAATGAGCTTCCCCACGGGTACCTTGGGCATTGGCGGCGCTGGTCCAGGATGTATCTTTCTGTGAGTCAACAACCTCGCCATTTGTGTGAAGCTCCCTCCGCAAATGCTACAGACATACGGTCTCAAGGTAGTGTGTGTCAGTATGTGTTGCTCCTGAGTGCTTTTCCAGCGGTAAGATTTTCCGCAGAATGGACAGGAGAACGGTTTGGAGCCTTCGTGCATATACATATGGCCCGCGAGATGCTTTTTCTGTTTAAATGTCATGCCACACAATTCACACGCTACCTGATCCATCTTCTTGTGACAAAGCATGTGCTGGTCCAAGTTGATCTGACTGAACATGTTACGTTTGCATATTTTGCACTTGAAACTTGGATTGTAGTGTTTGCGTTTCATGTGTAGCTTCATTACGTGTTCATATTTGAAAAATTTTCCGCAAATGTCGCAAGAGGCAGGCGCGTAATTGGTGTGTTTCAAATGCACGTGATTTCTCAGTTCGTTCTTCAGTCTGAAACCCTCGTCGCACATCGTGCATTTGTAGGGTACGGTGCTGCTGTGATTGTCGATGACGTGGTTATGCACCGTCAACTTTTCCGTGCTTCTAAACTCGCAGACCGTACACCGATACTCGTGCGGCACGCATTTCTTGTCGAGCAGTATTTTCCCTTTGTACCAGGGTCGGATAAGCCGATTGTATCTTGGTGCATCCGTCTTTTGACCATTACACGCTTTCACGTGCATCGCCAACGAACACTTGCGATGGAACTGTTTCTTGCAGTAATCGCATTCAACGTATTCCCCCTCTTTAAAGACAAATTTTTTTTTTCTCCTCCTTGATGACTTCTTCTTTGGTGGTGCCCGCACTATTTGATTCAGAAATGGCCGACCGTCATTAGTGTCTTCTACATTGCATCTTACCAGAGAGTTGCGAGTCTCTCCGCTCATTATAGCTTGATTGTTGTCCACATCCATCAGAGGATCCATCAGAGGATCATTAAGTAAACTAAAACAGACCAAATGCGATCTCGATAAAACGTGACGCGTAGGGCATGGAATGTAATCATTAGACTACAGATCTTTATGCAAAATCATAATTGCTTGCACGAAAGGTGGTTCGGAACCCACCGTAATAAAAAGTAGGTCCCGCTGAAATAGGCGATGGGGAAGAGTGTTGGTAGAGGTGAGAAATGTGGAACGGGATTTGAAACCCTGAGGGGACCAAATATCCATTACATACATAATTGCTTTCACGAATTGCAAGATGTAAGAACCAAAGAGGAATTTATTTCTTACTTGAGTGGTTTCGTGATTTTATGGTTTCAATGATGCCAATGTAATCGTTGAACATTTAGCACGGTGATGAAAT
Organism: Lasioglossum morio; assembly: GCA_916610235.2. NCBI lineage: Eukaryota > Metazoa > Arthropoda > Insecta > Hymenoptera > Halictidae > Lasioglossum > Lasioglossum morio. Next base: position 11,136,629 of record OU744325.1, on the reverse strand, counting down.
CATTCGTAGAGCGAATTTAAAATAAAATAAATGTTTCACAACACGTCTGGAACATAAGGAAATAAGACTTGCTGGAAGTAGTGAGAAACATTATTTATTATTTTCGCACTTTAAAAACATATATTTATTAACTTCATAATAAGTACACTTTCGAGAACAGAAGAATTGGTATATAGTGCGACGGCTGTGTTCGTTTCACAATTGGAACGGAAAGTCTTGAAAACATTTTCGGAAAATAAAGTAGCGTACATGTATCCTCCAATTTGAGTTCATGAATGAGACTTTTAATTCTGATTAGAAGTAACGTGTTCATTATTTACAGTTCTGTGTGAATGATTCTTACAAGTAAATTGGGAAGATTCTAAAAAAATTGATATTGAAATGAATTTTAATCACGATCAACACAACGGGTGTGAATGCGTGTATGAATATGTGTGTCTGATTCTGGGGTCGAGGTTGGGACAGAGACGCCAGATAAAGACTTGTGTCTAAATTATATGATCTCCTTCTACGACGCTACCATCACGGAAGTTTCCATCACAGAGAAAGAGAGAGAGAGGGTAACATTTTCCCTTCAATTTGGGAAAATTCCTCTTATCTGCAGAGGCGGATTAAGTCAGCGTGGGGCCCGCGTCAAATGTGAGCAGGAGACCGTAGTTTTTGTATGATAATAAAATAAAACACAACTTTTACAAACAAAAGGGGCCCAGCATTTGCTACTTCTGCTATATAGCTACTCCAGCCTTGCTTACTGGTGACTCTAGGCACCCGTCAGAATCATACTTAGAGGTAAAGAGTGAAGATCAAAGCCAAAAGTGTATTAGAAAGCGTAAGTCACAATTTCTTTTGGCCAGAGTCGTGGAAGAGTCTATTTAGAATTAGTAAATATTAAATACATGTATATTAATATATGTATTCGATAAAACAAGTTGCCGCTTCAATTATTATCTGTATAACACGACTCGTGGTATGACTCAATAGTCCGCGCGATCGCTGCGAAGAATTCATTGATCCATAGATCTCGACGAACTCGTGTTTCACGCAGCTGTACGGCACGATGAAGTCCAATGGTGCCAGAATCTGAACCGAACGATCCTCATTCCATCTCCACAGTTTCCCTTGCACTACTATGAGCACACTCCAGTATCCCCCAAAAAGGCCGTATAATTGTCACATATTACTCTGGTCATCAGAGAGGGGGTGCTTGTATTTCCCTCGATTTCTTCTCGATTTCCCCGTCTGTAATCATCGATGAAGTCTTTCACTATATTTTTAATGGACACTACTGGCAGAGGTGGTAGTGGTCCAGGATGTCGCTTTCTGTGCCACTTCAGGCTTGACCTATGCGCGAACATTTGTCCGCAAACACTGCAGACGAACGGCTTTTTGCCGGTATGTATGATAAAGTGTTTCTCCATGTAATTGAGCGTGCGGAAAGATTTGCCGCATAATGGGCAGGAGTACGGTTTGAAGATTCCGTGGTTGTGCAAATGGTCCGCGAGTTGCCTTTCCCGTTTAAAAGTCATGTCACACAAGGGACACGCTACCCGATCCATCTTCTCGTGGCAAAGCATGTGCTGGTCCAAGTTGATCTGACTGAACATGTTACGTTTGCATATTTTGCACATGAATTGTGGATTGTCGTGTTTTTGTTTCATGTGTAGCTTCATCACGTATCCATATTTGAAAAATTTTCCGCAGACGTCGCAAGAGGAAGGGGCGGAATCGGTGTGTTTCAAATATACGTGCTGTCTCAGTTCCTTCTTCAGCCTGAAACTGTCTTCGCACATCGTGCATTTGTAGGGTACGGTGCTGCTGTGATTGTCGATGACGTGATTATGCACTGTCAACTTGTCCTTGCCTCTGAACTCGCAGATAGTGCACCGATACTCGTGCGGCTTGCATTTCTTGTCGACCCGTACCTTCCCGCTGTACCACGGTCGGTACTCTAAATCGCTGATCTTGCGTCCCTTACACGATCTCACGTGCACCACCAACCAATACTTACGATAGAACTGTTTGTTGCAGTAATCGCATTCGAAGCGTTTCCATTCCTTTAATCTTATCTTTGATGACATCTTTGATGGCGCCGGCACGCTTTGATTCAGCGTTGGCTGAACGTCATCAGTGTCTTCTACTTTGCATTCCCACAGAGAAAAGCAAGTCTCCGGGTTCGCTGCAGCTTGTTTGTAGTCCGGATCCATCAGAGGATCCACCAAAGGATCGTTCAGTAAACTAAAACAGACCAAATGCGATTTCGTTAAAGCGTGATGCTTAGGGTATAGAATGTATACATTAGACTGCAGATCTTTATGCAAAGTTAAAATTATATGCATGAATTACAAGACGTAAGAACCAGGAAGGAATTTATTTCTCACTTCAGTGGTTTCATTGAATAATAAGAGATCTGTTGATTTTGTTGAATGTTCTTAATATTTCCAATGCTTCACATCACGCTCCCCCCTTTTTCCTATAAATGCATAAAAACTGCAGTCTAGCCGAAGAACTTACTTGGAATCCTTTACCTGACAGTTTAAAAACTGTTTAGATCTTACGAATAGTAAGCAGTCACGTTTTACGTGACCTGAGGATAAATTGCGTAGTTCTTACTTATTTCTAAATATTGTACAAGTAAAAGTTTACGTGTTATCTGGTGTGGGCATGACTAATTAGAAAAAGTGTTTTAATTACAGATTATTAATTTTATATTCTATGTATATTTTCATAGTTCTTATTTGTTCCTAAATATGATGGAAATAGAATTTAGATTTGACTAATGATGCGAATGCAACGTTGATCAAATCATTCGTAAAGCGAATATAAATAAATGTTTCACAACACGTCTGGAACATAAGGAAATAAGACTTGCTGGATAGCAGTGAGAAACATTATCTATTACTATTTTCGCTCTTCAAAAACATATATTTATTAACTTCGTAATACACTTTCGAGCACAGAAAAATTGGAAAGTAAAGTCTTAAGAACATTTCCGGAGAATGAATTAGCGTAGATGAATCCTCCAATTTGGAGGACAAAGAAGTGTATATGTCACCATTTAAAAAAACATACAAAATAATACCTTTCAAGTAAATTCGAAAGATTTAAAAGAAAATTGATATTGAAATGAATTTTAATTACATAGCGTTTGCTACTTTTGTTATATGGCTAATCCTGCCCTGCTTATCTGGGCACCCGTCAGAATCATACTTAGAGTTAAAGAGTCAAGGTCAAAGCCAATAAAGTAGTAGACAGCGTAAAACGGAATTTCTTTCGGCCTGAGTCGAGAAAGAATCTATTTAGAATTAGTAAATATTAAATATATACTAAGTATTCGATAAAACAAGTCGTCACTTCAATTATTATCCCTACAACACGACTATAGTCCGCGCGATCGGTGCAAAGAATTCATTTATCCATCGATCTCGACGGACTCGTGTTTCACGCAGCTGTACGCCACGATGAAGTCTTTAACTATGTTTTTAATGGACACTACTGGCAGTGGTGGCAGTGGTCCAGGATGTCGTTTTCTGTGGGAGAGCAGGCCGGGCCTTTGCGCGAACATTTGCCCGCAAACGTCGCAGACGTACGGCTTTTTGCCGGTATGTATGACAACGTGTCTCTCCATGGGACTGAGCCTGCGGAACGATTTCCCGCAGATTGGACAGGTGAAAGGTTTCTGGCCAGTGTGCACTCGCAGGTGTGCCGCGAGTGTGCGACCTCGGAGCACTTTGCCACACTTCGGGCACGTTATGCTCGCACTCTTCTGCTCCGCGTGCCATTGCCTGTGTTGCTCGAGGCTCTCCGGCGACGCCATGTATCGCCTGCATTGCACACACTGGTAGTAAAAGCTGTTGTGGATGCTCCTCATGTGATTCTGCATGGCCGTGTCGTTGTTAAACGTGGCGTTGCAGACGTTGCATTTGATTACACGATCGGCGCAGTGCATCAGTCTCATATGCTGGTTCATGTCGCTCTTCACCTTGAAACCTCGCTGGCAAATCTTGCAGAAGTACGAGTACTCGGTACTGTGGTGCCGGAGCATGTGGGTTCTCAACGTGCTCTTCATCGGGGTCTTGTAGCTGCAGTCCGTGCACGTGTACAGCTCCGTCAGCTCTAGATGACCGTGCTCCGCTTCGGAGTGCACGATCAATTCCCTCTTCAGTCGGAACGGCTTGTCGCACGTGCTGCACGTGTATTTGTACGACAGTATGTGCTTCAGCATGTGCGTCTTCCGGTAGAACACTTTGCCACAACGATCACAGTACAGAGGCCTGCGGCCTTTCCCGTTGTACGGTGCTGGTGCAACTTGGCTTCTTGCAGCTTCGTCTTTGGCTACATGATTAGCGACGTTCATTGTCACTCCTTCTGGTGGCCCTTGCCCGATCGATCCCTTGTCGTCCACCAAAGTGTACACATTCTCGATTTTGAACTGGGAGAACTCCGGCATACTTGGAACGTCTCCTAAAGGGTCCAGCGCGGAACTAAAACATAGCACATTCGGTCTTGTTAGAATGCGATACATTGAGAGGCCACGTGTAGTTTTAGATTGAGAGCTTACTTACTTGGAATACTTTAACGGCGAGGTACTAAACGTGTACAGGGATATTGGGAGCGTTAACGAACACGTAGACTCATTGTCATTACAGTAGTGCACACGTTCGCCTTTGTAAACACTTAATAGGGTACTTGTCCCAATTACTGTGTCATCAAGCTAACTTGTTGATTCAGGAATTCATTAATGAATTATTTGGTTCGAGCTTGATCTGTTTGATATTTATATTGGTTCTCAGACTCTTTCTTTGAATATTTTATAATGAAATTGTTCATAGATGTGTGCCTCCAATTAATGCGCCTGTCTAAACACTGCTCCTTTCGAAATTGATGTTCTCTTTGAAATTAGTGGCTTTCTTAACGAATACATTTATTGGTATGAACTTCTTGAAAGTGAAAATTGGTTTAGTGAACAGACATTTTCTTTTCAGAAAATAGTTTCACGATTTTTTGACAAGATGAACTCACTAATAGGGACAAGCATCCTAGTGGGAGAAATGCTATAGTCAGACCCTGAGTGACGAAACGAATCTACACGGTGACTCTCGTAGCTCGTCTCGTTTTATTTTACTTTTATTATTGTTTCCAGCATCATTGAATTTGTAAGTATTATTCAGATACAATCGTGATTGTAATAATACGAATAACATTGCATGAAACACGGCTGTTTATGCGCTATTAAAAAATGTGGTCCGACGTAAGTAAAAAAAGACGAATTATTTATTGACAGTATTCGTATTGTTCGTATTACACTTTGAACTCTTTGAGCTATTCGAACTCGATAATTTCTTCGAATCTAAAAAAAATCCATTTTATACGATTGTTCTCATCTTATGGATGTGAGATTGCTACAATACCTCGTGCAATGCTTAAGTGTTACGTAATTGATTAGATACGAACATATCTAATGTAAACAATATTTCGAATAATGGTACAGCAATTCTTAACGGCGAGTCACTACTCGAGTGCTAAGGGTTGAAACAAGAAAGTCGATGAATTCGAAAGTGTTACTCGACATCGATAGCCGAGTTTTTCATGATGTATTCCTTGGTGAACTCTGTTACAATGTTTTTCACGGAGACGACAGGTAGAGGCGGCAGTGGTCCCGGATGTCGTTTCCGGTGGCAGATGAGGCCAGGCTTTTGCGCGAACGCCTGTCCACAGACGTCGCAGATGTACGGCCTTTTGCCAGTGTGTATGAGAACGTGTTGTTCCATGGCGGTTTGTCTGGTGAAGGACCTTCCGCAAATGGGACATGGGTAAGGTTTGAGGCCGGTGTGCACCCGCATGTGTCCTTCTATAGTGCGACCACGAAGTATCTTCCCGCAGGTCGGACACACGACCCTTTCTCTCTCTTTGTGCCAGAGCGTGTGCTGATCCAGACTCTTTTGAGTGGACAGACAGCGTTTGCATATGCTGCACTCGAAGGGATGTTTGTTATGGCTGTACCTCATGTGACGTCTGAGAGCAGGTACACTTTTGTAAGAATGCCCGCACACGGAGCATATAACGGCAGGACCGTCACTGTGCATCTGATTGGTGTGCTGTTTCAGGTCGTTCTTCAGCTTGAACTTCTTCTGACAGACTGTGCATGTGTACGGATAGCTGGTCGTGTGTCGGCGGATGATGTGATCCTTTAGGATCCACTTGTTCGTGGTCTTGAAATCGCACATATGACACGGATAGATCAACGGCCCGTGTAACTCGGTCACGTGCACCCTCAAGTCCTTCGCCCTTGTGAAACTCCGCTCGCAAAACCTGCACTGGTTCACGTGCTCCTTGATGTGCTGTATCAATGGCATTTTCCGGTCGAAACGCTTGCCGCAATGGTCGCAAGCCAAGGATCTGGGCGTCGACCTCATCTCTCGAACGTTCTCCGGTGTGATTTCGTCGAGATCCTATGCGGGGCGCGAGAACAGGACGCGGAATGAATATCTCGATTAGTTTTTCGGTTTATGGATTTCTAGAGACGTTTATCAAGGTAATGTGCTCACAATTTTCACCTCGCAGAACTCCTCCATGGTCCCCGTGTCCTCCAGAGGATTCACCGTCTCGAAACTAAAACAGATTGAATTCGGATTGGTTAGAAGGGTGGCTCTTCAGTTACAAAATGTCGTTCTAGATGAGGAGCTTACTTACTTGAAGTACGTTTAGCGGAGGGACATTTCTCGAGCGCTTATAAATTCTTTGGTATCGAACAGTGAATTCTAGTTATTTGGGAGTGTAGTCGTGAGACAATACTTGTGTGTGGGTACGGGTGTATGTTAGGGGTGGATTCAGTACTCTCTTCATATGAATTTTGTATACAGTATTCTCTTCGTTAATGTCGTATCTCTCAGTCTGCCGAGCGACAGTTATAGAAGAGGTACTACTGTTCTTGTCCGAAACAGTTGTTGGAGAAAGTACAGCGCTGATTATATAATTATTTAATTACAGAAATATTATGTTTGTCTTTATACAACGCTAGATAATTATACATCTTATGATACTTGTATAGACGTGTATATGGGCCAAGGATTGATCAGTCGTTTCACACGTTGCAGAAGTTGCAGATTAATGAAAATCCTGGTTTTATTAAAAAAAATTCATAGTACAATAAAAAGTACAAACAATATTTTCAAAAAATGTTATCGATAAAACTATTATCCAAAGTCTCAGAAGATTTACGAAGATTCGTACACTTGTAACAATATTTGGGTTCCATGGAAATCGCCGACACAAATTTCCCCGACACGGTTTTCACCGACTCCAGATTTGACCGACAACGACTTTAATCGACTCGAATTTGTCCGACAACGGTTTTAGATTCGTTATCGGTCAAATTTGGTGTCGGTGAAAACCGTGTCGGGGAAATTTGTGTCGTTGATTTCCATGGGATCCCAATATTTAGACATTCGAAAAAGGACATGTAGAAATGCATATCTTTACATTGCATGTAAATTGCATACTTTATATAATAACTAATAAAAAGAAAACGTAATGGACAATGCTATTGTCGTTGCAACACAAGCGATCTCTTCGGAAGGATTTCGACTACGGCGAACATTTTTCAAAAGTACAACCATACGAAAGCGAAATCGATCACTATCTAATTGGAAGTAACAAAGAGCTTTTGGATTGCAACATTTAATATTCATTCTTTAAGAGATCAAAGAAGAGTGTCTGTACACGATATCAGTGACATTTTAGTCCCGAAGCTCTATCAGGACTTTGCAGTACTTCGAAGGAGATACCATTAAATTTTAGTACGTGTCATTTTAAGTACAGGTATACACGTGTACTGTTTCACGTATATTTCAATACACGTGTACTATTTCACGTATATTTAAATACGCGTGTACTAACGCATCCGTATTTTAATTCGTATTAATGTTTAGGATACAGTTACTAATTTTTGAAAGAAAAATATCTCCATATATAATAAAATCGTGCCTGTCTGTCTGTTTATGACGTTTCCACTAAAATTCGTTAAAAAATTATTCTTACAAGATTTTCAGAATCTTCTGTTCCTCCGTCGGATCCACAGGACACTGACATTTATCCGAATACGTCTTAATCACTAAACACTACACAATACGCTCTCGGAAATCGTTACATCGAACGAGATGTTACTCCTACCACGATCAAACTAGTACTGCAATTGTCAATTCGGATTTTTCGGGGTTGATTTAGGTGGGTGGGGGGAGGGTATAGCTTTTGTTGATTGGACGCGGTCGTGCGTAATTTCAAAATAATCAACCAGAATTTGTTATTGCATGTGGACAAAATCGCGGGTACAACTAGTGGGTTTATAAAATAGATACAAAAATTAATTTAACATGTTAAGAACCAGTCCCAATATAAAAATGTAATCAACTAAACCTCTAGTTTATTAGAGAAGAATCTGATGTGTTTTAATGTACTGACAATAAACTACTTCTTTTGGAATAACATATCTTTAGCTGTTGGTAAACACCATTCCGGAGCTACTGCTGTTTCTAATATATTTAAATATTTCAGTTGCAGGTTTCGAATTCTAATTAAATCTGAAATGTCTGCGCAAAGAGATTCGGCAATAATTAATTTTATTCTTGTACCAACAACCACGAAATTTATGGAACGATATTAACTTACGTCATAACTTAATATCAATGTTCTAAAAATTATACAAATTAAAATGAGAATGCATTAATACACGTGTATTTAAATACACGTTCAAAACCACGATCGCCAGATACCATTGACTTGGAAGAAAGCTGAAACACCGAAGAGTGGTATCAATTATTCGATTTTGATCATCGTATTTTTCATAGTATATTCCTTGGTGAACTCCGTCACGATGTTCTTGATGGACACAACGGGTAGAGGTGGTAGTGGTCCTGGGTGTCTCTTCCTATGACAAATCAGTCCGGGTTTCTGTGCGAAAGCCTGTCCGCAGATATCGCAAATGTACGGCCTCTTCCCGGTATGAATGAGGACGTGTTGTTCCTGTGCGGTCTGCCTGCGAAATGATTTCCCACAAACCGGACAGGGGAACGGTTTCACTCCGGTGTGCACCCTCATGTGCGAGTCGAGATCACGACCTCGAAACCTTTTGCCACAAGTTGGACAAAGTACCTTCTCCCTGGTCTCGTGCCAGGTCAGATGCTGCTCGAGGTTCTCCTGCGTGGTCATGCCTCTTCGGCAAATCCGGCAGATGAACTCCGGCTTGTAGTGTCTGTATTTCATGTGGGCCTTCAGCGCGTGTAGGTTCTTGCTAAAGTGTCCGCACACGTCACAGACGATCGGCGGCGCGTCGCTGTGGTTCTGTTTGACGTGGTGGTTCAAGGCCTTCTTGATCTTGAACTGTTTCCCGCAGACGTCGCACGCGAAGTTGTAGTTGCTCGTGTGCAGCCGTATGTAGTGGTTCTTCAGCGTGCCCTTGTTGTTGCTCTTGTACTCGCACACGCTGCAGTCGTACACCTGTTGTCTGTGGATCTTCTCGACGTGCGAGGCCAGGTATCGACGTAGCCGGAACGTCTTCGGACAGTCCGTGCAACTGTGCCGGTGCTTCTTCAAGTGCTCCGCGAGGTTGCTCTTCTTCGAGAATTTGCGGCGACAATGGTCGCACTCCAGCCGGCTCGTTACCGCTCTTCTCTTTGTTCGCCGATCGACACCACTCGCCGAAAACAATGGCTCCGTCGTCTTGTCCCCGTTGTACTCCTCTCGGCACATCATTACCGTCTCGAAGTTCTCTTTGCCGATCCAGTCCGTGTATCCCACGTTCTTGTACTCTTCGCTCAAGGGATCCAGGATCCTAAAACAGACAATTTACGGCTCGGGTTACCATCGGTTCGACAGCGAACGAGGACGTCTTAGTAATTAACGGTCGTAGAGAAGGGATCGTCCGCAGGAAACCTAAACTTGCGTAGAGGGAGAATCGTTCATCAACTGGAGACGATGCTCAAAACTTGTTCCGTAGAATAACCTATGTCTAATGTTCGTACCTTTACGTAGCTTTAAACGATCCCGCACACTCGCAGCCTGGAAATCATGAAAAGTTTGAGATTATTATCTGTTCTGCGGCACGGTGTAATACAGCAGATATACTTATCTGGATGTTTTAATACTTTTCGTTCTCTCGGGAACTCTCGCAGTCCCTCGACGTAACTATCGGTCTCAAGATCGATCGATCCTGACAGCGATTCAACTGTTTTTTTTTTTAATATTGATTAGTGTATAAGGTTCGTCTCCGGGCGGGGACAGTTCAGAAGATCGAACTCAGTAAAAATATTTATTTCAAACTCAAAGCTATACACAGCATTTACGTGTCTTTACGAAGGTATTACGCTAGGGTATTGATTTTAGAAAAATAGCCGTCGTAGGCGTGCTTCCATCCACGTGAGCTTCTTTTTCCACTGTTTTTTTTTATAGGGGATGCTGTCTTATATGGTTATGGTACAGTTATTCTTGGGAGGACTAGCTCGCAAAGAAAACAGCCGCTATCAGGGTGATTGAGAGAGAGAGGAAGTGTCAAATATTTTCAAGTTGAGTCGGCACAATTTGTGGAGCGATCGGTGGACGAATTAATTGAAAACGATTTCGTCTGTTCTAGGAAATACACTGTGCTTTTGAATCCAGTAGACTTCTCCTAAATCACCCCGTGCGGCACAGTGTACAGATACTGACAAATTCACGGAGCGAAAGTGTTCGTTGAACGTTGCCACTTTTCGTGTTTATGTAATTTATATTCTGATCGCCGAAACACGCGTTTGTCGTGTACAGAAGCAAAAGTAATATTGATTTCAGTAGCGACGTTGGATTAGAATCGATTTAGATATTCTGAAATATTATTCATTGGTTAGATCCGACCTGAGAATATTGGTCATTACAGTGGTGTGCTTTTTTATACTACATGAATTACAATGGTACGTTGTTCAGAACATTCAGTTCATCGAGAGTTATGTCGGACACATTTCCTTCCGCGTAATATCAATTAGAATTCCCGTCAATAGTTAATGTTTTCAATACATCTGAGGCTAAACTTGGCTCGTAGACTTTGTACGTTCGTCGAGAGGACAGTTCAAAGAGACAGTATTGTTGCAGCGACTTTTAACTTCATCTGAGGAAACTAACAAGTTTTTAGAATGTAATCCTCTAGATTTTTACGAGAAAATTCCGAAAATCCAAGTTCTAATCTTTGGAATCGTCTGGTATAACTTTGAACCAGTGGATTCCTGAAATTGAAACTTCGATTTTCTAAATTTTCTCGTCAATGTCTTCAGGATTACATTTTAAAAAGTTCGTAACTTTTGGTTTCCTCGGGTAAAGTTCAGCCAACTGTTGCATCTGACAGTAGTTTATCAACCGACAGTCGAATCGAATCGCACGCACGATCGAGACATTAATCAAGTACTGTGAATTACTGTAAATTATTGTAAAGTCTTGTAAATGAACTGTTCCCAATTGAAAATGCCGCGACGTGCGACGCGAAGTGCCGTGGATTATTCGCAACAGTAGTATATTTCCCTTCAACTGTACGTCTTAAATTTACAAGGCTGTTATTATATTGTACATCTTACGCTATACTTACAATTATATGCAATACGTCTAAAAATAATTATTGTTTGCTATTCCGCGTTCTCGATCATTAGATCTCGATGGTATACAGATTGCTCTGGAATTCTGTTCACGTCCACTATTCGAGACATCTCCGTCGTCTTTAACAAACAATAAGATCAACAGAGAGATATTTTTACTTGTTGTTGAAGCTTGGTTTCTAAATTTCAGCGAACATCGTGTACAACAATCTGGTTTCGAAAAGAATATGTTTGAACTGGTAATATTTAGTTTAATGTTAATCTGTTAATTGAATAAATCTTGAAGTTTCGATGCTCGCATAATCGGAACCTGTTAGAACTTTAAGTATAGTATAATTTCCTGTCGAAACAAAATGTTGGTTCCGATTTAACGAATCGCAATGTTAGGGATTTAATGTAAGCTTCTATACACTTAAAAATTTCGAAGAATTTAACGAACAAAGAAGCGTTTCGTTCACAGATATTTAATTGAACCATCACTCTTCATGGTTTCTATTATTTATTATTAGAACACTTTTGTTCTTCTTTTAATTCAAATACAATTCATGACAAATTGTTAGGTAGGAAAGTCAAAAACGAATGAAGAATTACTCTTTCTTTCTAGATTTCTTTATCGAAAGAAATAGTCGAAGAAAAATTCGATGAAAGACCACGAAATAAAATAAAATAATATTCTGAATTATTATTACTTCTTCAACAACGAGTAGATATATTGATCGTTCATTCTGATGCGGCAAGTAGGACTCCACGATCGAAGTTTACAAGCAACATTCCACGCTACCGGAAGTCGTTACGCGATAACCGTATCGATATGCAAAGGAATTCAAATCATTCAAGAGATAATTAACATGTTCGCCAGTTATTTCCGAGAGCCGCAATCTTCTATTTCATCTGGAGACAGACAGGTTAATTTCATATGTATTATTCCTGGAAGCAACAGCTTTTCAATCGTTACACGATATTAGACAAAATGAACATGTTTCCAATAAAGCCGTACAGTATTATTGGGGAAAGTTTGGAGAAATTCTCTGACCGAACTACTTCAAACAAATGACAGCGACGAGCATGTTAATCACCGTCTTTCTCGAACCGACGAGAAACTTGAATCGATATTAGATCCGAAACGCTGTATTTCCATGGAAAAGGACTCTACGTTTCCTCTTCGATCCTTTCCTCGTTCTCGCGCGCGCTGATTTCCTGAACGTATCCTTCCGTGAACTCTTTGACGATGTCAGCGATAGGCATGACGGGTAACGGTGGATGGGGTCCGGGATGGGTCTTCCTGTGGCAGATGAGGCCCGGTTTCTGCGTGAACGCTTTTCCACAGATGTCGCAGACGAACGGTCTTTTCCCGGTGTGTATCAGCAGGTGCTGACGCAACTGGGACCTCCTCGCGAAAGGCTTGTTGCAGATCAGGCAGGAATGTGGCTTGCATCCAGTGTGGACGGCCATGTGCCTCTTAAACGAGTCCTTCTTGGTGAACGTTTTACCGCACTCCGCGCACACGATCTTCTCCCTCTTCTCGTGTTGCGTCAACAAGTGCTGATCAAGATTCTCCTGCGTGACCATGCGTCGTTTACATATGTGGCACTCGTATTTGGGCTTGTAGTGCGCCCACTTTTGGTGCACGTACAGCGAGCCGCTGTTCTGGCACAGTTTACCGCACACGTCGCAGTTGATCGGCCTCTCCTTATGGTGGAACCGCACGTGGTTCGTCAGGTCGCCCTTCACCTTGAACTTCTTCGAGCAGAACTTGCACTGATGCTCGTATCGGTCCGTGTGCTTCCTGATGAAGTGCGACTGCAACGAGTGCTTCGACCTGCAGACGAACCCGCAGGTGGCGCACGGGAACAGCATATTGTTCGGTCGTTTCCTCGACCATGTCTCGTGCTTCCTCTCAAGATGCGCCGCGAACAGGCTCTTCTTCAGGGTCCTATAATCGCAAACCGCGCAGATGTACGCGCCGTCCTCTTGTATGCAAACCTTCTTCTTGTGCGTCCAGGCCACGTGCTTTCGGAACGAGATCGCCGAGCTGAACATTTCCGAGCAAACTTTGCACTTCAACGCCCCGCCCGAGTTCCTCGAGATCTTTCTGCGGGTCCTCGTCGGCGTCGCGTTATTGTTCGCCGCTTCCAAGATGTCCTCCTCCAGGTACTCGACCTGCTCCACATGATCCGATTGCTCCGCCTGATCCACGTCTTCGATCTCCTCCAGCTGCTCCAGCTGTTCCTGCTCGGTATAATCCGGATCGTCAACGACCTGCTCGTAGTCCAACTTCTTCTCGTCCTCCTCGGTGGACATCAGCTTCTCTATAGTCACCATACTACCGTGAACTTTAACCTGATACAAATCCCCGATCTTATCGTGCTCGTCTTCGAGCGAGCCGTTCAAGATGATCGGCTTCACGTCCACCTCTTCCTCCTCCTCCTCCTCTTCCTCCTCCTCATCATCGTCTACCCTCTGCTCGGACGTCCCGTTCAACAGATGGTCCTCCTCTTCGTACAGCTTCTCGTCGGACGAGTCGTACGGCAACTCGTCGTTGTTATAGAGGCTCTCGACCTTGATGAATTGCTGCTTCTCCTCTTCGACCTCCGGCTCCTCCATCTGCTCCAGTATCTCAACGTCCGGCAGCGGCGCGTCGTCTTCAGGTACAAACGCGTAGTACGGCTTCCCGTCGAACTCCAGGATCTGCCATTTTCTCATAACCACCGACTCCTTGTCGTAGAGAAAGATGCCGCGCGAGCTCAGGCTCTCGGCGTCGTACCTGAAACATCACCGATCGACAGCGTTAATTAAGTTAGGCGACCGGGGGTCGTGACGCGATGTGGCGCCGAACTGCAAGAAGCGGTTTCAAGCGGGACGTTTCTTATTCTTATGTGCTGCGGAAACCGTGAAAGGTCCCTCGCGAACACACGCTCGCGAAACGTTGTTACGCGGAGGCTGGTTAGAGAGATGGTGAGAAAGATAGTTACGCGCGGAATGGTAGGTTAGCGGTCACAAGTCAAGGCCACAACGAACTTAGTCTCTTGCAGATTGGAAAACTGGAGGACACTACTGTACCGGATTAGTCGTAAGGTGTGCTATACAGTGAGAGAGTAATCAGGGTGAAGCTGGGTGGCGATCGATTATTCTGAATTATACGTGTCGTCGATGGGACAAATAATATTTTATTCCGATCACACGGCGAGAACGTTACATATCTTACAAGTAAACAATTGTTGACGGACCATTCAACGATCCGCGTCAGGAATCTCTTGGCATCTGTTCTCGACACTATCGAAACTCATTGTACTGTACGGAAAGTATCGTTCGCGTAACGCTTTTGCGAACAGACTCGCAAGATAATACGTGAGATGATAGATGAATCTTCCATGCTTTGCGAAACGGGAGTCTCGCTGATGATTTCCGTATGAAACGAGATAATGTGCTGAGAAATAAAATATACGTCAAGGAACAGATGTTGCGACTGATGCAAATGTCTTTTGTATTATTCGAGAGTAACAATAGTTCAAAGGGTTAACTTTTCATTCGAACGACAGAACTCCAAGAAGCATTTCGAGTCTGAACACGTTCACAATTTGTACATCACGCTGTTTATTCGGAGCATGCGATTCATTTGCTCATGAACTCCTTCAAGATGTGATCGATATGCATGACCGGCAGAGGCGGCAGCTTTCCAGAATGTATTTTCCTATGGCAAATGAGGCCAGCCTTCTGGGCGAAGGACTTTCCGCAAACGTCGCAGATATAGATTCTCTCTCCCGTGTGCAGAAGAAGATGTTGGCTCATACTGCTGTGAGTGGTGAAAGCCCTGGCGCAGACCGTGCATTTGTACGGCTTGTCCCCGGTGTGTATTCGCATGTGTTTTCTGAAGTCGTGGTTCTCGAAGAAGGTCTTGCCGCACTCCTCGCACACGCACTTCTCCTTCTTCTCGTGCTGGGTGAGAACGTGCTGGTCCAGGTTCTCTTTCGTGACCAGCCGCCTGTGGCAGACCGGACACTCGAACTTCGCTTTGTAATGAGCGTGTTTCTGATGGGTGTACAGACTATGGCTGTTGCGACAGGTCTTCCCGCACACGTCGCACATCACCGGGGGCTCCTGATGATTCAGCCGAACGTGCGTCGTCAGGTCACCCTTTACCTTGAACTCCTTGCCGCATTGTTTGCAAGGGAACTCGAAGTGTTGCGTATGCTTCCGCACGAAATGAGACCTCAGCGTTTCCTTGCGCGAACAAATCAGCCCGCAGATTACGCAGGCGAATTTCAGTTCGTTGGTGGACTTGCTCTTTTCGGACCCGTCGTGGTCCTGAGCTAGATGAGCGATCATGCTGGATCTCCTGCTGCAACGGAAGTCGCAGATCAAACAACAGAGAGGTTCCTCCTTCGGACAGGGTAGCTTCACAGTCAAAGTGACTTCGGTGGACAACTTCTTCTCCTGATTTTTGTGTATCAACTTGTGTCGTTGTAGGATGTACTTCCTTTTGAACTGTTTCTCGCAAACGTCGCAGCTGAACGAGTCAGAATCTTCTTTTCGTATCACTTTCAAGTCCTCGGGGAGCATCTTCACGGATACTGGTCCCTGCCTAAAACAGGAAAGAACCTCGCGTTTATTAGGGCTCCAGGGTTGCATTGTTATATTGGATGGTGGTAATTACTTACATTTGGAGTAAATAGTCACGACGAATTTCGTACGAGAAGATAACATATTATCATTGCGATAAAGTAATTTCTAGTTGGCTAGGATAGGAAACGAGTTAAACAATTTATATCGTGAAAAGTGGAAGTGTAAATGTGACGATGCTTGTAAAATTTGGTTTGTTAAGATCGATTGTTGATCGATTCTTGTTATCAACGAAATGTCATTCGAATTCTCGAAATTTCGGTTGCATTCGTGATGGACTCGGTGAAAAATTATGTTATACAATGTATTTTTAACCGCGCCGTCGATGGTGTGGAATGATGTGACAAAACCCTATAATAGAGTCAAACGTTTCTCTTTATGGCGTTTCAAGGACGCGCGGTATTGATTAATCGTTAAAGATGAGCTTGCCGATAACACTTTCCCGAGATAGGTAATACCGAGTTTCCTGAAACATGGGGATAGAAATGCTTACTATATTTAAATATAGCGTATGTTTACATAAATAATGTTCGCTGAACGTGTAAATCGATCCTTTGAATCGGATCGATTCAAACGATAAATACATGTATCACTTACCTGTAGTTTAACAAAGACATGTTTATAATTCAACAAGTTTTAATATACACATCGAACAGAAAACAATCGTTGTTTCTTATACAGAGATCATTCTTAAAATGTAATTAAAACTAACGTTTTGGATGTGTCTTTCAGAGTATGAAAATAAAAGTAATCTGTTAAGTTTTGCGAGTTAATTGTATTGTACAAACGAGAGCACATATTCGTTGGCATCGTAAATCGTTTTATTCCGAACTATCGTCGACAACGAAACGCAAGAATCGTCGATTAAACAATATCTCAATAAAAATATGCTATCCTCCGAAGTGTTTTGTTGATCAAAATATTTCCCCCGATTCTCCCCTTGTATACAATATATATATATATATTACAGCGGATTTTCAGCCACGTCCTAAGTAATTCGTTTTTACAAGATATTCATTTAATTAATTCATTAAATTACTTTCTAGTTGCCCGTAACGAAACATTGCGACGCGAGTAACTGAAATTTAAAAAATTCAATAACTACAAATATATTGTATTCCACGAACAATGATCGTGACAAATTTTCTGCCGTCTACCCTTTCGTATTCACTGTAACATACAGATATGTGAATGTAAGTAAAATAACTATATTCTTATAACAAACGAAGGAAGAGCGCACTTCCCCTAAAACTTCCTCGTACTTACACCAGTCTAACATCATTAAAAGATAGAAATCTCGAAGAGTTTTTATGCAAAAGCTGTGCCTCGGACGAGCACCATTGGAAGTCCACTTTACGCGTGATTAAGCACAAGAGCAATGCCTCTCTAGTAGTTCATCATCTCACAACAGAACATTGTTAGTAACTAAGAAACGATGATTGTGCAAGGTAGAAGAATGCTCAAAGATCAGCTCTGTAAACTAGTGAAAATAAAAATGGTTATACGATCGACTGGTTTTTGGCGAGAACGATATCAATGGAATGGTCAATGTTTTTCAATGAAAATTGAAATACTATCTTACACGTATTGTCGATGTCTTCTAACGTGCTACTTGGAAAGAATGCGAAAGCAATTCGCAAAGAAGTCATTGGTTTGATGCAAACAGTTCAGTCAGACGCGTTCTCGCTATTCGCTGAGAAAATTACCAATACTACTTTAGGTGTGCCGCATCATCGTATCGCGTCACGGTAAACTTCGCTCCTTGCCTTCCGGGGGCCGTTCCGCATCACACGTTACCAGACACTGACAATACCACACCTTCATTCATAAACTCATACCACCTACAGTGATCCATCATTCTTCAACTAATAAAGTATTCAAAGAAGGAACAGGTTACAGTCTAAAGTCTGATTGCGCAAACTACTCGTAAAAACGTATATATCTACACAACCGTTCACACATGAGTCACTCGTCGTTCATTAAAAATAAACTGTGTTCGATAACGTTATCATTTGTGAAGACTAGCTGATGTACAGATAGTCACAAAAGTCTGCACTCGATAAAATTTCAAGTATTATCAAGGTTCTCAAACATATTCGGGACATTCATTGACGTTCAATATTAAACATCCTGTAAAAAGAGGTTTGTGCATTTTCTACAGGAAAATATGCACTTATTAGAATAATTTTGAAAATGCTGTTGTTATTTACAACTTATAAAATTATTAAGCAAATGGATATATACGTGTATATATGTGTGTGTGTGTGTGTGGTTGCTAAATTAAAATCTGTTTCTACGATAATCGTAATAAATTTCCAGATAAATAGAAAAGAAGAAGAAACAACGAAACTTTACCAACAGGTTAATGCCCATCGGAACTTTGCGAATACTTGAAAGTTTATCAGCGTTGAATCTGGCAAGGCTAACACAAAGATAAAAATTAACTGTTTGAATTTGATTCTGATTGTAAAAACCCGGTTGGTGGACTATTAGAAAGGCATTACTGCGTGGCTTGGCCAAAATCATTCCTTCTTCATGAAGTCGCTGAGAATGTGCTCTATGTGGACAACGGGTAGCGGAGGGTGCACGCCAGGGTGAGACTTCCGGTGGCAGATCAAGCCGGGCTTCTGCGTAAACGTTTTACCGCAGATATCACAGATGTACGGACGTTTCCCCGTGTGGATGAGCAAGTGTTGTCTGTAGGCTGTGCGACGAGCGAACGCTTTCCCACAAATGTGGCAGGCGTACGGTCTGTCTCCGGTATGCGTCATCATGTGCTGTTTCAGCCGATGATTCTCCGTGAACGATTTGCCGCACTCCTCGCACACAAAGCTCTCCCGCCTCTCGTGCTGCAGAAGTATATGCTGATCGAGATTCTCCTGCGTGACCATCCGTCGCTTGCAGATCTCGCACTCGTACTTCGGCTTGAAATGCGCCCACTTCTGATGGACGTACAGGGAGTTGCTATTGGAGCAGGTCTTGCCGCAGACGTCGCAAACGATCGGGCCCTCCTTGTGCTTGAACCTGACGTGCAACCTCATGTCGCCTTTCACCTTGAACTTCTTGCCGCAATATTCACAGTCGTACTTGTACTCGGACGCGTGTTTCCGTTCGAGATGCTCCTTCAGCCTGCGTCGATTCTGACACTTGAACTCGCACACGTCGCAGGAGTACTCTTCCGGTTCCGTCGTGTACCTGTAGCTGTTCTTCCTCCTGCCTAAACACTTCGTGGAGTGTTTTCTGCTGATGTGCGAGTGCAGGGTCGACTTGTTCGTACTCTCGTAGTTGCAGAAGTTGCACGCGTACGTCAAGTTGTACTCTTCCTTCAGATCCTGCTCCTCCGTCTTGTGCTCGAGCGTCACGTGCATCTTGAACGCGACCAGGCTGCGGCAGATCTTGAAGCAGACCTTGCACTTGTATCGCTGCGCCTGGTCGTGCACCGTATTCCGGTGACGCTTCAGCATCTGCACCACTGGGAAACAGATGTTACACTCCTCGCACGCGTACACTTTGTTGTCGTCGTTGCGATTCTCTTCGTTCAACGAAGATGCGTCGTCCGTCTCCTCGGTCTTGATCTTCACCTTGCTGAGATCCTCCGTGGACCGTGACAACTCCTCCTCCGCTGGAATCATGTACGGCTCTTCCAGATCTTCCGGGTCCGTCTTCAGCATCTCTTTCGGCGACTTCGTGGAGCATTTCTCCGGTTCCGGGTTTTTAGGCGGCTGATTCGCTGGAAGGAAGGCATAGTAGAGGCAACCTTCAACGTCGACGATTTGCCACGGTTGCATCGGTATCGATTCCTTGCCGTATATAAATCGGCCGTCCTCGTTTAGCGTCCTGAAAATCACAGAACAGTCAGTTAGGTATTTTACGAACGGCTCGGGGTGCGGGGGAGTTTTTGCTTTCATTGGCGATTGCTCGGTGCAATCCCTTTTACAGATTACACGGTGCACTCTTCCGCAGAATTGGAAGAGCTTTATTTGTTCCCCAAGTCCACGCCACCTACGAATTCTGCAATCTTTTTTTCGCCGATGTTCGTTTCTTTTATACTGTCCATTCGAGAGCTGTTCATGTCAGCGAGTTGCGAACAGACAAGAAATTAACAAATCTATAGTATTATAAACGTCAGCGAAACATTTTCTACGGGCAGAGATATGATATATTAAACGATTGCAGAAAAACTCGGAATACTTATTTCACGTATGTACACTCGAACTATCGCATACAAATGAAACAATTCAACAACGATTCTCTGCTGATTTTCGACAGGTAAGATGTCTTTGTATTTGTATAAACGTTAACAACGTCGATGTAAACGAGGAAATTATATTTATCTTACAAATAATTTAACAAAAATCATTAGAGTCTAGAATGAGATACAAATTGTCAACCGATGTGGAAGCACTACGCGGTGCTTGTGTGTAAACGATCCTTCGCGGGGAAAACTAGTGTTTCCGTGAGCATGATTGTACATCAGCGCAACTTGCAAGTTAGGAGAAAGCTACGGTTAATGAGATAAGGTAAACGGAACGTAGTAACTACGGGCAAATTTGTTTACAGTCATTTTCTTAGCTGCTAGAAGAACAAAATGAAATAGACAATTAATTACACAAGATGGTACATTACACGGGATACTTAAATTCATCTCGATATTTCAGTATAAAATCAACATTTCGTATCATTATCACTACTAGTATCGTAGACATCGTTATCAATCGGTAAGAAAAATCAGATCTTACATAAACTTGTCCAACATAAAGAATTCTTGCACTCTCAACTGATCGAACGGGACGTGATCGCATCCTTTATTCCGAGGGTATGCAAATACGACGTTCCACATGGAGGCTGATGAAACCGCACATACTTTCTAAGAAAATAAACAAACTAAAGAAGCCACACGCATCTTTCGAAAGCAGCCCTGCGCACTCTAATTAGTCCAACTGTCTTGCGGGAAACCCTATATTTATTCCCAATGCACGGGTCTTCATGAACTTCAATTTTCTAAATGACTAGAACATGAAGAGACAACTGAGAGATTCCAAATCAGGTTGAGTTCCAACAAACCTCCACCACCTAGATTCGAACGAGGAACATTTTCACGTGTCACGGTTCTTTCTCGCAGCAATGATGAGATTCGTTCGGCCGCAGTGTCCACGCGAGTCGTCCACTTCAATTCTCCTTCATCACGTCGTTGAGTATGTGGTCGATCAGGACTCTTGGCAGTGGCGGGTGTGTTCCTGGATGGGACTTTCTGTGGCTGATCAACCCGGGCTTCTGCGTGAAGGCCTTGCCGCAGATGTCGCAGACGTACGGCCTGATTCCGGTGTGAATGAGCAAGTGTTGTTTCAAAGCTGTACGACGAGCGAACGATTTGCTGCAGATGGTGCAAGTGTAGGGTCTGTCGCCGGTGTGGATCCTCATGTGTACTTTCAGCCGGCTGTTCCTCGAGAAGGTTTTCCCGCACTCCTCGCAGACAACGTTCTCCCTTTTCTCGTGCTGCCTGATCATGTGCTCGTTCAGATTCTCCTGTGTGACCATGCGTCGTTTACATATGTGGCACTCGTACTTGGCCTTGTAGTGGGCGAACTTCTGGTGCACGTACAGCGAGTTGCTGTTCAGGCAAGTTTTCCCGCATACGTCGCAAATCACCGGTTGCTCCTTGTGACTGAAACGGATGTGATTGGTCATGTCGCCTTTCACCTTGAATTTCTTGCCGCAGGTCTCGCAGGCGAACTTGAAGTCGTCCGTGTGCTTCCTGGCGACGTGTATCTTCAGCTCGTACTTGTTCTTGTTCTTGTAGTCGCACTGGTTACAGCTGAACAGCTCCGGCAGGCCGTCCGGTGTGCAGAGTTTCGCTACTCTGTGTTTCCGTTTGATGTGCGAGTACAGCGACGACTTTTTCGTGGTCTTGAAGTCGCACTCGTTACACGAGAATATCTCGTTCAGGTCCTCCGCCTTGTGCTGGCGCTTGTGGTAGTACAACGTGCTCTTCTTCGCGCATTTGAAGTCGCAGAGATTGCATTGCTCCTCAACGGGTTTCTTGCATTCCTTCTTCCCTGTGCGAATCGTTACTATAGTAGGCGCCTCCTCACATATCACTTCCACCGGCGCATAAGAGACAATGGGCTCTTCGTCCTCTTCTTTATATTCTTCTAGACACACTTCTGCTACATCCTCGCATTTCGCTTTTCCGCTTCGCTTCGAGGCTGTCTCTTTCAGCTCAGACACTTGATGATTTCGGATCATGTGGGAAGTTAAAGTTCTGTTTGTTTTGCACACGAAGTCGCACGAGTTGCACTCGAAACTCCCGGTTTTCGTGTTTCTGCTCTTCTTGGCGCGTTTCCGCGAGTTTTGTTGACTTTCATGGAGATCGTTGGCTGTACACGTATCCTCCTTCGACGAAGGCAACTTGTGATTCTTCCGAACGTGAACCGTCAACGCGGATCTTCTGCTGCACGCGAAATCGCAGAAGCTGCAGGCGTGTTTGTGCTTTTCGGATGGTTTTGCCGGCTCTGCTCGTTTCTCTCGTTTCTTTGACGTCGATCTGGAAGCTGGCCCGTTGCTTAGGCCCTTCTTACGGAGCCACGAGTTCAGATTATGCGATATTTTGTGACGATTCAGCATGCTTTCCATTGGGAACTCCATCTGGCATTTGGCACAGGTGTACAAGTTCCATCCGCCGCTATGTTGGCCCTCGTTTGGCTCGAGTTTCACGGACGATAGAAATATCTTCTGATCCTCTTCGAATTTAACTGCACCTTTTGAAGTGGACATCGACGAATGCTCTCCATCGGTGGATCCGTTCGGTCGGCGAAGTTGCATCGAAGTTGAGCCCTTCCTAACGATGAATCGACCAGAAGTGTCCATGATCGAGGTGTTCTTGGCGGAGACCCATTCTCTAAAACATAAGAAAAGGACAATTAATTTCGGAAAACATAGTATTACGACTGGGTACATATAGGTTACTTACTCCAGGGCTAAGGCGTCTTTATATAGACATTCGAAATACATGTTTATAGTTTGACTTGGATGTCTGTGAGTTTTATAGACTGCACTTTAGCTTGTTATGGCTTTTATTTACTGTTTTGAGTAATTTTCTCTGTTGTATAAATTCTAGTTAAAATTCCAACTTTTATACGGACGTACAAATCATATAAATAATTTATGCAAGTTGTATCTGTACAAATATGAAACGTGCCTAAATCGACAGGAAACGAAAGGCCTTATATACGAAGCAACAGCAGAAACATAAATAATAGTACAATCGAACAGAAACGTTAATCTGTTGATCATTAAAAGATTAAGTACACGATACTTCGCACCGTTTTAAAAGTAAAATACTGCGTTATTAAATTCTACGATATGTCTTCGTCTTTAGACATGGGATTTCATCACGGTATGAGTATTCGTAAAATATATTTCTGACATTTCCTTCGATACAAGAGAATATCCGGGCAGTCTAAATTCGACCAAGTCACTAATATTCTGAAAAGATTTCAGCGCTACTTCTAAATCAACATTTATTTTCCATTAAGTTGATGAAAATATTCGACTCTGTTACATGCTTCGGTGGAAAAGAATATTCTTCGGCTTTTACAGATATCCTAGACATTTTCTTGTAACAGTCGTCACTATAATCAACCTGCTTTGTGCAATCCAACGCCGTTTCACTTTATATCCAATATCCTGAAACGATACACGAAGGAAACAGAATTTTATTCGAGGATTTGCGCAGCCTAACTACAACTAAATGTAACAATAAGTAAACGCAAGCTCAGTTCGGTCGAAGTGGGAATCACAATACGCGTTTAAAATCTAGTTCCACTGGTTTATTATGCAATATCTGTCTGAGATTCAGTCACGCCGTCTATTCCTGTGTCGACGACGCCTTTGTTCTTCCCGAGAGGTATAGGAGGCGAAGACAAATGCGCATCGGGATGCTTCCTCCGGTGCTCGATCATGTAGTACCGCCTTTTGAAAGACTGTCCACAGAGATCGCAAATATGCGGCTTCTCGGCCGAGTGGGTCAGCAGATGCGTGTTCCTCATATGCGACGTGCGGAAGTTCTTTTTGCAAATGTGACAGGTGTACGGCTTGACCCCGGTGTGCGTGGTCACGTGAGTGGCCAGGTACCTTTTCGAGGCGAACACCTTGCCACACTCCTTGCACTCGTACGTTCTGTTATGCTGCTGCATGTGATTGTCCAGGTTCTCCTGCGTCAGCAGTCGTTTGTTGCAGACGGTGCAGTGGAACTTGTACTCGTTCAAATGAGCTACCTTCCGGTGTTTGTATAGGGAGTAATTGCTCGTGTAAAACTTCCCGCACACGTCGCACATGTGCTGGGATGTGCCGTGCGTGCCGATGTGGAACTTCAAGTCCCATTCCATTTTAAAGCGCTTGCCGCAGTGCTCGCAGGCGAACTTGTAATCGTCGGTGTGCCGTCTGATGTAGTGGGACTTCAGGTTGTTCTTCGTCTTCGTACGATAGTCGCACTTGTCGCAACAATGGAGGAGGCTCGAATCCACGTCCTGGTGCACGAGTCTGTGCGCCTTCAAGTCGCATTTATACTTGAACGTCTTCTCGCAGGTCGCGCACTTGAACGGCCGATGGAAGCTGTGCTTGCTGGTGATGTGCCGAAGGATCTTGCTCTTCTGCTCGAACACCGTCTGGCAAATGTCGCAGGTGTAGGAGCCGTCGTGAAGCTTCTTGTAGAGGTCTTCTTGCTGGCCGGAGCATTCACTGCTCCGCAAGCTGACCAAGCTGCTGTTGTTCGTCGAACCGTTCTTCCTCGTGTTCAACACTGACTTCTGGCTCGTGGACACTCTTCGTACCCTCTTTTGGAGAACTGCGTTCTCTTCTCGCGGATTCGGACCATTCTCTGGTTCCTTCTTGTTAGGACACTTGTTACGATTTCGGTTCTTTGAAACTCGAAATGCTATTCTCCTCTGGTGATTAGTCGGGATTTTATCTGCAGCTTTCAGTTCGTTAACTTGTTCATCGGGGCTGTGCTTATTCCTCCGTGTTAAAGGTTGAGCTGATTTCCTAAAACATTAATGAAATGTGTCAGCGATTTGGTTTTGTGTCAGTCTAGGTACGCTACATTGACAAATGCATCGGAATGTTTAGTTCTTTCGTAAATGTACAATAAATTGTTTAATTTGTAGTACCTGTACATACACCTAGCAAATTACTTTTGGAGCTTCTTAGGGAAATTGAACATCTCTGTTTGTAACGAGGCGATCGATGATAATGTTTAAAAATTATAAAAGTTAAAAGAAATGTAACTTACAATTATTAATATCTTTTCGTTTGTGTGCCATTCTGTGCGAAACTGCTCACTCTTTCAGTGCAACGTTAGTTTTAGAATGTTGATGATTAAACTGTGCAGGGTGTATCTAATTCCATCAAAATACCTACAATACCTCGCACAATAAATAAAAATAATATCTTTTTCACTGAATAATAATCTCCGTGTATTATAACAAAATTAACAATCGCTCTTTCATCAAATGACAGTCAATTTTCTTTTGTGTCGCTACATATATATGAACTATGAATCGATGCATCTTCCAACAGTGAACATAAATAAATGTGAATGACATTCTTAAACTTGGGACATATTAAACTTATTCCTCGTCTTGCTAGAAATGTAATATGTTAAGTGTAAACTAAATTCTTGTGTTCATTTAACATTACAACTACCAAGATGTGATTGAGATATATTGCCTTGTAATAATAACAAGATTACAATTGTTATTGCAACAAGTGCTCCATAAAGAAATTCATTTAAAAACTTGTACGGAAACAGTTTCAACAATTGCAAACGAAAATGTCAGAAAGAAATTCTGCCCCATCCGATAGTTCTAGTGTTAAAAGGAAATCCTTTCAAGTTTCACATACTTTTACATAAATAAATTGGAAAAGGAAATTGAAGAAAATGGATCTTATAAAATTGACTGTACTATGTACGTTCCTATTTTCGTTTTCGTGGCAGAAAATCTAGTAAAAAAAGTTCCTTAAGTAAATTGTCCTTAAAAGATTATTTCGCTTGTAAATACTTTCACAATTAAATTCATGTTAAACCACGGGACGTCATTAGACTGCAGATTGTATTCAGTCCTAATAAAAATGAGTACATCCGATACAAAACAATAAACAAACCAATTTTAAAATACTGTTATGTTACTGTGAAGTTATTAAACCCATCAAGGGAGGAAATACATTTCTACTTCACGTATGTTTACTATGAAATTCACATGATCACCGTATCTCTCAAAAGTCATTAACGTATATAACGTATCTCTCAAAAGAATAGGTCAACTGTAATACGATGAACAGCTATTTGGGTAGACTCGTTTCCAAGATTGTAAGAGTGCGGGATGCGTCTTCTCATTTCACTGTAATCCCTTGTAATCCTAGAAACAAGACTACCCTTTAAGAAACATTATACAACGTTTTACAAGTGCAAGGAGTATTATAGCATTTCATTTAACCAACAGTAGATCAGTCTTTACTAGAGCTGTGCAGGAACCCAAAAATGTCGAGTCGGGATGGGTTCTCGCACACTTCTAGCCTTCACTTAAAACTATTCACGCGTCATTCGACTTTACATTAGTCGAGTTTCGATAATGTTAGTTATGGATACAGGAGCATCTGGAATCGTGACATCTGGATGCTTCTTCTTGCAGTGCAGGGAAAGAGATGATCGTTGGGTGAAACTCTGTCCGCAAATCATGCAAACGTAGGGTTTAACACCGGTATGTAGCAGAAGGTGTCCTTTTCTGCTCGACGCAGTGGCGAAAAACTTCTGGCAAATGTGACACTGAAACGATTTCTTGCCGGAATGCGTCCTTAGGTGCTTTCTGAGACCGACCTTGCGGGTCACTGCGACTCCGCAGTGATCGCAGATGAACTTCTGGTTGTGCTGCTGCATGTGGCTCTCCAGGTTCTCCTGGCTGCGCAGCTTCTTGTGGCACTTGGTACACGGGAACTTGCCGTCCTTCGACGTGTGATTATGGTTCTTGTGGAAGTACAGCGATATTTTATTCGCCACTGTCGCGCCGCACACGTCGCAGGTGCACGGCTGGCCGTCGTGGGTCACCATGTGCTTGTTGTAATCAGATTTTACGCGAAATTTGCGGTCGCATTTCTCACAGGGAAACGGAAACATATTGCTGTGCTTGCGGTTCTCGTGGACCTGTAATAAAAATCGCTTAGGTAAACACTACGGACAGCACGTCGTGGCTGACTGTCTAAAAAAAAAAAACAATCGACATTTATTACATTGAAAGAAAATCAGTTTCAGCACTTGGAAAATATTTTTCTTCTACGTAAATTGGGTTTTAGTAGTAAGGATAGTCTCCCAGATGGCTGTCATGTCTAAGGTGTCTCAAAAATTGTTTTTTTTTTTATCAGAATTAACACTTTTATTCGATAGTTAATGTTTATTTGGCATTTTATGATTTTAAAGTGTAAAAATGCTTTCATCAGACAGGACGGTGTAAATATCATGATCTGAACATCTCTTAGAATAAAAATAAAGTTAATTTTGAAATTTTTATAGGATAGCCTTTCCAGTTCCTTTCAGCTCTTGATGCGTTTAGTGTTGAACTTGTAAAATCCGTTTTTAAATAAAGCAGATTCAGAATCATCCGTTATATGGTCAAACTGAACCTAGTTGAAGCCGCAACACTTTTAATGTTTAACAAGGATATGCAGTAAAACGTCAAATCAACTTACCCGTAAGTAGGGGAAGTGGATTGTCTTGAAGTCGCAGTATTGGCAATTGTGCAGAGGCACGTCTCCGTGAATAGTCCGTTTGTGTTTGGCCAGTGATCGTTCATCTATGAACATCTTCGAGCACGTGCCACATTGGTGCTCCTTCGATTTGTGCTGTAGCAAATGTTTGGCGTAATGCTGTTTTATAATCGTAATGTTACAGATGTCGCAGGTAACCTTCTGGTGCTTCAACGTTTCGTGGTATCGCTTGCTCTCCCTTTGCCTTCGCTTCTCTTTCATCAACTTCTCTTTCATCAGCTTCTCTTCCATCAACTGCTCTTTCTTTCTTCTCGGCAACGTAGCCGGCAACGGCGTTTCGAATAGTTTAGCAATTCTTCGTTTCAATTGGCGTCTCGTCAATTTCTGCAACCTAAACAACCGGAAGTATATTTTAAATCTACAAGCACGGTAGATCATTTCTCTTCTTCATTGGAAACAGAAACTTCGCCAATGCACGTTCTAAATGAAACAAATTGTACGATCGAAGATTAGGGTGAATTACGTTTTCTTTTTTCACTTTGAGGCTTGTCACTATCCCTCGCCCAGAGTTAATCTACATAAATAAAAATTAAATGTTGTTTCTTGGTAAGCGCATCATTTGAGAATGACTCGACCGATTTGGCTAATTTTTTGAAAAAAATGTTCGTAATAGTCCGAATAAGGTTTTTAGGAAAAGAAAAATTGGAAAAGTTGCCCGGAAAAATGGAAAATTTGGGAAAAAATGAAAGTGCTTCTTTCTATATTTAATAGATACAATGACCACTCAGAAATACGTTTTTTCCTCATTTTTACTTTGTTTACACATTTCCAATAGCATTTACAAATTCACAAAACGATCGTAAACAAATTTATTGAAATTTTGACAGAACAACGTCCGTCAGGTCAGGTAGTAAAGAATATAAGCGTTGTTTGAAAGTGTGAGAACTAAAACGACTTCGATGCATTTTCTAATTGCTAATTAGATGGTATTAAATAGTTTCTGTACGTACATGTTAACTGCTGTACTTACAATACACAAGAGTGGCGTCTTCGAGAACGTCGACCTAGAAAACCCAAAAATAATGTAGAATTCTGGTACATATATCTTTCTGCTTTGAGTTAGGGTACTTACATTGATTTCCAGCGTCGAGCCGGGGACATGCGAAACTGATGGAAACACTGGTCACACAAATTCGGCACTTTGCGTAATGGAAGTGGCAATCTACCATTGCAAAGTCAATGAAACATGCTTTATTTCGCTATTTACACGAATTATAAATTCTTTAAACCATGTTGAAGAATATAAATTAACAATACACACTTCTTGTTACAAATTAATAGAACTTGCAGCTGAACGTGGACTGATCTGATTCTTCAGGATCTTGATACACTCGTGCAATTACTTCACGAAGGGTGGGACTTGAAGTGCATCTGCAGCAAGTAATTTTTCTTGAACGTATGGCTGCAATAGGTGTGTCGCGATGGTTTTTACACGTGCTTAATTTGCAAATAGTTGCTACTTAATTGACGAATGTTTTGCAATCGAAGACACTCTCCATATGAAATGAGAAAATGATTCGTTCACTGCATAAACGACAAAGTTAACAGAGGATGCAATGGTGCATCCGATTCTGTTGTTAATTGCACTGTTTCATTTCACTGACTAAATCACTAGTCTTACTGCCTTCAACAGTTCAGTAGCAAACTGGCATATAACGCTGATGTCCATTACTTTTTGTCTCACTGGATTCCCGTTTGTTAACAAATTATATTTGTTAACGATTCGTGTTGCAAGAGAATGGTGGAGAGGGTGACGGCCTCTCGTCCTAAAAATGAAACGAAAGTTTGTTAACTCTATGGTCGATTAGCGTTTATTGATTAAAGTTTGCAATACTTTCTTTTAACCTGCAATGTATAATGGTCTTCTAGTGGATTCATTAAACAGAACTTGTCCCAGCGTTTCAGAGAAATTAACAAGAGAAAGAAAACCATGGAAACTTTGCTGTAAATAGCAATAATTTTATTTTCGAACCGCAGGGTACGAATTTGCTTCATTGAACATTGACAGCTATGGTTATCCGCGATCGGAAGAAATGCTTGTTCTTTATACAATGTTAACAACGTAGCGTGCAAGAACTGAAATGTTCGACATAATATTGTATATGTATACATATATTTCTTTCTTCAAATTTACAGGTGATATAAACTTTTCTCCGTAAGAATATGAATATTTATATTACACTTCTATATTACCCTTATATTTGTATATATATATATATTTTTATGTAAAAGCTATTTTTTTGCAGATCGACTAACGAGTTATTGATTCTCCTGTATCATCGAATCGCAATACAATATTTAACTATCACCACTTCGTGTCACAACTCCCTAATCTTGTCTGTCATCGATCTCTTTCTGAAGAACTCTTAAATAAAAATCGATCATCATACTTATCAACAAACATGCTTTTGCACCGATAGAAATGGAAACAAAACGAATCGACCACTCCAGCTCGCTGATCTTTATTGCTGGTCCAAGATGAATCAGAATTGTTGCAACGAGCTCGAGCGGGTAATTGATTTCGCAACGATGATAATTAAAGCGGTAAACTAAGTTGAATGGAAGACTTAAGAAACGAATGAAACGTCTTGTCACATCACATCTATTGGAAGATTGATACATCCTATCAGTGAAATGTTTAATTTTGAAGGAAAGTGTACATATTTACAATAAGTTCATAAGTTATACTTACTAAATCGAAGATCACCACAATTTTTAGCTTCCGACACGCTCCTCCATTACAAAAACGTTACGATTATCATTTACAGAATACTGAATTTATAAATATTTGAATTTGCAAAAATTTCACCGATGTTCACTTTGCTCGGTTCGAATCAAGACAATTCGATTAATAATAATGACTGGCTGTTCGTAAGATCTACTATAAACAACTGTAACCGTCGTTCGGTACCACACATGCACGTTCATGAATTGCGAAATAAATTGAACTGGCTTTCTGAACTCGAAAATCTTCAACGTGATTTCACACAGCACGTATACAAAATCAAACTAAACAAGAGAACACGAGAATAACGTGTTACAGGTATCTGCTAGCCGTATAAAATACCAGAAGAGGTAGTATAGGGCCAACCCCCACTTTTGACCGTTACGCTTTTTCATGTCGTGAATTCTGTGACGCGAATTATGCTTACACCCTGCCAAAAGAAGTTTCACTTCAAAAAAAAAAAAAGAATAAAATATAACAACAACTGAACGCGATACTCGACTGCTGCAAAGAGTCTCGCGCAAATGAATCCAACAACAGGAATCCTGATCGAAACAGGTGGAGTCCCTCGCTCTCGCAGATGGTAACGTGTCACGATAAAAAAAAATGTACAAAAGTAACTGGCGATGGTTGGTCATCTCGTTACTTGCTGCTCTTATTCACAATGATCTTGTCCTGCACCCCGTGAAGCAAATTGGTGATCTTAATGGGCGGAGGGGCCGGGTGCACGCCGGGATGTTTCCTCCGGTGCAGCATCATCGGCGACCTCTGCGTGAAGCTTTGCCCGCAGATGTCGCAGACGTAAGGTCTTTCGCCGACATGGGTCAACAGATGAATCTTCTGGGAGCTGAGACAGCCGAACGTTTTCCCACAGATCGCGCAAAGGTAGGACTTCTCCCCGGAATGGGTCCTCAAGTGTTTAGTCAATCCGTACTTGGTCTTGAACTCCATGCCGCATTGCTCGCACACGTACTTAATCTTGTGAAGCTCCATATGGCTGTCCAGGTTCTTCTGGGTCTTGAACTTCTTCTTGCAGGTCTGGCACTGGAACTTCTTCACTTTCGTTTTGTGCTTGTAATACTTGTGGAAGTACAGGGAGCTCTTGCTGGGGTACGAGGAGCCGCAGATGTCGCAGACGCAGGACTCTGTGTCGTGGTCCTTTACGTGGGTCGTGTAATCCGACTGCACCTTGAACATCTTGCCGCACTGCTCGCACTTGTAGTTGTAGTCCTCCGTGTGCTTGCGGATATAGTGGATCTTCAGGTATGGCTTGGTGCGCGCCTTGAAGTCGCAGAGGCTGCACGTGTGCCAGGTGACCGGCTCGTCGTGGATCTCCATGTGCCTGGCCAGGTGAGCGCTGGTCTTGAAGCCTTTCGAACAGATCGCGCACTTGTGCGGCCGAGAGTTGCTATGCTTGTACATGTGTCTGGTGTGCTTGCTCTTCCGGTCAAACGACGCGTAGCAGATCTCGCAGGTGTGCTTCTTCTTCGGTGGCTCCTCGACCGAAGACAACGACGACGACGTCTTCTTCCTCTTCTTCTCCTCCTCCTGTTTTTTCCTGAAGTCCAACGGCGTGTCGTCCAGGTCCTCCAACTGGTCCACGCTGTCCTTGCCCTTTTCGGAGGACTCCGTCGTCGTCATCGTTGCTGTCGGTTTCGACGGGGACGTCGTTGTCGTCTCGTCCTTCACCGTTGAAGCGTTCGACCCTTCGCCGGGCGGTCCTGGCTCTTTCATCATGAACATGCTCAACGAGGTCGGTATCCGAAAGTAATTTTCTTCGAGTTTTACTATCAGAAAAGTCGGAGCGAGTGGGTCTAGCGCATTGTACCTAAAAAATCATAAAGCTAGTCAGTTCGATGGTCGTGGAAATACCGGGTAAGATATAGGGGTTTGCTTTGCTAAACCGCACACGAGCATGCACCGGTGTGAGTCGAGCAGATATTTTTTCGCGAGGACTTCACATCTTAGAGAGAACTGTCCTGCGGACGTTGTTCGTACCGGTATTAGGTTTACATCGAATCGTATCGAACAGAAAAATACTATTACCGTCAGTTCATGAGGGATGAAATATGATGATGACTGTGGTGGTTTACGCTATGTTTACGCTATGTTCATAGTCTAAATGATCAAAAATATATGGAATAATAATTGTCGTTGGATCAGCAGTTTATATTTTCCTCTTGATAATGGTAACATTCATAAATCTATTGACCTAGTCATGTAAAAGTACCGTTTCGATATTTAAACGCATGCAATGTTCGTACAGACATGTCAACTATATGAAAGTAAAATTCAAAACGTTTACAGAGTTTGTCAGACTAGGAATTGACATTTGAAATAGTGCTGCCGTCAAAACAATCGAATCTCCATTTCATCGGTTTATAAATGTTAAGTATATATTCTATGTAGTATTTCCTAAAAATTTAATTGATATATATATATATATATATATATATATATATATATATATATATATATATATTAGTTACCATTACATTAATATTCAACGATTAGAGTAAATACATCGGCGGAATATAAAGTTCTGGGAATACAAGTAGAAGAAGCACAATCTCCTGATGATTAGGTATCCTTAAATGACAGTCGAGTGTGACGATTGTTAACATTGGTTGTTCCGAACTGTTATCACTAGATTTTATGCATTTATGATAAAATTCAGTAGGTGAAACATGAAGCAGTCGACAGTGGAATGGCGGCAAGTGTCCTGAATGCAGTCTCCTAGGCTTGAATACACTAGCCCGTCGAGTAAAGTCTTTTCTTACAGATGTCACACGTGAGCACATGATGATAATAGAAATTGCTTCTTCAGAGAAGTTCTTCTGATAAATTATACAGCTGTACACCATAGGAGCGTGTTTCGCGTCTCTTCAGGCTGTCTTTCCTCATGTATTTACTTCGCCTTGCAAGAGTTACACTTGAAGAAATAATCTGATGGACCACCTTGTGCTGCTCCAACTCATTCTGCGAGTAACAACAAGTCTTGCACATATCGCACTTGTACACCTTCTTCACACGTTCTTGAATTATTTCTCACCATTCCTTGGTTGTATCCCAATATGCATTCTCTTTATGTTAATCTGTGGATTCTGTGGAGAATGTATCTTTTCCTGTTTAGTATGAATTGAAGTATTTACCAAAGATCTTTGTTTTGGCGTTAAGGGTTCCGGTGTGTATCGTGTATCGCTTGTTTAACAAATCGCATCGATGGTTTCGAGAGCAGATACGTCACAGGCTGCTCTCTTTTCTTTGTCGATGGATTGCAAAGCTGTTTCCAGGCATTGGTAATTGTCGTTGGAAGACAGCCGTTTGTCGTGTTGCGATACGAGTCTGAAACAAGGATAAGGCTCGTCAGTGAAGTGATATTCCCCCGATTCGGTCATCCCTCGAGTATCGGAATCTCTCTAAAGAAGAATTTCTTGGTTCCGGCTGATTCCAGAACGACATGATACCAGAAACCTTGCGGAACAACTTACACACTTTCGTATACTCTTCAATACGCATCTTACTCGTACAAACTGAAAGAGAATCAACACGAACATAATTTTTTCTTAGCCTGTGAACTGTCGACCGCACAAATTCGGCTCTTCCTTTTTAAAGATATTGGAGACATACGTTCTTCTTGCAAAATCTGTTTAATGTCATCGTACGTGGAACTCACGTGTATTACAGTTTAATTCTTAATAGTACAAATGATGGAACAAATTTTAATCTGTGAGTGATGACACAACGTTTCTGTATATTCTCACAGCATAACTCGAAGTTCGAAGAACATTTTAATATGATCGAGAACATAGTCATTATGTGGTAATATATCCTGAAGTCTTATATTCGTATTTTTTTACACGCACGCACTCACGCTCGCATTCACTATGTACATTGCAATTTAGAAAATTATAATTAGGCAAGACATACACTGAATGAATGCTTCGAGAGCTTCTCAACCCGTTGCCTTACAATATCGAGTGATAAATTATATTATATAATATAATATATATTAAATATGTATTTCGTTAAGCATTCTCATTAAATTCATACAGTAATCCTCTGATTACTGCAGCTGTCAAGTAAATGATAAGGCAAGGGGTTGACACTGTGCAGTTTGTAAACTTTCAAACAGGATCTCCTAATAAAAAGACGACCATTTATTATGATTGGTAAGCGAATATTATTGTATGTACAACATCTTTAGCAGCCTCTCAAACCTTTGGAAATGATCTACCACCTGATCGTATAAAAAAGCTCGGATTCAGTCTTTCTCAAACAACGAACTGTATTAGGGCTTGCAAATTGTTATACAATAATATCGAAGTCGATCCTTGAAATTAATTAATATCCGTGATGAAAAAAAACATTTACACTATGACATGTATATCTTATAGAAAACAAAGGTTTTTCGTCGACAATTTATTGTAGTATCTACCGTTCAGGAGAGAAGCGCTGGCACGCGAATCTCCCTATCGACATACCCCATCCATACCGCCTTTAATCGCTTTGTTACCATCGAGGAGATATTTCGCGACGCACATTGCTTGTACGAAGTTCCGTTCGTAAATAGAATATCGTTCGAATAACGGGCGAGATATCACGCGAGCTTGTACATAACATGTACAAGATGATGCAAGCCAGATTTGACACGGATATGAATTAGAAAATCATTAAAATGGTACGAGAAATATTTTTTTACTTGCTGCAGATTAAAATACACAACACCCCCGCAATATGGAATTGTCTCCACGCAAACAGGGAAAGCTTTATATACATTTAAAAGAAAAGTTATAGAAAGAAGTTAGATTAAAACATTCGACAGAATATAGTACAATTTGCTGAAAATAAAATTCTATTTTAATTCCTCGAAAGAAATTGCAAATTACACAAACATCCGCCGTCTATAATATAAAAACATTATCGTGTACAAACTCGTCCGTGGCCATTCGGTGGTAGCGAAGCGATTAATAGACATCTTCTTCCAAAATGCCTGATAATTTATAATTGTTCAAGATCATCTTACCTAAGTGTATTTTTACATAGAATGTTAAGAGGATTAAGAAGCATGTAAAAAACGAGGGTTTCTATTTTGAAATAATAGCGCAACTGTTAAGTGAAAAATTCAGCTTTCGCATTTCACTTTTCCCATAATTTTAACCGAAGAAAAGGTATGGTTTGTTACGGTTGCATGAATCACCCTGTGTAACAGTTTTAAATACAGGGTATATGTAATAAGTGGGCGTAATTATAATTTGGATGTTCATTAAGACGAAAAAACATTGCAGAGCAGTTTGTATGGTTCAACGACCTTTCTCATTCTGTAATTTGATTCCCTGTGTAAGTTAACTTCAAATCGGATTGAAACAGCGTTACCAAATTTACTATGTTTCGACCTGTACAAGAGAGGCTGTGAGACTCAACCCATGCAACATTCACCAAGGAAATTCTGAAAATGCAACTCGTCGTTGTAACATACCTTCCTTTCTAAACATTGATCCTACAAAGCGAGGGTTCGACAGCGATGCGCGAAACACTGTAACATCTACCGAACGTTCCACACGACACATACATTCTCACTAATAGTCCTGTAAAATCCGTCTAGCTATTGCAGCGATAATTGCGTTTGGTGTAGTTTGAAGCGTTCCCGGGTGCGTTTTCATGTGCTTGATTAAGCACCTCTTCTGCACGAAATCCGCGTCGCAAAGGTCGCATTTGTACGGCCTGGAGCCCCCGTGCGTGAGAACGTGCCGATAGAAGTTGTTTCTGTACTTGAAGCTCTTCTTGCAGATGGTGCAGAGGATAGAAGGCTTGTGCTTCCTGTATTTGTGCGCGGCCAAGGACGACGGTTTGGCGAACACGCCGTTGCACTTGTCGCACTCGTACCCTTTGTTATGCAGCAGCAGGTGATCTTCGAGGCCGTTGTGCAGCCGGAACTTGCTCGTGCAAAGGTGGCACTTGAAGTACTTGAAGACCGCGTTCTTCTTCTTCTTATCCGGCTCGTGCCGCCACTCGTGCACCATCACGTTTCTGACGAACTTGCCGCAGAACCTGCAGGCACGAGCGACGTTCATGTGAACCCTGTCGATGTGCAGGGCCATGTCGCTCTTCAGCTTGAAACGTTTGTCGCAGTGGTCGCAGACGAATATCGGATCTATGTCGCTGTGCACGCGGATCTGGTGCTGCCTGAGCCCGCACATACGCTTGTATTTCTGCTGACAGAACGGACATTCCACATACGTATCTGCCACGTGTGTCTTCACGTGCTTCTTGTACTCTGCCTTCGAAACATAGGTCTGGTGACAGTGGACACATCGGTACGACAACTCGTGGAACCTACGAATGTGTTTCTTCAACAAAACTTGCGTGTCGTAGATCTTTTGGCAAAACTGGCATTTGTTTTCGTCATCCGCCGTCCCATCTGTTACCGATTTGTCTTTCTCATCGTCGTCCTCACTCTGATCATCCCCCCATTTACTCGCCTTTTGCGGCGGCAATGTTAACTCTGGCCTGATCGGCACAAAGACCTTCTTCACTTCGTAGCACACAGCTCCGTATGGATCTCTGACCGGAATCAAGACGCTTTTGATTATGTTCAATCCTGTATGGTCCATGATTTCGATAGGCACCAATTCGTGTTTAATCTGTTTCGTCACTGGGTCCCTCACAGGCACCAGAACCGACTTCAACTGTACGCTCGGCTTTTCTTCCGTGAAATCATCGTTGACTCCGTTCAGCAAGGGATCGTTGGCCTCCTCCTTCAATGAATGCCCGTCGCACGTTACTGAGTTCGAACTACAATTCGACGTTCTATCTAGATTCAAATCATTGTTAACCTCACGTTTGCCGCACCATTCCATGTCGTTGCCGTTGAGCCGAACACATTCGGGGCCACTAGCGTTGTTGCTTTCACAGTCCGTTGGGGATTTGGACCGATCGTCCTCATCCATGTCTGGAACCCCGGAACATACTACAAAAAGTGGTTGAGCTGGGTTGTGAGTAGCGTCCGGTGACATCCTGAAACACCCATTCATTTAGTCAGTCGCAAGAAAGGACTCACACGCCAGTTTTAATCAAACAGCAAACAATGGCCGATACATTTAACAGTAATTTTTAACAACCATTCTTGTATTCGATAGGTTGGTCGTCTGTGTGTAATGATCGTTAACTGGTTGAACACGTGCCATAGTGGGGGAGACGAGTGGATAGCACAAAGCGTTGTGCTGAGAATCGAGGGAAACTTTTAAGGTGAAAGAATTGAATTGAAGTCAGTAATGAGGCAGCTTTATCATAATGTTAACATAAGTAAAACAGTCACTTACATCTACATACAGTTTCGAGATCGTTTTAACGAACCGACATGCTCTTACAATCGACGTGAAAACTCTACATGTTATTGTCACTATTCCTTTTCTTGTTTTGACAGTTCGTTTGACAATTATTCTATAATTGTTCATTTCATTATATGGGAGCGTATACAATTCTTTCAGTTTTAGTAAATGGAGAGAATGAAAGGTTGTTTCAACGTACCTCAAGTGCCATCGTCCATATAATGGGAAAGTAAATGAAATATGATTTATATTGATTCGTACGGTTCAATTCTTGTTGTTGGTTGTCTTCTTGTAATTTAATTCTTGTACATACATGATTCTTAAAAAGGCAATTTATGCTACTGAAAGAAACAAATTGCACATGAACCTCTAGATCAGTGATTCTTAACTTATCTTATTAAAATCAGGGAACACTTTTGATTATAAGACAAAATTGCGGAACACCAATATTAATCATAAAAAACATACCGCGTAGAAATAAATATATTATTAAATATATTTAATAAATTTCGTGGAACACCGGTTAAGAACCAGTGTTCTAGATATTAAAGATTGTCCATATATTTCTTCCATATACACTATTAAGTATTTGAAGACATTTAAAAATCGCATCAACTAAAGAAAACTCATTTAGTTCGATTTTAAGAAAATTATGCGATTCTTAAATGTGCCCAAATACTTATTCACGGTAGTGTACATTTGTATCTACAATCGCTCACAATGTTCTCCCGTTTCAGTTGCTCACTGAGAACACAGGGTGAGTCACTCTTTTTCTTCGTTCGAGTTGCTCATACGCCTACTGAGGAACAAAGGAGGCGGCGGAGGATGATTTCCAGGGTGTTTCCTGCGATGAATCATCATGGTGGTCCTCTGAGTGAAACTTTGTCCACAAAGATCGCAGATATACGGCCTCTCGCCCGTGTGAGTGAGCTTGTGGATCCTCAGCGACACTGCCCTGGAGAACGATTTCTGGCAAACCGTGCACTGATGCGGTCGTTCGCCAGTATGGTTTCTCATGTGTAGCAGCATAGTGTAATTCGTGCTGAATTTCTTGCCGCAATGGGAACAGAGGAAGCTTGGCTCGTTGCAGAGATGACTCTCGAGGCTGTGTTGAAAAGTGAATTTCTTTTTGCAGACACGACACTTGAAGCGCCTAACCTCGTTCCTTTGATAGCCATGAGCGATGCGGTTGTGGGCGATCAGGTACGATTTCTGAGCATAGTCGTTCCCGCAGACCTGGCAGACGTAAATCCTCGTTCCCGCGCTTCCGGTCGGAGAGTCCTCTGCACCGTTGCTGACGCCTTCCTTGACGCGATCGCGGAGGCACACTGGATCCACGTTGCTGTGCTCGCGGATCTGATGAGCTCTCAATCCAGACATTCTCTTGTACTTTAAGTGACAGAAGGGACACTTGTGGTAAGTGTCCTTCTCGTGGACCTCCATGTGCTTCTCCAGCTCCTCCTCCTTTGTATAACTATAATGACACTTTTTGCAGCGGAATGGCTGCTGATGTTCCCTACGAACATGCTTGTTCACCTGCTGCTCGCTCTTGAAACTCTTTTGACAGAACGGACAGATAGTTCGGAGGTTCGCAAGTATCGAGTCAACCTCTTCGTTAGGCTCCACAGACTCTGCTTGCTCCGGTTCCTCGGGTTTCATATCCTTTTTCGTCTTTTCATCGTCCTCAACCTTTTTGCTCAACTTCGTCTTCTTTTTCTTTTCCTTCTTTCCGATTTTATCTGGCTTAGGCGGTGTCTCTTTGACAGGGGCAGGGATAGGGACAGGAACAAGGACAGGCTGTTTCATTTGTTTCTCAATTTTGATCGGGACCATGACACTCTTGATCACATAAGTCACCAATCCATCCGGCTCCTGGACCGGTATCAGGATGCTCTTGATTATGTTCATTCCAGACTCGTCCTCCATTTCCGGCGGTACTAACACGTTCTTAATTATCTTCGTTTCCGGGTCCCTGACCGGCACGAGTAACGAAGAGATTGGCTTGCTGCTCGCATCGTATTTCACAGAATCGTTGCTGACCTCGGTCTGCGTGATATCACTGGGGAAAGAAAGATAACTCGAGTCACCCAGGTACAGGCTGTCATCGGTCATCGAGTGTTCGCATTCAGTGTCGCTCAGCATGCATTGCTCTTCCTTGAAGTCGGTGATTGGGGATGTCTTCATTTTAATCGACATTTGATCTTGGTCCAGAAGAGGCGGCCCGCTACATTCTACAAAAAGCGGTTGCGCTGGGTACTGTATGGTTTCTGCGGTCGTCGAAATCCTGAAACACCCATTCATTTAGTCAGTCACGTGAAAAGGATCCAGTGGCGTTCGAGAAAAGGATAAAGAACAATCGCTAGAGCCACATAACTGTAAAACCGTTGCTCGACAGTTTGTTTTATTCGAAGCCGGGTTGGTTATCGTTTACATGGCAATGGAGAGAAACCTAGCAGATAGGCATCGGCAAATACTTGTTGAACACTGTTCCATAATGGAAACGAAGTTCATAGAAATTCACAGTCGATGCTACTTACATTGAAGAACTGCTACTAGATGGATCTGTATACATTGTCTTGCAACAACATGAGATACATTAAAGCCATTCACTTTTTGTTCGAATCGCTGATCAACAGCAAATTTTTTAAATATTATTTATTCAATCGATCGTGTACATCTTCCAGGTTTACGGCCTCGCATGAAGAACACGCGATGGAAGAGAAACATTATAGCTGATATCATTACACTCTCCATCGTGATACCATATTCGTAAGAATGCCCTGTTCGCAG
Source organism: Lasioglossum morio (assembly GCA_916610235.2). Classification (NCBI taxonomy): domain Eukaryota; kingdom Metazoa; phylum Arthropoda; class Insecta; order Hymenoptera; family Halictidae; genus Lasioglossum; species Lasioglossum morio. The sequence continues at coordinate 11,095,737 of OU744325.1, read as the reverse complement.
AGTTAAAAAAAACATTGATTACAAAAATACAGTAAGTTGCACGCAAACGATATCGGAACATCTGTTTTCTCGTGATTTTGGAAATCAATGACGTGTCATCTGTAAAATCATCTCGACGAATACAACTCGCAACTGTGACAATAACAAGAAAACAAAACGACACGAGAAATATAACACAAACCGCGTGTTGATATCATACGCAGAGTCTCTCTCAAACCTTGATATTCTGGGATCGTTCACAGTTTCTCAATATTAACCAATTTCACGCGAGGCGGAGGGAGATGATTTCCAGGGTGTTTCTTGAATCCTCATTTTCTTCCGACGATTGAAGGTTTGTCCGCAGATGTCACAGATGTAGAGTTTCAGTCCAGTGTGGATCAGCTCGTGACACTAGACCAAGTCATTGGTAATAAAACGTTTGTCGCAGACCGAACACTCGAAGGATCTCTCATCGTTGTGTCGCATAAGGTGCTGTTTAACGTAGAATTTGGTCTTCAGCTTCTTGTCGCACAGGGCGCACAGATAAGGATCCTTACTGTGCGTTATGCCGTGTTTGTTGTATTGTTTCCAGTTTTGGAAGGTCTTGTTGCAAATCTTGCACCGGAACAATTTCGAGTTATCGATTTATGTTATGAGCGATACGCTCGTGGGCGATCAGTAAGTACCTGCGCAGATACACTTTGTTGCACTTCTTGCAGGAATAGCTTCTTCCCAGCAGCTGACGCCGTCTCAAAGTATTATCCGGGTCCTCGGGGTTGTAGTTAGGTACGCATACTTCCGGGATCTGAACCTTCATCGATCTTGGATCTTCGGTGGCGTGCTTGCGAAATCGGTGCGCAATCAGCTCGCGCATGCGTTTATACTTCTGATGGCACAAGTTGCACCGTACGTAGGTGTCCTTGCCGTGGATTTTCTTGTGTTCCTCGAGGGCTTCGACGGAGTCGAATCTTAAATAGCACTGATTGCAAAGGAACTGCTTCTTGTGATCTCGACGGAAATGCGTGTCCATCTCCTGATGAGTGTTGAAGCTCAACGTGCACAGGGGACACGTGTTCTGCAGATCGTCTAACATCTTATCCATCGCGTCGAGGTCGTCGTCTACGATTTTCTTATCTTTCAAAGGATCCTCTTCCAGCTGATCTTTCGCTTCTTCCAGGCACGGTTCTTCCACTGTCTCGATCGACGTCAGCTTCGGTAATATTTGTCGTACCTTGTTTGACGACGTGGTTGTTGGATTATCTGGTAGATTGGACGTTGACTTGGCTAGTCGCTTGATTGGTAGCTTAACTGGCATTTTAACTGGGCATCTTGCCGGTGGATTTTTCGGTACTTTAGCCGGCAAACGTGGAAGTGGTGGAATCACGATTTTAGTCGACAAGCTTGGCGCTAGTAGAACCGGCTGTCCAACTGGCAAACTTGGCCGCGGTGGGATTGGCACTAAAACTTTCTTCACATCGTAGCACGCTTTCCCATCCTGAGTTACCATCGGTACCAGCACGCTCTTGATTATGTTCATCCCTGTATCATCTATCATTTCAACCGGTACCACTGTATTCTTGATCCTTTTGGTCTCCGGGTCGATAACTGGCACCATCACCGTCGGAACTATGTTCATAGCGGGATTTTCCTTGACTGTGTCCATCGAGGAGTCGTTGCTGACATCTGTGGTCACTTTGCTGGACACGGAATCGTCCTGGATCTCGTTTATCAAGGAGTGACAATCTGTGATGCATATGTGGCTCTTGTCGTCGATGTCGATTTGGTCCTCCAGCTCTTCCTCAGCGTACGCGTAGTCGTCGTCGTTCATCTCTTCATCGGAGATCGGCGGCGATTTAATCTTGATCGATCCCTCAGCGTGGTATTCGATATTCGAGTCTCCCTGACAGTCTACAAAAAGCGGTTGGCCCGGGTTACGTGTATCCGCGATCGTTGACATCCTGAAACATCCATCCAGTTAATCAGTCGCAAGAAAGGCTCGATATTCTCGAATCTACAAAGCTAAATATTCGTAATGTCCTTCGACACTACTATTACTATTACAGCTTCCAGCTGTTAAAGGATAATTCAAGGTGAGGAGGATGTATAATTATCACAAGTTACATAATGAGAATTGAACAATTCCTGAAAAGGATTTAATTAAAGGAAGAGTTCAGTACAAGCGATGGATCTGTTGAACATTGCACTGAAATAATGTCGTCTCTGTAGTTAATGGAAATTTACAGTTAATGCTACTTACATCGATAAATGTCACAGCGTTTCGAGCAAACGACGTTTAATTCCCAAAGGGACTCGCTTACATTCTCTTACAATTCTCAATGTGATGCGCGCTCAACAATCCGTATTGGTTTCCAAACTCGTACTGCTTCCCCTCGTTTCGTACGTTCACTGCGTATTCCCAACTCTCTTTTATTTAAGTACACCGAACTCTGTACATTTCCAATCGTTTTTGCGCGTTACACAGCGAAACTATGGTTTATCAATGCCGAAGCAGTACTCGTTGTGTCTCCTCATCTAACACGAACACACCCCTCCGGACGTGGTCGAGAACACGTGTCCGGACTCTTTCGAATGTGATGTTCTAATCGAACAAAGACGGTAATATGCAATGTACAATAATATCGTAAACGGTGTAGTGAACAGAAACGTTTGCAACGCACGCCGCCCATCTTCCGTATCCCGTGTTACAATTCGAAATTAGAACGCGCGAAGCAGACATTATCAAATTTAAAAAAATATCACCTCCATAATTAATAGTAACTCGGCGCAGAATATAATAGGAATTATCGTGCATCGCAACGGACAATGGCGATTAATCGGGTCCACGCATCGAACGGCAAACGATTCAACAGATCGCTGTGTGCGATTGCAGGTTTTGAGTTGTCTACGACATATTTGTTCGAAGCTCCGGATAAAGAACACGGTTCTGTGTAAAAAGTAAGCTTCCTCGAATCTAAAACAATCTTCAAAACCAACAATTCACGAAAAGGCTGCGTTCATACCATCTTCCTCTATCGACAAGTTACAATACTATCAACGGACTGCGGATCGTCATGCGTTCACGAACTCGGAAACGAACTGCGAAATAATAATTTGAGAATTCTGCCGTGTTGAAAAATTACGAACAAAAGAATCTCGCAGGCGATTACTCTTTTAAATCCGCAGTCCGACTATCAACATCTGTGAAGCGTACAATGTTTCCTGTTCGATTCAATCCCGCCATTGCTCGACACTATCCCGTCTGTTCATCAAACCCTCACACGAAACACGCGCATGGTCCAGAGGTCCTGTCGATGACACTATTTTCCAGAGATCCATACTTCTCAAGTAGATCCAGCGTCCACGTTATCCACCGCAATCCCGAGTTTACCGAGGTACAAAGGTGGAGGAGGAGGATGGTCTCCGGGGTGTCTCTTGCGATGCGACACGAGTCCGCTGCGTTGCGCGAACCTTCTTCCGCAGATATCGCACGTATACAGCTTCTCGGCTGAGTGTATCAGCTTGTGGACCCTGAGCTGCGTGGACACAGCGAAGGTTTTGAAGCAGACGTCGCACTGGAAGGTTCGTTCGCCGGTGTGGGTTCTTGTGTGCATTTGCAGCGAGTAGTTGGTCTTGAAGTCTTTGCCGCATTCAGTACAGAGGAACTTGTTCGCGTGCCTGTCGCGGTTGTACTCGGAGGCGAACCTTCGATAGCATTTGGTGCACTTGAAAGTCTTCGAGCCGATGATCTGTTTGCCGTGGGCGTACCTCTTGTGGGATGCCAGGTGCGTCTTTCGAGGGTGCGCGTTGCCGCAGATTTCGCAGACGAAATTCTGGTCAGTGTGGCGGGTCACGTGGTCCTTCAGCTCATAGTTGGACATGAAGGATTTGTCGCACTGGTGGCAATGGTAGCGGAAGTCCTCCTCGTGCATGCGCCGCTGATGAATCCTTACCGAGACCTTGTTGGTGGTGATGTACGTGCACAAGTCGCAGCCATAAACGGCATTCCTGTGCTGGCTAATGCGATTGACCAGTCCTGCGCGACGTTTGAACCTCTTGTCGCATTTATTGCACCTGTGCGGACGCTCGTTGCTATGCTTGATCATGTGGCGATCGTAGGCACCCCGGTTCGTGAACATCCGCTTGCAAATGTCACACGAATAATCTTGCTGACCGTATCGCCTCCTCGGCTTCTTCTTCGTCCTCTCCTTCGGGTACGAGCCTACCTATGCTCATCCAGAGCTTCTCTCGCGATCGATCGTTCGCCCGGCAAAGAGGATCGACGAACTCGTGATCGAGCAGGTGTAGTATCTTCCACGATGTTGAAGTCTGCAGGTATCGCGTTCGAAATTATGATCCCCGCGGATCTGCAACCAACAATGTAGGTTTCAACATGCGATACGTACTCGTTCAGGTTTTGTGGTGGCTTCTCTTCTTGGTCGTCGAGGTTTAGCGTCGGTATTGCAGCCTAACCCGTGCTCTCTTTTCGACGAGGACGTGAAACGGGAACGATACCCTCGAATATCGATTGAACGTAATAATCGACGGAACCCTTAAAATCCACATTTAAATCGATCATCACATACTTGCTTTATTAAACGCATAATAATAATAATAATAATAATAATAATAATAACGACAGTTAAACATAGAATTCGCCATTCTAGTGAATTAAATTTCGAACGAACCGTCACGCAAAATCCATAACAACACATTCATCTCGCTACAATGACGTCCGCGCGCACTGCTTGGAATACAAAGTAACAACTCCCGTGGAAACATTGTCCGAATCGTTAATTTCTTTGAGAAAAAGTAAAACAGGCTGTAAAACGTTCTCTCGCTGAACGAAGACTTACAGTTCGGCCGATATTCAATATCTTAAGAGAGACGGACAACAGAGAGAGAGAGTGAGATAGTGCGTGAAAAAAAGAAGAAAAACAGCGTACAAGCTTTTGGAAAGCGTGGAACACGTAATATTTAAAAACTAATACAATTAGTCGCACCATAATACGAGCGATGCCAAGACCGCTAACGGATATCGTCAAACATAAAAAAAAGAAGCTTTATCCATTCATTCGCAATGTCCTCGAACAATGTATCGATCGCGAGCCGATAGTCACCCGAACCAACATGGTTAATACAGTTTCCAGAACGATCACCACGCGCGTGACAACTCCTGTTCGCAACTCGCTAGCTACTGTTCGATCAAAGTTCCACCTTCGACAGGGAAGGCACTCTGAACACGGCTGATTTTAGACACAGGTCGACTTCTGATGAGCGGTCAGGTTACCCTGGCAGGAGAACCCGCGGTTGCAGATCTGGCAGACGTAGGGCCTTTCGCCCGTGTGACCTCTCCTGTGAATGGTCAGCGTGGACCTCTGCGAGAACGCCTTCGGACACTGATCGCACTTGTACGGTTTCTCGCCTGTGTGCACTCTCCTGTGCATCCGCAGATTCTCGGAGTCGGTGAACCCTTTTCCGCAGATATCGCAGACGTACGGTTTCTCGCCGGTGTGTATGCGCCGGTGTTTCTTCAGGTGTTCGGCGCTGCTGAGACTCTTGCCGCAATAGTCGCACAGATAGAGCTTGGTCGGGTTGTGACTCTCCTTGTGACGGAACAGGGACCTCTTCGTGGCGAGCACGCGGCCGCAGATGTCGCAGGCGGTGCTGGTCACCTTGTTCGCCTTCATCTCGGGATGCATGCGTCTGCAATGAGCGGACAGCTGTCGCCTCAGATAGAAAGCGCTACCGCATAGCTGGCAGACGAAAGGCTTGTCCCCGGAATGGATATTGTAGTGTTCCTGCAAATCGATCGCTTTACGGAATCGCTTGTCGCAGTCGTTGCACTTGAACGGCAGATCCGCCTTGTCGGTGTGTCTCAGCATGTGAATGCTTAGAGCCGCTAGCACCGTGGTCTCGTAGTCGCACTCTTTGCACATGTAGCTCGGATAGAAATGGGTTTTCTCGTGCCTGGTCAGGTCGCGGAACAGACGGAACTTCTTGGGGCAGTGTTTGCACGTCAGATCGCCGACGGTGTGACGCATCAGGTGCTTCTGATAGTTGCTCTTGTGCCGGAACACCTTGTTGCAGGTCTTGCAGAGGAATTCGAGCTCCGGCTTCTCCTTCTTCACTTTCAGCGACGTCGAACGGTTCACCGAGGTATTGCCGGCTTTCCGGCCGCCTTTTCTACCCGCGTGCTTCTTCATGTGTTTCCTCAGGTTCACGTACGTACGGAATACTCTCCCGCACTGGGCGCACGTGTTCTTCCGCTTCCCTCTATGCTCGATCTCGTGATTGTCCAGCAATGCCTGGGACGCGAAGAATACACCGCACAGTTTACAGTGATAAGCCAACGGCAGATCCTCCTCGTCGTCCTCGTCGTTCACCTCCTGCTTTATGAAGCTTTGCTCCTGGCTCGCTGATGGGGCCGCCGCCATCGTCGACGATACATTGCCCGCACCGGATATCTGCGGACTTTTCGGCACCGGATTGGCGGCGTCCTTCTTCATCAGGTCGAGCTTCGTCAACATCGGATAATACTCTTCGGAAAACTGTAGCTGGTTGTACCTGAAATAGAAAAATTGGAATGGGCACATCAGTATCGGATGTCCTCGGTGTACGATCGCAGTCGTTCTGCGCCCGGACACGAAATCGTCCAGCGAAATGTACAATATCGTATACCTGAAAGCGAAGTCGATATATATCAAGCACGGTCTACAAGTTCAAGATACTTTCCGCGTGTTTTGCGGTTCGATTATTATTCTCCTTTCTTTCTTTCTTTCTTTCTTTCTTTCTTTGCGGGAATGGATTGCGTTCGAGAACACAGAAGATTGATCAAGGTGGTAAACAGTACAAAGGCACGCTACATGTATAATTGAACGGCAAGTAGCGGATGTTAGTCGCGGAGACAATGCGTTGTCTTCTGGAGTGTGTCACATTACTAATAACACAGCATTCACGTTTCGGCGATGTCAAACAATCCCTTTATTTAATAAATCAATTACAATCGTCACGTCGGTCGAGTGTCTTGGGAAAATATTAATACAGTTCTCGTTCGATATAAGACGATGGCTCGGGACGGCTTTCGATGTATTGCGGATCAGTTGTTCGTGAGTAAGCGGAGAGTTCAGACTATAAAGTGGTCGTACTCTCTTGTTCTGCCACTAAAAGGGGATAAAGACTTTCCGTTGCGAAAAAAACATCGTCGTTTTATATCGAAGGAAAACTGTATGCCCTTTTACACTGATCGCAGTGCAAGAGTGTTGCCTAAAAAATGTTTCGACAACCGCAGATGATATGAGTTTTAGGGGGACTCGTGTTCATTTCAGGGATTATTATAATTTATTTAGAAATGTCTTTAATTATTTAGAATACTGCGCATTTACACGCTACACAATTTCTTCCTAACTTATTGACATTAACCCTTGTCACTTCAATCGGCAGTATTGCTGCAAAAAACAATATAATTAGACTGCGGATTTTTATGCGAAACGAAAATGTTTTACCACGATTACAGTAACTATAAGAAAAGGGTATTTTCCATCGCAGTCATTTCAATAGGTTGCTAATATAAATTCATCAAATCCGCTGTCTACTAATAATGCAACAATTTTCGTTTGCACTTCAGCTACTCATTTCTGTGACACAGTCATCAAATTCGCAGCCTAATGATAACAATATAGCGTTCTGTACTTTACATTGTTGAAGTGATAAAGTTTAGATTATACCAGCCGTCGTAATTCGGATGGAGATTAAATTACACAGTACTATTAATTACAATCAATGTACAGTCAAAATCGCAGTGTAACGTTTCAAATCAGGTAATACCGTAGCCTCGATATATTTCGTTTAATTCATTTAAAAAATAGTGTATCTTTAAATTAGTCCGAGTTCAATGCCTCCTCTGTTCCAGTACAAAATGTAAAAAGGATATTTCGTAAATACACTCATGATCGCATTACAATCTTTTGAAAAAGTCCGAGTCGAAATTCAAGCAACGTTTGCATATGCCATTCTAGTAAACCAACGGTCAGGTAAAAGACCAAGCCTAAATGCTTCTAAATCAGTATCAAAGAGAACCACAGTTCCAATATACTAAAAATAAATAAATATCTTTAAATAGCACATCATCGTTTTATTGCGTTCTGTACAATTAAATACGTTTTAAATGCACAATGATTTCGATCCAGGCTTTCCCGCGCATATTTCTCTTGCATCTTATACTTGAACATCTGTTGCACTGCAACTATCACACAACATTCCCTCGGAAGGTGTAAAAGGCATCAGTCCGATTGATCAGGGTTCACCGCGTGCACCTTGTTGTGCGCGTTCAAGGACGACCTCGAAACAAATGACTTATTGCAATAGGCGCACTGATAGGGTCTCTGTCCCGTGTGATAACGTTTGTGGATGACCAGCGTGGAGTGTTGCGTGAACGATTTCCCACAGGTGTCGCAGGTGTACGGCTTTTCTCCCGTGTGAATCCTCTTGTGAACGACCAGCGAGCTCCTCTTGATGAACGCCTTCCCGCAGACGTCGCAGATCAGCTGTTTCTCGCCGCTGTGTAGCCTCAGGTGATCCTGAAGGGACCCCTTCGAGGACACCGACTTGCCGCACAGATGACACTCGTGTCTGTTCTCGCCCATATGGGACTTCACGTGGAACACCAGCGAGTTCTTGTAGACGAACGTCTTGCCGCAGAACTCGCACTGGTGCTTCACGGGCTTGAAGTTCGGGTCGTGGACCATCAAGTGTTTCACCAATGTATGATTGTTCGGGAAAGATTTGTTGCAGTAGCGACATACGTGCTCCTTGGCGCCGTGCTTCACATTCATGTGGCCGTGTAGCTCGGCGTTCGTGAAGAACCCTTTCTTGCAGACCTCGCAGTACCTAGTGTACTTGTCGAAATGTCTTCTCTGATGAATGGTCAGCTGCGAGGCCTGCACGAACGCGTGGCCGCACACGTCGCAGACAAAGTTCCGCTCCCGAGTGTGGATCCTTCGATGGACAGCCAAGGTGTTCGTCCTCTTGAAGGTTTTCTCGCAGATGTCGCAACGGAAAGGACGCGCGTCGCTGTGCGAAACCAAGTGACCCTCGTAGAGGTTCTTCGTTCTGAAAAGCTTCGCGCATACTCTGCACTGATAACACGTCTGCGAGGATTGATCCGGCGACGAAGAGCTCTTCTCCGCGTCCTCCGTTTCTTGATCGAGCCTCTCCAACGCCTCCGAACTCAGCGACGAAAGCTCGACGGATCTCGCGGGTATATTCTCGGTCTTGATCGTGGTCAGAACCAACTTTTCGATGGTCGAACTACTTCTTCGTCCTCTTGCCGGTACCGTAGATCTGCGAAGAAAACGAGAAAAAGAGCTGCGTCAATAGCGATTCTTAGTCTATCGATCTAGATGCAACGACAACTTCGGTTTTGCGGGTGGAATCTGTTTTTATTAAAAATAGGTCGGGTCAATTTACATATGGCATACACTGATCGTACACAGGGGAAACGAAGTGGCCAGTGGCTCTTTACCGATGTCCTCTTCTTTCTTCTGGAACGGAGTGCCGTATTGTTCGACATGCCTCCGATGGAGAAAGACTTGCTGAACTATTCGAATTCTTATCTCAGACTTCTCACGGTGCAACGGACACGTGGGGCATCCGTGCAGCTTCTATTTCTAGACACGTCGTCACACTGATCGTATAAAAATGCTTCTTAGAAAAGACGAGGGTATCATAAAGCTGCTTCTTTAATCAATTCTGTTACACTCCTTGTACACAGCGAGCTGCTCTCCCTCCCCACACCTCTCTCACTCTCTCTCTCATACACACGCACGCACACACGACAAAAGACCGTGAATTGTATCGACATTTAACCCATGGATAAATGAAAAAATATAAAAACATTAGCTTTATTTTCGTAACATTACTATACTTCTTTCTTAATTCAAACGGCGAGATGTCTGTACATTGATTTCATTTGAGGATTAAATATTACACGTAATCGTTGGTACTAGTTTCGTGTAACACGCTAAATGCATTTCACGAAGCTGTTATCATACACTATTGCAGCGTACACGTTCATAATTTTGAAACGTTATTATCGAACTGCGGATTTTATGCATTCATGACGAAAATGAGTAGGTGCAATTTAAAACATTGATTAGATTGATAGAATTCAAGAATGTCCATATATTATTGTCAAATATGTTCAAATCATTAATGAGGAAAAGAAGTTTGTACTTAGCTTCTATGGCCTGTAATTGATGGTTAAACATTTTATTTTGCACGAAGATCCGCAGTCTAGTTATTATAATGGTAAGAGGTTTATAGTATCCTAAGTGACGTATTTGAGACACTGGCATAGAAATTTTCGGCTACATAATATGTATTTATATGTACAAAATCAAGAGATTATCAGACTATATCGTAATACGTGTAATCGTTTCATTAATTCGTATGAAAAGCACTATCGTATTGATTATAAAATCACTGTTACTCAAAAATATTTAATCGCACCTTTTTGATGTGATCTCAAATGATAAATGCAGTAAGAAATAGAACAATTATTTGATTTTGTTGTTGCTGGACATGTGGGACAGACATGTTTGTATCAATAAGTAAATACTTTTGAGTAAAGTTTATACGAAAGCTATATGTAGACTGCGGATCTTTATGCATTTACGAAGACATTGATTGGGCGAAATATACAACAGTAACAGATTGGGAAATTTAAGAACGCTGTAATTGTTTGTGTAACAAAGGTGTCAAGAGATGAAATCAATTTTTATTTTCTTTCTGCTTCCCACAATCGATGCAGAATAGTTTTATTTGGCATAAAGATCCGCAGTCTAGTTATATGTATGTATAGAGCACGACGACAGATATTTTGCATTATAATATGCAACTTCTCTTTTGTCTATTTTCATATGCACATGCACGGTCACACTGTATGTTAACGGCGTGTATAAGTCAGTTAATTAAAATCATTAAAATTGAATAAAAATATATGATACTTATGAATAACTTTTCTAAGAATAACAGACTGTTCTTTAATTGATGAGAATCTATATATAAAATAATGATTGAAGGAGATAATTATTTTTAAAAAAATATATCATCTCGGAGACTGTACTATTAATTTTGGATTCACTTTGATTTCTTGCCCTGACTGAAAATTTCCATGAATTTTCTAATCGTATGCAATTATTAGGATTAAATTAAAAAAAAAGATAGAAAATAATTATTAGTACAGTATGGTTTTCCTATATAAATTAATAAATTTCTTGTATGTCATGGCACTTTGCAAGTTAGTAAATCAGATAACTGTTTCTCCTTCAATATTCTAATATAATTTTAATTACTTAATTAGAACCGAGTGTATACTCTCAAAAATAGCAAAAATATTCTACATTATTTCGTACACCACTCGAGCGTCAATGAAATTCCTTCGTTGATGTGTAATTGCAAAATTTCCGTTGAACAATTAAGAGAGTAAGTATGAACGTATGAATAACTTAAATATTAGCATCTTAACATAAGGTCGCTTTATACAGCTTAGTAACGACGTTCATTCTACAATATTACAAATATATACGTACTCGAAGTATTTAATATGTGCGAATTGCAAGCACATAAATGTTATCGCGTTAAAAAATTTCTCAGCAATCACTCATTCACTTCTCCTTGTACATACTACAGCTTCGGATCACTTGGAAAAAGACCGAGTAAAAATAATCACATTCAACAGAATAGTTATCCAACATGTTGGCTACCAATTATATATTCCACAAAATTCATGATTAAATTATTCAATTATGTATACTCTTTATGCAGATCGAATTAATGTCTTCCCAAAACTCGTCTATATAATAATACCATGAAAAAAGAACTGTGGTAACCAACAATTAAGGCTCAGTACAGACTATCCATCTAAAATATAAAATTTATATTTTCCCGTGAAACTTCTTCAGCTTGGATTATTTTCAGTACACCCTGCGCGATACTTGAAGACAAGGTAGAAAAGCCAGCCGCCTGCTCTCAATCTCAACCATTCAACGTCAATTACCAACCATCAGTTCGTCGCAGTCAGAATCGTGTTCACTTCCTTTCGATGTGCGACTTCATGTGCGAGTTCAGGGATCCCTGTTGCGTGAATCTCTTTTGGCATACCTTGCACCCGTAGGGTCTTTCTCCCGTGTGCGTTCTGAGGTGCACTATCAAGTACTTCCTGACGCTGAAGGCTTTTCCGCATACCTCGCACACGTGCGGTTTCTCGCCTGTGTGTATGCGCATGTGAACCTGCAGGTAGGCCTTGCTGGAGACCGATTTCCCGCAGACCTCGCAGCTGATCAGGTTCTCGCCGCTGTGTATCTTGAGGTGCACTTTCAACGCGCCCTTCCAGTAGCTCTCGAAGTTGCACATCGAGCACTTGAACTTCTCCCGTTCACCGTGCGACTTCATGTGCGTTCCGAGATAGGCGGAGCTCGCATACGCGGTTTTGCAGATTCTACAAACGAACGGCTTCTCGCCGGTGTGCGTGAGCAAGTGCCTCTCCAGGGTCTGCTTCGTGTAGAAACCCTTGCCGCACATTTCGCAGCGGGCCACGTAGTCCTCGTTATGCTTCTTCTTATGCAGCCGCAGATCGTAGCCAGACACCTTCGATATTCCGCATACGTCGCATGTGAACCGCTTGTTGTGTTGCTTCAGGTGAGTCTTCAGAAACTCCTTGGTCTTGAAGCGTTTGCTGCAAAGCACGCACTGGTACGGCTTCTCCTTCTGATGCACCTTGATTATGTGCTTCTTCAGCTTCTCTTCGTCGGCGAAGGACTTGTCGCACTCGTCGCAGTGCCCGATCTCGTCGCCGTTCCTCTCGTGGTTCTGCCTGTGCCTCAGGAAGAGCGTCTTCTTGCGTATCCTCTTCTTGCAGATGTCGCACTCGTAGATCACCGAACACTTCCTGCTCGGATCGCGATCATTGTGAAACGTTTTCTTCATTATCGCTGGCTCTGATTCTGGCTCTGACTCCAGTTCTAATTTCATCCCTTCATCTGGATCTTGTTCTGATCCAGCTTCTTGTTCGAGATGTAGCTCTGATTCTGACTCAAGGTCTACTTCTGATTGATATTCTGTTCCTGATTTAAGTTCCCCTTCTAATTCTAGTTCTCCTTCTAGTTCAAGTTCTGGTTCGGGTTCAAGTTCAGATTTGGGTTCAAGTTCAGGTTCGGGTTCAAATTCAGGTTCGGGTTCAGGTTCGGATTCCAGGTCCATCTGCGTTTCTTCAATGAACTCTAACGTCTCCGTGATTATTTCCTGGTGACTAATCTCCTCGTACTCTTCGACACAGACCTCCTCGGTCTGATAATTGATCAATTCCATACCCTCGAACGTGCTAATTGGTTCGATTATTTTCGTGTACTCGATCTTGACCTCCTCGCACCTGAAATCGACAAAATTCGTCAATCAGAAATTACGGGACGGACGCTTAATGGGATTATAAGCAGTAGGTGGTCTTAGGGGATGCTGTCTTTCGAGTTCTTCCGTTTAATAGACGGACTCTGCTAGTTCCTCTTCCGCTCTGGTGATCTAACGCCGCGCCGGTTAGGATTCGAAGGTAATCGATACCACTCTTACAAGTAACACAGTTCGAGTATGGCTCTTGAGAATCACTCGAGCATTCATTGATTTTATTGCGATGGTAACTTGCAGACTAAACTTTCGTTCATGGTTGATTAGTGAATGGGGCCTTCGAAGACAAATTGAGATCAGGGTAGTGATAGCTAACCCCTTGCCGTACTATCTTTTTCACTATGATTAGAAGTTCTTTGTCTTCGTTCCCTAAACGAGAGAACATTTGTATTCATCGTATATTTGCGCCAATGCTTAAATGTGAATAACAGAAGAATAGAATATTTAATAGTTTTTCTTGTGTAAATTCTTATATTAAGAGTCTGGCTCGATATTATATGGCAAGGGATTAAATGTGCAACTAGTAGGATGGCTCTTATATACTTTTGAAGAAAATTTTTCCAAAATTTTGTTTACGGCGCACCCCAGGATTGTTCGAAATTATTAAAACAATCTGTGCCAAGTTTGAGCTCAAAAAAACATTAATTAAAGGAATTAATTAAACGCCAATAAATCGTCTTTCTCGAATATCTGTGCATTTAATTACTTGTATATACAATATACGTTTTCCCATTATCCGATCGAGCTCAAACTTTGCATAGATTGTTTTTTAACAAGCTGGGGGAGTGCCGCATACAAAATTGAAAAGTCGAAAAAAGAGCCACCCTGGTAACTATACTAAAGAAAATTTCAACCGTTCAAGTTAGAATAACTTGTTTGTGCAGATATTTATTGTTACTAATCAATATTTCCTTCTTAAACTTTAGCCGGTGTTTGATTTGCATCATGGATTATTAAATCCTGGGCAATATTTTCACTCTTAATGTTTCATTTGATGTTATAACATTGACAAATTCTTTAGTATTATTTTTAAAAATGATTCAATGTATCCCTCATTATGTATAATACTAAAAAATAGTATTAACCACTGATTGAGAAGTTACGAAAATAAAGCAGTTTAATTGGAGGAAATTGATCTTCTCCTTATCATAAATTCAGATTTTGTTTTCCGACAAAGGTCCTTAGTTCGTGATCTTGTAAAATTGAAACCTAAAGAACTACTGAAGTATTTCAAAAAGGATTGTTATACGTACGGTCTACAAACTTTATTACAATTGGTACAGTGACGTATTCATTATAAAATTACTAAGTATAATTCCTTAATCATCTACATCAGAAGTATTTGTAAAAATCGTACTCCATTTGATATGCGCACAGTGTCTCTTAGTCAACAAGAAACCATATGTAGTCAACCCTTTTTATAACATGGTTGATTCCGTTTAACACGAAACGTAGAAATAATGGAAATTAAGAGAATGCGTTTCGTGTTATATTAAAATATAGCGAAATTTCATTTGACGCTATCGTGTCGTCGCAAATGAGCGCTAAGGGTGCCGCGTTGGGTGAATCGTTTCTCGCAGATTTTGCATTTGTAAGGCCTCTCCCCGGTGTGAGTTCTCCGATGTTTCACCAGGTACTTCCTCGAGCTGAACGCTTTCCCGCAAAACTCGCAGATCTCCGGTTTCTCGCCGGTGTGTATCCGTATGTGTATCTTCATGTACTGTCGTCTAATCAGCTTGCCGCAGACCTCGCAGGCGACCTGGCTCTCGCCGGTATGCGTGGACAGATGTTCCTTGTAACAATAACTATAAAACGTCTGAAACTCGCAGATCTCGCACTTGTACCTCTTCCTGGTCTCCGGTTGGCTGTGGATCTTCATGTGACTCCTCAGGTAAACCATGTTGCCGAACGATTTGTGACAGACCTCGCAGGTGCAGGGCTTGTCGTCGCTGTGCACGCTCATGTGAGTCCTCAGGGTTGCCTTCAGGTAGAAACCTTTGTTGCAGATCTGGCAGAACTCGGTGAACTCCTTGTTGTGCCGTCGGATGTGGATCTTCAGGTAATACTCCGAAGTCAATTTAGCGCCGCACACGTGACAAATGTGAGGTGCACCGTGCAGCGTTTTATGGACGTTCAGATACTTCTTCTTCTTGAAGATCTTGTGGCAGACGTTGCACTCGATCGGGCCGGTGTCCTTCTGACTATCTTTCGCCAAATCGGTTCTCGGATCTAATCGATTCGCGTCGGAATCGGTGCAACGCGTTCGCCGATGCTTGAACAACTGCATCTTCTTCGGGAACGATTCCCGGCACGCGTCGCACGAGTAATTCTTTTCGGTATTGCGCAAAGACTTTCGGATGATCGAGGATTTACTGGATACGTCTTCGGAGCTAACTAAGACTCTAGCTTTTGGCATTGACGATTTATCAGATCGATTTGGCCCAGCGGACGACTGCTTCGCGACGTTGGATCTGCAAACAGATAACAAGACATATGCCGAAGTGGAAGCGGACACGCTGCTCGGAGAGATTCGCGGGGCCTGCAAATATCGGGTTTAATTAACTCTTAGCTTGTAACACATTGTTGAATGGACGCAATGGTGTTCTTTGGTTTTTAGTAGAATTGTACGAATTTAGATATTTGGTATTACCTGTTAATAACGTTCGCAAAACACGAGATAGTCGATTGAAAAATGAAATACGCTGATGATTGATATCCTCGGCCAACAACGTGTTAACGTAAAGCTAGCGGTTTCAACTGATGAACATCTGAGATACTATTGAGATGGTTCAGAGTTTGTTGCACAACGGAATGCAATATTATCATAAAATATTAGACCAAATGAACGCAGTACTTCCTCAAGATCAGACATTGTACAATTTCTCATTTCTATTTCGTGTAAAAAGGAACTGCGTGAATTATAAAGAGGATACATACCCTGTTGTATTGTTAGATTAAAATTTTAGTTATCACATTGTCAGTTTTACGTGACGATTATCATTGTCCAATTATTCTCAATGAAATCGTAATAGAATAAAATAAATTGTGATTTTCATTTTTGGAAATTTGTTAGAAATTTTCAATTCGACATTCTGAACTACCTCTACGTATTCTAGTATTTCTTGAGATAACTGTGTAATATAATCAGTGATCCGAGTTATCTAATAAATTAATAACTTCAATCTAAACAGCTTCAGAGCTCATCTGTTTCCCGTATTCAAATGAAAATGTTTCCTGTAGTCACGCTCGATTACGTTAATACTTAATTGTGTTCTAAACGTTGTGCTTATACTGAGAAATATGACTACTTACTGCATCATGCTCGTCACACTGCAAATGATTCCGCTAATGTTTCGACAGATTCCTTCGTGAAACGGTTTTCAAATGAGGAAAATGAAATGTAAAGCACACGGCTGAGTTGCGAAGACTTTCGGAGCCGTTCAGTATTTATAGTGTCGTTCGATTGGAGAATATATGTAACAAAGGAATTGCTTTAAGTTTTATTAATGCCATAGTAATATTTAACAAACATAAAATACTGGTCGTCCGTAGCTTAAGTCATGTTAACTACTCAGTGCTGAGTATATTGGAACACTTTATACATACAGAAATACAATTTACATCTGTGCTATTCTTGAATTATTTATTCTTATCGAATACATACAAAAAGAGATTCTGTTATATTGCTCGACTCAGACAAATGAAAATTAGATGCCTGATGGAAATGGTTGCGAACAATATATCTATGCACGATTCTAACTAATTATAGAATATAATAATAGAAAACAAATAACCCTCGTACAACACAAATGTGTATCGACAAAACTAGGTAAACTCAAGTGAACGAAAACAATGCTGGTTACTATATGTATTGTTGATGGAGTATTTATTTCATTTTTACTAGCCCGGATTTCACGGAATTGTACAAAACCATTTCTTCGCTATGGCTATCATTGCATTCGCATTGCTATTCGAAGATTACTAGCAATTTATCTTTTCATACGTAGAAATATCTCTTTCGTTAATTCATTAAAGCGATGTATCACACTAATTACAAACGAATATCAATTAAAATAATCGTTCGACACCCTGCAAGATATACGATTTAGGGGAACAGCGTGAAGAAAAGCAAGACGCACGCCGATTACACTGTTTAACACATATTTTGGATATTTAATTTTAAGCAGAAATTTTGATTTTGTAATTTTCATGTGTAGTTTCTGGGGGAAAAATCGCAAACTTCAATCTTGAAATTGTCTTATACTTTAACAGTAATCTGTGAACTTTCCTGAACATGTGATATAGTTTAATGTTCTATTTAAAAGAAATAGAATTTTTAATTTCATCATATTTTGCGGACATGTTCCAATTTATTTTAGAATCGACAGCATTCAATAGTACGATAATAGACTAGACAATAATATCTTTTTAACTTGTATGTTAAAACTCATTTTTTGCATGCGTATTTTCTACGATAACACAATCAAATATCAATAGATAATGTTGACTGTTGAGATTTAATAATTTACTATTAAATAAATAATTTAGAGTTCGAGCAATAATGCACAAAATTACGTAAATATCTTATATAAACAATATACGAAACAAGCAGCGTTAACAACGCAGGTGTTCGGTATTCGAAATGAATTAAACAAACCCATTTTAGATGCCCCTTAACATTTTTATATCACATTGTTCGAAACAGTACAGAGAATACTTTACCGCACGGTAGAATTAGACACTGTTACTGTTGAAGCACAAAACGTCTTCAGAGTTAACAATTTATCATGTTTTCAAAATTGGCTTTTGCAAAAACAACGATGAGGATTTTTACAAAGTTAGAGAGTCATATTCAACTCGCAGAACTCCTTTGAAAAAATCTACTCAAAGTTAAAGCTCCGAAGAAAGTTCAAATTGTGGCAGCGCAACTCCACAAAATTGTATTTTGAAATATAAATTAGAAAAAGCGCATTTCCGATCGAACACGAATAAAGATAACAATAAATTTCAAAAATTTATCTGCTGACAACTAATATACACGTCGATGATTTTTCCGAATGATCATTTCGAAATTATCACAAATTGAAGTACTGGTTGCAAAGCAAATCTACGCTTAGACTAATCATGAATGATAATTTCTGATTCTTGCAGTTGATCGTCCTCTTTGCATATGTCACGACTTTATTAATAGTCTTCTATCGAGTTGATTCTTGCGAATGACAAAGTGGAGTATACCAAGGCACTACAACTAAGGCACTAGCAATGCATGATCGGCTAATTGAAAGAAATGTCTGGAAAATTCGAGCAGCTTGAATCACGATGAATCTTTCCTCAGTATAAAATGCACTCGAGTATTTAAAAACAATGATCTACAAAGTATTCGGAAAACATGGACGGCTGCATTCTCGTGAAGATTTATTGTTTAACAAGGTATAAGTCACGAAATATCCAGAATCTGTAATGTCATTTAGAACCACGTAATGTTACACATACACAAGTTCCGTCCAGTCAATTCATCTCGAAATCAAAAAGATCGAAGAAAGAAAAAACCAGGAAATAAAAAAGAAAAAATCAATGCATCATTTGTTTCACAAACGGTAACAAAGAATGGAATTGTGAAAGTGTTAAGTATTGCGTTCAATGGTCGCGTATATCACTGTGCTATTAATCACTTAATAGTAAATATAAAAAGATCTGAACTTCTTTAAAGTTCTCAGCAACAAAAGTTCTAACGTAGGACTCGCTACATTAATAGAATACCAAGGAACTTACGTGTATAGCACACTATACTTCCATTCGAATGCTGAACATAAATATCGCCACAGTCGGTTCTTGAACTTCGCATTGAATGACAATTTTCATCGACAAATTAATCTAATATCGTACGTAAATAGGATCGTAAACGTAGAACGATATAAAATATTCAAATGCGTCAAATGCCAACAGAAGATAACGAACATCGTAGATCGCTCTGTACCGTGATTTTCTTATCGTATAAAAATGAACCAGCATTGAGATTGCCAGTCCAAAGTAGCAAAACACCTGATCCCTCTCCGCACAATCACGACATCTTTACGAATAGTGCATTCACGCTTGAACATAAACAACTCTCTTGTGCGTCTTCGCGTCGACTCAAACGTGAAACTTTACATCGTTTCAGAGTACAATACCAACATTTGATTGTCGCTCGAGATATCCTAGCTCGGTAACAATATAGTTACCGTATCGAGCGCTTGGTCCTGCTCCTGAACCTCTTGTTCCTGTTGCAACTGCAGTTGCTGTTCCTGCTCTTGCTCTTGTTCCTGCTGCTGGCGAGCGTTTTGCTTGGCATGAGTTTTCAGGTGAGAGTTCAGCATCGTCTTCGAGGCGAACGATTTGTGACAGGTAGGGCAAGGGTACGGTCTGTCGCCAGTGTGGCCTCTCAGGTGCACCACCAGGGTGGATCTTTGCGTGAACCTTTTGTCGCAGTGAGTGCATTTGTGCGGTCTTTCGCCGGTGTGGGTGCGTCGGTGCACGCTAAGGTAGTTCTGCGCGGTGAAGCCTTTGCCACAGTGATCGCAGACGTGCGGCTTTTCGCCGGTGTGCTTGCGCAGGTGAACGGTCAGGTAGGTCTTGCTGGACACCGACTTGCCGCAGACGGGGCACGTGTACTCGTTCTGAGGACCCACGTTCCCGTGAGTTCTCATGTGCACCAAGAGCACCTGTTTCCTGGAGAAACGTTTGTTGCAAAGCTCGCAGTGATGCTTTCTCTGCGGAGGCACGTAGCCCGGCTGATGCAGCTTGGTGTGCAGCCTGAGACCTTGACGGTACCGGAACGTGGCGTTGCAGACCTCGCATTGAAATGGTTTCTCATGGGAATGTTGACTGGTCTGGTGCTCCTGGTAACTGTTGTAGGAGAAGAAGCTTGTGCTGCAAATCTCGCAGTGATACTTGAAATCGTTGCTCTCATCGTGCTGAACAACCAGACTCCCCGAATGCCCCTCGTCCGACTCGTGCTCCAGCTGATGCTCCTCCAGAGCAGCGCACGTCTCGAAACTACAGCCGCACAGCTCGCAAACTAGATGATCGTCCGACAGCTGAACGCTACTTTGCTCGTGCATCTCTAGATGCATCCCGAGAGCCTGTTCGGACACGAAGCCGTCTCCGCAGAGACTGCACTGTATGATACTGTCGGCGATGATTATCTCGTCGCCCTCGACCTTCGGCACACGATCTGTGATCAATAGCTGCCCTGTTGTCTCTTCCTGTTCGAAAATCTCCGTCATCTCGCATTGCTCCTGGTCCTGAGATAGCATCGCAAGCTTTGACACAAAATATCTGGAAAGAAGAGAGACACAAACCGGGGTCAATCAACGTGCATTTTTTTCACTGGTTCATTGTTTATACTTTATTCGGTCTTTTCCATTCGGGGAGCGTGTATTCTTTAGCGAGATTTCTATAGGGCGGAGTGACTACCCGTAAACGTCTACGAGGAAACGTTTAATCAAGTGCCTCGGTGCTTTCCAGTATTTTTTTTTTGCGTTCGCACACTTCCTTCTTTCCGCGACTTACTCTCCGTTGTGACTATACTTTGTTATCGATATTTTGATTGTTAACGAGTCGGTGCTACAATGATTTGCTTGGAAAAAAGTTATCATTCGGAAATACAGTAGAACGTCGTTCGTTGCATACTATAACGATACCTCGTCACGAGGTGTACAAGATTCTGAAACTCGTGGTAGCTACGAAGAAAAAAGAAGATCAATATACGAATTACTAGGATTCGTTGCACTATAGTTTTGCACGCGTTTGCGGCTCCGTTTCGCGCAATGAGCAATGTTCTACTGTATAATGATGGAAAGAAGGCCAGTCTGTTAAATTTTTTCGAAATAGATTCGTGAGAAGAATGATGTAAATTTAGTTACAAGTCCACCTTACTAATAATTAAACTAATAATTAGGCTGCGGATTTTATGCACTCGTGTCACACTCAAATGTGTAATATATAGAACGTTGAGTCTCGACAAGCGAGACCAATCTTTTTCATTGAAATAATTTGCCTTTTCAACTGAGAAACTAACTTTTCCAGTGAAATTAAAATTAGCATAAACTTCCGTAGTCTACTAATTACTAAAATATTTATTTTATAGTATCTACGAATGGGCGACAGTTATAAAAACATCCCTATTAAATATAGTAATTTTTATTATAAAAAGAATATGGTTAAATATTTAACAAACTATACAGTAATCAATAGTGAGTGATACGATAATTCTTAGCAATATGAATTTTCCGTTAAACACTTACCCACAAGCCATACTGTTTTATCGACGATCCAGATGTGTGAAATAACTCCGCCATCTTGGTTTTAATCGCACAAATTTATCGCAAAATACGTGCAGAATCAAAACCTTTTTCTGCTACAAATTGGCACTATCGTTTATAATGCCGAACACGAGTTTCAAAAGATACTTTCGAGAATAAATATCAAAGAATATTAAATGCAAATGTTTTCTGAACAGAACGAAAATTCAATTTGAATTTTTTGCGATTCTACAGTTCTCTACACGTACATGATTTTTTTCTGTATGCTTTATAAATTGATAAATGTTTTAACTTTCAAGTATAATATTTGCAACAACTAACGAAGGTACTCAATTATTTTTAATTAGAAATTACTAACGCGGAAACATATACGCATCTCGATCTGTCTAATAACATTGAAAACTTTAATTCGACGAAACATTACATTCACGAGTGACATATTTTTTTTGTTGTTCCGCAACTTCTTAGCAACGAATTATTATTAATAATATCAACACCAGAAATCTTAGTGTTAGAGGATTACATAGAAATATTTAAGCGTCTTCATACTTACGTTTCATGAATACGGTATGCAGTAACTAGCCAACCCTGTACTCACAATAATTCGAGGCACATGAATTCATTGCTATTGCTAAAACGCTAGGCTACAGTACTTCCCATTGATCGCTATCGTTAAAATTGTTGAACTATCCGTATACTCATCAACTATGTTAATAATTATACGATAAGGCTTTTCCCTACAAATCTAGCAATAGTTTTGTAAACATCGAATAACTTCTAACATCTTAGTATCATTAGTTTGTCTGCTTCAAGAGGCTCTTACGCCTACTCTTTCTCTCTACTCGATCAAAAATTTTCAAAAAATGTATCTTCTTTTAGGCACATTAATTTTCAAACCTAGTATCATTATACAGGTACTAACTATAGACGTATGAAATTTCGCGTTCAAAAGTAACGTCCTTAAATTGAATTCCGAGGTCCTATATAAGCTCAAATAATTTCGAGTATCTTATCATTTTACATACATAGAATATTCACGTACGAACAATATCACAGTGACTGCATGCATATTATATGTAGAATCAATGAACTAGTAAATGCTGTAATATACAGTGCATCTGTTTTAACAAGACTCGCTGAAATATCTTAGAGAAGACTGAAAGTATGATGGAAAGATTTGCGCAGAAGTTGTTCGGTATAAAAGGCCGTATAATGTAGCGCAAATATTTTTCTTCGGAATTATGTAGTGCAAGAGAGCTTGAGATCAAATTATATATTTTATAATTCTATTATTTCTCGCTATATTTTTCTATTCATACTATCGTTGGTCATTTCAATACGAATCTGAAGAAATACTCTGCACAATGTTATTTTATGAAAAGTTGTAAAATAATTATGAATCAATCTACTCAATTGTTAAAAAATTTCTCCTCCCACAAAGTATTTATTAGAAAATAATCAAATATGAAATAATTATTTTCTAATATACCTACCTGTCTACTGAATGGCAATTTTGTAGATGCTTTACGAATTCTTTTTCAATATTTTCAAGAAATATTTGATTGATGCATAAGATTATTGCACACATTTATCATCTTTCTTTGTAATTCACCAACGTTTTTCAAGGGGTGTAATTCTTTTGAAAGAGGTCAATTTAGGTAAATTTGGGAACCCCTGGTATAAATCCACTTTTGTTTCAAAAAATGCTACAATATTATAATTACAAGCAAAATATCCTTCCCTTTAAAAGAACGAACCTTAGTTTGAATTTTCCCCATTACTTCATTCAATTATATTTACACCACATTATGTTCCCCTTGGTATCAATGAACTTTTATAAACGTATTTTTCAAATTACAATCCGTTTAAAGATATCTCAACAAGTCCAGTTAAAATGAGCACAGTGTATACCCCTATCATCAATCAACAAATTGGATATTACATAAAAGTACAGCAAGCTTACCAGCCGTTAAAAAGTTGCAAAGAAAATCCAATTTGGACAGTTCCCTGTCACTTGCTGTTTAGTTTACGACAGTCTAATACTAAACAACTTTAAAGTACCTCCTCCTAGAATAAAATGACTATCTTCACGGCCGCCCCTAGTACAGGCCGGAACATGTGATGAGGCAACACCTCATAACAGACAGAAATCAGTCCGATCAGCTGATCGATGATATAACGCGAACGACTGGAACGACTTCCAATCTAAATCCAAATTTACGATGTCTCGGCCTGTACTAGAAACGGCTGTGCTATCTCCCTTAGTACTCAGAATCGAAAAACAAAACATTCTGCTTTTCCATTAAGCTTAACCTAACGATCTATCCCTAACGATTAGAGAACAAATACTAATAAATAATATCACCCACTTTACATCGTAGTAACGGATCAATCTTCAATGAACAAGAAACTCCAACCGAGAAAAATCATTAACCTTCGTTTAACAGAACGCGACTCGTCGTATCGCACGTGTCAACGTGCTCAACGACCAATTAACAAAACTCCCCCGGTCTATCTATCTACGCGGTGGTTCTCAATGCTTTTTCATGTGATTCAACATGATTGTTCTGGTAACGAATCCTTTACCGCACAGCGTGCAGGTGTAAGGTCGTTCGCCAGTGTGATATCGACGATGGACGGTAAGAGTGGACGCCTGTGTGAACGATTTCCCACACATGGCACAGAGATACGGTCTCTCCCCGGTGTGGATGCGCTGATGCACCACGTAATACTTGCGATGGGTAAACCCCTTGCCACAGACATCGCAGACGAGGGACCTGGACCTATGCGCGGCCTTGTGGGTGGTCAGGGATTCGATGCTAGCGAACTGTTTCGAGCAGGAGTCGCACGGGTACGAAGCGATCGATTTGTTCTGCGACGGTATTACAACATTCCCGGCGATACTGCTAGTGACCGGATCGCCCGAAGGCATCATCGACGATGTGTCGGCGATTCTATCGTTACCGGTGATCACCGGTTTGTGGGTTTTCGCGTGATGATTGTACAGGTTTCGCGTCTCGAACCGCATCAGACACCTAGGACAGGAGTACGGTTTCTCCTGGCCGACCTCGTGCATCCTTCGATGCCGCTCGAGGAGCGTACGGTACCGGAAACTGGCTTGGCAGCGATCGCAGGCGAACGTTTTCTCGACGTTCGACATCGGCGAGGTCGATATCGTCGAGATCGGCGCGCAAGATGTTGCCGGAACGGTATGCGTCACCTCGTGCATCCGTAGATGGCTCAGGGCGAAGAAACTCCGTGAGCAAACGGCGCACGTGTATCTCACCGGGTTGTTCTCGAGGTTGTGCTCGTATTCCGGCATCGCCAGGTGGCTAGTTCTCATATGGTAGTTCAGCTTTAGGGCGCTTCGGAATTCGAGGCCGCAGGTGGGACACGGATGGGACTCGACGACGATCTGCACGTGGTCCAACAGATTTTGGTCGGAGCAAATGGATGGCAAGTGGGACGGGACTGTTTGGAACGTCGACTGCATCATCGACGATTGGTTCGTGAACATCGAGCTGTTCTGAAGCAGGGTACAACTCAGGGATAGACCGGGATCCCCGGTCTCGGGTGACGGCGACAGTATCTGACGCAGCATCCCTGACAATCCGCCGAACGTCTCGCTGCCTTCCCTGAAATCGACAAAACCCAACGACAATGCATCGGAGGACAACCGTACAGCGCACACATAACATTGCCTTTGACTCAGTTCGGGTGATCTTTGGTGTTCTCTAGAAGGCGGCGGTGTGACAAGATAGATCAAGCGGAGATGAAGACAGAAAGAAAGAGAAAGAGCGAGAGATAGAGAGCTGACCTCTTCCTCCACGGTCTGTGTTTCGCGTGTGTTTTGTGTGCATGTGCGATTACCTATAAAAGTGCGACCGTGCACAGTGCTCGAGCATCGTGTTCTTCATCCTCGAGACACAACAGAGACTCGGTGCGACCAGAGTAGCACGTGCGAACCGAACTTAGGAGAGTTCTGTCGTCAACGTTACTGACGGAACAACGCGTATGTCTTATTGATCTATTCCGCTCCAGAAGATCGATTCTTTATTACACTATACCTTTACGTTTCTACGATACAGTGTCTTGTCCTTCATTATTTATATTATATACGCGTATTATCTACTAGATACACGTTAGCTGCTAAATAACGTATTTAATCTATATACCTTACGAATTTGTTACTTGTTAAACGGATTAATACAGCGAGTGTATGGAAAGAAATAAAAAAAACGGACCGTGTGTTCTACTTCTAGACTTACATTAGTTCTTCCAGATGTATCTGGAATCGTGAGACAAAAGATTGGCAGAAACCGAGGGAGGAATGGAAAGGTTTCTACAGCAAACCAACAGAAAGAAGGAGAAAGTTAAGCTACGAGACTTGTATAGGCAAGAAAGTTAGAAGAAAGCAAACCCTTGCTAAAAAGTTACTAGATTAGGTAATCAAACCAAAATTCAATATGTTATAATAAAAATCGGATCCTCACCTTTTTAAAGGAAATCCAATCTGCGCGGACCTCTTCTTCGTCTTCGTCTCGACACAAACTTCGGAAATACATGATTCTCTATTTCCGTAAGTTCAATGAAAAATTGTTCTGTTCACAGTCGCGCGACTGTGAACACGGATATTGCGAGTATCGATTGCAACATCGAACAAATGTTATGGAAACGCGATCGCGAAGTGGTAAAATGGAACAATTTCCAGTTTCTGTCGTCAAATGGTGCCAACGGAAACGTGAAATGTTCCTGAGCCACGCAGCGATCGGTGAAAAACAATTCTTGCGCGAACACACACTCAACAGTGTACTTAGCGCAATAAAAAAAAATGCGAAACCAAGTACAGAAAATCGGCGATAATAATATTCTGATCAGCGTGTTAACGCGGCCAGGCTTATTATGGAAACATATCGGTCGCGATTTCAGAAAAAAAACGGTCGATACAACAACGGCTCCATTATCGTGGTCTAAGCGTAAAAATCATTATGCTCGCTGCACAATCCGGTGCGCGAAAACAAAGTACGCTCGGTTTCGAAGCGCAGCAAATTTCCAGCAAAAAATATGCTGGAGCTTGCACGACGAACCCAAGACCACCGGAGAAATCGCGACATCGTGTGACAACAAAGAAAATCATTGAAATCAACCATACATTATGCTTATAGATTACTCGATGAAAAACAATCTTGTAAGAATACAAAAATAGGATACTCGCCTTTTGAAAAATACATGAAACGTCCTCTTCGTGCTTCGTTTGTTGTGCGACGATTTATATCTTCGTGTGTTCACGTTACGTTCGTTATTCTTACTCGTTTTTCGTATAATCCTTTTCGATATTAAAAATGATGATGCATGTTTTTTTTTGTTTCGTTTTCTCTCAATCGCAAAACACTAATTGCTACGTTGAGTTGGCGTCGACGAACGAGGCCAGCCATAAACCGGGTCGTTTGCGAGCAAAATTATGGCTAATAAACGTACGCGCGCGCCAGTTAGTGGGCTTTTCTTTTTCGTTCCGACGTAGTGAACTGAACGACAGCACTTACAGACTAACCGATATGCTAATGGTAACTATGTGGTCCTGACGATAATGTAAAGCGTAGGCATTGGAAAGCACGAAGACGACAAGAAACGGTATTCTTAAACGAATTGTACAGGACTCGGTGCGACTGATGCACCGAGTGATCTTTACGTATCGTGACGTTAGTTTTACGAGAGTTATTAGTTTGTGATATTTTTTGGCGGCCAATTTTCGGCCGTGTGCGGCATTTTGTGCCTTCACGTAAGCGTGGGATATTGATACTGACAACATGTAAACATCTGATTCTCGGCTGAACAGAGGGATCGAGTAATTCGATCTTCGACGATGCACACAATGAGATGAAATCACCAGTCGAACCGTACAATGGAAGACACATGTGTTAATAATTAGGCGTGCAATTAGCAGAATCCCTCTGTTCACTTATTGTACACGTATGAATAATAGCTAGGGTAGAGTTCATTTCAATAGGAGTGTCAGATAAACATTATAGAAGTCGAATCCTTTGCGGTGTTAAACGATTTTTACGTTTTTCAGCGAAGCCGATCATATTAAAATGAACTCTGAATACATGCTATTACATGTAAAAATATATAAAAGTATTTTGCAATTTGGTTTAGAACGTTTTCGTATCTGCTTGTGGGGTATTCCGTACTAATTTCTAGAGCGTTGTGAATTTGTTTTTGTGATAATTCTACTGGAAAGAAATTTCGAAGAAAATAGTCTATTGTATTCCGAGATGTTACCTACCAAACTGCAACATACAAAGGGCCAAAGATGGTTGTGGGGTGTGTACCAACTTACCTTACAAATACATTGCGCCTCATGTTCTTCAATCGGGACGAACAACTCTTGAATATCTTTTCTCAAAGCAGACTATAATTTCTTCAACACGGGTAATTTCAAAATCTCTTGTTCTTTAAAATATCGTGTAACAGAAACAAAGTAAAAATCTACAGACGAATCAATTATTTTGTAACAATATAATATAAAATTCTCAGTTGAAGCAATGAGTTGTAGTAAAATCAAATATTGCGAAGATGTCATCGATAAATTTTGTGAAACTATAACGAATCGATCGTGTATATAAACGAATAAAGCTAAATTTCAAAATGTTAAATACAGCCATGATATGAATATTTGTGTATGTATGTGTTCTCCACAACAAGTTTACACCTTTGGCCCTGCAAAAGAATCAAACAAGGATAAAAAAACTCACCCAGTTTTGGGATCCCCATCTGCTGGTTGTGGTATTGACATCTCAGGCATATCTGTCAGTTTCTGTTGTTGCAATCCTGAAGGACCTGCCTCGTCACACGCCAAAGAAACATTTACAAAGGTCGTGGGTTCTATAGTTCTACTGTTCGGGTCTTCTTCGCTCTCTTCCTTTACAGGTAGGCCTACAGTATATGCAAAATATTCTTAATATAATACTTAGGTATAGCAATTCGATTATACTGAGATGCAATATATTGGAAAACAAAACGATCAAGTAGTAAAGTATTGTGTTAGCTTAATATATACCTTCGTCTCCATCGCATTCGTCGTCCGAATTCTCTTCGTCTTCACTACTCTCTTCTTCGTCTTCTTGCTGTGTCGAGCCAGTTTGATTTTGTGATATTTGGTTATGCGTAACTTGCGAACTTGGACCAGGTACTGCTTGAACATTCTGCGCAGAACTGCCACTTGTGTCCATAGGAACTGAGGTTATTTGTTGTTGCTGTTGATTAGTACTGGACATCATCATAGGGATACCCAGGCCCATGTTGTCCATCATACTCATGCCCATATTGTTTTGATGCTCGCCAACTTGCTGCATCACACCACCATCTAACCTGTTCTCTGTACTCTGTTCTTGTTTCATCACATTCTGCAAATAATAAAGAAGTGTAAATAAAAAAGAATCATATAATATGTACAAAATTGTATAACCTCTAACAATTGTACTATGTCGAACCATTAAACAGAAATTTTCTAGAAATATTTTACAATGGCAAAAGTAACGACAAAAAGAAAATTAAATGTGAATTTAAGAAACTTACGAAGTGTACTCGAAAATTATTTCTATTTCAAGATTTGTAACTAAGGACAAACAGAACTGAACATCTTGCAAATAGAAGAGCATCTATACTTTCATGTTTTCCATACGAATACATATAGATATGTAAATATATATAGACAATGTGGACTATTTATTTTTCTCAAGTGACAGTCAAAGAGACATTCGATGGAAAATCAAAATAGCAATTACCGGATTGAGTACATTGGAAACATAACCCTGTTTGCCGCCTTCCACATTCACTTCCCCCAGCCATTGTAGCAGTCTCTTCTCGGCGTTCGCTGTTGTATTCCAAAATTCGTAAAATAATTCTATTTTATACACACAGTCGTCGCATATTTTCTTCGGCAGCTTGTCTTCTCTCGCAACCTGTAACCACGTACAAACAACGCAATTAGAAATAAAGTTCCACGCATAAGTCGGAAACAAAAAATATTTCGCTGTACACCTTCGAATTTCGAAATAACAATGTTATTCGTTAGATAATCTCAAAAAAATAGATCATGGAACACATCTGTAGTACCTAAATCGATATACACGAGCAGAGTTCTACATCATTCTAGATCGCGAAAAAAGAAGATTAAAAAAATATATATATATATGTGTAGTCAGAAACGCCTACGAAAGAATCAGTTTGAAAGAAATCGGCGCAAGCTGTATATAATTTTATAACAGAAACAATGGGGTACGGTAAGTAAGATGTCGAAAACGAGGACGATTATTCAATTAGAGTAATTGTCTGAAGAAAATTAATATTGCCGATCATTGCCAGTAAATAACAAATCGAGGGAACAGCCGGTAGGGTGGCGGGGAGAGGCAAAACGTACGAAATTTTCGAAGAAAGGGATAAAAGCGCGGCAAAATTCTGAATAATTGTTGGCGTCGTGGGCGAGGTAGATTGGTCGTCTAGTGAGAAGAAAAGGGAAAGGAAAACACTGCGACACCAGAGTGTACGGGCTATTGCGATGTCGCTACATTCAGGCTACTTTCAATTTGCTTCATGAATATCATCGGTGTACAGGGCGATCTCCGAAAGAAACAGAACCGAACGCATATCTACTGGGAGGTTGAAAAGTCGTGGACGGCCCAGGAAACGCGATGTAGCTATGAAAATGCACAAGATGGCGGATCGCCATTGTCGATGCGATGGCGTAGTTGGCTTACCTTGACCGGTAGACAGGCGGCGATCTTCTGAAAAAGATCGTTCCCCTCGCCCTCGAAAATCGGCACCGAAACACGGTCCTTCACGAGACACAGCCGACACAAGTCCAGATAATCGAGGGAGGACATTTTACCGTGTAAAACGCCAGCTCGAGACGCAAAGCCGCGCCCGTAGACGCGAACGTTGTTTCAACCCAAGCCGGAGAAGACCTCGCGTTCTTCTGTACGCGTCGTTTGCCCACCGAGGTTCGGTCAATTCCGTTCGAACTCGGCCGTCCTCGGCGCGCCACGGATACCTTCGGAACTACTCGGTGGGTCAGTTGCGTATCGATCACGTCGCACTCGAAACCAACCGCTTTTACACATGAAGTTTCGAATATTGCGAAGGCCCCTTTCGCGTCCGAATAAAAACCTTATTTAATACAGACTCCTTGCGTCACAGGGAAAATCATTTGCCTTATACGGGGAACTTATGCTTTCACAGATCTATTTGAAGCAGTCGATCGAATCAACCACGCTCTCGCCAATCCGACTCTTCTGCCGTACTCGTATTAAATGGGAAATTTCGCAAGATGGCTACGATCATAGCCGATTCCATTATTACATCGCTCCTTTTCTATTAGTAATAAAAACTATGAAGTATGACTCACGGTGGAACGAACGATACGCGGTAGATTTATCTTTGATGTGTACCGATTGATCGGCCAGGTGTTTAAGAGGTCGGCCGAGTTAATGCGAACCTATCAAATTTTCATGAACAATTACTCCCACCTTTGCGTACGAGCGGTGTCACGCATGATCAAACTGACGGCTACTGTAACTTCAATGGAACACGAATCAGAGTTTCGCGAGAAATATTTACATCAAGCTTATACCATTTTATATTTCAAATATTGATCCGTCTTGCATTTTTATGATACATATTTCTTCGTTGTTTAGGCACGTTTAAAAAGGATAAAACAAATCGATAGACGGACCACGTGATTCGTTCATAGCTAGAATACATCTCTTATTTCTATTATATATAATAGTTTTGTAGTTTCTGTCACGCTAAAGCGCCGAGCGGGTTGCCGTCTGATGGGGAACCGAAAATTGAGGAGCGGGTTGCCCTCTGAAGGGGAAGCAAAAATTGAGGAGCGGGTTGCCTTCTGAAAGGGAGCCGAAAATTGAGCGACGTGACAGTGTGTATTTTTCAGAGAGAGAAAGGCGTCGCGAGGTTTGTCGAGCGAAGCGATATCAGTACTCTAAATCCTGGATGCACTGATATGCTCTTGAAGATTTTCAAGATTTTTTCAGTTCACCATGTTCAATCAATAGATCGTTCATTGAAAACTAACAATAATTCAGGACTTATTGGATGAGGATCCAGGTTTCTACCAGGAGGCGACCCTGAGGACCCACATGAACGTGCAAAACGACGACAAGCCCTGTACTTAATCTTAACATCTCAAATGTTAAAAAGTCCTGTACTTAATCAACATCTTAAATACGAAACATTGTTAAAAGATTTTGTTTTACGAAAAGCTACGAACAGAATTGAACAAATCCCACTAAATATCTTAGCATATTATAACTGTACCAAGATTGTAAAGTAAGAAATGCTGTTTAACAACTAAATCTGTATCAACTTTATAGGTTGAAGCAATATCAAAACCAAAAAATAAACAATAACGTAATAAAGTGACATTAATAGACATA
This sequence comes from Lasioglossum morio, assembly GCA_916610235.2. Taxonomy (NCBI): domain Eukaryota; kingdom Metazoa; phylum Arthropoda; class Insecta; order Hymenoptera; family Halictidae; genus Lasioglossum; species Lasioglossum morio. Next base: position 11,063,546 of record OU744325.1, on the reverse strand, counting down.
CTTTCTACAGGGAATTTAAAGGAAACAGCCTTCGTATATTAACACGTTCAACATCCTGAAGAATTCCATGGATAATTTCTTATCCTTGTCAGCGAACGTATCAATATTTGGCTGTGTCGGATGTGAAGAATGTCGGTAGTTCACCGGGACAAAAATGACGGTCTTCGTTTTAGATAAAAAAAACTGCTTTATTGTGGCAGAGCACATGTATTATCATATACCAGCATATAATTAGGAAGTCCATAGTAATTTACAAATTACGATCCACTTAAACGTCGGTACACGTGGCGGTGTATGCAGGCAGATTTAAGAATCGATTTCGATCACATACATGCTCTTACCATGTTTATATGTTCTTTCTTTGTTTATTTATTTTTTGCATCATCTCTCTTCGATCGTTTATTCCTTCTTATTTCGTTTTAACATTACTTTTCGTTTCTTTTTTTTTTTTAATTTGTGTTCAATGCATTTTTTTCGAGGAAGGGGAGGACAGAGCCTTCTAAAGGCCCTTGCAACGATGGTGCTCTATTTATAATACATGAAAACAAGGGATATGTGGTCTCTTTTCTTTCGGTAGTCGAGAAAATTGTACCCGTACAAGCCGATGGGATTTCTATTTCCGTTCTCTCGTTTTTCCTCCAACACACGGAGTACCTCGTTTCGTATCTTACAAGTAATCGTGATTATCGCAAGTGTGATAGTATTTCCAGGCATCTGTTCGTATCGATACGCTCCTTCTGTCAATTTCAAGCAATAGTTAAGAACACAAGATTGTAATTTTTACATATTTATGGGAACAAGATACTTCATCGGTAGGATACTTTTAATCAGAGAAAGCGTTCGTCAATCCTCCTCTTATATACAGTTTCAAATGTGTGAATTTTCTGTCTCTTCATCACGATTTTACTCTCTAATTCAGTTCTGGGCAACTGATTGCTCGCGGGCTGTCGACGTCCGAACTGCTACTTCCACTACCGCGAGTCACAACTGCACGATTACTTTTTTCATTATAACTAACTGATAAATTTAGTTGTATGACAATTATAATAATTTTAATTCAATATTATATACATATATATATATATATATATATATATATATATATATATATATATATATATATATATATATAATAAATAGACTGCGGATTTTATGCACTTATGGCAGAAATGGATGGGTGTAATCTGAAATATTAAAAGTATTGCCAGATATTAATGAAACCACTAAAGAGAAAAATAAATTCTGACTTGCAATTAATGCAAATGATTTTTATTCTGCATAAAAATCTGCAGTCTAATAATAACGTGTAAACGTCTAATCATTCATTCCACAATTACAGAATACCAAATTAATTATGATTAATGATTTATTCTACTAACGGTTAATTGATTAATGATTATAATTACCGTGATTACTTTTTGTAATTAATTACACAAATAATCTTATTCCCCTCTCGGGCTCGCGCGAGTCGGCAGCCCGTGAGCAATCAGTTAGCCAGGCCTGCATTAATTGATTTCTTTGTTGTATACAGTTGTCGTTTCTTTACAAATGATCGGTATTGCAAACAAACTTTCAGTGGTCTTCGAAATTGCATGGATAATAATGTCGGAGAACGATTCAAGCTTTCGAATGAAACGTTTAATTCGTAAAGTAAGAATCGATTACGATAATCGTACGAAATTGTTAAATCGAACGATCGAAATTAGTTTGGTAGATTAATCGTTAAAACGTTCGGTAAATCTAGTACACCAGGTTCAGTTCGTCTTTTCCATTCGACTTTTTGCAATGTTTTCATTTTCGACGTGTTCATGATCTATCGCAGTTTAAAGGCTGCGTTGTCGGTAAAACCGCGACAAGACTGTATTACTTCGATGCTCATATATAGTTAATTAATTTGTTAAATTCGTAACTATTTACTTACACTTTATGCTATAACAATAATAGCAAAATTGCGTGAATGTGTGTCTAAATTGTTTCTTCGTTTAATCTCGTATCTTTTTTTCGAGTTTTTTTTTGTCGTAATTGTAAATATACAGCTATTACAAATATTATTGTTTACATTCGTGTAAGATAACATTAATGGTAATCATCGTGTTCGTAATCTACTAATACAAAGTTAAAAATGCGGGAAGTTTGAAATTTCGCGGTCACGCCGCTGAATATACTCGTGTGTATGTGTGACGTTCCTTTGTTTTTTGTCTTTTGTTCCGTTAGAAATCAGTAGTCAAAGAATGTGTCATCGTTGTACTAACTATCTATTAGTCCAAACACATTTCTGTCGTTGGCATAGTTTCAATGCTAAAAGTTCGTACGAAAAAGTACAGTTTTATAAATTTCAAATAAGAAACACATTAATCGATAGATTCGAAATACGACAATGACACCCTCCTTGAATTCCCGAGTCTCTTTGAATTTAGACGATCGAATCAATTCGTTTGTCGAATTTTCAAGTGAATCAGTGTATTCAAAATGTAAATCGAAACGACTCAATTTGTCTAACGGAGAAGACGTATGGAGTGAAAATTCTTGCAAAATCTCATGTTGAACTCTTTGAAAACCTGTAACCAATCATTCATCTCTCCGATTGTATCGATATTGCTATTCAAATTCCTCTATCGAGTTTTTTTTCCCATGGAAAACTCAAATTCGAAATATACCTCGAAGAACTCGGCAACTGTTAATCAAACTACGTTGGCGCTAATGGATGAATTATTATCGCTTAAAAATTTTGATTTATAATTATCGTTGAAAATGTCAAATTCGTGTCGGGTACCCAGCAAGAATTTTTCTCTCGTTTCTCTATAGTAAATACCAGAATGACTTGATTGTTTATCTTAACATCGTCACGCTTATCCAACAATATCGAGATTAATTAAATTAGCGTTGGTCGAAGATCGTTGACAATTTTATGCATTATCTCGTACATCTCACGCCATATCGATTAGATCTCATTTAGTTTACGTTTTTTTTTTTAATTCTTTATTAAGCTAAAATGACGAAACATTGATGGAAGAAGGATGGGCAGAAAAACGCAATTCTATCACTGTCTGAACGAACCACACACGTCTGACTACAAACGGTATCATCCCCTCGCGTGTGCAGACCACACGCTCTAAGTCTCGAGCGATTGTAGTGTAGTTAATTTGAACTGCTATTTTAAAACCGTACTTGTAAAATGTTTGTCGTAGTAGTTTCTCTTTTCCGTCGAACAAAGAACTGGATATTTATCTATATACGTGTATATATATAGATATATACGTTATACTTATATATGCAAAGTTTTTAATAACGTTAGTAAAATTTTATCAGTTCTCTGTTACTTGTATCATACAGTTTCTAGAAATGGTAGTCTCTGTTAAAAATGATCCTTGCAATGTTATTCGAGTTCGGATGTGGAATGCAAATTGTAGTCGCATCGCTAGTTTATTAATACAATGATTATTCATAAGTTATAGAAAGATTTCCGGTGATGGGTGTAAGCCTTCACGATGAGTTTTCTTTCATGACCATTTGTACTGCACTTATCTCGAACAACAAACGAATGAAAAATTGATCGTTCAACGATTCGTGAAAGCGTCGTTCTCGTTCGCGAAACGAACAGAAAGAAACACGAATGCACCGACAAAACAAAAATAACAATGATATTGCTCTTAACGTCTTCTCGAAGCGTTCCTAAAATCAGCCGACAAAAAGACGTCACCGATTACAGATTATCCGCTATAATAGTATGGTCTATTCACGAAATTTCTCATTCTGTCAACGAAAACTATACACTGGGTTGGTACGAAAGTTCGTAGCGTTTGTAAATTAAAATTTAGATATTTATTCAACAACATATCTTTCAATCTGTTCTATTACTTTTTGCCATTTTCGAGGTCACTTAATTTTATCTTCGATTCTTAATTTGCAAACGTTACGAACTTCCTTCCGACTCAATATAACCTAGGCAAATGATTTCTCACGGACTGCCGACGCTGAAGCCGCTATCCCCGAGAGGGGTGAACGGCTCGAGCGTCGGCAGCTCGCGAGCAATCAGTTGACCAAGCCTGATCTACAACTTGCTGATCTCGAAACACTTGTTCGCCTCAGAGGAATTTCGCTCCGAAGGCACGGAACGCGGGCAAATGGACTGCGTGTGTGATACAAGGTTTAGAATCGATTCTCGCTATCGTACGAATTAGTTTCGGAAACTATCGAATCCGCAATACAACGTACAGAACGATGTTTAGAAAAGAGTATCCGGGAACAAAGTGGAGAACAATATGGGTTGCTCTTTCGAACAGAATCGAATTCCTTCCGAAGAAGTAATGAGACCTGTTACTCTAGCCACGATCTTGATACTCCCCCATCGTCATTTATGATAGTCCCAAGCAGGAAAACCAAGCCAACGAAGGGTTAAAGAGTGGCATTTCACCGACCAATGTCCCGCGCGAAATCAGCTCTCACAGACGTCACAACCGAATCCAAACTTGTTAAACGCACCGGAGCTCCTCGACGCATACTCAGAGTCGCCAGATCAAGACTGAGTCCCCGCTCAAAGGGGAGGTGACTTTTCCCCCTCGTCTGGCGACTCTGAGCACGCTGTTGTGCCATTGACTAAAAACGAAATGCGCAACTCCGATACCAACGACTAGTTCTTACTCGTTAAGTTCCGCGGAAATGGATCCCTACTTATCTACGTTTGTACTTAATGTATTTATCTTAATCATGAAGTTCTCACGGATTGTATCTGTGCTCGGCCATTCCTGTGCCAAAAACGAAGGGGAGAGTCCTCTTTTTTTTCACGTTTCGTACAGCTGAACGGAACCGTTCACCGAAAGTAATACAAGGATCGAAACATGCATAAGAAAACGATGGCACTTTAATTATAATTCATTACATTTCTTTGAGCTTGCATTTTCTTTTCCTTTTTCTCTTTTTATTCACGCCACGGGCTCCGATATACACCATTCGCAATCGATAAATTAGTGTAAACAAGTTCTTTTTATACTTGGGCTGTTTCTCATCGATATCTGTCTATTAAGCCAGCAGCACACCGCGGGAAGAACGCCAAGCGACAGCCGATTGTTTCTTTTCTTCTGTCTTCCTGGTTTCGGTGCGGAAATGCATAAAAAGTTATTCGCCGCCCTGCTGGAAAATCGTGGTTGCACGGCTAGCTTTAATGGTAAAGCGATTCTCCTATTCGATCAACTTTGCTCGCTGTGCAAATACACGATTTTCATTCGTACCATTTTTTACTCCGGAATCGCATACACGAACAATCGTGGTTCTAATTCCCTCCGTGGATTCGTCGTTTGTAAATGCGGCCGTAGAATAGACAGATATGCAACGTCACTTATGGATTTAATGACAAACTCTTGGTATTTAATCGTAAAACGACTCTCTTCCTCGATCGATCTTCTCGTAAGCGTTTTCATTATACAACGTGTGTATGATACTAAAAAATCGTCGAACAAATCAGGGAGAATCGTTTCTAGAACGCCTAGAATCTCGAAGGTTTGAGGTTACACAAGCTCACTTATTCTTTACGGAATTTTGCATGGAAATATAAAGTATTTTCTTTTTTATCTAAAACTCTTAATCCTTGTATTATCTTAAACACGCGTTTGTATAATCCTTGTATTATTCTTAACACGCTACACAACGTCCATTTGAGAAATGAATCGAAAGAAACTGCGTACCGGATCGTTCGGAGTTTCTCGTCTCGTTCGAATCCAACCGAATGAATATTTAATCGAAGAGCAAGCGTGGCAGCGGATAGGGGGCGAGGGTAGGTAATCGATCTTAGACGGAGTTATATATAATTAGTAACTTGGAATTTTGAAACGGGATATCGTTCGTTACTGCTATCCGGTATACAGGCTGATCGGTAATTGGTAACGCAAACGAAAAAAGGGTGACTCTACATTAAAAAAATGTCGAAATTGTAGAATAAACATATGATGCTTTGTCGCATGCAATTCTAGCGGAACTTCGCCTGAGAAAACCAAAAATTTATTCTAGATTTTTACGAGAAAATTCACTGGTTTGAGAGTTATAAGAATTGTTGGTTTGCTAAGGTGCAGTGTAATCAAACCTTTTATTCTACATTTGTCGACTTATCTTTTTATGCAGAGTCACTCCCGTTTTGAAAGCACCGCTAATGCACCGATAACCCTCTATAAATAATTCGAAAACATATTGTTCGGTAGCGGAGGAGCGTGAAAATGTAATCTGTCAATAACGATGATCGAAAAAACGCGTAACTCTGATCTGCCCGTGAAACCTTCGAACTGGAATTCGTGTTTTCGTGATGCTCGCATACCGCTTTTAGTCTTTCAATATCGTGATAGTCCATTCCAATCGACGTGATCGTTGTTATTTTCTACCCTAGTATATTACAAATGTAATTCGTTCATCGTGTCATAGCGAGTTCTCATGAAAAGATAAATAATTAGAAAACGTAACGATGGTAGTGAATGGTAATAAGTGCGTGTACTCATCGAATTTATCTCTTTTCTTCCCGTACGGTGGAAACGAATACGGCTGGTTCGATCAATCGCGAATGCTTCCGTTTACGTGGCCACGTTCTCCTCAACTCCGGTTGCAGTTAATCGTCTTCGTTAACCCTTAAACTCCGAATCGTTCGTTTCGATATCTTGCTTGATGTTTAACGAAACTGTATATCCGTCTTTCTGTGGAACAGTTCCGGTACGAACCTCGCATACTTAGTCTTAAATATATTCTGTATTAGCAATATTCTCGCGTTCCAGATTTCTTCAATTACAAACTGTGCTGTTTCTCGTAGCAATGCACCGGAATTTGTCCACACTGAAGCAGCAACAAGCAACTTTTAGTTGATGGATCATGAAAAATACCGTTTTTACCGAATAAAAGAAGAAGAAGAAGGAAATGAGAGGCGGCAAAATGGTCGCTCGACGTTGCTTCAGTGTGGGCATAGCTGAACAAGTTATTCTTCGTGGCCACGAATGGAAACATACTGCTTCTCGAGACCAGAATCGGAGGGACATACGAGTACTGTTTTCCGTGGCCAGAAAAAGACGTGCTACTAACTAGGGATGGCGTGGACTGCTCACTCTGTTCGTTCCCAATCATGATTTTTTTTTACAGTGATTTTATTAATCTATATTATGAACGACATCAAAACAAAATACGCTACTGAAACTATTATTTGGCGTTACCTATAATTGTTAAGAGAGGAAGAATTAGTATTTTACTTTTTAAAATAGTTTGGCGATTTTGCAGGGCATCCTGGCTCGCGAATGAGCTCGTTTCAGCGACGTTCTCGTACCGGGACTGTTTAACAGTTTCGATCGATTTAAGGGTCTGCGAAGAACATACATACGGCGAGAGTGATGCGATCGACGCGGCGACGAGTAACCATGAAAACCATAACTGAACGGAATAGTCCAAATATGTCTGCACATCGGTTCCTTCCTGGCGGCCATGTTGAAATAGTTGAAAGGCCGAGTGAGCAAAACGAAGTTTCACTACTTACGCTACGCGTGTATGTGCAATCCAGTGTATGTCTTAAAAATACTCGAATACGTTCTACTTGTCGATAAAAGGCAAGAGAATTGTTCCGCTCGTGTTCGACTATAGTATGACGCGTCTCGTAATCTATTCGGAAATTATGGTGCTTTGTGTCTCGATGGATTGACTTTCCGTAGGTAAACTGTAAACCAAAAGAAGATCGGGGGCCGATAATTGAATTCTCGTGTGATCTCTACGGCTTTCATTTTCTCTCTCTCTCTCTCTCTTTCGCTCTCCTCTCGCTCTCTCTCTCTCTCTCTCTCTCGCTCTCTCTCTCTCTCCCTGGATTTTATTTATCTTCGTTAAGATATTTAATCATTATATGTATATATTTGTAGTTTCCATTTTTTTTTGTTCATTTATATGATTAAACTTTTATCTTTTCCTGACCGAGCGTCCGGGCGTGGCGAGATCTATCTGGTAGCTAGTGTCCTATGTAGTTTACGGCCACGATCTCTCAAACGATCTGGATCATTTAATTAAACGGTAATAAGTGGAAAATCGAGAATGGGGATTCCCTCGTGTACTCGCGCACTCGCAATGATAATATAATTATATATAATGTTGTCTCGCAAGTAATGGTATTTATACACATCGTAAGATCGAAACACCTTAATTCGTACACCTAGATCCGTACGTGTAATATCTATAGTTCATATATACAAATTGTAAAATGCCTTCTTAATGAAAAAGTCGTGTTCATTTTATGTATATGTCTTTCGGTGTGTATATATTTTGTTTATACATATCTCTCTTTTTCTTTAGCAGTGTGAACGCAGATATATATATGTATATTTTTTTTTCTCTGTCTCTTTCTTTCTTTCTTTCTTTCTTTTCATCTCTTTCATTCTTGCTACCTTTCTCTCGTTTGCTCTCGTTTCATACAGTCGAACACATATACACACTCGGTCGCTCTATCGTCGTTTCTCCCTCTGACGCACGCGCACGTATACAATCATCTCCGTTTCGTTTTCATTTTCTTGAAATCAATGCTTCTTGACTACGGAACACATGATCGCTAGCAGACCTTATCTTTGTACATGCAGAACAGTTGCTTCTAAGGATCAGTTCATCGCACCCGTGACAAGATTCTATTTCTTCTTCCCTGCAATGAAATCATATACGTCAATGGAAGAGAAATATGCAAGGTATCGTAACGCGTGGAAACGCTCTCGGCACGCTCTCAAAAAACATTGGAAGATCGTGTTTCGAAACAATCGGAAGCACTTGGGATTCATTAGGATATAATTTCTCGAACGTTCGGTTCCCACTCGCGCCTCTTCTGATCTGCTAATCGAAACTCCGGGACACGGGAGAGAATAAAAGGAATATCGACGAAGATGTCAGGTCTCCGTTCGGGCTAGAATTCTCGCCGGTTTATTCGCTGGTCACGCGGAACAGCTCGACGAAAGAGAAAGAAAAATTTCGCCACCTGAGATATACTTCAGCGTACGCCGACGAGCAGAAAATATTCCATCAACGATCCTAAAGTTTCATTACCACGAACTTTTGGACGGCTTCCGCGAAGTCTGGCTCCTAGAGTCTAAAGATAGAGTCGGATAGTTACTCGGAAAAATACTTGAAACGCGATGGAATCACTAGAACGCTATGCAGACAATTATTTACACGTACACGTCTTTGCAATTTCGGCAAAGAGGATACCGAATGATAGTCGAAGATAGAGAACGAACGGAATCAAATGATTGCTCGTGTAAGTGATGGATATACGATTATTCGTGCAGTCGTCGTCGTCACGTTTTCGTCTGTTGACCGTATCCTCGTGGGGAAAACGAGCCTAATGTTTCGTCGAGGCCACAGTCGTCTTCGTCGGACATCGGACGGCACACGTCCGATCATGTGGCTGATCATCATTGTTGTGTACCCTGCCTTGATTCAATCATCGCCAATTAGTGACGTGTTTTCATCGATCGAACGTCAATATCCTACCTAATCGGGAGCATTTCTGTGCATCAGGGAGTTCCAACATGTCGTTCGCGAGCCACATGTGGATCCTTCTCAGCTTAGGTACTTGCCTCACTCTCTTAGACTTCATCGTTGCCGTTAAACTTCGTCCCCCACTAACTCTACGGCTTTACGTAGTAGTGGGAAGAGGTTTGACTAATGGTGGGGACCTTACGGTTCTCGGAGGGAAACAAGTTGGAACTGCTTGGTGTACATACATATTTACTTTGATAATGAACGTTCGCGTAACGATCCGCGCGCAGTCCGATACCGACGCAGTCGACTCGGGGGTAACGAAACGTTGCCACTGAAAGCTTCAACAGCGCCAACCGCGAAGACACCGGCCCGCGGAAGCCTAAAATCTATATTACTCATGTATTTCTAATGACCTCTACTGCTACCATGAAGAAGACAGTGTCCCAGCTACCGTACAATAAAAAACCTATTCCGATGACTCGACGACAAGGACGACACACTACCGAGAACAGTCTGTTACAAGGGATCCGGTATTGTAATTCCTCCCCGATCAACGGTCGCTTACAATCTAAAAAGCTAAAACGGAGCCTCGAGTGACTTCGGAAGTCCTCCAACAGTCGGATCGACATCGGAACTCTCGACGAAGCCGATCGACGATCCTAATCGCTAGCCTACCGAACAATTGGAAACATTTATACTCCGGACAACACCGACACACCTCGCGAAAAATCAAGCCTCGTCTGCCGAGAGAGACACAAGCAAGCGGTTTCAAAACAACGTGACGAACAAAACGTGACAATCGTCAGTGGGAAAACGGCTCCAATGTTCTGGTCCCGTGGGACTTCCGGTCTGGAGAACGGTTCATCCCCCAAACAGGGGAGAGTCTTGAGGATTAAATTCGTTGAAGCCGACAAAAAGCTCACTCTATATATTTATCTCATCAGATGCATACACACACTCTTTCTCTCTCTCTTTTGCTACCATACATTCTCTGACACACTCTCTCCCTCGCACTCAAACTCAGTCGCTCTAACTTTCGCACTTTCGTTCGTTCGCTTTCTCTTTTTTCGATTTTCTTCAAAGATGGTCTCAGACAGAGACCCGTCGCGGCAGTTCTTGCGGCATCAGGCTGACGGTCGATGATCGTCAGATGCTGGCTCGATGTTGATACAACGGCGGAAGTTGCAGCAACGGCGTGGGCGGGGGCGCGCATTGCTCGCTGCGCATATTCGACGGCAGCTGCTGCATCGGCAGCAGGTGCGAGATCTTACCGGGCGAGCGACGGACCGTGAAACGTGGTCTCCGTCGTTTCTTCTGGAAGCCGCTGCAGCGGCAGTTGCAGACCGACGTGTCGTCGTCCAGCGATATCGTGTCACCGTGGATGCCTATTTGGCCCGACAGTATCGAGCCGTTCGCCATTATTACGTCGCCCTCCAGGCGCACTGCTCCTTGCGCAGCCTGCGTCATAACAATTTTTCCTTCATTCTCTTTTTTCCCTCGCCTCTCCATCGTTCACTTTTTTTTCTAGATTCGTTACGCCCGCTAGGGTGGTCCTTAGACACGGGGCTCGAACATTACTTTAACTATTTTCTTATATTACATCCTACAACCCCTCGTATGATGACTAGACTGCGGATCTTTATGTATTTATGGGTTTTGAAAATTTTCAAAAAAGGCTGCTATGTAAAATTCGACAGAATTTAGTAGAATTTTTATTTTTGAGATTTGCAGACGCTACTGCCATTGGAAATAAGATTGTATTTTATTCCACTGTCTTAAATTTCGTCTATAAAAATTGAAAATTACACATCCGCAGTCTAATTACGACACTTAATCGAGATCCTACTGTATTTCTAAAGGTACACATCATTATCTCACCAATGGCCACAGTTTAAGGTTGGTGAGGCAAAAAGAAGTTGGAAGTTGCAAAATAAGGACCACCCTGGCGGACGAGTGTTTACTCGCTGTTTTGCTCGCATCGAATAAACGTCCTCGCGAATTCGTTGTTTTTTCGTTTGGTTTTGCCGAATAGTCCCAGCGGCTTCACGTTGCAACCGTAAGGGGGTAGCAGGGGCATTTTTTTTCTACTATCGATTCGATGTAGCGGGCGATGGGGGTGTTGGGGGAACCGATGTAATAACCCTTTATGTCCTGGATTATAGCGTTTCTGTTTTTATTACTGCTACCGTGTGTTCCGTGTATGTACTGCGGCAGGAATTAATATTCGGGCACTCTTTGCAAAGACGTATTTATGAAGAATTATTCAGTAAAATATTCAATAAAAAGTTCCGTAAGAATGAATATAGTCAATTGTTAGAGTGGGTTGGAGTGGGTTGATACATTCCAAAATTTGTGTCGCATTTCGACTGAAAATTCGAATGAAACTTTTCAGAGGATGGAAGGGTTTGCGAAAATGAACGAAGTCGGTTCGTGAAGCCGCGTGGACAATGTTTGGCATACTATTTGTCAATTGCAGTGACGCACAGTGTTCAATTCCGAAATCGAAACGAAAGTATCGACGAAACAAAGACATTTAATGTATCTTTGAAAACAACAAAGATATTTGAGTTGAAAACGTTAGGTGACACACCCTGTATATTGTTTAAGTGTCACATTATTATAGCATATTATACCATATCAATAAAAGGTAACGTTTTCATGAACTACATTCGATTCTTTTCTATAAGAGTACTACAAGGTGTCCCAAGAATATTATGCTAGGTATCAAACAGGTATTAATATTTGTGTAAATGTAGGAAACGTATCGATACTTTCATTTGGCTTCGGTACGGTATTGTATTGGTATCGGATTAAGGAGAATCTGTATCAATATAATTGATACCAAGTACCTGCAATTTCGATACATATCGATGGCTCCTACTCATTACTTTGGTATCGGATTGTATCGAGTACCACCGATCGTATTGATATCAATCCCATCACTATCTATATCTATAGCATCGAACACTGTGCGATAAATTCCCGGATGATTTATTCGCGTGTGCTAACAAGAGAGAGATTTATGATAGCGCTTACCTGTAGAGCTTCAGCCTCGTCCCGCCTTTCGTCCTCGGTATTCATCGTGACGAATCTCAGGACCAATAAATTGAGGGAGGCGGCGACGATAGCCAAGCCGAACAGAATGAATATCAGGGAGAACATCACGTACTCGGGTTTGTTGTCCAGCGCGTTATCTTTTTGCAGCGCGACCATATCGCCGAAGCCGATGGTTGTTAGAGTGATGAAACAATAATAGATGGAATCGAAGTATGACCACCCTTCGTATCTAGAGAACGCCGCGGCACCTCCCGCAATTGTTAAGCAAGACAAGGTCGTCACCACGCAGATAAGATTTATTTCTGAGGCCTGAAAATTACACAGATTTTACGGACGTTCATCTTAATCCTATCATGCTGCAGATGTTTATGCAAATGTTTCAGATAAGTTCATTCAAGTGTGACGAGAATATGTTAAAAGTTTCATGAGAAACTAATTAAAAACAATGTTATACTGAGGAGTATAGTATATCGAGATATTATTTTAATTCCTAAATTGTGTGGGACAGGTTTATTTCAAATAATTGTTTACCATCGTATTATTAGAAACACTATTTTGCAGGTAAAGTAATATTATTTTCTACTTCATAGACTTGATTAAACTTTTATCTCGGCAATTTAATCATTTTGATTTACATAAACGTCTGCAGTCTAATTATCCAGATACGATATCGATTCTCGAAGCTTCATTAAAGCGTACATGGAACAATATCTACATTATTATATCGCGATCTTATTGTGAGAATATTTTATGACGTATTTCATCGAATACTCCAATGTTTTTGACGTTAATGGAAGATTGATCACGTTAACATTACTTCGGGATAAACCAGAACGCCATACTGCGCTTCACGAATTTACTTCCATCGACTTTCGAGGACTAAGTGTAGCAGCAAAAGCAAGTCTCTAAATCCACCAAATGGATTTACAGGTAAATTGCAAAATGCATACTCAATTAACCTTGTTAAACGTCCTGGACCATTCGAGTTTCGGATTTTATTAGAGTCAATATCATAGTCGCTACTTCATGCGGAGCATGCGAGGGTTAATAGAGTTCCCAGCATTACCTGGACATCCTTATAGTTAAGAAGCTTCTTTACGTTCCGTATTACGACGGACGAGAATTTATTCAAACGCTCTCCTATGCTCTGGAACATTACGAGTCCTAGCGGGATTCCGACGATCGCATAGAACATCGTGAACAGTTTACCGCTTATGGTGTTCGGCGTTGAATGTCCGTAACCTGAAAGTTCGATCGTATACCCGATATAAGTTGTTGTTCAATAATTAGATTAACGTGGCATGTGTACATACAAGGTGCAACAAAATTATTATGTGTAAAGACTATCACAGCTGAACGAACTAGCCGGTTAATCGAGGTTCTATTGTATGTTTAAGCATTTAAAAACAAATTAAAAAATATTTGTTGGATACTTGCCGATAGTCGTGAGGACCGTGGTTGCATAATAAAACGCTCCGGCAAACTTCCACTGTTGACCGGCTTTGTGAGGTTCCGTCTTCAGCACCACTGTTTCCATGATCTTGAAGTCGTCTTCGCTTATATTATATTTGCGTATAATCATCTTTTCAATGGCTGCCAACAGAACCACGTAGACATACGTTAATCAATGCCTTCTGTTCAGTTAATTTCCCCAAAATTAAAGTGATATTTTATTATGTGACGATTCGAGTGTGTGGAGTCAATGTCAACACTAGGTTTACGGAGCTCTAGAAATAACTATTTCACATTATTTTATAAACATAACAAGTACGTGTCTATCCAAATTTTTGGCCATTTTCCCAGTAGTATTAGGTCAGAACGAAAGTTCACAGCGTTTGTAAATTAACCCTCTGCACTCGGAGCTATTTTACTTTAAAAATTAAACATGTCTTTCTATCTGGATTAATTCCATTCTATATGATTTTTTTCATTTTGTGGACATGAAATTAATAGAATACCTCATACAGTATTGGAATGATTAATAATTGGAACGATATTTTGAATTATAGTACAGCAATTTTTAGCGGTGACTCAGAGTCACCATTCGAGTGCTAAGGATTAAAATTGAAAGCTAAAATTCAGATATTTATTCAATAATATATTTCCCATTCTGTACTATTACTTTTTGCCATTTTCGAGGTAACTTCTCGTGTTATTGATTAGACATACGAATAAATACTTTAATTTTATCTTTGATTCTTAATTTGAAAACGCCACAAACTTTCTTTCCAACCCAATATACAGGGTGTCTCGTAACTGGTGGTACAAGCAAAAAGGAGGTGATTCTAGATGAAAAAATAATTCGAAAAAAATTGGGATACCGTCTAATGCTTCCTTGCGTCGTTTCTCCGTCTCGGACTCGAGGACGTCGAAGATTGCAGCGCCGACGAGGAGGTAGGTGAACGTGAAGACGATCAACGATAGGGTCCGGACGTTTTGTTTCTTCATTCTCTAGTGAGCCACATGCTCACTAGCAGGGCCCCGGCCCTAACTACTTGCATCGCTCAGTGGAGTACGATTTGGTGTGCCGGGCCCATGTCGACCCCTTCCCCTTCTTGGTGATGCTCGGGGGGCCCTTTCTTTCCTTACCGAGCGCTACAGACCCGGCACGCGACTCCTCTTCTTCAGGGTGTTTTCTTCCTTGCAGACACTACCTTGTAGCCGCTTTCGTTCATCTGAACACGTCCAAACAAATCCATTTTTTCAACAAGACCGAATTCGAAACATCCTTCACCCGTACCTCGTGTCAATGCTGCATTATTCGAATCAAACTCAATTTAAATTAGAGTAATGAATAAACAATTAATAGTTATTCTATTGTTTGTCAATTATTTTCTACGACAGCGTAGTCATAATTTCAATAATGCAAAGTATAAAAAGAGCCTGCTTAAACTTTGTTGGGAATAATTTTTGTTTCAATTGGTATGAATGGTAACCTATGTATAGAAGTGCACGTGAAAAGAGTGATTGGTATTGAAACCAAAGAACTGTATATAATAAGAAATAAAAACTTTATTAAAAAGTAAAATCCTAATCAAACTTCACACTGATGATTAGTAATTGCGAAATATTGTTTGACCCGGGTAGGTCTAGTGTTAAGCTGATGAAAAGAGGTACAGTTGAAGTTGCACTAATTTTTGTTGTCATTCTATATACTACATTAAACATGATGTTTGTATGCTTGTGAACACAAGCAATTTCCATCATTGAGACTCGGAACAGGAATTTATGGACTCTCAAATTTTAGAGGAGAGACTTGTCTAGATGAAGACACGTGCATACTGAATTTATTAATTATGATTTGTTAACGCCGCCTAATCGCGTGGAATTAAGCTCGATAGCAATGTAAGGACGAACGTGGATCGTATAACAGAACGAATTCACGCGTTCCGCTAGGAAATTACCTCGATAACCTCGGGAAGGAATTGAATAAACCGAGATAGAGCGTTCTCACGCTATCTTGGAGAGTACTGCTAATAAATCGAATTGCTTTCGTACCGAAGCGATAGGGAAACGAATCGAGTGGTCACGCGAGCGAAGAAAGAAGAACTCGAGGTCAGAAGAGAACCTCTTCCAGCAAAATTCGGGTGTTTCATATTGGGTTCGAGTGGTGCTATTCCCTTTGAAACGTTCCCTTAACCATGGTGTTAAGGTGGGATCTCCATTCGTCGTAGATATCTCTCTGCTCTCCGAAGTATGGCGATTGGAGTATAAGAAGCTTCAGATCGCAAAACGCTGCGGCCAGATGCGCTTAGGAGATCCTACCTTTAGGGGTTTCAAAGATATAAGAGGGTATAATCGTCCGTGCAGGTAAAATGAGATTCGTTTGAGAATCGTCCTCCTTCGCCTCCGAATAAGTTCAATTGATGTCCACGACAATATCTGAGAGCAACTCGAGCAAAAAATTTGCTGATATCTCAGAACTCACCTGCAGCCTGTTCCGGGTTCTCCTTTACGTACGACAAAGGGTTGAGCAGTATGATATGGCAGTGCTTTCGCTGCTCCCACTGCCACGTTCCCTCCATTCCTCAGTTTAGCGCCCAACGGTTCCAGTGTCGACTGTAACAGACCAACGTCATTAGTTAACAACTAGTTATCAAGTCAAGGATCTTTTTAGTAGGTTCTACCACCCCTGGCAAAAATTATTCGAACGACAATTAAGTGTCTCTCATTGTAATTATCATATTTTCAATGTATTTCCTGTAACGATAGTTCAAAAATGAATTCTTTCAACAACTACATTCACAATTTTTAATCGAATATTTTCTGCCAGCGGTAGAATTTCAGACACAGCCCGGAGAGCTGTCTTCAAAAGCTTCTTATTTCAATTACCGTTTCCAATACATTTGTTTTCAAATGTACCCAGTTCTGATTATAGCTCTGAACTTTAGTCAATCGGAGGAAATTAAATAAAGAGCTAAATACATTAAATAAACCGTGCACCAGAGGGTTAAGTAAATATAAAGTTAGAAACTTCCAAAGATCGTTGTTTAATTCGGATGAATTTCTCTATGAAAATAAAACTCTTGACTTTTGCTCGATGTGAAAATTCGTAGTTCACAATAGGAGCAAGGAATCTAACCTACGTCACTATTTTCCGTTATTAAGCTAATCCCGATTATTTCTTTAAATGTCAGAGACTACGTCCCAGATAGGAAATCGAGTAAAAATTGCAAGTCGGTGCACTTTTAATCTGTTTCACGTCATCCTTTCAGGATGCGCATCGGTGGTTTTTCTGCCCACGTCGGTACCACGATCTCTCACCTTAATAGACATCGATTAATGGCGTGAAAACGATATGTCAAAGAATCATAACAGCGACATGCAGAAAGTTAGAAAAAAGTAAGAATAATTGAAGCTAGTTTGGTCGACGGAGAAAGTACCGGCACGATCGCGACGTCGATATTCTCTCCAGGGAATTGAAACAATACGCTGAATTTATGATTCATTTGAAATGAAATTACATTATGTGGTATCGAGGCAACAGTAGTTAAATATCAAAGAGTGCCCTCGTAAAGTTCATCACGAAAGGTGATATTGATATTTATACTTTGTACAATTATTGCATCAAAATCGGATATTCAATGGATGCAAAATTATATGACACAGATTCGAAGAAAGAATACTAAGCTACTTTTTAAGCTCTTCTGATTGAATCTGATCAAACTCAATATTCTTATTATCGTCTACAGGGTGTCCAAACAAGTTCGTCGTTCCACGAGTTTCGTTTCCGATCGGAGTTATACATTGTCAGGATTTATTAATTGATAGCAACGCCGGTACAAGCAGCCGCGGAGTTAGTTTATAATCGGAGTTTATGTTTACCGTTAAAAGCATATTTTAACACCTGCCACGTGCCTTCGAAGATTGAACATGACATACAAGTAAGAACTCCGACGTTTCACCATGCTAACTTGATTTCAAGTTAGTTTTCAGGAGGCCCTGAAGCTGCTTAATGGGATAAACTTGAAAGTATGTTAAATACTTGAGAATACTCTGATTCGTCCTTAAACTTATCTGTTTATGGCAATTTTATCTGCTTACTCTTGATAGATCCCCGGTTAATTGTTGCGCGTGCATAGTATTAGGCGTGCGAATAAGTTCTGAGAGAGTTAGAATATTTTCAGACAGAAAAAGCGACGCGATGGGATCGGTATTGGATGCAACCGCGACTCGCGTCCTCGACACAGCTCGACACTCGAGCAATTAAAAATTGTGATCGAGTCGTGCCGAGGGTATCAAAGGAAATTAAACACTTGACCAGGACACTTTCATCGGCGTCCCGCAACAAACAAATTCACCTCGAGACTGTCCGATGCCAATTATCTTGATCTTCGCGTTGAATCCGTTACCTTACCCTTTCACAGACACGAGATATCTCGAAGTTGACTAACAAACAGCCACTTATGAATAGAGGGAGTTCACTATAGCGGTCGTATCGTCGGCTTATTGGAAATGCTGCGATCGTATCCCGAGTGGTGTAATCGAGAGCTGCTAGATCCCAAGAGTACTTTGGCAGCACTCTTTTAAGATATGTTCACACTGGGGCAACAATGAGGGACTTTTCGTCACCTCTTGTTGCAACAGGTACCTACCAGGGCTAGAAATTTCGATTGAACCCTTTCCCGTGAACTGGGAAACTTCATAGAACACGCGACACAATAATAATGTAATTAAACACGTAACCATGGCCAGCGTAGTTTCAGTAGCGATAAACGCAAAGTAAAATGTGGTTGATCGCGACTAACAAATGTCACGCGGTTCTCGTTTCAAAGCCCAGCACATTAGCGCAAATCCAGATTTAACAGGCTAAGACGACAATAATGAGTGTACAGTAGGTTCTCGTAACTCCGCGATTATCTATTATTCGTGGACCGTTGAAGGTCTAGAAACTCCATTGGAAAATTGCTAATGGTTCGATCACAATGTAAAAAATACACGCTCGTTACTTTGAAAGAAAATACAGTCCTAAGTTTCCCTTCATAGATCTGCTATTGAAAAAGCAGAAATGAATTCAAATTATTCGAAGGAAATATTTTTATTTTGCATAAAGATCCGGTAACATGTGTGGATTCGGGCATGAAATATCACACTCGGTCCATAGACCGAGTATATTCCGGAAAAGAATGAGGTACGGCGAAAATACAAGCCGGATCAATACGGGGAAATATAAAGGGAGCTCTCGCGGACGCCAATTTCAGATCGACAGACTTAGAAATCAGTATGAGTCTGTGGTGGAAATACACGGACCTGGTTACCGAGAGGTCGTCATTCCCTTTGCAAATTTTATGAAGCCTAGATCTCGAATTCAGGAAGCTAAATCCTGTCAAGAGAACGAATTAGCTCGTAGCCGGATTATACGAGCAGTCGCGAATCGACCTTGCAAAATTAACCTCGGTAGTTTCCATCCAGGTGTTCCGGGTTACCGTGCAACCTCAGATGTAGTAACGAATTTACCGTCTCACCAGTCAACTACCAGCAATACGTTTCTGCTGCAGGAAGGATTATGCTTCGTGACGCCTAGATGGATATTTTGGACAATAGAACACTTCCTCGAACCCTTCTCCGCATTGCTCGTGAGTAATTTACAAGTGCACTTCCATTTCCTTGAAACCAGACCAAGTAACATTTCGAAATCTCTCTTTAGAAACGATTCTGAGAACGTTGATTCTTTTTTGACAACGAACGATAAGTTCATTTTGCTGGTAACTCATTGATATAATGCAACACTTGGATTCAAATGTTGAAACTTACGGATTTATTTTTCGAAAGAAAAAACCCTGGGTACACTGACAGCCATAACAGCTCTCCGTCCTCTGTCTTCGCACCCAAGTGTCAGTAGTATAACGTGTCTATAGTCAGACGGACGAATATTGTGGCTATTCGATTTACTTCGGGTTACTGCTGCTGGAAAATAAACTGCAGGCACCGTGCAGATAAATAGGATGGAATATAAGTTTCGTTTTTATTAATTAAATTACTCGTTATTCGACATTTAACGATGTACCGTGATAGAAAATCGCAGAGCGGTCTTTCATTTCCTTGAATGGTTGAACTTGCGTCCATTAGTCTCGGTAACAAATAAATACTGTTAAAAAATTCAAACGCAATTGACGCACTGATACTGTACATGTACAATAAATTTGCTATGTGTTAAGAAGCTACTATACGTTTCGAAAATTTAATTTTAACCAGCTCTTCGAGAAATTGGCCCACTGTATGACGGATACCTCAAACTCGAGCGAGTTCCGCGCTCGAAGTTCGTTTCACCCCAACTGTTGCCGGTTTTCCTTTCCCAATAAGCACGGTGAACCATTTCTCTTCCAATCGCCGTTTCCTTGAACACATTTTATTCTTTCATTTTTTTCCGGTTCGTTTCCGCCCGCACTCTCTCGCGGCGTCTCACATTTCTCTGTACACTCGTTCCCCCGCCGCTTAGCCTGCTTATTCCGTTTTTCGTCTCCGGTTTCCCCGTGGAAATTACCTTGGCTTCGGATAAACGCGAGAGCTTTTTAAATCCGCTGCCAAGAGAATTTGCAATTGTAAGGCAGGACTTAAGATTACGGTCTTCGTCCTATCGTTTTTGTTTCATCCACTTCCACCGTTTCGATAGGCCACCACGTTTTTTTCTTTTTTGGAAAGCCATTTCTCAGTTGTTCGTCTCATTGCGCCGTTTACTGCAGTTGGCTATCGACTCGCTCGGAAGTTTTTCATTTTTCACAGCTGTTTAGCACCACTGTATTGGAGAAAGTGTTTTCGGCTCGGTGTCGGTTCGAAATCTCACGAATGACGAATTTTTAGAACGGCAATTCGTGATTGAACAATTGGCGAGATAAGTTCAGGCAGTTCTGCCAACGGCGAGCTTTCTGCGCCAAGTGAAATCAAATTGTCCCCGCACCGGTTTAAATTAACGCTCATGCCGTCAGGCTAGATTGGCTTCTCGGTGTCTTATTGAATTTACGATAAATTGCTTTTATAGCTCTCATCCACATTTCTCTCTTACCCGCTCCCACCCCTTCCTCCCTCTCTCTCTCTTTCTCTCTCTCTCTCTCTTGCTCTGTTCTCCCTTATGACTGCTGTTCCTCTCTTTTTTCGCCGCAGAAATTCACCACTGTAGCTGCTCGCCTTCGAATGGAAATCGCGAACAACCAGCTGGCCTTATTTATCCTCCGGTGGAATCGTCACCGTAATGCCGCGATCACGTAAATCAACCTAACGATCGCGATTAGGATAGCAAGAACGATTTTTCACCTACAAGGCAGAACGACCGGTATCTCTGCGTTGCGGTGTGGCAGCGATACGGGTTGTAAATAACAATCTCGAAACGTGATGGAGGAATTTAACCCTTAACTGGTTATACTGGGATCTCTGATTGCTCCAACAAAATTTCTGTACAATTTCTTTAACACTAGGTTTAAAGTCCTAGTATTTTAAATTCTCAATTAATCGGATTGTAAAGATCCATCCACGAGGAGTTATTCAACTATTTTCTTTCTATCAATATACAGGGCGAGGCGCCTAAGACTTTCACCGAAAATATCTTCGTTGTTTTTAGAAATACGAAGAAAAATTTAGTGGGACAATTATTGTGACGGAAAAGCTTTTCTTTTCTAGATCATATTTTCCAATATTTCAAGGTTATCGTTGTTTTAACGTTAAAGCCAAAATAAGAAGACAAATTCAACCATGTACAATATGTTCATCTTTGAACTTGTCTTACAATTGATGAACTTTTCATTTTGCATGGAGATCCGGAGTCTACACATTACTTGACTTGTTCGTGAAGCCGGTCGCCGTTGATCTCGAAAGGTCTCATTAACGTCGGAGAAATGCCGCGCGTCTATCGCGACTTAGCTCGCGAAGATAATTGAATCGAGAATTCGTGAGCCTGTTTATCTTCTCGGGGAAGGCAGCCTGTTAATTGTGATTCTACGATGAACAGCGTCTCCCAGCGAGTACCTATCTGCTTAAGATGATATGTTAGCGAATACGTGACTGCGCGCACGCGTCCTTGAATTTAGGTTTATTTCGAACGGTTCTCGGCATTTATGTACGCTGATTTGAGTACGTATTGAATTAGGATCGATCATATTAATTCATCTTCTAAATACATCTTCTAAGATTGAATTTCTTTTTCAAAACTTCACGAATTCATTCAGTGGACAAGTAACCCTATTCATTTGTTTATCCATCGATGGTGCAGTCAACTAACAGTAGAATCGAGATCTAGCTTTGGTCTCTAATGAGCAAGAGAATTCTTTAACGGCTCACTTATGGTAAAAATCATTCTAGGCTTTAGAATACTCGTTGAGGCAGAAAGATAAAATTTCGCAGCAGCGATCAAGCGAACCGAAACCATCGATAGCGGTCATACACGGCCAAGAACAAAGCTACGCACATAGATACGGCTCGATTACGCACGTGTGGGAGATTTTGATGCTCGAAAAATGTATTGCACACAGATGTGCCTGGATCGTTGTCAGCGGCGACCGTGCACTTTTGTAAACGATGAAATCGACGATGCGCAATGCAGCGTATGCACACTGCAGTACCCTCATTCGATTCTGCCAGGCATTCTAAACCTGTCTGCATATCGCTTTTCATTCCTCAAAACAGGAACCCCGGACATCGATCTACGATTAACACACGGATACCACGGATCATTAACCCTCGGACCAGTTTTATAGATATATAATTGACAATGCTTAGGACCGTTCACAACTCTAATTAATAATACTACAATTAATGTTATTGGCGCACTGGTTCGATCAATTGAAGACAATATCTAACCTAACCTAACCATATATTAATTAATTGATACATTCTTACAGACGCAATACTGAAAATTTACATTCTTGAAAATGATCTAAACTTAGACCGAAACGTTGAATTAAATTTCATGTAATATCTTGCAAATTTGCTTATTGTTTGCAATTGATCGAACCAGTGCGCCATTAACATTAATTGTAGTTTTGAACAATTGTCGATCGAGATACAGAGAACTGTTCCAATTAATAATTTTTCAACATTTAATTTTCAAGATATCTCGTGTAGATACATTGGTATTTCCGATATGAAACAGTTGTTCAGTTAGTTTAATTGTCTTCTTTTTACTTCAGGTGTTTACAGCTTTCTAATCGAAGCTAAGTGAGAAGAACTATAAAAAGTTTCTCTGTTAGGAGAGCGAACTAATGTCGTGTCATATTCTCGGACTCCGTTATTGGTTGCGTCAAGCCTCCTTTTACCGTAATTAATCGCTAGCTTTATGGTCGAAACGGCTTATCGAAAACGATCTTGGCACCGGCTACATTTTTTTTCAGGAGTTGATGCAACATTTGAATATAGACCAAGTAATTAGCAAGTAGCCGTTGCTAATCCTTCTGTTTCTGTATGCACGGAGTAATAACTACGATCTTGGAACCATTCCAAAGAACCAGTCCCTTTTTACACTCAACAGTAATTTTCTCGTTATCTTTGTCCTAATTATGACTGAGCATCTTTCGAATGACTTGAAAGAACGCCTAAACGTAGCACTCTTCGAATTTCATTATTACTCGCACAACTATTTGTTTTTAAAGACCTATGTTAAAGCAAATCATGTGGAATCGAAATATATTTTCATTTGATTTTTGAATTGCTGAAATCATTAGAAAATCAAATACTCTATTAACACTGAACCTACCACCGGTCAACTGCTGTGTAAAATCATTCATATTTTCGTTTCCCGTCGCAACGTGGCCAGGAAACGATAGAAAAAGTCTTGAACGACAGCGGATGAGAAGAAAACTGTAGATCCTGACGAGAGAGAAAGTAGCGGAAGCTAAAAACTTCAAAGTTGTTCTTAGAATCCGACCATTAATCGTTCGACCGGTCGTTCGCGAAGGATTAAAGAGCTTTCGACCTTTCGGACGAGGTTAGTTACCTCTCCCTTAGGAGTTTTACAGTTTTCCTTTCGTGATAAAAAGTTTAAACAGAAGCGCGCCAGAGGAGGATGATAGTATATAAAATTTCCAAACGTTTAGACACCGCTCGACGCTGTTTTCACGAAGACCCCGAAACTCGAGTGCAATTTTATTTCGGACAGGTTGCTCGAGTCGTTAGCGTTGTTCTCCCTGGAGTGGCTCTTGACGCGAACCGATTTTTTTCCCTATCTTTCTTTTCCGTCGGCAAACAAAGGGAGAACAAAAAAACTTTGATTGAATGTTTGCTCTACATTTACCTCTCTTATTCAATTAATATTGACGATTCGGTCTATACTTCTTTTTTTTTCAAACGGATCCGGCGGAGAAATTAAACAATTCGGAATCTGTCATGTTAACATACCTAACATACTTTTAACACGCTTCTACTTACTTTTAATACATTTTCGTTCAGATACGAGATACAAGTAAATCATTTGACATTTTTAAAAATTTGTTCTACGAAGTACGACAACGTAGCACACTTAAACCGGGCAAAAAGTATAAATTCACGCTTCCTCTCGAGTTTTCTCTTACTGTGGCTACTTTTGGAGCCACGTTGACGTATCTCTAAGCACGAGATAGAGTACACGTGCTCTCTCTTCTTCGTCGGTGTCGATTCAATTACATTAGTGGCCGGAGAAGGACTCCTTTCGTCCGACTGGACCTTGCAGCACTCTTTTTCATTTCGTGTACACGTGCTCGGGGACACTTATTGACCTTTTAGCTTTTCCCATTTTCTAGTACCCGTGTCTGAACATTAACGGTGACATCGCAGTTATTCGATTACGTTCAGTTTTCCAACTGCTACTTCATGTAAAAACATGATGGAAAGTGAACATTCGTAAATAATGGGTTGAACGGTGCATTACGGTTTCGAAGCAGCGGACAAGTGACCAGTTTCGAGCCGATTTCTCATCCTCGCGTGCTCGATCTTGAAAAAAAAAGTCGATGCCGTGGAACGATACGAGAGTGCAACAAGTCTTCCCATTAATAAGCAGCCGGAGCGTCCATGCCAACGACGTGCGAGTGAAGTTGGTCACGCTAGCCGGTCGCTAGAATGACGAACAGGGGTTGAAAAGGTGGAAAGGGTAGGTGGATGCACGCGGCGATGGAATGCGGGGGTCGGGTGGGTTTCAGTGACAGTGGTGGCGCGAATGGTTGGACGAGACCGGGGAGTGGGGTAGAAATTACGACGGGTTGTTGCCTCAAATGAGAATGAGCGACACAACAGGAATGTCAAAGGTATGCATCGTCTCCGTGTATCGCCAACGATTTTACACTTAATTACAAGCGCACGGATAGTTTTGCTCGCGCGCACGTTGCAAATGCAGCGCGATGAAGCATTAAAATAAATGTAATCATAGAAAAATCCTTCTACGGAGATTTTTCTGTACGTTTTAATCGCTGCAAACTGTAAAGAAAATGGCACGGCGAGGGGTTAATAGTAATTGCACGCGAAAGGAATCCGATTGCGCGGCGGTTTGTCGCAGTTTAAAATCCTCGGTACAGAGATTGTATCTGATTCTGTTGGTACGCTGGCTTATTAAAGATAAACGAAGATGCTTCAGATTAGGAAAGTTCCGAGCCTCGACAATACCAACCCGCAAGATACACGTAGTAGTGGAAACGTGGTTCGTCTTAATAACAACACGGAGCCCGGGGAAACAGTGAGAGATTTCGGGTTTCGAGTTGCGGTAAGGTTCGCCGCAGAGGCAATTCTGCGGTGCTTTTTTTTCTCTCTCCCCCTGCTCCTCGGCAATTCCATTTCTTACGAAAGACGCGAGATAATGGAGAACTGCTTAAAGTTAAATAGAGATTTTAAGATTGGGGCGAACTCTAACAGGTGCAACCAGCACAGAGTACGCAAACCACTCTGTTTTAAATAATCACCAACTAATTGGTGATTTTATTCACGTTGTTTCGCTGGTTTGATTTTAGACTCCAGTTAACTCCAGTTAAAGTCGATTGTTGCATTTCATTTGCATAAATAAAATGTTGCATTAGGAACCACTGAAGGATTCGATGTAACAAAAATGTCTTCAAAATTATGTTTACTGCAGATGCAAAGGAAACTCTAATAACAATGAAAATCTCATCAATGTTCGGTAACACAAAAATTGAACGTTTCATTATTGGCCGACGAGACACGTACGGCTACGGTTTCAGCGGATTCAGACGTTGATCGTGATTTAATCATAGAAACTAGTGAACTTTTCGATGGATTTAATAATTTCTCTAGAGACAGATTTAATGCGTGGTAGAATATTAAAAAGGTTGCTCCATTTGTAACAGGAGATCGATCCGTGTCCCGTGACGAAACGGATCTGAATTCTGTGCGAGAAGATTGCTACCATAAAATTCGAACAGAGAGGGAGAGAGAAAGAGAGGTCGGGGGTGGGTCTCAATAAAGTTAATTTTTTTGCCAGTCTCCCGGTGCATCCACGAGAACAAATTTCGTACGTATGCACCAGCCTGTTCGGCTCGACTTTCCCGCAGGATCTGTTTCCGATCTGGCCGACGCGACGTATGTCTGCTCGCGCTTACATTTTCCGCGTGACAGCTGCAACACTCAGGAACGTATTTTTCATGAAACTCCGCTGAAACTTGCGCCCCTGCAACGACAAATACATGCGGAACCTTCGGTGTATACTCTGGTCGATAAATACAAATCGACATTCTGCAATGTCTTCAACTTCTCCACCCCGTATTTACACTCTGTTCTTGTCGATCACGCGTTTACCCTTTACAGTGGCACACGTAACATATCTCAAGAAACGCGTATATTGAAGAAAGCCAATTAACCCCTTGCCGTATCATTTTCTTTATAGTTACAAAAATTAAAACGTCTTTATCCCCAAAAATATTGTACGAGAGAACAGAAAATTTATATTTTTGATATGGCTACAGAGATTACTTCCGGTGTAAATGACAGGCGACACACCCTGTATAATTGCGGTATGCTTTTTCAAAGTAATCTCAAGTTTGCTTCGTTGCTGAATGAAAGCTGACGTGTAGCATTATTCTATGCGACCAATGAAAGTTTTAATATTACTGCACAGTTCGTGACGTAAACGTCTTATTATCGTACTTTTATATCTACTTAAATGATATGACGCACGTGTGACAGTGGCAGTAACATTCTAATAACATAGGTACGATGGTTAAGAAACTATAGTAGTTTCAACTGCAATATGTTACGACGGTTTACGAGGCGACAGAAAGCCACCATTACGTATCATTCTACTGATTACAGCGCCGAGCTTCTTGCTATTCTTAAAATTAAATAATTATTTATCGTTTTGCTCGAAACGATGTTCATCGATTTGACAGTAAGAAAATATCGTTGACATCCACTATTTCTTAATCTGTACTCTGTACAATGAGCATCGAGTATCTCGTAAACAAATTCTCGACATTTTGAAAGCACGTTACAATCATGCTATTCTTAAAATTAAATAATTATTTATCGTTTTGCTCGAAACGATGCTCATCGATTTGACAGTAAGAAAATATCGTTGACATCCACTATTTCTTAATCTGTACTCTGTACAATGAGCATCGAGTATCTCGTAAACAAATTCTCGACATTTTGAAAGCACGTTACAATCATGCTATTCTTAAAATTAAATAATTATTTATCGTTTTGCTCGAAACGATGTTCACGATTTGACAGCAAGAAAATGTCTATGACATCCACTATTTCTTAATCTGTACTCTGTACAATGTGCATCGAGTATCTCGTAAACAAATTCTCGACATTTTGAAAGCACGTTACAATCAATTGGTCGGGGAAGGCGTAACACTGCGCCACATATGTTGCTGTTTATTTTCGTAATATCCATGTTGAATATTCGCCAAGACGTAATCCCGCTGTGCAGAATCGATTTGTAGTCTCTTTGTTATGGCCACGAGATGCGAAGTTGCCGAGCTATTTTCGAAAAGTTTTATGGAAGTTCCGAAGGAATATCGTCCGGACTTAAGTCGCCGATGCTGGGTTCCGGGTACGTGCAAAACGCACGAGCAATGCGAGAATTTATGGCGAATGTTTATCGGCGAAGTCGATCGTAATCGCAATACGTCGAAGCGCATTGGAATGCGTGTGGATCATTGCGGTAAACAGTCTTTCGCTATGACTCGGAAGTACAGTGGATCCAAAAAGTATTCGAACACGAAATATTATTACGCTAAATTTGGGGATACTACGTATTATTTTTCAAATAATGTTCTTCCAAGATTTCACTACTTGGATATTCGTGTATCACAGATTTGTACAATTGCAATAAGTTACTACAAAAATATCTATTAACTTTGGCATGGAAATTGTTCATCTGTAAATCTTATCGAAATAGCCGTATGACGTGAAACTGATGGCCCTTGTTAGGGTACGTATATTAAGTATTGGCTTTATGCACAACTTAAAAATCTAGGCCAGCCCGATAAAGTTGATGTACTTGTGCATGCAGTAAAAATTTCCCAGGGAATTCCTAGCTAATAATATCTTGAACAGGATGTGTACAGTAAAGAAAATACTCGGAGAACAAATAATAAAGTGTTAGTGACCGGATAAAACAAATAAACGGATTTAGGTCTTTAAAATTGCAAAGTTATTTAAATTTATTTCAATAGTAAGATCAATAATATTGTTTTTAATGTCGGTCATATATATTCAATGTCCGATTGTACCCTCAAATAAAAACGAATTGCTAAATTCATTCGTTCACTATCACGGAAAACTTTATGAAAGTCTTAATAGCTCTGCGACTGCCATAAATCACGAGGTTACGTGACTTTCGAACATTTCGAGCAACAGTAATGTATTTAAGATGTACAATCTTCACGAGAGCTGAATTAATCATTTTAATTCGCTAGGGATTAAAAACAGTCCAGGGCGTAACGGAAAAATTCTTGGGCAAAAGATGAATTGAATTTATCGGTATCGCTCAATGCCTGTATGTCACATGTGTGCGATACAAATGTTTTTCACAGATAGATTTTTCCACAAGAAGCCAGAAAATTAGGGTTCGAATGTGCAAGAAAATTTAACTTGCTCAACATTCCACCTTCTTGGTGGCTAAACCATTGAATGCAATAGTAATTTCATATCAAAGATAATATTTGAGTTATTATATTGTCTTGATGTTAAACACTGTTAAAGTGTTGTATCTCATTAAAGTTTTCATTACTAGCTAATTTTATTCTTTTGTATCAACTTGCAGAAAGTTCCGCTTCACCCAACGACAAATAAATGAAAAAATATAAAAAACCCACTACAATATTTTATTTTTAAGACATAATAAATTGAACAATAAATTACCCGTTGAAGATGAGAATATCTATACTATTTCTACGTCATTTTATAGATTTTTTAAAAATCGGTACTTATAGCCCCGTTCTCTCCTGTTCAATCCTATAATTCCCGAATGAATTAAATCTTCTGGAAAAGCTGATTTTTGTCTGACATGTTAGAAGAATAGTCGTTACCGTGCGCGAAGTATTTTGTGACAAATCAGTGTGACGGATCGGATTCATGCGATGCACGAGCCACCCTGTATACATGTGTACATATATCGATTCGAACCACAGGCTGAAGGGACGCCGCCGGGCGCCATGGCGCCCTCTTTCCAACCCCTCCAGACAACAACGGTCGAATATAGCTCGGCCGATATGGGAGCTAATGAACCAATTACGCGTAATAGGGCCGCCGCCTTCGAGGAACAACTGTCTCGGTTTTCTTGGTTCCTTCAAAGACCTTCATCATTCAAATAATGCCCTCAATTATAGCCACTGTTTTGCACTTAATCGGCTTCTCGGGGTGCATCCGCGCTACCGACGCTTTGACCGAATTTGTTTTTCAATCTCTCGAACCGAGTCGTATCTCCGCAAACGTCGCTGTGAACTACGATGCCGAGGCATTGTGGCGGAACCGTTTGTCACTCACAATTAACCCGTTACTCCGCCTGCGATAGAATAATAAATAAGACGATTTTTATACAGCATGTCCTAGTCAAATGAGACCAACTCAATATTTCCTTCGTTTTTTTATGGAAAATGTTCGGGGCACCATTTGCATGGGGTTAATGAAGGAATATCCCGAGAAACGTTTTTGTCAGCTCACTTTCCTGCTTCCTTTCAAGGTCAATGATAGCAAGGGGTGGTAATTGCTCCCTTCCCTCCCAGTTTTATATTTGTTCCTGAAACCTGACTCGAAACTTAAAGCCATTTGTATTTTTGCCTATTGCGGTAAACCGATGAGGCTACATGTGCTAAAAAGTGGAAGTAAAATAAATGTATCTCGCGGGAATCGTTTGGAATCATTGATTTGCTAATATTTCGATGTCAACGGGAAACAAATGGAACAATCTCTTTTCATTATATGCAAAAATCGCTGACATATTCTTTTTCCTCGTGTGACATACTCTCATTGGATCGGAAAGAACAGAAGAATGGTAGAACTACGATCGTCAACGAATTGAAAAAAGAAGGCAGATCGAAACACGTGTTTCATTAACATTTGGTTATCCGTGTGCTCGAATACGTTAATAAACCCGTTTTCCCTTACAATTTTGTTTAAAAATGGCAGATAACGTTGCACCGTCTCGAAAGTCGAGCAAAACGATGTGAGAGATGCTAGTGAACGTTGAATCGGAACAACATCCTTTCAAGTGGCGAACGGTAATTGGCTGGCGAAACAGCGTCGGGCTAGAGCGGTTCGGATACGAGTATTGCTCATTTTCACGGACAACGAAATCCTTTTTTTTTCTCGAGAGAGAGACTTATGCTCCGTTGCGTCGCAGTTTTAATTAGCACGTCGTTCCGTTGCAAAAAGCCCTGACGTTAGCCGGCGAACGAGTCGAATCGGAAAAAGGGGGAGAAAGTTTTATTCGCCGACGAATAAAAAGCAGAATAAATTATTCCATCAGGAAAGAAGCTCCTGTCGCACGAAATGCCGGTTTATTAATTTCTCCTGTTCGAATATTGTTATGTGTCGGGCCCGTTATCGCGTATTAATGGGATCCTCGACGAAGAAACACTGAATTTAACGTGCCTGAATTAATCCCCCCGTGCGGCCATTGTTCAGCTGCATTTCGCAGGAGATTCATTGTCGGAGGTAATGAAAATTAGATCGATCATTGTTTTTTCGTGCGTATGCATCGACGCTGCGTCAAATCAGCGCGCGGTGACGAACAGAGATAGAACTCGAGAGTTATTTACTATAATTGAGGCTTCGCGACGGCGATGTTCTAACAGAGTTTATTGTCCTCTCGGCATTTACATCAGAGTATCCAGTCGATTCTCTGCCAAGGACAGCTTGCAGATACAATTTAACACTGGGTTTACGGGTTCTAATATGTTTCGTTTACGATTACCGAGACTGTAGAGATGCTCCCTTGAGAAATGAAGATGAATGACCTCTCCATAAGCCGTTTACAGGCACAGTTATTTTTCAAAAAGTTTATTTAATATAAAATATCAAGAAATAAAATAAGAATAAAATTGAAAAAAGTATACTTGTAGCTTGTGAATGAGAAAATAAAGATATAACTTTTTTCAAGTTTAACTGTTATAATAAATAAAATCAACTTGCAGTAAACATATCCCCTCTATTGGCAAAATCTATTTTTACAGTAATCTTTATATGCGAGAAAATGTTAAATTTACTCAATTTTATACCCCTTAATGTAAATTCGTTCGAGAAGAGTTTTATTTGATTATGCAGTCAATTCTAACTCGACAGAGTTCTAAAAAGCGAGCAAAAATCCGTCGATTCGAGTAAGTTGGTTATGAAATGAATACGCTTCTCCAGTTTGCTATGACTATCTCGGCGATAATATGATAATCTCATTAATCGCGATATTCCTGTTCTAGGGACCATGCCGAAACGCTATGTCCTCGAGGATTTTCGACTTTCCAGCCCGAAAACTTTCCTAGTGGGTTAAGCTGGTATCTCGGAGCGTCGATTGAAGTTGAAAAGAGTTACGAACTACCGAGGAGGAGTTCTCGACTTTCCTAATGGATGATTCTATCTCGATTTACGATCGTGTTCTATCGTTTTGGGCCGTGTATGATTCGTTACGGTGCCGCGGAAAGTATTAATTTCTCTCGAAAACAATTATTTCCTTTGGAACTCCTTGACACATTTTCGCTAACTTTTTTCTTCTTAATTGGCTTTGAAACGTATTTTTCGTTTTACTTATTTTATTATATGAGGCTCTGAATTTTGTGATTAATTTGATATAAAATACTAGTGTTTAATATACATATATATATATATATATTACTTTGAATAGGTATAAAATCGAATAGCTAAACTGGTAAATTAAATGTAACAGAGTTAGAATATTAATCTTTTCTCAAGCTGGAATAAATGTAAAATAATACACTAATAATGTATCTTTCGAAAAAGACGGTTTCATTGGTTCAATTCTGGTCAGCGCTTGTATCTACAGTTATAGAAATATTTCTTGATAAATCTGTTTCGTCACGCCTCGGATGTGAGCAGAATAAAACTCGTGTTTGCTAGATGGAGATTGAAATCTTCTGCACGATTGTAATTAGGCATTATAGGGTTAGGGACTAATATGATATCGGTTTCCCGTAATGAAATGGCTCCGATGAGGGTGGAGTGGGCCAGAATAAGTGCGTGGGGTTAGCCAGAATAAGATAGACGTGACTAAGGGATGTTCCGGTGTCTGCTGCGAAAATCCAACCCAATTAATAAGGTGGTCATTCGATACCAATACTGAATACTCTATTACACGATTCTAATCGGAACCGAACGTACCGATCATCTAGGTTTCAAAGTTAATTGAAGTAACATAAATATTCCGGCGGTACGACTCCTCGTTTCTAAACGCGCGCGTCTGTTGGAATTAAGAGCCTCCGTAACGAGTCATTTCTACGTATTTAATGTCCACCAAGTCCGATTCCGTATACATTAGCCGGCATATCCAGTAACTTGGCAGCGATAACAATGGCCCTTTGTTCTTCCACCTATAGTTGTCTGGTTTTACCGGGGCTACTTACGGCACAAAGCTGGACAAAAAGGATAGTATTATCGGTAATGTCCGCTGCAAGCGCAAATTACTTTGTACGAAACGCTCGAATGTGCACCGCCATTTTGGCGAAATGTCTGCATACGGTCTCAGGAACGGTAATCTGATTTTCGTGCGCGTGAAACAGTCGAATTGCATTTAGGCTAAATGTTTACTTCTTGTAAACAAATACAAGGTACAGCGATGGACAAAAGAAAGCTGAATGGATCACAAAATTGCGAATCTTCATGCGAAATAAAAATTGTTTGGAACAATTGGGGGAAGCGGAAGGCAGATTACAATATCTAATTCTTTTTAATGATCTTGATAAATTTGTCGCTGTAAATAGAAGAATCCAGTAACAGTAAATTTTTACTTGGACGGCTCGGAATTTACGTTAATAATGACTCCGTATTAATACCGCAAAACGAGCTGCAAGCCCGAAGAAACGGCCAAAAACGTTTGCCATATTTATACCCGGAAGATAAACGGAAGAAGTACTCAAACTCCCGTTTCCGCAAAGTCGAACTAATTACTCTTTGATCGGCTTAATTCACTTCTGCGTGAAAGAACCAGAAAACGTCTACCTCGGCCCGCGTCTCAAAATCCCCCTTGGATGCTTCTCAGAAGAAGTAACCTTAAGAATGTCTCCATCCATTTCGCGGAGCTTCATTTAATTGGGCTCAGAAGCAAAGACAAAAATACTTAATGACGAGCAAGTATCGCGGAACGAGTCCGGTAAGTTGCGAGCTTCAATGCGAACGCGTGCATTTTCACCTTAATGTGGAAGAGCAATGTAGGTGTACCGATGGGAAATCAATTGCACCAACGTTTGATCGAAATAGCGAATGCGGTTGTTCAATGAATTATCTGGCAACGTATTAAAAATGAGAAATAGTATTGTATCAGTTGGAGAGATCAATTCAAACTAATTACAAGAATTTAATTTTCTAAATTGGACGAACGTGTTGAAAAATGAGATTATGAATGAGGAATAGCAAGTGAAAGGATTAAAAGAATTTAGAAACACCGATGTATTACCTGCGGTTTGACGAGAAGAGACAATTTCTTGCTCCGTGAAATATGGTATTTCATAGCGGGTCCCCAATAGAATTACGAAACAACGTCAAAGAGAATGTAGGTATTTCGTCTTCCTTTCCGACCGTCGCGTCGCCATATCTCATGCGATTTTTGACGTGGCGACTTAAGGAGGCTGTTTCGAATGGCTGAAGCGAAAAATCACGTGCTCGTTGCGTTCTCTTTTACGAGTGCCGGGGCTTGCATCGTGCAAGGGCCAACGCGAAATTGGAATTGCAAAGCAGAGGACTTTTTGTCCGATGAAAGTTGTTTTTATCATCCTGCGTTTCTTTCCAGCTTCCGCTGACGTCCCAACCTCCCCTTATATTCGCGAGTGTAGCAGAGGGTAAATAAAAATCCTTGTAAAAAAAAAACAGAGAAGCACAGAGAAAATAAATGGTCCTTATCATTCCCCCCGGTTGATATCGTTCCAAGGGTGATTGCAGACCGCGCAGCTGTCGCTGATAAAATTGTCGCTACGGATGGTTTAATCGCCATCCAAAGCAATGCACTGCATTGATTATCATTGTATTCTGATGCGAAATATGTGCAAACTTCGGGACCGAGATGTCACTCGTATACAGATGCGAGTTGAGAAAAGAAAAATTGAGAAGACGATATTGAAAAGTAACTGTTTCCATAATCTCGATCGACAAATTGTTAATAACATATATTTATGTTTTCAGCGCACTAGTTCGATCAAATACTACTACTTAAGCAATTAGTTGACGAAATTAGTTGACCGAAACGTTGAAAATTTTTGTGTTAATTTGCAAAATTGCCTAAGTAGTAGCATTTAATCGAACCAGTGCGCTGAAAACATGAATATATGATATTGAAAAGTGTTAAAGAATTTATTGAATTTGAAGTAAGGCAAGAGATTAATAATTAGAATGGATCGGAAATAATAGAGAAGAGTATTCTGAAATTCTCGATATGATTTTACCGTCTTACATTTCACGTACTCGTCTTGGACTAACAAACGTGACTGCTCGTGGCACAACAACGAGCTCTTTCGCCGGCGAGCCACGTGATCACGTCGTACTTGATCCATTAATTAAACTACTCGAATCGGCCGAAAGCAGACGTATGAAATAATTCATCGACGGTTGCATGGTTACCACGATCGGATAATCCTTCATTCGGAAATTTCTGGAGCACCCGCGGAATACTGCACCTGCTTTTGATTCCAGGAAATTCCTGGTCCGCGAGACTATTGTACCCGGAGTGTATTCCTACTGAATATTCTATATGTGATCAGGGACAACCATGGCAGATGCAAACCGATCGCATTTACATGGTAACGATAATCTAACCTCGGCATGGAATCCCCTAGTTAAATTCACAATTAGATCGTTCAATGGTTACCGTAACGACGACTCTGATCGTCGTTAATTATCTATCAAAAACGGTAGCTACGCGTGCGGAAAAGAGTTCCATTATCTTAAGCTCCAGCTTAAATACATATTCGCGTGAATTTCGGCTGCGACGTTGCAAACAATGATTTGATCGTGCTACATGTTAAATAAATATTGTTAGATCTTCGTTAATATTACTTTTACTTTTCAACAAAATCGTCCAGAAAAATTTGACGATACAGAAAAAAGATTGGTGGTCAATCGTTTATCACAAATAATGCAAAATAAATTAAAGGATGTCTTTCAATTAATAAAACTGTTTTAAGTCGTCACTAAATATCCGGTAAGTGAATAGGTAACTGGACTAAACTCGAGCTGAAGTACATATTCGCGTGAATTTCACCTGCGACGTTGCAAATAATGATTTTATCGTACTACATGTTAAATAACTATTTTTATAACTTCGTTAATATTTCTTTTACTTTTCAACAAAATCGTCCAGAAAAATTCGACGATACAGAAGAAAGATTCGTGGTCAATCGTTTATCACAAACAATGCAAAATAAATTAAAGGATGTCTTTCAATTAATAAAACTCTTTTAAGTCGTCACTAAATATCCGGTAAGTGAATAGGTAACTGGACTAAACTCGAGCTGAAGTACATATTCGCGTGAATTTCACCTGCGACGTTGCAAATAATGATTTTATCGTGCTACATGTTAAATAACTATTTTTATAACTTCGTTAATATTTCTTTTACTTTTCAACAAAATCGTCCAGAAAAATTTGACGATACAGAAGAAAGATTGATGGTCAATCGTTTATCACAAATAATGCAAAATAAATTAAAGGATGTCTTTCAATTAATAAAACTGTTTTATGTCGACACTAAATATCCGGTAACTGGTAGCTTTTCCCTGTACCTCGAAAATTGTATTTCGGCGAGCTTTCCAGGAAAAGGGACCACCGTGGGACGCGACTCGATGGATTGGGGGGTAGACGCGATCGAAAGCATCGAAACGATCCGATCGTGTAGAGCAGTCCCCCATGGTGGGTAAAACTTAACACATTTACCGGATCCGGTGACGTATCCGGGGATACGGGTTGACGTCACTGCGTGAAAATGGGCCACGGCCTCGTAAGCCCACCACCCGACCACCCACCTATCCTCCTCGTTCGCCTCTTCAACCCCCCTCGATACCACGTCATCCTTCGTCCTGTTATTCGCTGCGGGATCCTGGAACGGTGGTCCGCGTCGGGTACCCGAGTACCCGGAGAGTACCGGATACGCGTGCAATTGTATCTTTCGGTGGGAAGATCGACCGGATTGAATTACCCTTCGCTCGCGCGGAAATTAATGTCCCCGACGCGACGCGGCTAGAGATTGTTCCGTTCCACGTGCCGCTATTCGAAGAATTTCGCGAGCTTGTAAATCATGTCTATCGGGGCCACGATTTCGCCGATGCAACACAACCGACAAAACTGCACCGGCGAACACCGAGAGCCATTGTTTCTGGGTCGCAGCGCGTAAGCAAAAGAAATTAACACGATCGTCGTCGCGCTGGACGTCACTTACTTGGTTGAACGCGATAATGGAAACGCTGCTCGCATGGCGCACTGTGCTCCCCAATCGCCAAAACGTGGCCAAGAAAATTAATTTTTCATTTCAAGGCACGCCGCAGTTTGCAAAAATGCCCAAAGGCTGGCCAAGCATTAGAAACTCTACAAGAACAGTAACAAACTTTCTTTATTTTAAATTAATTTAAGTTAATGTTAGATTAATATTTTAAAGAACCGCGATGAAACGAAACAACTTTTGCCAACAGTAACTAACGAAGTTGAGAACGTCGAATGGATTTTATATCAATCAAATTTAGTGTTTCGAACAACGATGAACAATGTTCACTAAATTTCGAAGAAAATATTTATCTGTTAGATTTCACTGATTGTTCGACTCTAGAAAATGAAACGCTAAACGCCTACGTTGCTACAACGAAATAAATAGCTCGAAGAACATGGATGCGGAGGATAACGATTGTTATTTCAAGTATCCGGTATGCGGGTTGCATCGTTCCATAAAATTTTCCGCTATTTACCATTACGGTTAGATCCACTGATCGTATTTCGAAGTTATAGCACGCCGCGCACTCGAAGCTTGTTTCCTAAGTGTATTTATTTAACTTCCACGTTCGAAATTTTTTCCGTCTCTCGTTTCGTGTTTCATGGTTAACCCCTTGCGGCACCACTTTTTTTTCACGGTTACAGTGATTACAACTTTTTTGCCTTTAGTAATTTCGTCAATATGCCGAGGAAATGGAGAGGAATGTCGACAAACATATACTATGCAGTTGTTTACATTGCAAAAAAATGTAAACTTACTTTTGTCGGCTGTTAGGTGACGTATAAAATGGATTGTTAACGCATTGCGTGAAAACAAACGAACAAACAGAAGAATTTTAATGTCGTATTATATGTTGACAACATTTGGAAACCAGCTAGTGCTCATTTTATTAATCTTTAATTACTCTTATTCTTTGAAGTTGCAAAATATGATGGAAAACCTTATATCCAGTGTTACACATAAGAATACTAATCACACATTATAAAATAATCACTAAACATTACACAATAAACTTTCCACGATCAAAATAGTACTGTCAAAGAAATTCCTTTTCTTATCGTCTTCGGTCGTCAATGGTTATTTAGTTAATGTCTTGGTTATTGTGCAAGGGTCACAGGTCGATTGAATTGTTACTAATTTATGTACGAATGCGAACGAAGCTCGAAACACTCGAAAACGTTTTCAGTTTGTCGAGGTTTAACGGTGACGCTACTTCTACATAGTAATTACTATGTTCCTAGTGGAAATTCCCCGAAGCAATCACGTATGAATATTGCCAGGGAGCTATCCGGGTATCGTCGAACGATGTAACGTAATCATTACAGGGTCTCGAATAACTTTGCTTTGACCGATGTAATTCAATTCTACCGGGTTCCGCGCGCAATAGTGAGCATGCATGCACGGCTTAACTCATGAAAATACTTTTCCCCGATACCTCCCAGAACTGGCGCGTTAAACAATATTTTTCAAACATTTTCGGTTGATCAATTGCAATGGGAAGCTTATTCAAAAGGCACACACAGAGAGAACATTCGAAACTCGCTCAAATTCATACGTAAATAAAACTAAAATTCTAATGGAGGCGAAATTTCCATTATTAATTAGCTCGTCTTATCCAGTGAATAGACGAAGAAATAACATTAACAATGCCCTTTTTCTGTTGAAAATACAGTCATTTCTATTGTTAGTTTACAGAAGTTAAAGCTCTGCACACTTGAAGAACATAAACTTTCCCTATTCTCGCAGAGATTACTGCGAAACTTCATCCTACATTTTCGATGTATTTTTCACCGTGGAATCGCTTTCTTCTCGATAGCACTGCTCATGACTGAACAATCTGTGTATTTGGAACAAACGGCATCGACGACAGTAATTGTCCACACGGAACAATAGGTAGTCTCGATACTTAAACTCGGGCGGTTCATTCAATGCACGAATGATCCGATTTAAAATCAACGACCGGTCGCCTGTTATTCCGTGCAGGGCCTACGTACTATTATTTTATTTCCGTAACGTGTATCTAAACCCGGCCGAATACGATTCGTTGAACTAACGCGACATATTTTTCAATTTCGTTTATATGAATGCGTGCCGAGCATTCCATACTTCGTGACGTCACTAATTGAGAGACAACAAGATACGTATTTGCTATATTAAATTAATTTGTGGGCCATGCAATCAATAAATTGTAATCAGAGTTGGGCACAATTAATTGCGGAAACATAAACTTGCAATCGTTATATTTTTAAAACTCATCTCTCTCTGACACATAATTTGCAAGACGTTGCTACAACCACTGTCATCTCAGAAATAGGAAAATAAAAATGTGCAAAGATGCAGTAATTGATTTTTGGAATATGTATATAACGATTTCAAGTAACAATCTGCGCGAAATTAATTCACCCGAATTTGCGTTGTAGATAAGATCGTGATCGTAACAAATGCATGGCACTGCGAACATATTGACGTAGCGGTTAATACTAATGAAGGAATTAATCCGATAATGCAATTTAATCATATTTTTAAATAATTCAATGGCGAATCGAAATTCCCGTTGTTATCTCGCTTGTGCAGAATTACCTCGAAGCATTCGAGTTTAGATCAAATTGCATAATCTAATTGTAACGTGGTTCAAGCCGCTTAATTATACAGCCAATTCCAGAGAGAATGAAAGTTATTTTTCAGAAACAAGCTAAACTACCGGACAAAAAAATCCAACTAAAAATATAGGAGGCAAAAAGTTCATTTTCTAATTAGTCTTAAAGTATTGTCGAAGGGTGTAACAAATGAAAACGATTGTTGACTCAACTTTTGACTTTCCCGCGGAAAACAAATCCTTTCTATGAATCGCTTGTAAGCATCTGCAAACAAGCTATTTCACGTTCGCGACGATTACGTGCTGGAATTATACGGGACACCGACCGAAATGTGACCCTCCGGCGGAATCACTTCCGCTATGCGAAATCGATTAAAAAACTATAATTTCATTTCCACGCGATTCCAGATCGCTCAATAATCACGAGCGCGGAATTTAACGTGTTCCGGTCATAATTGATGAAGAAAATTTCGAACAGTTCCGAGGCTGCACGGACCGAAATAAAAAAGTCCCGTTCAATTTATGCTTTTTTCATAAGCTTCGAACTTTCCACACGGAAATTGCTCCCGGCAGAATGATTCACAATAATCGTAAAATATGATCGTTTCTCGCGTAACCCAACGGGTTGGTCGTAGCGGGGACAAACCCCTGTGACGTGATTAAATTCTGTCGTTAGACGATCTAGGTTTGCTCACTTTATACCCGCCTGCATATTTCATTTAAACATATTCTCTCTTTAAATCTCTCTCTCGGGATTTGATGCGCATCAGTATGGAGTATTCTGGTTTACAACTTTCAAAAAGTCAATTTCTTTTTTGGTCCACACTTAATGAACCTCCGATGTATATCACTGAGGAATAAGCATTTATTATAAAATTATATAGTTCGTTGTAACATATGATCGAACCTGTACGCCGATAAGAAATTACATCTAGTTATCAATTTCTTTTTACATAAATAAGAATATGTTTGAATTCATGAAATTAATTTAGTTAGATTAATTCATAATTTCATACAAAATGTAAATGCAGTGAACCTATTCAATAATATAATTAATACAAGTTGTCACAAACCAGTAACGTACAGAGTATCCCAGAAATATTGTACTTTCTTGAAAGGGGTAGTTCCCGAGGTGATTTCTATGATTGATGTTAATGATATAGTTATTAGCATTAATGATACAGTTTCAAAAGCGATCTGATCTAACAAAAGAGACTTTGATATTCTAATTGTTTCGGATTAATACGAGAGATATGAAAAACTATGTATTAGCAGTAACGATACGGTTTGAAAAATGGCGTCGTATAAGAAAGGGTGACTGTAAGTGGAAGCGAATCAAAGGCAAACACGTTGTAATGCACGAAGGGCTTAGTTCGCCAGTCCATTTACTGTATCTCTGAAAAATTGCCGTTGGTTTATTCGCCTTATCAGATCTCTCATGCGAGCTAGTTGTTTTATCAGTCATGCTCTAAGCCCTAGTAAAACTCGCTCACACCGGGAATTATATAGTGCGCGAACAGTCGTGTTGTAGATTGTGACTGTCTCGTTTAGATGGATGCTAGGTGAGAGATCTGTGTCCCGTATTATTAATTTCAACAGACATGCAGCTTAAGTGTTCGTTCATTGGACAGGTTACCCTACTTCCTTGAGGAAGCCGTGAATTAATCTTCGATGGTCGATTTTGTTTTCCATCGGAGGCGAGTGTTATAAATGGTGGGACACGAAATGTCGCCGTTTCTTAATCCGATCACATCGACGGGAGTCTGCGGATTAGAAGGGCGAAGTAACGCGTGGAAGATGGGGCTCGATGGTGTGATAACATAGCCGCATTGCGGCACACAACCACCATGCCTGGAGAGAGCTCACAACGTTCACCGAAGCGGACGTACGAATTCCTCCTTGCTCTCCGCACTTTCAACGCACCACCCTCGTTCTCATTCGACCATCATCGTTCTCATTCGACCACTTTCGCGTCGCAATTCTATTGACACGTCATACGTTCGTTCAATGCGTTCCGCACACAGATCAACAGTCGATTCAAAAAGATCCGAGTCGACCGAAATGTCCGTTTGTTTTGCACGTGCTTCAACTGTTTTAATCCCTTAACCTTCTACGGGGTAACGCACACTGGTCCCAATCCAAGAATTAGGGTCCCATGAAAATCACCGACACAAATTTCCCCAACACGGTTTTCACCGACTCCAGATTTGACCGACAACGAATCTAAAACCTTTGTCGGTCAAATCTGGAGTCGGTGAAAACCGTGTTGGGGAAATTTATGCCGGTGATTTCCTTAGACCCAAGAATTTGGTAAAAAATTGTTAATTTGCTAAAAAATCAACTTTCCCGTATCGACTTTTCTTTCAATAGTATATCGCTTTATGATTTTCCAGCTTTTTTGAAAACAACGAGATCAACAATTGGTTTGTGTACTTAATATTAAAGTATGATAGAATACAGCTGGAAAAGTAAGAGGATCCTGTTAAAGCTGCGTAATATTCGCGGAAAGCATGTAGCAGTTGCAAATTCGTGACAATTCGAAGGTGTTTATTAAATGTCTAGTCGACTCGTTTACGTTCATAGAATCGCCGAACCGTTTAATGAGAGTGCTAGCAACAAAGGCAAGCTTACTGCCGGTGCAAGCAATTAACGAGCGTGCTCGTAGGTTGTGTTACGCTTGCACGAAACAGGATCGAACGCAGGGAAAGGAACAAATGCATAGTCAGACGGCGAACAAGTTCTCATGAACGAGCCGGCATTTAATTCGTAAACCTTCGCTGCAGAAGGACATCTATTTTTTTGAGATTATCCGAACTAATTGGGAACAGTTTCAAAATTACTTATTGAATACAAGAGTACCACTGCTGTAATTAGAAATGTGTTAAGCTTGAAGATAATTAGGGTGAAAAGATGTTTTTCCAACATTTTCTTCTACCTTCAAGCCTGAGGGAGCTATATAATAATAATCATTTTCGGTTGATGAGTACATAATGAATTTGGTTCTCTTTACGCAAAATAGAAAAAAAAGCGAAAAAAAGGCACATACAGGTCGAATTGATAACCTCCTCCTTTTTCGAAGTCGATTAAAAATTGCGAAGACCGCGAATGTGTGACGCCGACAGCGAACGCGTTTAATTCGTACGACACAATTTGAATTTCACTACTCTGCGAAGCTTCACGGAAGAAGTTGATGAGTTGGCCGTAGCCAATCATAAATTGTTGACACAGTCAGCGAACGATCGATTATTCCGTCAGTTGTACTTAAAACAGTGCCGTTGCCCGAATATTCTGTTAAAATCGAAGCGGAATGCTTTCGAAACAACCAGACCTGTTCGAAATTCATTATTTCCCCGTTCAGTTAGTCGCCAATTAAAGAATTGTACCGGCTGTGTCACTGTGTTACCTGGCGCGGCACGCCATGCGAGGAAGAGGGTGGTGTCCTTCCGGAACGACAAAACCGCGTCGCGGTACCTCATTATAATTTTTGCACGCTGCCAAACGCGTAAATAGTACAGCCTCATTTCAACGCCTGCTA
The DNA here is from genome assembly GCA_916610235.2 of Lasioglossum morio. Taxonomy (NCBI): domain Eukaryota; kingdom Metazoa; phylum Arthropoda; class Insecta; order Hymenoptera; family Halictidae; genus Lasioglossum; species Lasioglossum morio. Next base: position 11,020,337 of record OU744325.1, on the reverse strand, counting down.
ATAATTCGAACGTGGAAACCCATTCGCCGGAGCGTAATAATTAAATTCGGTGGATTGTTTGAACGCTGACTAATTAACCGCAGACCGCTGGTTAAATATTTATTTTCCGGCGGCAGTGTAGGTATGTTGCGCCAAGGAAATTGATTAAACGTGGACAAATGTTGCTTTGCGAGCCGAAGGCAGGATGTTTAGACTAGAGGTTTTGCTAGTGTCCTGCAAAAAACTGTTAGTTGGAAGCATCGATAAATAGCAGTGGATGCTGCCTAGAGCATGATCGAAAGAACAAGAATCGGTCGTGTAGTTCGTCTATCAACCCATTTAACAGTACAAATAAAGAAGGGTATAAATACAGAAGACTCGCAGTGCAACCTATATAAAGATCAGAGGATCAAACTTGTCCAGAATCTTATTAGAGCAGGTTTTCAATTGCCATTGGACATAAGTTGCTTAATAGCTGAACCCAATATTAGTGCTTGTTTATATATAATAGCCTTTTTAAATACATGTAACCTACGTGCCTAAGGATTTTTGATTTTTCTATTGCAAATAATATTTTTGTTATACTATACAATATACTCTGTACTAATACTCTGTTATGTAATACTCTGTACTAAGCATTATGTTGTAATAAATCTCATATGAGATTTCCAAAATTAAAAAAAAAAAAATACAGAAGACTCGTCTACAAACAGCAAGATAACTCATGAACACTCCCAAAAATCCTGTAAATTGGAACCTTCGCAAAAACTTTTTCTCAATTTTTCTCATAAATGAAACTGTCATAGATTGAAAGATTGAAGCCTCCTTTATGCAACGATTCGTTAAATATGGTGTGCGATTTTTGTCACTGTTTTATGGAAGAAAATTGAAGGCCCAATACGATGATGTAAAGGATCTTGATGTGAGATCCTAAGATGACTAACAAGGGGGGGTTACCCAATCGTAACACGCCGATTTTAATGCAATTTTGATATGATATAGAACTCGAAAAAATATTTGACACGTATTTTTTTTATAGCGGCTGAGGTTCATGTTAAGGGGGTGAAAATAGCTCTCAAAGTTAGGGTGGAAAATCCTATTTTATTGAATATCTGGATCTAATATTGTTAAGAGCGTATACTTTGTGCACATAAATTATTTCGAGAAAGTACTACAAATTAAGACAATCGAAATCCGCTAGTGCGATTCGCGTTTTCGTTTCATACAATGAAATCATATGATCGGTTACGCAATAAATGACTTCTGTTGTGAAAAGTTGATTACACGCACACTCCACGAGTCTTAATCAGCCTGCACAATGAAGGGTCTGGAATAACGAGGTAACCGAAAATGATATTCATCGAGGAACATTAATATTAATTACTTTAGCACTGACCGAACAGCTAATTATGGCCCGCGTTAACCTGATAGATGGCAGGATACTGATTTATTGCCAACGCGATGACAGCATTTCGAATACCGTGGAAATAACAATGTGCTTCAAGTTTATGCCATGCACCTTCAATTATTGTTTCAGATAGAGCTACACATCTACCGCGATTCCACATCAATTGTGCTATTGTGAATTAGATCATATTTCACTGTAATAAATTCATCGAGTTAAACAAATTCATATGAATCGACAATTTTTTTCCATCGTGTCAAGTTGACACGTTCTTTACCTAGTCTTAATAAAGAATTTGTTGTTTATACCGTTGTTTTCATTTTCAGAGAGAAAGTCTGTATTGATCTTTTACTATTCCTTCAATTTGATACCGAGGATTGAATTAAGTTCAATAATTGAGCGATTGATGAGCGTTAAACAGATTTCTAAGTTCAAACACAAAACCTTTGAATTTAAAGTTTAAATTTTACCAGCTGTGTACACTGAATAATGGTGTTATCTAATTAAAGTTGATTAAATCTTTGCCTAACGATTCCCATGACAAAGAAGTCGATTTGCAATGTGTACAGACACCTGTAAAATAAGTCTTGCTTTTTGTATCATGAAAGTGTACAGCCAGCAGCGACAACGAATCTCTCTAGCACTATGCAAACTGGAAGTCATGATCGTACGATCGGCAAAAGGGCGACGAACGAAAACGTTGTCTCTTGTAATAACACGGTCTCGAGTCGGCTATCGATCGTTCCTCGTCGAATTAGCTGGCAACGTGTGCGTCCGTGTGCGTATCGGGTAGTACAATAGGGAGAATGTGCGCGCGTATCTTTTTGCGGATGTGCGTGTCGATGCGTCTACGCGCTCGCGCGCGCGTGCGTATCGCCTCGACGCGCGTCGTCGCCTTCGCTAACGAAATCTTCCTAACGAACAGTTTGCTGCCTAATCTTGTTTGAAAATATCGGGCCCCGGCTAGAAGAGTTTGATTGTTTTCGCCGGTCGACCGTCGAATAAATTGACTCCCTTCTCGCCGGCTGGCAAATTGACCAGCCGCTCGGCTGAACGTTATTCAATTTCCCACCGTCTACCATGGAAAATATTCGTCAAAAATTAACTGATTGCTTCTCCTATCGTTTGTTTACTGATTTCGACTGTGAACGGATGCTCGTTGCGTTCGGTAAAATATCTGCTCCACAAATATTAAATACTGTTTGTTACCGAGTACAACGACTTCTGTAATTTCCTGGCTTATCGCGAGGGATGCTCGAGAGAGCTATGCAATCTCAAAATTTCTTGTTTCGAGAGAGTTTTAACCCTCGTACGCTCCTGAGAAATAGCTGCATAAAAGAGGATAACAATCCACCCATTTTTATTTTACATGTTAAATCAACACACAACAATAAAAGGATGAATAATTTTACAGTAAACAGTTCGCCTGGCCACGTACAATGTATGGTCACCTTTTAAATCATGTACGATAATTGTTCATCCGTTTAACGATGCAAACAGGAGAAACGGTGTTTGCACGCGTGACACGTGCACACACTTTAGATGCACGCACGACCGTGTGCGTGTTTCCGGTATGTCGAAGCAAACTTCGATGCACAAATACATAATTTAGGGAAGCTCACACAATAGTAGTATTATTCCCATGGTCCTGCAGGTGCATTACATGTGTACTACCATTGCTATTAATTAGATCTAGCGGGAGTTCGATTATCTTCGCTTTCGAGTGTTCTATCGTCGAGGCCCCGAGAGATCGAATCAAAACGCAGTCGTGATTTGTCTACCGACTCGTCTTATACACTAAATTACGACAACCTTGTCTATAGTGCTGTATACAGGGTGTCTCAAAATTCCTTCAACATCCGGAAATTCGAGGTTCTCGAGTTCATTTGAAGCAACATTTTCCTTTGCAAAAATTGGCGTCCGCGGCTTTGTTAAGGAAAATGTTGTTTCAAATGATCTCAAGAATCTCCAATTTCCGGATATTGAAGGAAGTTTGAGACACCCTGTAGAACGGTACCGATGTTGAAATTGTATCCTAAGTGATCCTAATAGGATAGCTATAAATAATAAACGTTATGGTCAACAAGATATTTTCTAACGTTTCTTTTCTTTGTGCAAAGAATTTTTAGAGTGACTTCAAGGCTGGGATGGGAACTGTATAACGCAGCTCGTGTCAGCGATCTTGTGACAGTGTGCGCGATATGTTTGCATGTGCAGTAATTACCTACTAATTATGCGTGTGCACCAACGCGTGATCCCGTTTAACCACATCACGTAGACTTAGGCAAAGCAGGATTGGAAACGCTTCCAAAAGTGGTTAGGCCGTGAACCGGCAGGCTGCGGCAAGGTAGCTGTAATCTAATACGGAACAATCCGAGACGGAATTCAATTTCTATCGACAGTACTCGTCAATTGTGATATAAAGTTTATCAGAAAGTGACGTTCCGTTACGGGGATCCGACGTTTATAGCGCTTAAATGCGTCCAATCCAGCAACTAATTCGGAACAAAATGTAAACTGTTTGGCGTTGCAATTCAATCGAATTAACATTCAATTTCTAGCTGCTTCTTGTGCTCGAGAATCACTAGTAAGAGAGTTTGTTTGTCAGCTATTCGACTTCGCAGGATGAGAATTAGACGAAAAATATACACTGCTGGAAAAGAATAGTTGCAGCTACATTTTCGCTGCAGATATTATCTGAAGACAATGTTTTATAAAGGAGAAGCCTCAAGTTATAAATCTACAGAATATTTTGGAGATGTTTCAATTTGCAACATTTTGAACCAACAAAGTATCTTCGGTTTCCCCATTGCTGTATCATGCGAAAATATTTTATATAAAAATGACTGATGAAAGTCGAGGTTTGAAGTTTTAATGTGAGTCGAATTATATTGTTGTATAATATTTTTTAACGAAATCGTCGCGTCGACAATTTTTCGAGAATGGGGAATTCAGTGTGCCAATGCTTTTCGTAGCTACTGTACACCATTCTAATGGATGAAACTTTCGGAAATTTATTCCACCCGGAATGACCCGGCCGGTGCGAACGAAAATCCGTCTCGAGTAGACTCCGCCAGGACTGTGTTAAATCACTGTTTCCATTTGTCCCATTCGCTACCGGGAACAAGTTGCTATGAAAACGAGACTGTTTTGTAATTGAAGTTCACCGGCGCTCGGCTAGCTATGAATCACTTATACAGTCTGGAAGTATAATCAATGTACTTGTTGCACGTTCGATACGTATAATACGTTCTTCTCTTTTTTTTTTTTTGTCGGTTGATACTCGAGGTGGCCGGAATGATTGATCGATGCGAACATGCACTCGACAGTTTTTAAAAGATTCCTTCCTGTATTAGAGAATCTTCGAGTATGTATCATACTTGACCGCACGTGTTGCGCTTGAATATTGTTTCCAGAGGTGCCGGGGCGTCGATATCGATTTTATGAAGCCGGAATTTAGTCACGGTGCAGGTAAATGTATTTTCTGTTCGAGCGAATATATATTCTATTGTTTAGCGTTATTTATAAACAAACTCGACGCACGTCGTTCTCACAATTGTGTATACCGATTCTGTAGAACATTTATGGATTTTCCGGGGCGCAAGGTTTTTGTTGGTTTTTCCCTGAAGAATGAAAAGCAAAATCCTAGGCACTATACCGATGCAAAACATTTCGGTTGTTGCGGAAAACATAATAACAAGACCGTTTTCCAAACGTGATATAACTGGACTGCAGATTTTATGCATTTATGACAAAAATAGGTACGTACAATTTAAAAGCTAATTTTTATAGTTTCTTATAGTTTAAACTGAAATTCATCGAACGTCTATTCAAGAAAATTTTGGTTGAAAAAGTAATATAGAAACTGTCAGAAATAGACCAAATGGAAACTGAATAACATTGGAATTGGAAACTCTAACCTCTATCGTGTCGCTACCGCGAAAATGTTTTTCGAACGAAGCAATTTTTCAGGTTTGTGATTCGGACGGTTTATTGTGCCGCTTAATAATGTCGGTGTTATTTATTTTATCTCTCGAGCCCACTTCGTTTTACAGGACTATAAAGTTAATCGAAGTTCAAGTCGTGCAGCAGGCGTGAAAGTTAAGACACTGAATGCTGCTCGTGCGGAAGGGACACTCAAATTTGTAGCGCACGTTCCTCTGGTTCATTGTTTCACGCTGATCGCTAGAGCCACTCGTGCGATATTAAACTTTCCCGATCGTTTCAACGATATACCTAAGTACCCTCTAATTTCATCCACTGATCCCCCTTTACGCCTACGTTTTACGCCATTTTTAGTTCGAATCCTCCATAAAACGTGTTTCTTCGTTGATCGACAGGTAACGTCGAGCATGTTCGTCTAACTTAAAAAATTGAGGGAGAATTCTGGCTTTGAACGCAACGTCCTTACCAATATTTCGAAACTTATATCAGAATAACTATTGATCTCTTTGCATCAGGATTTTACAGATTGATACTTCAAATACATAAATTTCTTTTAAGTAGAAACAATGAAAATTGTATATTTATACTGTACAATATGTGTTTTTAATAAAAAGAATGTGTGGATTTTCAAATTTTCTGAAATATCAAAACCAGAATACTGCGTTAACTTTTGTGATTTATTTAATATAGCTAAACTATGAATTTTATGCACGCACAGCAAACTGACATTCCGTAACAATGTACGTAGCACAGAACATACTTTTGCTTCCATTGTTCTGAGACAAGCGTAGAAATAATAAATATTGTTGCGTAGAACTCCGCACGCTTTGTGCCGATGTGAAAAGACTAGACATGCTTTGATTCCAGAAAAATCGAAATGCTACATACTAAACTAACAATAGAATGCTTTTCAATTATTCATTAAAGTTTTCGGTTTTATTTCATTGTAAATGATAAATGTTGTTCATTCGACCTGGCAGAATGCAGAATTCATTTATCAATTTCGAATAGACGATACTACTAATCAGTTACTATAAAAAAAATCATATAGAATAGAATTATTCTAGGTCGGAAGTTCAATTAATAATCGTTTAATATTCGAGTGAAAATAGCTCGGAGTGCAAAGGGTTAATTATACCAAGAGACAACAAGTTATAAATAATTGTAGCACGATGTTGCTCTTAACTGGTCACTTAATGGCACGTTCGCCCTATACGACGACGAAGCGAGAGAAAACATTTCGGACTGCAGAGGGTTGAAGGTAACCCTGTCCGCGGTGCGTCTAGCTCTGCGGGTCGTGTGTGAACGTACCTTAAAAGCTGCTGAATGGGTGCTGTATTTTCACGTAAGAGTGGTGCCGGATACAGAGGGGATGGTGGCCTGGTTTCATTGAACCTGCACCGCGTACACCTCGATCGGCCGCAACCCCTCTTACCCCGGTGGTGTTCGCAGTGCAGGGAACGGGAGAGGTCGGTGGTCGGTGGGGTTGCCAGGGTGAGGCTATGCATAGCCCGCGACGTCTATATATAGGTCGTCCTTTCTATAAATAGAACTCAGACCGCCCCCACCGGCCCGCGTCGTCGGGGAGGGAAAAGAGAAAGCGAGGTAGGGGAAATGAAAACGTCAACGGGGTGGGGGCAAGAGTGCCGGTCACGGGACAAACCGGGTGGTGGTGGAGAGTGGGAGAGAGGGTGGACGAGAGGTGGAGGGATGGAAAACGACGGGCTCTGCCGGGTCGACGGAGGCCGGAGGGTGCAGGGTGCTGGGAGAGACTCGCGGATACGAGACAAAGGGTGAAATACGAGGAAGAAAGGCTCGAATAAAGAAAAAAGGAACGAGATGGTAAATTTCCGGGCGAACGTGATGGACGATTCGAGAGCTCGTCGCCTGCGAAATCTGACGGCGCGTGCACAACGGTCAGTTTCATACCGAAACCGACGGAATTACGAAAACGTGGAATTTAACCCTTCAGCCGCGGGCCATGTCTCGTCTTGTTGCGTCAGCAAACTGTTTAGATGGAGGATATGAGGACGGAGAAAAAATGACACCGATGTTTCAAACTAAAAGAACAGTCTGCATAATCCTTTGACAAGATCGTTTTCGTGAATTTCTGTCAAAGTGATGGTACGTCTTATACGTTGTCACTTTTTCATAATTTTAGTGACGCGTTCCTTGGTTCTATCTCGCTCGCAATAAATACACGTTTAACACTGCAGTGCAAGGGGTGATACAATTTTTTCGTCGTGCATTAAACTATTTCTAGTATAATAAGAATTCATTGAGGATCTCCAAATGTAATTCATAGATCTTTACGTTGAGAGACAAATTAGCCATTATTCAGCATGGCTTGCTGAATAGCGACTCCAGGCAAACAACAATTCAATGTTTTTAGAATCGAAAACTTTCGTTTTCAATGGCTGGCTTCCTGAATATCATAAAATAGTAGCCCGGGGTAATAGGTTTCCCGTATGTGCCACGAACTTCACGAAAATTGAGCGATATTCGCTGCTTGCGTCAGCCTTTGTTTGTGCTTTCAGCTGTGCTGAAGTTATTCTTATTGTTTAGAATAGCTTACCGAAAATATTACTGGCAGGAACGTAAATATTTGACAGCGTTTCACTTTGAATTTCTATACATAATCATTTGTTCTTGAGAATTTTGACTTTCTAATAATTGTGTACGATCTACGGTAGTTACCAAAGCATCCGGTGGATGTTAAACAGTGTCCGTACACCAGTATCTTGTGAAACGACTAACATCAATTTGTATTTTAATGAGAAATTATAATTTATGAAACCATACAGCATTTTAGCAAAACATCATTAAATTCTTTGATTTGAAACGTACTAATTAAATCATCCTTTCTATCGATCGTACATTTGTTTATAAAAGATGTATTAATGCTCTCGGCGCACTGGTTCGATCAAATCTTGTTAATAATTTTAATTTACAGACGCAATTATTAATTTTCTTGAAGATGATCTGAACATATATCGAAACGTCGAAATTTGAATTTGATAAATTGCAGAATGTCTTCTAAGTAAAAAAAAAAATATGATCTAACCATTGCGCCGAGAGCATTAATACATCTTTTACGTACTGTTTCAATTTTCAATTTAATTTCATTTTGTTGTACTTCCTCGAAAGGGATGATTCCTGAGGTCATTTGAGGTAACATTTTCCTGTGCGATAAGGTTCTACTGTCTACATAAAACGTACTGAATAAAAATTAACAAAATAGTAGGGTGCCCTGTCTTTTTGTCGCCGGCTGAACCCTCTTGCTCGACGCTGGACCGACACTAGCCTGTTTCCTCCACTGCGGATCGAATCCGCTGCGCCGCAAAATACTTTTGACTTGCTCTCGCTGCGTATTAATGGGTTTGCCACGCCGCGCCACGTCACGCCACGCGCTGTCGGAAAATAAGGGCTGCGATATACAAGAACCAGCCTCCATCCCCGCGCCACAACCACTCCGCCTCCAACCCCGCTGTCCGACGATACTCGTATTAGGTTTTTAGGCTTCGCTTTGTTTCCTCGTGTTTTTTTCGGGAGCACATAGCACTTTCTATCCGGCACGGCAGCCCGTTTGAGGCAGTCTCTCTTTTCGCGTGAATACGCGTCGTCCTTTCAGTGATAATGGACTTCTTGAAAGGAACTGTACCGCGCTCGTTTGGCACCGCGAAGGTTGCGGCGACTTTTGTCTCGGACCTTTTCTTCCGACCTATGTACAACCGATGTTCCAGTATTCAGTTTTACTCTCTTTTTTCAGTTTTCAGGAGAATTTCTGTCGAGAAAATAAAGCGGTTCAAGTATTAACTTGCCTTGTAATGCCGCGTCGAGATTGCCGATCTCGAATTCGACTAATATTTTCTTGCTGACGAGGCGTTTTCTTCGAAGTACTGTGAAGTACTGTGGCTATCCATTAAAAACGTGTTTTTTTTTACAATTTACGATTTGTGATAAAATTATATTTTCTGAAGTTATTATATGTAGCGAAGAATTGTATATTAGTTGTAATAAACTAACAAGTTGTACTGGCACTACTAAAAGCACGACATCAATCAATTAATAATACTGTCCCATCATTTCTCAGTTGAATGATCTAACAAAAATTTCCGAGCAAGCTACGCTCGTTTTTAATGTTTCGGCCCCTTTCATGAAAAATGTGCCAACACAAAAATAGTTGCCGGGGTGTCCAAAAAACCAATGATAAATTTAGGGGTGGTTTATTCAGCAAGCAGTTCACGCAGGACGTCGTGGACAGAGTCCCTTGCACTTCGGAAACTGGACTATAAATCACGATCCCCTTTTCGCGACGTGTGGACTTACGATGCGTCAAGTGCCATTGAGAATGATACGGCCGAGCTGATTTACAAAACAGTTGGCTGACGTTTCACGGCCGCGTCGAATCATCGAGAAATACAAAGTTTTACATTAAATATGAAACCTGTACCTCTCTAACCGCCCCAATAAATACTGATGTGGGTCCGTTTTGATTTAGAGTTAACAAAATTGAAAATCTAGTGATGTTTCACACGTCCTATAAATTTATGGTTAACAAATAATCGTAGATTCAAAGTTTCACATTAAATATGAAACCTGTACCTTTCTAACCGCCCCAATAAATACCGATTTTGATTCAGAGTTAAAACATGACAAGCATAAATTTACGGACAACTAATATTTGCATTTATTGTGAGAGGTTAATTGTATTGTATGAAAGAGAGAGAATAGCGAAGAGCATAACTTATGTTATGTTTTGTTAATGAATTATTCAGTTTATGATTAATTCCAATCTACTGCTTTAATAACATTTAGCAAGTTTCATTAAGATCGCTTATCGTTCTCATGCAACTTACATTAACACAGACCAATGGGCAGACGACCATACCTGAAACAAATAAAAACAATTCTGTATTTGACCCGAATAAAGGTCTGACAAATATAGTCCATACAATTAACACGTTTAATCTCATCAAAATTGTGAATTAAATGCACACGTATTACGTATATACGTGTACTTCAAAAGTCAATTAAATACACCGTATTTAATTGCTATAAAGCGAATCAACTTGTTAATTCGTATTGTTTTTGAAGCCAATACGACGAGTAAACAACGTTTGAAGTCAGTTAAATTGATTTGGAATATTGAGGATAAGATTAAAACTTTAATAGCTCTGCTTGGTAAACGAATGTAAAATGATTACGTATTACCCTGCGCACATGTAATTATCATGTTTGCTACCACTGTCACGAATATGTGACATCCATAATCTGACATGGCAATCCTATCACCTTATCAACAATTGCTTCGTTTATATTTGTCTTGTCTAGATCTTATTTATGGGACTGTCCAAGGAAATGCCGGATTTATTTCAACGGCTCTATGGAATACAAAGTCTGGTTCATATTTGAGTGACCCTGGTCGAACCGATTGGCCGAGGAGTTCGCGCGGAAAAGCCGGTTTCGCGTGTCGATTGCCGTGGAGTTTTCGATTTTCGATTCGGGTGCGATCGCGTCACGCCGGCTGGGCCGGCCGGCTTCTCCTTAACCGTTTTCCTCTCAAAATAAGAATCCGCGAGATCAAACATAGACGGTCTCTCGCCTCGCAGAGATAGCAGAAACGCTCGAGTGCCGTCAATAACATCGACCGTCCGAAGTGTACTTTTATCGGCACTCGACCCGAAATACCCGCTCGCGTAAATGGATGGCTCTGCTTGTATCCCAGCATTTAACGTATTGATCAACGAAGGAGCAATAAATAGAGGCACTACGGGGCACGTTGTGAGCCTGATTAAACTTCACTCTCCGTTAATGCTTTATAAATAGGCGCTGCTATTTCTCTCTCTATGTATCTCTCTCTCTCTCTCTCTTACTTCTTCTCATTTTCTCTCCTCTTTTCCTCTCTCACTCTCTCTCTCTCTCTCTCTCTCTCTCTCTCTCTCTCTCTCTCGTTGCCTCTCCTCGTTGTCTCGCTCTTTCTATCTGGTTTTTTTCTCTGTTGTGCACGGTCACGAGGATCAAGGTTGTCACGTAGTCCCTCGTCGAACATCTTCTGACGTACAGTCCTTTCTTTTTCATCTGCGTCGTCGTCCTTGCTCGTATTGCGTAGATTGTGGAGCAGACTGTCGCACTATTTTTACGGGACATCTAATTATTAACTAAACACGCGTCAATCGATTATGCTTTATCCGAAGCACCTGCGAATCCTGTGTCCTACAATCAATGCAAACATTTTGCATAAAGATACGCAATCTGTTGATAACTCCTTAACCAACCGACGGAGAACATTTCCGCAAAGGAGAAAGTTGCTTTGAATGACTTCAGGAATCATTACTTTAGAGAAAATACATTTTTGGATCACCCTGTATGAACCTATATAAGTTAAAATAAAACCGTCACTAAAAGGACGAATTTTCTACACGAACTTGATTGGTGTAGGATAAAAAATTGGAACGATTATAGGACACTCGCTCTCTTTTGCAGGTAAAAATGAACCTGACTGAAATGAATGAGACTGACGATTCGTTGAAAATAACTTCTGTTTAGGACGTTGAGAAATATGAAATATGAACGTTTGATGTTCCCCTGTGACGGATCCTACAATCAATTCGTTAGAAACCTGTCGCAGTCATCGTTAATACTTTCGCCTATCGATCGATTCCCAATTTCCGGTTTCATTCGTCAAATTCCGAAAATACCTAGATTAAAGGCAAGCCAAATCCCGACGCAACGCCCGTTCTGTGATAACTGTTTCACGTTTTAATTAAACCATCCTTTATCGGTTATCGTGCATAAAGAATCCCGCGATGAAAAAGACGAGTAACATTCAATGGCGGCGGGTATTCGTTAAAAGGTTGCATCAGCGCAGCCCAACGCACGCAGTTAATTGTGCTTCAAGGATCATTTACTACTGAGATTCGTAATTGGATTAAAATATCCCATTTACTAAATCTTCTTTGTTATGCTCAAAAGTTCTAACAAATCGGATTTCCGCACAAAGAGGAAAACACGTAAGAATGATTTATTACCGGCAAAAACTGTACAAGAAAATCGCTGCTAATGATCGCTAACGAGGAATATTTGTATTGTATTCAACTCTTAAATATCAATAATTGAGAGCTATATTTAATTGGTAATACATATTATTTAAAATGGATAGCAGTCGAGGAACTGTCCTTTTGAAGGAAATTTCAAATAGAACACTTAAAATAGTAGGGAACTGTTGACAATAAAATTGAAAAATAATTCGGAGTGCAAAGGGTTAATCGAACAAATAGTCTTACACGGTTTGTGTACGCTAAAAGTCTGACTAAGTAGATTCTTCTTGTGAACCGAAGATTTATTTGTTATTCTACGACTGTTTTTCGTTTAGGCTCCAAGATGTGTGGAGTTTTCGCAAAAGTCGAGCAAGTTTTCCGAAGATGTAGTATCGGTGGTTATGTAACGAGCCATCGGTTAAAAGTCGACCTCTCCCTGGTACTCGTCACCCTCTTCCCAACGTCCTCGGGACGAACTATAAACTTGCAAATGTCACAAGCACGTCGATACATCTTTGTCTTTTTATTCAGCCTTCGACGAGGCCTGTGAACAAGCTCTTTATAGGGGCGTGGGTTGGATCGATCGCCAAGTAAAAGTGAAAGGACGTCCCACGAGGTGCTGCGTGTATGTGTACAGGGTTTTGTGTAATCGTGGCATCAAGCGAGGAGCATTCACTGAGAAGAAAATCTAGATTTCCCTACGAGATTCTCCGTCTCCGCCCTTCTCGAACAATATTCCTCGAATGACGAATAAGATCATGATACCCCCACGAATATTGTCACGTGGCAAAACTCGGAGAAACGCCGAGATCTCGCGAAAATGCTGCAGCCGTTGGAGACCAAAATACAAGACAAACTGTGAGGTTCTGCATAATTTCTGCATAAATGCATAAAACTCCGTAGCACGTGGAAGGATTAAACAATCCATTACTTTGTTCAATTTCAATTTTCCAGTTTCTTACGTAAGTTACTTGTGGAATTTTTATGTTAAAGTGTCAGACACTAAATCAAACGAATGAATGAATTTAAGCGGGATGAAAAGACCTTCAGTACAAGATGAAACTGCCAACAGTATTGACGTCAGAAGAATATACGGAAGCTACACTTCTAAAAGAAATTGAACTGGTACAACGAGATCTAACCACCATAGGAAGAAAAATAAATAGATAATTAGTCGAAGCCATTGATAAAGACCAGAAGATAGATGTGACGTGAAACACGTAAAAAGCGAAACGTTGATTCTAAAATGGTAGCTTTTATAAACCATTCTTGTGCATAGAATCCAATGCTCTGAACACGACTTTGTTTCTCGGATTGATGAAGTTTTATTTTGCATAAAGATCAACTGATGAAACATGGATTCATTCAGAAACTGTAAAATTTATATATTGTAGTTGTTCGGAAAAATATCTATAACACCAGATTCATTAAAATTAACGGTTGCTGTCAGGGTAGGTATGCTTCCTGCGAGTTTCTCAATAGCGATACGACTGATAGCGATGGTCTGTTTATTGTCTTGCAGGAGACACCGATCTCCGGTCCCACAGAGTGAAACTTTGCTGCGACTGAGGTTGATCAACGAGTCAAATTACGAACGTCAAGTGCAATCCTAATTGCGGAAAGTTTCTTATCTCGGACAGGTATAGTATATACAGAATAAAATTTGGAGCTATTGAATGATTACAATCAGCTATTCCAATTCAAAAATATTGAAGCCCTCAATTTCTCTGATAATTATTCGGCCTGAAATACTTTCTGAATTTATTAACGAGTTTATCAAAAAAAAAAAAAATGGTGGATATACTGATAGATGGAAGAAACTTATTAATCATAATATATGTAATAATTTTGTAAGATATAAAAAACAATGTGGACCTTCATATATGTAATTTAACTTTTGCTGGAACATTTTTTAATATTATCAACAGTTTTGAAGAAACTCGGCTGAGTCGATTTGAATGTTTAATTGACAATAAGTTACATTGCTCTTAAAATCTTCGTCTGAAATTTTTGACACATTAGCTTCACAGAGAATTAATTAACGCTACGTGTGACAAATTAATTGTTTAATATAACCTCGTGCAAGTTTTGTGAATGAAGTTGTCGGATGTCCCAGCGAACGAGAACGGGTATAATTAAAACAATCAAAGTAATTGTTCCAGCCTGCAAATTTGACGTGTATGAAATTTATCAAGTAACCCAGTTTACTTTCATAAATACTGCATTTGATGAATTACACCGAGCACGCACAGCGAAGTACGTCGCTGAAAATATGCGAGCGCATGTAAAGACGCCATTAGGGGAGCTATGAAACTCGCAGGTGAATTATGCGATTTAGCTAATAACGTACTTAACAATATGAATTTTCTTACGTGCAGTACGACTTCTCTACGCCACAACATCATCAGAGCGATGAGATATTTAAATAAACCGGTCGCATATGCTGTTCGCTCGGATTTATCCAGGAAGCAACTCGATTTATCCGAGTTCAGTTCTTAAAAACCGAACGAAAACATTTTTACCGGACCAATATAAATCAACGAATCCTATAATTCTTTCCTGATTTTATCGCAATTTCTGTCAGTTATAATTTTTTCAGATTTTCTACGATCTCGAAAGGTTACAAGTCATTCGGTCCACTTTTAAAAAAGTTATCCCATTTTAACGTTATTATTAAAGTTATTCTATTTTGTCTCAAAATATAAAAATTGTTATGTAATTAAATAATATGAAAACATCTTTGCGTGTCCATTCATGCATGTACAATTTCATCTAACCAACACTCAAGAATACGAAGGCGTCCGCTACAACTGTAAAAATTATTAGATTGGTAAAAATAATCCAAATTACGTCGTGTTAGACTCATTTTAATCAGAAAAATCTTCGAGTCTTTACTCAGAAGAATGATTCGAGGGTTAATTTAACCGTGCACTATTATGTACGATTAAGAAAGTACGACGTGCATGGTTCGTGGAAAATGGGCGAACGATTAAAATAGTTTTCTGTAGAATCGAGAGGAACCGGAAGTCTTCTGCGGAAAGAATCGCAAGCGAGACGGTCCCTGAACGTCGTTAAAATCGGATCTGGAACGTAAACCCAATATTCGTGGCAACCGGTAGCCTCTTGCGATTTCTCGTCTTTTCCCTCCGGTCTCTCCTTATCTCGGCATGCCTTCGATTTCGAAGCAATTCAAACGGGGATTTTCGACGGCCGAGCAACAGCAGAAGGAGCAGGCAGCGACAGCAGCAACCATAGCCCCACTGGGATCAACCAGAATAAGTGGTAACGCGGTGAATTGTAATGCCACGGCTTACTAACTCACACAGCTCGGGTCAGTCTCTCGATACGTGTCGATCGGTTGCCTGACTCTTTGCAAAAAACAAATTAGAATTGGAAAAACTATCGAGTTCTTTATAATCCGCTTACGACGAGGGTAAACATCTGAAAACGATGCTCAGACGTCATACTATTATTTGCTATCGTCTTACTGGAAGATAAATGGTCGTTCTCAACGTTACCATTGTTATCGACAGTATCTGTTGCGCGTTTGTCATGCAAAAATATCTTGGACAAAAATGAACGATGGGTGGTGAAAGTTTTGGTATTATTTTTTTCAACAAGGTTATCACAGTCTAAATCTTCAATACTATTCAAATACTTTTTGGATCCACTGTATATTTTCCCTTGCTTATCGCAGCTGAAATTAAAACGCGACTTTGAGCCGATTATTGTATCCGAAAGTGAAAGTAAAATGTGAAACTCATCTCGGGCAAATTGCAAAGGAAATATTACGTGTGTAGTCGCGCGACTGAAGGAGATATTGAAGCGGACCTCTCTGGATTTATAAACAGTTTTCTAGCATGCCAGTTGGACTGTGTTAGCCTCGCGTGTCAGTCGATGAAACCACTACTGTAGGACCGTGTCTAGTGTTCTCTGTAGTGATATCGTTGGTCCATAGCGAACGCAGCAGCGCAGAGTGGGAATATTGTGCTTTTATTAAAATGGTACTTTTGTCTCGGTAAATACGGCCGCGATTTCCTCTCTATTCATTCCGGAATTACTATCAGCGAAATTAAGAGACAATTCACGAATACTATTTACCGCGATTCCACTCCGTTATCGGAATAACTCCGCTGTTTTCCCCCGTTCTCGTTATTATTCTAATCGACAGAAGCTTTCATTTGCATTTTAATCGTGTCGCTTGATGTGCTTCCCTACGTGCATACGATCGATCAATATTCCTGTCACAGAAAGTTACCGGTACACAATAGAAGCTGAGCTTTCTGCTACGGTGACTGATAAAAAAAAAAGAGAGTCAAGGAAAGAGCGGAAAAACTAGACCGTGTTTTGTACCAAATCGGAAGGTGATTTTTACTGTTCCGCGCACGGTAAGAAATTTTCAATGGGAGGAGAAAACCGGAGGCTGTTCACGTTGTCTTTTTTTTCTATCTTCGCCATTTGTCTGACGCGCGAGGAATACAAATAGCTAATCAATCGAACCGAATTACGCGACACGACGAGAAATATCTTCTGCTCTGATTCAGCCATCTCACTGTACAGAGGAAACTCAATTTTGTATAGAGAGATACTCTGGTCTCTCGTTTTCGAAAATTGATTTTTGCTGTTTGTATTTGCTTTAAGTACGAGCCCTGTAGGGTAAATGTACCTGTTACTGCGGGTGTATGTTTCACTGCAGCATTTTGACTTCGAATGTGCGAGAACTTATTTCACCTGGCTTCATCCGTGAAATTCGGGCAGGGTTGATTAATTTTTTAACGTTCCAGACACGGGAGCAATTTATAGAGATTACGTGAACCGGTTATAAAATTATGGTCTTCGGAAACTTCTGGAGTTCCACTACTAATTATATGTTCTTGAGTTAGTGCCTCTTGAATAATAAATGTTTTATTACTTCTGAGATTCCTCCACAGCATATTTATATACGGATAACATAATCTGAAATGTAGTACAGCTATACTCCGGATTTTTAGTAAAATACTCGTGTAAGTTATTATTTCATCGTGTCAAAATTTTGCATGTTAAAATTGTTGAAGAAAGGAATAAGTGTATACGCAGGGTGTCCCAAACATCGTTTACTTCCTTGGAATTATTTAATAAATTTTAATTCGAAAAACTTTTCCACACCGCTTGAAAAATCGTCGAGGGTTAAATTTTCAACCGAGTCTGTATAGTTATAGTTTCCCGGAAGATCAAACATAATCTGTGCGGCGGATAGGAAATCACGAACAAGATGTGGCTCTAAAGTGAACTCGAAACAAGGTAGCAGAGATTGTTATTTCTTGGACGACGGCAGGATCGATACGATTTTCAGGAAGAAAGGAAGTCTCTCTGGGCGCTTCTCTTTACGGCCGATTGCGCCCTAACGAGACCAATCATCGCTCATTTTCCCGCGTCATTCCCGGAAGCTTATAAGTTTGCAGCGCAACCTTATCTCCTCGAATATGAATAGACTGACAGCGCTTTTATCTTCGATCTATCGATCTGAACAGATTCCCCGGGCAACTTGGGAGCCACGTGACGACAGCCGTATAAATTACCGAGTTGAAGAAGAGCCTCCAATGTTGGGACCCAACACTTTGTGTTACCCAACAGTGTTAACAAAAATTTTGTTACCCAAAATTTTGTTTGGGTAACAGATAGCGAATATGAGTGAACAAAAGTGTATCCTTTAAGACTTCTAAACGTGCCCTTGGAAAAAAGGGTTGAAGGGTAATTTTGCGGTCTATTTTTTAACCAGCGATCTCCACCGATCCAGAGGTATAAATTCCGGCTATGGTAGTCGTGACATACAATTAATATACACGTTGTACAAAGAGTGGAAATATAGAGAGACGTCGGTCCGCTTCGGTGACGAACAATGCCGCGGGAATCACGAGAATTCGCATGATGAGAGTTCGCCCGCTCGCAAACTTGAATCTCATCTCATTACGTTTTCAGTTCGCGGCAGTTTCTTTCTCTTTTATTGCTCGCTCCATCTTTTTCGCGTTGCGAAGAGGGTGAGGGAACTTCTTCGTGGTCGATCTTTGTCTCCGTCGACGTCGGTTTAACATTCGAGTGAGATCGAGAGGAAAATTGAGGCCGTTTGTGTCAACACGCCGAGAGATCTTTGTCGCCCGTGTTCCATTCTGCTGTCGTATCGGGATTCTTATTTTCCTGTTTCTTTCACTCCTGCGTGACGCGCGAATGGCGGAGACGGGGACCTAAATATGTCTCTTAAGAGAGCACGTTGTCGGACAGATGCCGTTGTTAAAAGGATAAGCGTCCTCTTCGAGCTGTGAAATGCCACGACGCCCGCCGCGATGCAGCCGAGAATGACGGATAATGTTTTCCCACTGTTCCGATTTCTTAAAGTGGTCAGTACCATTTTTCCCTTCTCTTGTGTTCGTCACGCAGCGAAAGTTAACCAACCCGGGAATCCTAACTTTAATGGGACTTCCCCAAATTATTATATAAGGTGTTCCAAAAATGTACAGTAGGGAGTTCCAAGTGCTGTATAGAAAAAAGAAGTCAAACGGACACTTCCGTAGCTCGTCTCGCCTCTTCGAAAGCGATTTTGTTTTTATGAGAAACCATTCATTCCTGCGTGGAACATTTTTCTCATTAAAAGAATTTATTTAAAATGAATTCTCGATTCTTTTGTCAAGATTCGGACGAATTGTACTGCAGTCATTGTACGGTGCAGTATTCAGACTGCGAATTGCAGGAGTTTCGTTAAATTACGTATTGTATACCTGAAGAATGTCAAGGAAGCTACGAAAAGCTTTCAGTTAATGAATTTGTATATTTATTTTTTACCACAAGCATCGCATTGTCGAATCGTAGTTTAGTATTCTTTATCACATGTTCCCAGAATGTATATATTATTAAGAATTATAGCAGCACAGAGTTGTAGAGAGGACTGTGCAATAAAAATGCGAAATAATTAAATAAATGTTTTCCTGAATAACGCTTCACCGTGAAAAGTTCTTCACTCAGAATAGTGAGATGCATCTTTCAGGTTAATCAGTTCTCCAGAAAGGGAAGGAGGAGAAACGACTGGATAGAGTGGAGAAATTAACGATGTAAAATTTAAAAAGAGGAAGGGAAGACTGCCGACCATGAAAACGCCAGACTCAGAGGAATCTTCTGCTCGTGGCGTAAACCTGACCGCGAGCCTTCCACAATTTTATTTTCTTTCATTTCATTTCTGCCTCTGCTGTCGAATCGAGGCTGCATAGCTGCATTTCCGCCGTCCCACCTGTTTCGTGTTGAATGCATAAAGTTTTGAAGAGCGACCACATAATAAACTATAGTTCCGTCGACACGATCAATCTAATTAGCGGCTGTGATCGAATTACCTGGTTTAATATTCATATTAAAAGAATATTTTTCTTAGAATATATAGATTCAACAATAATTTTCATTCGAACTTGTGAGAAATGAATTGTTTGTATTATTGGAAGGCACACTTTCCGATGTAGATATATGCTTTTTCCCATGTGACTTGTTTTCTTAAATGGAAACGTATATTTTTTATTGTACGACTCGATAAAGTACTGAATCACTTGTGACGAATGATTATTAGTTTAGAAGATATTTTGATGTTCAAAGTGGCTCCTGAAATGTTTGTTCTTCTTTAAATCATACGTTTTAATAAAAATCATAGAAAATCTGATCAAATTTCGTCGCTATTACGCAGTAACGTGTTCGAACAGAAGTTTTGGATAGAACGTTTAATGACGTCGCCAGACAGCAAGGAAAGTTAAAAAGTGTCGACGGCCGTGAAAGAGAGTCGAGTTAGGAATCCCCGGGAGTCTAATCGCCCCTTAACACGAACTTAGTGGCAAGTCAAAGTCGATCTCAGAACTGGAATTATCAAGGGGGATAATTAAGACGGGAGTTGGAAGGGAATGATCGTCGTCTCGGATTCACCGTGATAGTCGCAAAACTGCATGGAAACTTCAAGATCGAACCTGCCAGGCGTCAAAGACTTTCCCATTCCGGTTGAATAGACGAGCTAAGTAGCGACGAGAGTCATCATCAAATATTCCTGGCACCGCATACGTCCAACTATGGCATTCCTATGATGTCTCGCAAATGCCATTACCTACTGACATCATTCGAGTTAAAGTAACTTCTTTTTTTCCGTTCTTCAACGTCGCATTGACGGCTTGGTCGTTAGCGACGATCAGTATTCAAATTTCATCCCTTACATTAGGCTATCGCATAGGGTTGCCATCTACAAAATCGCGAACGACATATTAAACTCGTACATGCAATAAACGTTTACTGATTTTAATTGTTTCTGAAATCGATACGACGGACAGTGCAGTACCATGTGGACAAAAATCTAAATATTCATTGTCTAATATCCACTGGACTCTATGATGAAACTATGTTTTAACATCTGCATTATCAAGTTTATCAATAGAAAATTCAAATAATTGAGTAGGGGATTAGTTACAAATGTTTTTTTTTTCTCAAGAAAATCCTATATCAAGCAGTTTATTGATTCAAAGCGTTACTTACTTGCATGGTATCAGGACAAAGAATTTTATGAAATATGCCCTATGGGATATGGTAGCTTAAAGTAGAGCTAATGTGAATGAAATTTCAAAATTTGTAAGTCCCTTATATGCAGTATACTATTAAATAATACAAATGAAATCTTTTTTCTCACCATTTTCTCCTTTACATAGAGATATTTCAAGAAGGGTTCAAAACATCCTGTAGTTTTTGTTTTTTTCGTAATTAGTAGACATTATACTTTAATTTCCTTCAAGTTTTTCCCGCTACAAACTGCTACACTCAAAGTTATTCACCATTAACCCTCGGTGAATGCTACTTTTCTACTCGGCTATGAACTTTTTATGAAAACGATTTATTTACTTGTTTTTCTTATCGATATCTATCTATCTGTTTTCTATACGTAATATATGTACTATTTGTTTATATTTCATTTTTATATTATACATAAAACATGCCTCTTATTGTTTCTTTCAAATTTACGTAGTGTAAAACAATGGAAATTTTAAAATAGTAATCCAAATCTTCGATTAGTGTATTTAAAACAATTCCGAACAAGAACATATAAATTATCGATACGCTATACGAATTTTTTTATTTTTGTTCCAAATTCCTATCAAAGTACCGCACTGTGCGACGGGTAAACAGCGTTTAAAGTCAGTTAAATTGATTTGAATAAGTAATTATGTAGATATTACTTAAATGGCAGAAAGAGAAAACAAAGAATGGGAATGAGAGTGATGAATCAGCGAATGGAAGAATAAAAGCTTAAGACAGAATTCTACTGATTAGGTTTATGTAAACCAAGCTCAATTCCTTAGTCGTGAGGCTGAAATAAACTATGGCTGTTGCCAAGACAATCAAGACAAGGCTTGTTAACAAACAGAAAACAGTATCTCGATAAATGCAAACCGAGCAACACGCACGTGTAATAAACAACTTTTATAGAAAGCTCAATATTTCTTAAATAATTACTTTCGATAACGCCCAAGCCTGACGTGAACTCACCATGAACATTTCTTATTCTTTGAGTAAGCGATTAAGTGGGAATCAGTTCTGAGAAGCACAGCTGCGCAAGAGATCTCGAGATGGGGTGAGCAAATTAAGTCTGAACCGTACGCTTAGCCTGGATAATAAATCGAAAACTCGACAGCCGGTGACGGGTAATCGTCGAAAACATTTGCCGCCGCGTAATGAACACTTTCCACGTCCGTATTCAGCCGTTGGTAGTGAATGAAAATCGCGACACGTCGATTCGGCCTTTCGAGCGTGAACGCCACCACGTCCGACGCCGTTCAGTCGAGCGGAACGGCGAGATAAGTCGTTCGTCTTTTCGTTGGTCTCCTCAGGGGTCCCTGGGGTGAACCTCGGCCGGACGGATCCCTTAAGTAACACGATTCGAGCAGAAAGACCGGTAAACAGGAAGTGGACTACTATCCCTCCAGCTACTATCCCTCTGCAGCCTTCTCACCGTCGCGACGAGATTCCTTGAGAACAGTCTCAGTCAGAATTGTAACGTGAAACGCGAAGATAACGCACTGGGTGATCAAGAAATACGGTGCTCGACAAAATAATAAGAGTACAGTAGCATTTACATCATCGATAGACAACGGATCTTTACGAAAAATAAATATTATCTGTCTGAAGTGCAACAAACTGAATAGGAATATAAAGGACCCCGTACTACACCACGTGAAATGGGTCCTCGGTGAAAATGATTGAATTTGAAATATGTTGTACCTTTTGGGTCACTGAACAAATGTATGTCAGGCAAAATGTCAAAAAATGAACAGTTTCGTTGATTCAACCATTCAAAAGTCAGAGGTTAGATCAGCAAAGATATCATTTTCGGATCAATGCGTGTACCATTATAAGGGAACCATATGAATTTGTAGTGAACAAAATAGTTAAAGAATAATTGTTTATGACAGTATTGTGTGAACAATATGAAAATTTCATTATTTGCAAGAACTGATTGATGATTTAAAGTGGGAAAAATCATAACGGATAGCGCATTCCCAAGGAATTATTTGTTTTAAAATAAGCAACAAATAAATAACTGATAGTGAAACCTATTCCAGTAGACTGACCCTTAATTATGAAAAAACAAGTACTATTAAATATAAACAATGATATTGAGTGTTTTATAGAGCGGAGCCTATCAATCCAAATAATGCTATAGAATATAGAACTAGGTGAATAAATGATGTGTAAAGGCAAGGGACTCACGTACAAAAACACCCCAAAGGAGTTTAAAATCGCACTGTAACCTCCACGTTGTACACTCCAGTAACTATAATATAGGCTAATCTCAAGTGTAATAAAAACACTTTTTCATAATTAAGGGTCAGTCTACTGGAATAGGTTTCACTATCAGTTATTTGTTCATTGCTTATTTTAAAACAAATAATGTGTTAGGAAAGCCCTATCCGTTATGATTTTTCTCACTTTAAATCATCAATCAGTTCTTGCAAATAAAGACATTTTCTAATTGTTTAGACAATACTGTCATAAACAATTATTCTTTAACTATTTTGTTCGCTACAAATTCATATTGTTCCCTTATAATGGTAACAGCATTGATCCGAAAGTGATATCTTTGCTGATCTGACCTCAGGCTTTTGAAGGGTTGAAACAACGAAACTGTCCATTTTTTGACATTTTGCCTGACATACATATTTCAACATATTTCAAATGCAGCCATTTCCAACGAGGACCCATTTCACGTGGTTTAGTGCGGGGTCCTTTCTTTCTTAATATGTCTAATGATTCGAAAAGTTGTGAAAAAAAATCCGTGACATGTGGTCGAATATTAATAAAGTTACAGACTACTTAAGAGTGTCTGAATATCAATTAGAGACACTGTGTACGTCCGATAGATTTGTCGCGGGGTGCATGTGCACTCGGTGACAGTGAACCGGCGAAAGTGTGCGCGGGGGTGGGCGCGAAGTGGATAAGGGAAGCGCAGAGTGCGACGCACGGTGAAGTACGAGGAGTTTGGCACTTCAATTACGAAGTTAAGTGGCGCAGGTCGGATTAATTTTCTTCCGTGTACAGGACGAAAGCACGGCTCGACTCGGTTTGTTCGGTTACCTGTGCCGCTCGTAAATTGGATCAACCGAGTGCCTGGTCTTATTGTAAGCCAGCGAGAGACGGGATGCGGCCTAAAAAGGAAGACGTTTCCGTCGAGAGCGACTTTTGTCCCATATAAATCTCGCCCTTCCAGTTTCCTTCTCCTGGCGGAAGGGTGCCTCCCGGAAGGTAAAAGGTTAAAGCGATCCCTAATCGTTCTGGATGAATGGCCGCGATTCCGCGGGATCGATAGACGATTTTGTCAGACGATAACAGTGATTGGATTGGGGCTCTTTAATTAGATGAGGGACCGAGCCCGGACTCGATTCCTGTCCGAATATGTTTTCTTAATTTCGTCGCGTTATGTTTAGCAACGAACCGTTCGATATCGATTTAGCCGGTTAGCATTCGGCTATCGATTGAAATTTTAAGGGTGGGTCGCGTCCCGTTTTATGTATCGATGGATGTAACCCATTAACGTTATGGAGGACGCGCACACTGTGCAAAAATGCCCACATCATTAGATTTTCGTAAAAAATGCTGATACTGTTTTCGGGGTCTCTGTTTGCGAATCTGAATTAAAAATTATTAAATCAATCGGACCGGTCCAATACAGCGAATGGATATTTCATTTCATGTGGCTTTCGCGTGTTCACAACGCCGTTATTTTGTAAATAATCGAGATTTTTAATTTATTTTGCTAGATATATTATGAGAAAAAAAACGTTGCCGCATTTTAGGCGGATTTTTAATTGTTAATAGCTAATTAACGAAGCCGAAATCGCAATTTTTTTATTCTTCATTTTCGTCAGGAACACCCCCCAAAATTTCTCCCACCTGTAGTCGAACACCCTGTATAGAGACATTATCTGATCGCTTACATTTTTCCAAATTTCAAGATCATACTGAATTCTTCTCTTAGGAATTAATTAATCCTTTTTCGATACATCTCTACGAATGACGATTTTTCTTTGTTTCACATTACAATCGTTCACGCTGAAACCGACGTAACCATCAACAGTCAACACGGATCTTTTGTGTGATTTATAAGCAAGTAATTTCAATTCGAATTCACCATCTCTTTCGAGCTGTATTTCGATGAAATATTCGCTGGGAATAGACGAATGACGAATGTGAAGTGGGAAATGAATTTTCATTGAAATTTCGAGCGAAATGAAATTTCTTGAGCGAAGCTGGCTCGGAATTTTGTATTATGAAAAAGTTCATGGGAGGATGGTGACATTTTTCCTATCAGGCTCTCCGCCGAAATCAGAGGAACGCGGTCTTCCGAAGTTTTGTGTGTCCACATTTTCATTATACAAGCATACGTACAGACGGATATTGGAATTTAAATGAAAAAATCGAGCGCTCCGAGGCGACGTTTAGAGAGTAACCGCTCTTTATGATTTTGAAAAACGATTACCTCTCACGACGATGTACTTACATTGTACAACGTGCATTCGCACGATAAAGAAATATTTAATTATAATATATACTCGAATTTTAACCACAAATTCTCGAGGAAGATTGACCCTCGTCTTCTATGGGATGCCTCGAATTAGGCCGAAGCTATTCGGGCCAATGAATTGGCTCCTCCAAGATCACGTCAAAGTAAATTTCATCCTATTTCGTCGAGCGTAATAGTCTCTGCTTTCTATATTAGTTACGGATACTAGGCTCTATCCCGTTTCCTGTTATGCATAGATATACACGATGTCTACGAGTTCTTCGGCGTAATGTTTATTAATTTACGGTACATTTTTTAAGTATCCAGTGATTTTTAGACGAAGGTCTACATCAAATATTAAAAAACAACAGAACCATAGATTAACGCATAGGGTAATACGTTTTCAAAGAAAATGACGAACTGCATCGAACAGCGTATAGAAAAATATGTTTCTATTTAAAAAGATGAAGGCAACCCCAAAATCTCCGAATCTCTTTAACCCACGATAAACTTGTTATTGCCAGACTGACGATCTTTATGCAAAATAAAAATTGTCTGCGCCGATTGCAAGAAGTTGAAACCAAGTTGAACGTTATTTCTGTCCTTAATCATTTTAATAGAAGAAAAAACACATATTGACATCTTGAATTTGGAAAATTTTCCAATAATTTTGAATTTCACCTACTTAATTTTGCTATAAATGCATACAGATCCGCAGTCTAGTTATTGCCATAAAATAGTCGTAATTATAATGAAAAACGTTGGTCGCTAAAGCTTCTTGGTTCCTTCTGAAACAGTGGAGATAAATAATGTGTTAATCTATACGGGATGTATCCGACAAAAGTGCTTTTCGCATTCGAGAAAAAGTAAATTACAAGTACGTAATTGGCCATTCGAAGATTTTTTAAACTGGTTTTTGCTCATAGCTGTTTGTGAGAACCGAAGTGGTCCTTCAGATCGGATATCTCGATCCGGGAAGCTAATTCCGTGTTCGTCAACGTCACGGTACGCAACCGACGAATGAAAGCCCGGCCGAGTATCAGCGTTTCCCTTTGTAACCGTGTCCCTACATTATTCTTATTCACTGGGACCGTTTGCACGGTCGTCGCCGGTCCGGCCGGCGACGAGGCGATCGATCACGAAACAAAGGGGGTGTGGGTGGCACGCGCCAAGCAAGAAATCCGAATTCTCAGGAGGCAAAAGCAACGACGCGGCCGCGGTGGCGGCGGCGTCCAACTATTATTCCGCGAGCGTCTATTCGACACCGGCGCCGCGTGTATCGGTACGCGTACCGGAGAAATGGGAACGCCGCGTTTGAAAAGGAAGTCGACGAGAGTTCCTTATCACCCTTAAATATTCGTTGCAACCGGGCCAGGAAACCAGGGGTGGGACCAGCGAATGGCCAGACGAAGAAAGAATTGCGCACAGTGGCCCCCAAATCAGGATTTCACAGTTCAAAAACCGGGTTACCTTCAACCCCTTGCATTACAATTTATAGCTAGACAGCGAATTTTATGCATTCATGCCAAAAATAAGTAAGCATCATATAGAACAGTACAAACTTTAGAAGATTTTAACGAGAGGTCCTTTTTGTCCTTTATTTCTTGAATTGCAATATAAAATCTAATATCGGCACACAGCACACCAAATCTGTGTGCGAAGATCGAATAAAGCATTTTGTTAATTTCCAATCAGCGGTACGCAAATATAATTGACAGTCAATGATTTGATGAAGTTTCGTATATTAAACATTATGTCAACAGTGGAAAAATCGAAGAATGGCGACAAAATGATGAATCCAGCCAACATAGATGGATTGAAATTTCAATATGTTTCGCATACAAAAACGTACTTTTCAAAAACATTTTAATACCATCGCTGAACGAATATTTTTATTAGTGAACAGTATTTGAATCAGTGAAACGACCCAATTAAAATATCGAAATCAAATTGTATATTCGAAAATTTGATTTCCGAAGCGATGTGGCTTGTTTTTATATTATTCGAACAAATAAGGCTTTCAGGGCTTGTCTATGCTCAATTTTGCGAGTAACTGTATATACATATATATACGCGTGTACATTGCGACGCGAGATTCAGGGCAGAAAATGAACGAAGCTACGTAATGAAATTCAAGCCCGCGAATTAGTGTATCTTGTTTAAAACCACCGAACACTTTTCATCCACACAGTGTTCCACGCGCGGCAAAATATTTTCCCAGCGAAATGAGACACTCTTTCGCTTTTTTAGCACTCCTTCTTCAACCGTATTCCCTTATCATTTCAAACTCGGCAGTATCCCGGGTTTTGCGTTGCATTCGATGCCAGCGATCGTCAAAGACGATACGAAATATTTTCAGCGCTTTCGCCGAGCATAAAAAAAAGTATGCTAAAGCCATTCTTGGAGGAGCGACAATTCTGCTAGGATTATTTGATCTTCGATTTTCACCGGGTTCTAACGAACTACCAGTTTATACATCTTTTTTATGACTTCTGCTGCGTAGAGATTGATATTAATACATCTCGTAAACCCGTGCGAGGTTTGTGGCTTTGCACGTTTCTAGAGCGTGAGAAATACCGTATACGAAACAGAAAGAGATCGACAGAATTTAATCGTTAGTTACTCGCACGGGTTCGTGGTAATTTCGCTTTGGCAGAGACAGAAAGAAATAGTAGAAGCACAGGATCTAAGAAATCTACTGTATTTCTATTGACATTGGAATGGGACGGAACCAATGGAGGAAATCGAAGCACATAAATTCTTTCAAAACGTTTCGAATGATCTCTTTCTCAGAATAAAACTTTCGGCTCTTAAATAATTAATAACTAAAACGTGTATACGGACGACGCGTTCTCCGTCTTATTTATTCGTCTCTCCACTTTTGCACGAAGTCAGTCGAATTCTGTGAAACCGTGGTACACTAGCTTCTTTTTCGTCTACGTCTGTCCACGACACTACTCGCCACACAAAGAAAGTGGAGCGCCGAAAATAGTCCGGTCAGCTCGGAAACGAGGATACACAAGGGGTAAGAAAAATTCATTATGCTTCTACATGATGGCTTTCCGGTGGTGAAGTCGCGTAGAAAAGGAGAACGGTAAGGGGGAAACGCTCATTAGGTGAACGAAACACAGAAAAACAAAAACCGCGGCACATCAAAGACGCGCGCCCGTTGAAGACTTCCGAACCGTAGATGGGGAAAACGATGAACCGTTTTGTACTAGATTCTCAAGTGACGCTAGTCTCGACCCTTATTCTCGCTTTTACATACTCGAAAATCGATTTCGCCGACCGATTGTCCGACCAACCGTTTTCTACTGTTATCTATTATTAGTAGACTGTGGATTTGATGTTTATAGCAACATTGACTAAACGAAATAGACGTTTAACACATTACCGACAGGTTATTATTGCATAATTTTGAAAAATGTGTGATCATGGCTAAACACTTTTTAATGGAACCCTCAACAGTGGTAGCAATTTTTATTATGGACTAACAAGTCACCCTCAACAACGTTATCTAGTACTTTTATTTAAGATTGTAACGTAAAAGAAAATACCTGTGCTATCTTTTAATACAGCAGAATGATTGAAAATCCTATTAATAGGCTTTCGGTAGGTATAGTGTTTAGTATGAAACTTGACAAAGAAAACGCAAACCTCTTGACATTTGTCAAGTTTCATACTTATCGAGCTGATAACACGTTCAGCCTATAATTTCCGCTATTATTTCCGCTTTGATCGTCACAAATGGCAATGTTATACGCCAACTGGAAACAATGAATCGATTCAAGAGGTAATTGCAGCGGTGTGCTTTGGATTAGCGCGCACGTGCAAAAAGTTGGTACACTCATTACAGCGTATTTATGGCGGCTCCGTAGTTGATGGATACGGAACGTAGGAAAATTGCGAGAACATGCTTTGATTATACAGCATCGGATCATCAATTGACCCTTTATCAGCCACTTCCACCCCTCGTCAATTTGACTGACACGCCCGACGAAACACCGAATTAACAAACGAAACGTATTTGCATAACAGGATTTGCACACCGGCGGTAACGGGATACGTCGACCTTCCGCACATAATCTTTAGTGACGGCTCGGGATCGATAAATTCATCGCGAACTATGGCGGTAACGGGGGGAAAAATCACTTAGAAACTCGACGGATACGGTTTTCAATCACAACCCTTTATTCCGCGAAAATTCTGCTGGGTGGGGCTTCCATCGGCGTAAGCGTTATCACGATACGCGAGCCGTTCTGAATCGTTGCTCGACTCGTAGTGAATCATGCCCGATGATTAATGAGTGATTAAAGAGATAAATGGTCGAATCCAAATTGGGAACAACGAGCAAAAACGAACGATGTACACGAAGGATTTAAGATAGTCGTAAGTGGTTTCATTAAGGGAATAATCTGCACCAATCATTTCTATCATTTTTTCCTTTTTCGAGATTTTATCAAGAATAAATGATCAATGTAAACAATGATTGAGTATAAAGGGATATAGAGACTGTTTTTAACGCTCGGCCAGAGGACCACTTTTATAAACTATGTAATTAATAATGTATAAGACCATTGCTTTACTTATCAATGTTTTAAAACACATTTATGAAGGCAGTTGTTGCGAGCACGCTAATCTTTCTATCCAACTGGTCATTGAATTAATTCACCAAAGAAATTAAGTAATTGAATGACGATTATAATATTCTGGATCAAAATAGAAGTTCTAACGATTATTACGAAAATGTGTGCAGTAGGAGAGCTTGAGGAACGCATTAAGAAATTCTCCTTAGGATCCTATGTGCAAATTCTAACGCTCGTATGATTCTACCCACGCAGTCACTATGCGAGCTCACTGTATTCTACGGCAGACAATTCGAGAACTGCGTAAAGCTATGACAGCGTGTGTGTCGGCGGTGCGGTTCGGTAACCAACAAATCCTAGCTTTTCAGATATTGGGGCTTCAAGGGCTTTCATGACATGGCATCGTGCAGGTCCCACTGTTCAGGCATTCTAGTATAAGCCGCGTCCTTTTGCGGAAATTATACCAACGTTCCGCTCACGTTGCAGCTTCCTAACAAAAGTGACACATTGCTACTTATATCGGGCCGCATAAGTAACAAGCACACCATTATTTTTCACCGCTTTGCGGACGGAACTCATTCTATTTGCCTTTATTATTTTCAGACAATTTATTTTCTATTTTCGGTTGACCTTGAGTGACCTGAATGGCCTTCGTAATAGGTCATCGTACTCCTCTTAAAACACACTATCAGAATTTCCACAGTAATTGCAAATTTCGTGATGAAAGAGTTAGAAAAAGTGTGTATTTCTAAATTACCTTTTGAGTTAAAGTTCTACGAAAGGTATGTGGATGATATTATAACGCGTATTGGCTTGAACAACTACAAATTGTATTAGATAGTTTTAATAGTTTTCATGAAAGACTTCAATTCACTCATGAAATTGAAGTCAACTCAAAACTGAATTTTCTTGGCGTTAGAGTAATTAAATCAGGAAACAAATTAAAACATTGCAAGCATGGGATCAACATGTGTCTTAAAGTTTTAAAAGTTTCAAAATAGTTAATTCACTTAGCAAGTATGTGGTATTTTGTACTTAAAACATTCTGAATTTTTTTGGTATCAGGTTAAACATAATTTATACTAATTCAATAATCTTTACAGACACAATTATACGAAAAAATTGCTTAAATAGTAGTATTTGATCGAACCAGTGCGCTGAAAACACAAATATATATTATTAACAAGTTGTTTATCTAGATCATGGAAACAGTTACATTATCCGAATGTAAATAAAAAACCATTCCCTTCCATTTAATAAAAAAAACAACCTTTCAAATGTCAGTAACATCAGAGTTTTATAGTTTATTTCAACTATTTATATCGCATGATTGCGCATAAGTTCGTGCCCGATTTGAAAATAAAATTCAATTAGTACTTTTAGAATAAAATGTTAAAAACGTTCGATTTTGCTGATCACTGTACACTTCGTTCGCACTCGAAGCCCTTAGTGGGTAGCCGTTGAAAATCGACAGCAGCCTTCCGCCGTATTTTCCACTGGAGAGTAATTGCTAGTTACTAATTACCTAGAGCCCGGATCTTTTTTACAGGCATCGGGTGAGAAACGAAGGGGAGCGCTTACCTCGTAGCACGGCGATTGAAGTTCGAGAAAAATCGAGCTCGTTACGTCTACTTCGCCCCTAATCGCGCTCTTCTCCCCTATCTCGGATTAGTTGCGTCACGCGATACTGTCTGATGCATACGACAATATGTATCAGACAATTACGCGCGATTACCCGTCCCTGCGGCCTGCAGTTCCCGTGACACAACACAATATTCGGCGTCTTTGCGCCTGCTGGCTGATCCTCATCAACATCTGGCCCTTCGCGAAGGTCTTCCAGTAGCCGAGGGTCAAGGGTTAGATCTCCCGTGACGTGCAAAATTCACGACGTCAGCTCGTGCAGATATATCTCGACCATAAATCAATTTGGATATATTAAAAACTCTGACAGCGAGTAAACGGCTGCGCTTCTAAAAGGGGCAATGTTTTAGTTTAGATATTTGTTTATTCCATTACAGTACATCATAAATATACGAGTACATGTCTATACATCGTTCAAATTGTCTTTCCATGATCTATAACTATATGCAAATCAGATACAATCTCGATATGGGAAGACAAATTCAACAATACATAAAAAATTTACATTTATGATGTATTATAACGGAGAAAGCCAAATTTGAAAAATAAAAGATTTTCAAACTCGATGGTGCACGTTTTCCCGACTTTCGATCGATGTAAAAGTTTGCATAGATTATTTTTCAGCCAGTGTCACGATCCTAGTGGGTGTCTCGAAAAACTACACCCTACTGTATATTTTTACCTGCCCGATTTATAGGGAAGTTATTGTAATGACCCCGAAAATCAAAAATCGATTTTTTAGCAGATCTTCGCATTCCAAGGTCTTTGGCGTCATTTTAGACTATTTTCAGCAAAATGTTCGTATGTATGTTTGTGTGTGTATGTACGTCCGTGCGTATGTATCAATTTTTTTGTTAACATTTTTTGAAAAAGTAACGACGCGTTCAGATTGATGAATGATGCAATCGACACGCCCCGCTGTAACTTACGGTTGATTAGATTTTGGTCCCATTTGGTCCAGTAGTTTTTTAGTTTTTCCGAAAGAAGTTGATTCAACAATGCAATTTATACGAGAGGACGGAAATTTTCCACCGAATAAAATATATATATATAAAATTAATTAATATATATATATATATATATATATATATATATATATGTATGTATATGTAATTAAATAAGTTAATTTTAAGTATAGGGTTAAGTCTAAGGTTAAGTTAATGTATAGTAAGTAGGCTAAGTTAGATTAAGGATAGGTTAAGAGCGGCATTAAAGGGTGAGAAACGGAAGAAAGGGGAGATATGTACAAGAATTGTAACCCTGAGGGGATGCAAAATAAAAAAAAAATATATATATATATATTTAATATATATATTCATCGTACAATCAAATATGTTTTCTTTTTTTAGATCAGAGGAAAAAAATGCATTTACGCACTACCCTCTCCAGTTCCTTAAAAGGCGGTTGAGGAGAAGAGTGTGGGACTCGGCTCTGCCTAGGATGACGTGCGGCGGATTTGGGACTAACTCCCTGCCCATACCCACTAAAAACAATCTCCGTTCAGGGGCCAATCTTGGTCCCTTTTTGGCTTATTAGAGTGCCGAAGATGAAACGCACGTGACCCGTTTCTCACATACAACAATGCGTTCCCTCTTCGGCCCTCCGCCACTACCTGTTCTTTCCTCACCCTACTGTATATATCCTAAAAAGTCCGTACGTATCTATTGTACCTACCAGGAGAATTCCCTGTAATATTTCGTAATAACGAGTTTCAGTAATCTTCGCACTCTGTCCTGCTGGTAATACGTTCAATTCCCGAAGCCCTCATACCGTTGGGTTAGGTCAGGAAGGAAACTCTGCTAATTCGGCTGGTTCGAGCGAATTGGCTATGTCGCGTGAAACGACTAGTCTTATACCGTTTTCGGTGGGGTCTGGGCTACGAAACGCTGAACAGGCATCGCGGTACCTTCGCTTTAAAATGCAGACGGGGAAGTAGCGCAGCGTCGCGACGCACAGCACCGCGCCGTTTCTGCTGACGATCGACGCTACAGAGAAACTTCCCATCTAAGGGGGTTGTGAAACCGAGTTCCCGGATAGAATGACACCGTGCCTTTTAGCAATCTTCCAATGCTATCGGTAAGAGGGACCTCATGGTAGTTCATCGATCGTTCGATGAAAGAAGTATACAGGGTGTCCCATTCAGATACAAACTACATCTTGCCGTAAAAAATATTTCTCATAAAGCCTAGCCTGTTTCGGGAGAAATTTCCTGTGGTGTTCACGATTCTTCTCTAGGTGGATCTACTTCCGTTCGACTAAGCTACATTTTTTGTTCTTTTTCATTCTTCATCAAGCACTCTTTTAAATTTTATTCAATAGCAGATTTTGTCCTACACGACGAGTATACTCGTTATTATTGTATAAACAGTTAACGATTGGATTTTGAGCACGGGATAACTTTCTAGTTTTCTGAACGATCTCAAGCCGTTTCTCGCATTTGTTAACACATTACCTACCGAAAGCCTATTAATAGGATTTTCAATGATTGTGCTGCATCAAAAAAAGCACAGAAATTTTCTTTTACATTACAATCTTAAATGAAACTATTATGTGAGGTTAATGAGGGTGACTTGTTGGTTTACAAGGAAAATTGCTGTTGCTATTGAAGGTTTCATTAAAAAGTGTTTAGCCATGTACCATAGATATTTAAAAATTATACAATGATAACCGGTCGGTAATGTGTTAAGATAGGCCATCAACTAGGTGACAACGATTCTGAAACGCCCTCTGTGTCCTGTCCAGCAGCATGGGATATCGTTTGTTTACGACGTTAATGGAAATTTCCAATTAGTTTGCGCCCTATTAAATTGAACGTGCATTTCGAGCCGATGTTACTCGACGCCGCTAATAATCCACTCCGGCACAAAGCCTTCGTAAATGTTTCCGTTTCATTTGCAAATAGTCATGAAGGATTGGTTTCCTTCGCCTGGAGGCGTGCTCTCGAGGAAGCAACGGAAATTTAAGTTCCACCCCCTGCCCCCTACCCCCATTATCGGTTACTTCCGATATCTCGTTGCCTGCCTCCATTGTTACGACGACTATCGTTGCTATTATTACCGACCCTAATATCGAAGGAATCTTCTGCCGTTAATCCACTCGGTTCAACTTCGATACGTTACTATCGGCGCCTGGAGAGGCGGCCATCTTTCACGACTCTACATTTTCTTCATTGAAAATTAAAATTTAACAGTACAGTCGTATACACGAATAAATACAGTCAGATATAAATTCACTGCGGATTTTAGGCGTTTCTGACAAAAGTTCATACATATTCTAGAAGAATCATAGAAACTTGATATGTTCAAGGAGAAAAAACAAGCGAATACCTTCTTAAAAGAATTGAACAGATCTGTATGTGTCCATCGAGGCTGTACAAATTAACAACTTTGTTTAATGTCGTCGCGTTACGAGAATCTCAGGGAGTATTTTCGAAAAATATAACATAGTCATCTGTCTGCTCTATTCCAGTGATCAGCGATACTGCGCTGCAGGATGCTCAGGTGGATTCCCGACTTGGAGGAAAATATTCGTCTTGATAGCAGCAGCTGATGCATTGCAAGCTGCGCTCTAGCCAATTAGTAACCATCTCATTCTGTACAGAACACGGGCTTGTAAATGCTTAGAGCGTAATATCTCATGGCCCATGAATCCGGTGTTTCTCGTCTCAGAATCTCTGCAGAGAACCGCGGATCTTCTTCATTTTCCTTGTGCCAGAGAAACATCCTTGAGCCTATTTGTCTAGACCTGGGCAACTGATTAACGAGCAACGTTCCCAGATCGAGGAAATTCAAGGAAAAATAGTTTAGCCGAATTCCCCACCAATCCCCAAGTAACGTTACATTCGTAACGGAAACAGTCCACTCGATTATGCCCACGTCGTTCGTCGTTGGCCTCTGAATCAGCAATCCTCCGATACGTTCCACGAGACGTTATCTTCGGATGGGACCCTCGCTCATGCGGATATTATCGTTTCGACAGTTTTATAGTGGTATCTGTAATGACGATCAATTGAGTCGTGGCTAGGGGACAACCTGCACGGGAGAAACCCGGAAACCAGAATTCCGGAACAATGACGGAACTGGCCGTGTCGAAAATGGCGCACGCGACCATCGAGAGTTCAGCAAACTCGAGTCGTCGTTGTAGGGGAGACTACAATCAACAATTTCATTTCTGACTACGACCATGCAAACGCTATTTACAAGCCTCCGTATTTTTATGCGAAATAAAAAATGTCTACGTCAATTATAAGAAGCACGGACCAAGTAGAAATCGTTTCCTTTATTTAATAACTTTGAAATTAATACATCCATTTGTCAGATATCTTTTAAAACTTCTGTTCTTTTTTTCAAATTGCTACTCATTTTTGTCATAATTAATCTAGTTTACTCGGTTTTAAAATTATTACAATCGTAAATTATCAAAGAAAGAGCTTTGGCTTTTGTTTTCCGCAATCGATGCAAAACATTTTTATTTTGCATAAGGATCCGCAGTCTAGTTATACATATATCACATGCAAGGTAGTAAATAAATTCGTTCTTGACAAGAGCGCCAGTTAATTTTAAAAAGCTCGACGGAAATGTAAATTACGAATACATCGATATTGATCTTGCGAGTAATAGCTATACTGCGGATTTTACTTATTCACGACAAAACTGAATAAATGAACCGGATTGAAAGCATGGGGAATAGCTATTCGTAATCAGTAGTCATGCTGGGTAGGGTTGATTTTTGAGAATTGACGTACAATTAATATAATTAAGTGAGATAAAAACGATGAACCTTTTTATGTCACTTTTGCCACAAACGTTTTTATAGTTAGACAGACCTTGTTCCTCGTATCGATTCTTGTACAATGGCCTATGAAGATATCGCATGCTGTTGCTTGAAGCAAAAGATTGTTCATAACTGACGTTCGGCATTCAGAAGAAGCTCATAAAGAAGCGAGATCAAAGTAACAGCACACCCAATTTGTTCCATAGTATCGCCGCAATTAGAATATTAATGTTTATGTATACATGCTATTACCGTGACAGCGTTTCATTATACAGCCTCGAGTAGTCGGAATTTGAATTCCCGAGCGGTTCAATCCGCACACCCGCCCTACCCTCCTTCGGCCAACTGTTTCAAATAATAATTCCCCACGGTACAACATACTTTTCCCATTTCATGTCAAATTATACAAACTGACTCGCCGCGCCGAGATCGAAGCATGTACTACGACCATTATAATGAGAACCAGATATCTTAAAATCCTCTGCAAATAATAAATCGACGGTGGTTTGAACGTTTACGGAGCTCAGTGTGCACCCACGATACGGTCAAATATTGTCCGAACAAATAGATCTTTAGAGTCAAATTACTATCTCGGCGTATGCTTGCTAACGTATGGTCAGCCGCGACTCTGTCGACATTTAATGTTTGTCGATTATCGTTTACTACGTCAAAGACACCTCGTTTCGAGCAGCAGCAGGCAGAAAGCATTTCAAGAAATGATTCGATGCAAATAACTGACGAATAGAATAGAACAGAACATTTTTCGTTGTCGTTTCAAATCTTTTCGGTTTACTCAGTCCACATACCATCGGCATGGAACCAACATCTGGTTTCTTGACTCTTCAGAATTCAAATTAATACATTTTTCTAAGCAAGTGAGTTTATACATTTGTTTTTCGTTGTTAATACCTTAGTGTTTTCTGCTTGTTAGGGAAAGCATTTGCCTAACCTTATATTAATTAATTGATAAATTCGTACAGATGCAATACGGAAAATTTACATCCTTGAAAATGGTGTAAATTTAGACCGAAACGTTGAATTAAATTTCATGTAATATTTTGCAAATTTGTTTATTGTCTCCAATTGATCGTACCAGTGCGCCAATAACATTAATTGTAGTTGTGAACAATTTTCGATCGAGATACAGAGAATTGTTAGAACAGAACATCTATGAGACCCGCCTTAGGCCACATATCAGGCGATTCATGAGAAACAGAACATCTAAATAGCTCCGTTAGGCTTGAAGATGGATACTTCGGAGAGAATCACTCTATTGTTATACGCCGTAATGAAATTTTCGATTGGGACATACTTGAGCGAATTTTTAAACATAACAGCAATATTTCATGCGATTAAATTATGTAAAATATTACTTATATGAAGCTGCGTGCTATACACCGGACGCGTTCAATGAATGACGGTGCGCCATTATACGATGCTAAAGAGCACTTTGGCTATAGATAGGTAACGTGATTAAATTTATTATAATCTATGCTTCCGAAACGATAAATATTCACAATACTAATATCCTCTTTAGATGAATCCTGAATGCACGAATTTCGATCTTCATTCTCTGCAAACCGTTTTTATCTAATTATTAATTTCGTCCTATATTGGATTCATGAAAAAATCAACCGCGAATCCAATTGAATAAACATTAAGACCGAGAATATATGTATCCATGAAATTTTTATTTTCGATTACGTAACGCTTTTCTATTACATCTGCG
This sequence comes from Lasioglossum morio, assembly GCA_916610235.2. Classification (NCBI taxonomy): domain Eukaryota; kingdom Metazoa; phylum Arthropoda; class Insecta; order Hymenoptera; family Halictidae; genus Lasioglossum; species Lasioglossum morio. The sequence goes on along the minus strand of OU744325.1, from coordinate 10,982,194 downwards.
TTCATCATCAGTTGATATTTCGAGCAAGAACCTCGAAACAATGAATCAACTATTTCATACCAGTGTAATAAATCAAATTCCCAGGTTAGGTTCCCGAAATAATGAATCAGATCGTCAGTTTAGAACGTTGCTATAATAAATCACATTTTCAATCCAGACCCCTCTCGAATTAAGCACACCTGTGAAATACAGCCAGGAATTTCTTCCTCCGTCAGGAATGCACTTATTTCAAGCTGGGAAATTATAGCGGCAGTGCAACTACATACATATATACAGTGGATCCAAAAATATTTTATTTGATCAGAACATCAGAGATCAAATTATTTTCGAGAATCGGAAATATAGTGCTCAAATACATTTTATAGCCACTGTAGAGTTGTTCGGAAATATCATTACTTTTATATATATGATCTACAATTATTCATCTATAAAACATGAACTGAAAATAATTTCTGATATCGTCGATTTGTATAATAGCTCGCTCGTGATACATTTTCTTTCGTGTCCTTAACAAAAGACATCATTATCATACAGATGCAATTTCGAGAGCTTCTAAATGAAAAAGCAATTTGTTAATTGAAATGCATAGTACTATTAATCTTCTTTACCCTGTTCCACTAATCCCGTACATTTCCAAATTACGAAATGATATTTCCGTATTCCGATTTCTGGCATGAAATCTACAAAATTTATGCTTTATATTATGTTAAAAATCCTGAACAAATTTTTAATTTAATAAATAAGTAATTTCTTTTTTAACTATCGAAGACTGTCTTTTTGAGATCTCTAATTCACTGGTTCAGATAATCGAGGTTCCAC